>JBAJHW010000003.1:18580246-19250603 GCA_037013535.1 Intellagama lesueurii | reverse complement strand
AGTTACATCATTTTATGCGTCTGGAAGTTGAGTCATGGCAATTGGACTTCTTTCTTATTAGGTTGAAATGTTTCGCTACTCTTCCAAGTAGCTTCTTCAGTCTGAGGAGAGTTGGTAGGAGATCCCTTATATATCCTCCAGGTTGGTTTCACTTCCCCCTGGTCTTTCTGGGGATGGATGAAAGGGCAACATGATAAATAGGTGTGAAGGAGGCCCGAAGGAGAGTGTGCCGTCTCACGAGACAGGGAGTGTAGCGGGAGGATCAGAACAGGAGAGTATTAGTGTAGAGTCGGACCCAAGGGAAAACAGGACTGAGAAGAGAGAGGGAGTCGAAAGAAAGGGGAAGGTGGAAAAATGTCTGGTGGAAGAGAGTGGGAATCGGAAGGGGGAGGAGCAAGAACTGTCAGTTTGGGAGGAGAGTATAAGTAGCCAAGGCGAGCGGCGGTTTGAGGTAGAATTGGACATGTGGAAACGCAAGAGAGAGCTTGAGAGACTGCGAGAGTACGAGAGAGTGAAAACTCAGGAGTTGTTGAGAGACTTTCCTAACCTGAAATTAGGGGGATTGCTACCTGATCCCCCACTTAAAGAGTCAGGAGAAGTAAAATATGAAACTCTGGAGTGGTCGGTGATTGTATTCCCCAAGGGGAAAGGGAGAGAACGACAAGTGATAAGACCAGATTTAAGGTTTAACACTCCTCCACCTGAGGGGGATTGGGCTCGGCACCCATGCTGCGGCACCATTTGCGCAGTGAGGAGTGCACCCCTCCGGGGACCCACCGACGTGGAGAAATATGGCCCAGCACCCCTGTGAGTTTGACTGACTTTGGGCGGCAGTACGCATCGGACAGTTATGGCTTATTGCCTGAGTTAAGTTGTTTCGATCCAATTATGAACAGTGTTGATCCTTGTATAAGCAATAAAGATAAAGGTGTTAAAGTTAAGAAGACGTCTCCTGTGATATTTCCCGCGCAAAATGAGGAGTTGTCAAAATTTGAAACCGAACCCGATCACAATAGGAGACAGATTGTATCTAAGCCCTCCACTCCTGTTGAGTGAGGGATTTTCTATATGCACATGTATGGCCTCCCTGACCCCTCTCCCAAACTATCTATCTTCTTGGTCTAAAATGAGTACATCCTGGTACTCTGTCCTCAGAAAGATCAGGACCACACACACCAGAAAGACCTCTGTTAACAACTGTTAATGATCCATGGCAATGAGTGGAGAAGGACTGCAGAAGTGGGATTATCCCTAACCCCCAGTTCTTTGTCCATCTAATGAGCCTATTCAGACCATGGGGAAGTGAAGAAGCTACTTGGACGAGTAGCAAAACATTTCAACCTAATAAGAAAGGAATCCAGTTGCCAAGACTCAGCTTCCAGATAACCTCACCTGGATGGCAGAGAATCTTCACAGATATATCATTTTATGAGGTGATGCAAGTTGCAGGGTTTGTCCTGAGAAATGATGCAAAATTACCACATACAGTAGGTCTGGGATGAAATAGATAGTTTTGGATTTTGGGGTGTTAACTAGGAATCCCAAATTGATCTGTCATTTACAGCATTATAGGGGAGCTGAGAAAGACAAGTTTCCCATTGCAGAACACTTTTGCAAGACTTTGGCAAAGGTTTTGAGGGTGCACAGTGAACAGAACTAATTTCCCTTTCAAAATCTTCCTGAAAGAAACCCTCTCACGAAATGTCACATCCTATGAATGAGATGATGAATTATAGAGGCATTTTGGCCCAACCCTGAATAGAACAAGTGATCACCAAAGTAATGTAAAAATTCTGCCCATGCAGGATTTGCTACATGTCATTAGATGCTGCCGTAATCAAGTGATGAATGTGTAGGTAAGAACCAGCCATATGCCATCAAGAAGCAGGGGTTCCTTTTGGAATCAGCTTAATGGCTTCCAACAAGCACATTATGGAGGACTTGAAGGGGAACAGAATTTTCCCAGGAAGAAACTGTGACAGGAGGCCTTAACACAGCAGAGTAACTACAGCAGTCTTCGCTCAATAAAAGGTTTGTATTAAATATGCAGAGCATATAAATTGCTCTTCTCAAACAAGAATTTTTAGGAGGGATTTTCCACAGTTCACCAAAAGGGAAGCAAGGACAAGTGTGTGAATGTGTGTTATCATTTACCTTACAATAAGAAGTAAATAATGAAAATAATAATTTGATTCTCAGGGGAAAATAACCATGTAGTCTTTAAACCCACAATTTTAACTTTAATAAAGCACACAGAAATCCATGTGGAGGTGATGGGAGTTATGTGTAAAGAATATATTTCTCAGTAGAATAATTGTCAAAATCTCCACAGGAATTTTACCCAGAGAGGTTAGGAAATGTAATGCATAGCTTGTAGTCCAAAAAAGTAATGTTTTCAAATTCTGATTTTATCAGAAGAAAACCAAAGCTGTGTAGCGGCATGTTGGCACAATTTGTGTGCATAGCTGGTGCTACTACAACACAATGTGTCTGCCTGTGTTTATTAAAATAATGAATAAACATAGAGGTCTAGGAGGAGAGCCCCACTTGCTACCCCCCAACACCTCTGATAATTACTCTGCACTCTGCTGCCCAGTGATGGTTTTACGGAGATCAGAGAAACATTGCATAGATTGGGCATGGTTGCTCTGGCGTTCCCTTAGTGGCCCCCTGCATAGTCTCCAACGCATGTGCTTATGTATTGCATCAGATCATTGTGGCTTTGTATAAACAAGGATGGAGATCTGTAGCTGAGGATGAGATAATCAGTCGCAATTCATTACATCATTAGCATGGAATTGAATGTTAACACGTTAACATGTTATTTAGGCATGTGCATTTCATTTTGTTTGGAACTCGCAGCAACCACTGGGGCAGCTTCATTTTCCAACAGAAAACCAGACTCAAGTTTGGTCTGTTCCGGGTTCTGAGGCATGCCAGCCCAGCCTTCCTCAAGGTGAGTACACTTTAGCTGTCTCTCTGGGAAGTGTCACTCCCAAAATTAAGAATTCTGGGATATGGTGTCCAAACAAAAACAAACGCTGATGCCTAATTGTTATATCCTAGCATGAATATTTGCTCTTTGCTAAAATAATCTTGCCAGCCCTGTTAATTGAATACATGAGCATATATTATATATTAGTCTCAAGGCTTTGCAGGAAGAGAAAGAAATTTCCAGGCAAACTAGAGTCTCAGCCCTAACTTAGATTTATACATCTAAACTGCAGTGAATTAAGACTAAACCAGGTGTGTATCTGCTTATACAAATAGTTAATGGCAGTTAATAACTGTTAGTCTTTTCAAGTCAATACCAACAAGACCCCACTCCAGGGCAGCCCATACTGCACAACACACAGCAGCACAGAAACAAGCCATTGAGTCGATTCTGTCTCCATGCATTCAAGAGGCATAAAGGAACTTGAACCTTTGCTAAGCAGCACTGTTTCCCAATATATCCACTGAGAGCAATTGTACTACATTATGGTGACAACTTTGCCTGGTGTGTTCAGTGCAATACTCAGACCAAGCAACAAAGAAACGAACCTTCTCATCAAAGCAGCTGTGTCTGTTAGCGTTCTTGCCAATTGTTTTAGAGAGGGTGCAGCTGAAATAGAAACAAAGCCATATTGCTCCGGTTAGCTTCCTATAACAATCACAGTGATGGGCATCAAAACATTACTTAGACTGGAGACATGTAATCCAATGCAATTGTAAAAGTGACCTGCAGTTCCAGAAAACTATACAAAAGGGGAAGTTGTCTTCAGAAATGTTAGGGTATAATCTGCGGGAGATGAGGAGGGAGGAATAAAGCTCAACAACATTTGTAATATCTATGAAACAAAACAAAAGTGAGTCAGGTAGACTTCAGGTACTGTAACTTACTAGCTAAACACTTTATTTTTCATATTCAGATGCAGTAGCCTGAGAAATAATGACAAGAGCTAGGAAATATTAGCCAAAATTCTGTTGTATAGTTTTGCTGGCAGAAGAGTAATAAAGTAACCTACAACAGCAAATTTCTGCTAATTAACAAGTCACTGCCTGGATTCCTGGTTGTGAACCAAGCTACCTGACTGGCACATAAAGAGGGATCCATTCAGGATCTGATCACTTCATATCTTTTCCTTATTTTGGTAGCAGTAACAATCTGGAAGAATGAGTTCAAAAACAGAAGGATCAGATTATAGTGTGACAGTCAGACTATGGTCAGGTTCACAAACTATCAAACATCTTGGTCAGAATGGATCATGTAACTGATGTGGAAGCTTGTTGTGATGTGACTTCCTGCCAGCATAACATTCATCACCAATATGCCTCAGTACAGATAATACAGTAACAGCATGGTGGATGCATTGTGCCAAAAAGGTGTTTGTGTGTTAGCTCCAGATACAAGCACGGATCTGGACCCATGCCTGTCTGAGATGTGAGGACAGTGGAGCTGCCTAGTGTCTATATACCCACAGGGACTCCAATTGTGATTCCATCTTTTTCTTGTAGCAAGTTGTGGATGAGTTGGCTCATCAGATTACCAGGCAGATCATCTGACGCCCTAGATCAGTGGCTCCCAACCTTGGGTCCCCAAATATTCTTGGACTACAACTCCCAGAAATCCTGGCCAGCACTGTTAATAGTGAAGGCTTCTGGGTGTTTTAGTCCGAGAACATCTAGGGATCCGAGGTTGGACCACCACCCTAGATCAGTTATGGTGAACCTTTTTGAGCCCGAGTGCCCAAACTGCACCAAAAAACCAACTTATTTAAAAACAACTGTTCCTGCATTGCAAGGGTTAAATGCTTGTGTTTTTTTTCCCCCTAGGGGCGGTATTGACAGAGAAATACTTACCAGTCCTCCAATCCCCCATTGGGCTAGATTGGTAATGGTCACCATTGCTGGACCACTGCACCAGCAGAGGGGAGTGCCAAAATCTGGGATCGGAGGATGGGTAAATATTTCTTGATGGTGATGTATGGCTTGTGTGCCCATAGAGAGGGCTCTGCATGCCAGCGGTGGCATGCATGCCATAGGTTTGCCATCGCTGCTCTAAATCCTTGTTCTTAGTCAAGATACTTCAGCTACAACCAATAAAGTCATGGCTTTGTTTCACCTAAGACTGTGTGCCAGTCAGCTCCTTCCAGCACCTGACACTCAGGCCTAGGTAGCAGTAGCACAGCCCTTGTCTACTTCATCCCACAGGGTGAAGAACTGCAAAATTATTCTCCTTGCCGTTCAAGGTATCTTATTCTCCTTCTTTTCTAAACAAGAGAAGAGGGAAAACAAGAATGACAACTAAGCGAATTATGCAAATAGTGCTTTAACACAAATAAGCATGCACATGTACAAATAATGCTTTAGCATAAATAAAAATGATTTGAATAAAACAAAATGTTGATGGCTACTATTTTGTTAGGATTTGAACCATCAGATGGACTGTCTCCATCTTTAAACAAAATGAGTGACTTATTCTACATTTGCTAAATGTGTGTTCTTTGCTTCTCAAAGAGCAAAGGGACTGGTTTTGTGCAAAGGCAGTTTGTGCAAATTATGAATACAGTACAAAATAAGTGTCCCTTGCCATACTGCTGCACGGATGCAAGAAATCTCACAGGGCTCAAAAGCTCCTCACTGGGGAGTCTTGTTGAGTCAAGAGAATCTAATTATCTAGTATTCTTTATTTCTCTAGAGTAGAACCATATATATGAATGGGATGTATGTAATGTTGACTTTACAAGCTGTGTTTGTTCAGTAAGCTTACTCTGGCTGGGACCAATTGTTGGATTTATTCCCTCCATCAGAAAGTCAGAAAATAGCTAGATTTTCCATCTCATTTCCGATATTACTGAATGAGAATTCCAAATCTGTTTGAGGGGCATATTATATTTTCAGACTGCAAATCCCATAACTCCCCAGACAAACTCTGGAAGAGATTATGGAGATCTATGCAAGCCAAGAAGACAATTTTCTCTATTTGTGACTGCCAATTGCATTGTTATTTATTTTAATTATTTTATTGATTTATATACCATCCCATTAGTGCAATGCACTATTTGGGTGGTTAACAATGGATACATTGATAAAAATCAAACAAACAACAAGGGAAAAACAACGAAAATCATAAAGATAAAAATCAAATCATATAAATACAGAACCGAATTAGTGTGGTTCTTAATTTACCAGCTTCATTGGACTACTAGAACATTTCTTTGTTCGTTAACTAGCTATTTTATTGATTTCATTGGTGTTACGCCTCTAATACATTTCTCATCTTTAACATATTTTATTGCTGGTTTCTTGCATATTTTGAAACTTTATTTTTATGTTTCCTGTTCACCGTCTTGAGTACCATTTGATGGAAAGGTGGAAAATGTAAAAACATTTTAATAGTTTTACAAGCTATCTGAGCCAGTTTCCCCCCCAAATGAAATATCTGCCACTGGAAGGTCATTGGAAATAGCCACAACTGCCTTGACCATGAGTTCCAGAGCCTGAGGAAACCTTGGTGGTTTGCCCTGACATAGACTGTTTCAGATTGTATGTTGACACAGCTATTATGTCAAGGTGTCTTGAATAAAATTTCCTACCTCTTCTCAAAATTTGAGCACTCATGCAACTTTTAATTAGAGAACATTGCCTAATTTGATTGCCATCTAACATATCACGCCAAAGCTCAAAAAAGTTACTTTTTAGACTACAAATATAAAGATTTACCACTAAAGCCCATGCTGTTTTAGGAATTAAAAAAAGTAACATTTCCAGCCTGTGCACTATTCTGGACAGCTCAGTGGTTTAGGTATCTGCCTGTGAAACCAGAAGTTGGGAGTTGGATTCCCCACTGTGCCTCCTTGACAGGGGCTGGACTCAATGATGCAGAAGGTCCCTTCCACCTTTGCAGTTATGTGATTATTAGTAGTATTGTGCTTTCAGCAGTAGCCAAACAAATATCTTGGGGCACTCCCAAGCAGATCTAAATGTTCAGACTAGCTCTTAGAATTTATTAAATCTGTTGTTGTAGAAGGGGTATCTGTGTTAGTCTGTTGAAGCATTATAGGTGAAAACAAAATAGAAACAAAAAGTTTAAAAGGACAAAAACATGGTGGCACCTAAATACTAACTTTTATATTTTTTAATGTGAGCTTCCGTGGACAAATCCACTTCATCAGACATAAAAGAAGGAGAGATAACATGGCATCAAAGTATAGATATAAAAATCCAGAGACCAAGGCTGGTTGGTAAGAAAGTCAATGGGTGTTAAACATTGTGATGATAGTGTCTTTGATATGCAGGTCTTTCATAGAAGCTTGTGCTGTAAAGAATGTACGAACCTCTGTCATAAATTAACAATGGTAAAATAACAATGAAAGAGTAACATGAATGTTAATTAGATGGGCTATTTACAGTGGTTGATGAACTCCCCACCACCACCACATACAGGTTTTTTCTTTGTAATCAATTGCAATAGTGTGTGAATTACCCCAGACAATGGATGAATGATTTAATGAACAATTAAATCATTTGTCTTTCTGTGGCCTTCTGATTTCAAGTTAGAGGTCATTTCTCCAGGACTGTTTCCTTAAACTGTAAAAGGCAACCTTCTCTCCCTCCGTCCCTCCCTCCCTCCCTCTCTCAGTGATTCTGCCATGTTTCCTGTTGCTAGCTCCCTTTAAAATAATAACTTACTGAAACCCTGTTTACTCAGAATGCTTTGAACCACATCTTTTTGTATTCTGAACTTGTTTTATGTTCTATAAATGTACTGTGTACATTGGCATGTTTTATGTCTCCCCCCCTCTCTCTTCCATTCTCTGGAAGACAAATTTTATGACTCTGGAGATTTCCAGATATGGGATGTTCTATTATATTTCAGTACAGGGACTATGGTATTTTTTAAAAACACATTTGCACATTTTACAGCTCCCTCTTTTCATTCACTATTTACGGTTGTAATAACCTTTAAAGCCCAGATATTGTCAGAATGATCTATTACCAAAGCATGTGTCAGGGGTGGTGATTGGTCGTCTCTGCCCTCTACATTACAGAAAGAAAATGTTTTGGATTTGGAAACCATTCAAGATCGGGGAAGAAGTCTCTCTCTGAGTGTAGGCTGTTCAACCAATCCAAGGTAGACTACAGTTTTGTTAGTTTAATTAGACCCCCAAATGGTACATTTTTATTGTCAACTTAATTGCTAAAAAGCTTTAATAAAGAGCCATGGGCCATTTCAGACTGACAATCACATCTACAATGAAAATCTCAAATGAGCATTTCACTCAGATTTTCATTTTCTGGCTAAAGCTATCAAACATTAATCTCCAATAGTTTATTGCGTAATCCACAAAAATCATGTTGTGGAGTAACAGGCCACTGTTCAAGAAGTCAGAAATTGTTCTGCTTGGGCTGTTTGGAATCTCTGAGTGCAGATCTGGCCACCGATGGATGGCCAACAGGTTGGACATTGGTGAGGTATAATGGGAATAGAGCATCCATACCTTGGTCACACATTTCCCATCGCTATTATAACTGGTCAACATTTTTGAAGGAGAAGGAAGAGTAGGAGTAGGAGTTCTATTTGGTCAGACCAAAGATTCATAGACCTATTTGTGCATTCTTCCCTCATAGGTCCACTACCCATGAATGGGGAGGGAGTATTTGAAGTTGGAAGCCTGTTGTATGGAAGCTGGGTCAGTGCACAATTCTGAACCTGCTGCTTTCCATGTTCTAACTCAGTGGTTCTTAAACTTTTATTTACCACAGACCCCCTTTAAATATCTTTTGTTGTCATGAACCACCAAGACTTTGCTCATGATTTAAAACCCTAAAATGCTGGAAGAAGCTTCATTTTGGTTTGAACAGGAAGCACCCTCATCAACAGCATCAGGTTTTTTACGTTTCAAATTCAGTCAGCAATCCATTCTGAGGCTCAGCCAAAATGTACTGTTACAAAATTCACTGCGATAATATCAAAAAGTCACTTTACCCGACAATAACGAGTTTTATGAGCAGAAATTGAAAAAGAAGCACCATCATGAAGTCTGTTGGAATACTCACAGACTGACTCTGACTGTCTCTTCCCACAGCTTCTGACTGTCTGCACAGCAGCAAGATATGTCACGTGCTGTCTCTCAGCCACTCAGTGTCATTCACTTTCATGTTCTCACCAAGTGCAGAAATATCAAACAGTTATTTGCTATCAAACAGTTATTTTCATAACTGATTTTTACTTTTGTTTGTTTTTAATGGAGGCGATAGGTTAGAAAAGCCAGATTTTACACAAAGCAAGGGAAATTAAGATTTTGTTCTATGTTTATTTTTCTTTCTTGTTTTCATTCATTCATTCAATTTTAACTGCAAAAGACCATAACATTTCTTCAAGCTTCCGCGGACCCCCTGTGAGGACATAGTGGCCCCCCAGGGGTCCACAGACCACAGGTTAAGAACCTATGTTCTAACTTGCAGAATGAACCTATATGTGTATACTTGCCTCCTTATTTCAAATTGGTTGAACGCTTTGCAGCTGGGCACCTTCCTTTCTAAACAAGACACTTGTGTGGATCTAGGCCTAGCTAGCCCACAAAGCTTTCAAGGTTAGGTCTTTCTCCCAAGAGAGCCACCTTTAGGTGTCTATCTCAGGTGGAACTCTTTGAATAGAGAATTATAGGATTTGTAGTCCAAAAATTCCAAATGGCACACCTGTAATAGCTCTTGTCAAATTTTTCCTGTAAAATAAAGCCCAAGAATAGAATTAGATGCCATCTTGTTACAGGGGTGTTACTACAACAAAGGGCTTTGTTATTACAAGTTAAATATATAAGAATGTATCATCAAGTCAGCAACCCTTTTCAGGATTTTCCAGGTACAGAATAATCAGAAGTGGTTTGCTATTCCTTTCTTCTGAGGTGCCCTGGGACTGTCCAGCTTGTCCAAGGCCACACAGGCTGGCTGTACTCATAGGAGGCACAGTGGAGAATTGAACTCCCAACCTCTGGCTCCACAACCAGATACCTAAACCACTGAGTTTACTGAGATTTAAAATGTGAATTAAGAGAATTCATAGGAACATGTTCCAATAGCGCTTTGTTTCATGAAAGTTCATTCTTCTTCCTTTCTTTCCTGCAAATAGATTGCTTTAAAAATAATACTGGGTTCCAAATATGTTCTTGTTAATATGCAAATAAATTGCAAACAGGTGTCTGAGCACTGAAGACTTCTGGAGTCCTGCTCATAAGTCAGAGGTTTTATACAATGAATTTGTATTCACTCATTAAAAAAGAGTAAAATGAATACACACTCCAGATTGGCCATAAAGGTTCATACTTCCACTGTAGAGGCTTTTCAGAGTTGGCATTTTCCCTAACACAATTATCTCCAATTTCAAGAAAATGTCTTTTTCTCCAGCTGAAGTAACAGCTGCATTACATTCACCCCAATCTCTTAATTCTGGTTGAGGTGTGTCACCCTTCTGTGAAAAAATTGTATAGGCCTCACTCTGTATATTCCATGTCTACGAGAGGGAACAACATTTTCTACAACCTTCCAGAACATTAGTATTCAAATCATTTTTAAATTGTTCTTTATTTTCAAACTCTCTATTTCAAAATTTGAAATTTCAAACAGTCATTTAAAAAATAATACTGAACATTGAAGGCCTCAAATTCATCAAAAGCAAACAGAAAGAAATATTCAACGATCCAGCACCTGAGTAGGACATTTAAGTCATCCTGATTCATGTTTGGTTGCAGAATCCAGGCAGAGCAAAATCTAAAATATACACTTTCTAAGGCATTGTTGCTTGAAGGGCCATCAGCTGTGCCCCACAAAGTAAACCTATGGTCATATAGAAGTCATTGTCATTGTTGCTGGTGGTGGTGACGTTGTTTTACAGGGGGAGCAGAAGCAAAAAAATGGCTGGGGCGAACAATGTTGTGGTGCCTGTTTATATTTAAATGTATTGTATGTAACTTATGGAGCCGGAGGTTGGGAGTTTGATTCCCCACAGTGCCTCCTAGAGGAAGAGTCAACCTGTGTAGCCTTGGGCAAGCTGCACAGTCCCAAGATGGCCCCAGAAGAAGGGAATGGTAAACCACTTCTGAGTATTCTCTACTTGGGGAACTCTGGAGAGGTTCACACTAAGTCAGAACTGACTTGACAGGACATAATGATTATGATTGTTTATAATAGTTTAGTGAATATATGTTGGGAAGGGGTAAGAGAGTAGCATGGAATGTTAGTAAGAATGGTTCTTATTGGCTGGGAGAACATGTAGATAAAGAGAAGTGTATGTTAAACAGATGAGTCTTGAGTCTGATATTGAGGACCATCTGGTGTAGGAAGAGGGAGAGAGTGGTTTTGGAGTCTGGAGCTTGAGACAGAAGTCTGAGAGAGAGAGATTGATGGGGGGAAGGGGTAATAGAGTAAAGGATTCTGCTGAATGAATTCAAAGCCTAGAGAAAAACATTGTTCTTTGTAACACTTATTTTAATAAAGCCTTTTTTGTTCTATTCAAGCTGAGTGGTGCTTGAGTGAAGGGTTAAATATACACACAGATAGAAGCCACTAAAAGTTGATGGCAGCAGAAAAATAGGAAGAGAGGAAATAAGTGAAGATTATTAAGGAAAATATATTTATTCCTGTGGTGGCTCAAAGAGATCATTACCTCAATAATCAAGAGACAAGACAGGGGTGGTATCAGAGAGAAGGGGTATGAAAGATATCCTGACAAATCCCAAGTAGATTTCCACCAGTCCATATGGAAAAGGCATTTAAATGTTGCTCCTCATGACCTGGATGTCCCCTAGGGCAAAGTGTTCTCCAGTAGTACAAAATCTCTTCTACAGTCAAACAGCAAGATGCTCATCTGATCCAATGGATGAGTACAGAGCTGAGCACCATTTCAGTTTTTAATTTTTAAGAACATTATCCGCAGGTAACATCTTGACTGTCTAAAGACAGTATCCTTTACCTTGAATTGATGCTTTAGTAACTAGGGATGAAATGTGGGATGAACTGTGCATGGTCTTCATACACTTATGTAAATATTAGCTGAATCAGGGGTGGTTGTGATCTCCAGGGCAACCACAGAGCAAAAGGAAGAGCTAATGGTTGCCCACAGGGCAGAGCAACATCCCCATGAATCCCTCATTTTTCTTAGAAGTGGCAAAAGAGAAAACTAAGGAAGAGGGAGTGTGCACTGTTTACTTTAGAAATGAACCTATCTTGCTTTTCCTATTGCAACACCATTGATTAAATTGTCAAAATCCTGTGGTTCTGGCACCATTAATTTCAGATCCAAGAAACAGGAATGGTAGGGTTGGAAGGAAAGGATGGGAAATGTAGAAAAGCAGCCACACTGCATTGCCCTTTTCAGACAGAATTAAGAGATAATTGTGCTCAGTTCTGTTAATTCTTCATTTACTCCCTTCCTGGTAGGTGCCTTAGGAAGTCATTTGGGACTTTCTCCAGATTGCTGGGGGCGGGGAGTGGGGTAATACCAATAACAATAAGATTGCTACTGGCACCTTTCTGAGCCCTGCCTGCTTAATTTCATCAATGATCTGGCCTTGCTGTTTACATTTTCTCATTTACAGGAACGGGATCTTCATGAACTGGAAATACAATCTCAGATTTGGAAAAAGATTGGCTCAGAGTGTCAGGAAAAGGGCAGAGGATGGGTCAACTCTGAGCACCCTTTATTTAGGCACAGAGCTGGTGCGGGGCATATATGCATCCTTCTCAATACCATTTCAGAAGGTTAATTTTCATTCTGTGTTAGGTTTTTCTAAAATATATTTTCTTTTGCTTTTTATAAGTCTCATAATATGGGAAGCAGACAACTTTAAAAACCATGAAATATTAAAAATTTTCAAACACAGAGAAAAGCGGTTCAGCAATCAGCACAGACCACAATGAAGTCACATATGGTAAGAAAAAACACCAATGAGTTCATTAATTGGTAATTTATGATGACTGAGTTCTTTGTTTTTGCCATCCCTACTGTGAATGTTTTTCTGTTCTCTTTTGAATAACAGCTTTTCCCTTTCTAAACAAAAGAAAATATTTCTTTTCCTTTGGGTTGCTCCTCTTTTTTGGAGAAATTACACAGTAACATGGATACTAGACCTGAGAGCTATGTATTTGTCTCCCAGGGGAGACAAATATGAAGCCCGCCAGCACAGGTGTCCTAGTGGTCCCTTCTCTCCCCCCCCCCCCCCCCGAAGCAGCCCAGTCCACTCACTGGACTCTTTGGCACACACAAGCCCAGCAACAGCAACATTGCACCAATCACAGATGTGGTCCCACTGGCACTGCCCTGCCTCTCCCTGAAGCCAACCACTCCAGCAAGGAGGCAGGGAGATGAGTCTCCCCATTCAGCTGCTGAGCAGTTGTCTGAGGGGAGAGACAGGGAATATCCAGCGGGACTATGTCCGCGATTGGTGTGATGTTGCCGCTGCCAGGCGCACATGCATTGAGGAGCCCTGTGAGTGGACTGGACTGGTTCTAGGGGTGAGTGGGAACAGACCACCAGGACACCTGTGCTGGCGGGCTTCGTATTCGTCTCCCCCGGGAGATGAATATGAAGCTCCCATGTCTAATGGATACCATGCACAAGTCCTTCAAGAGCTGCCTTGGTGTCCTCCTGTTGTGCGGGATTCTAACTCCTGTCATCCCTATAATTCCAGGTTGGGTGTGTATGCATCAGCCTTTTTATAATCTTTCTTTCTTGTCAGATATAACAGACGGATGCAACATAAAGGTTGAAATCCTATTAATTAGCATAGTAAATCACACTTTTAAAAGGCCATTGAATCAGTGGTGAGTTGGTGAGTCAACTCCTTCATAAGTTTCATTGATTCAAATGGGCCTAGTCTAGTATTACTCTACTCTTTTTTATGCTATAGTAAGTTGCAAGTAGAGTAGGCCCATTTGAATCAATGGAACTTATGGAGGAGTTGACTTGCCAACTCACCACTGATTCAATAGGCCTTCTCTAGTGTGGCTTCCTAAGCTAAGGAACACGATTTCAGCCATTATCTTCTCCGTGATGTTTAGTTTAATTTTTAAAAACACATTATTCATCCTCTATATTGCCCTTTTGTAAGTTCTCTTTTACTTAGTTTAGGTAGGCTTGAATCAACTCTTTGATCTACATTTCTCACACACTGGGGGAAACTTTTTAGGCAGAGAATCGATCAGGTTTCTTGATCACTGTGGCTGCTCTAAGAATGGCTTTTAAAAACAGTTTTGAAAATAGTGCTCTGTCAAACATTTAAAAGGTCAACATCTATTTATGAATGTAGGAGTCCTCTAATGCTGGAGAACCAAGCCTTTCCCTGCTTGCAGGACCGGAAATAGGACCATGGGTATAAAAACAGAAAGGGACACTGCTGCTATTTTCTAGCATCACCCTCCTTTGTTTGTGGGAGTTGAGCTGTTGCATTTAAGTGTTAATAGATCAGCTTTAACCAAAGCCTAACCAGGACACAGACACACAAACAGACATAGCCTACTAGACAAAGATGGGCTGACATTTAAAGAACATATACAAACGTTGCTGTTTAGAGAGCATTTCAGGGCATTTTTTTCCCTGTGTAATTGTTATTTTTAATTTTTTATGTTTGCTGTTTTGTCTGTGGCTGCCATCTTGTTCTCTTTCTGCATCATTTTTTAACATTATTGTGTGGGTAAGGTGATGGTTGTTTTCATTATGTTTCTGTTGATCCTTTTGTTGGAAACTGCTCAGAGTACTGGCATTCCACTAGATGGTGTGATATAGAAATTAAATGAATTAATGAATGAATGAGATAATTATGATAAAAAAACAGATATTATATAAGACATGTTTAATATAGGAAAATAATATACCTTGGGATTTAAGCAATACTTACTAAATTCTTTGTTCTGATTCTGTGGGTCTCCTTGATGAGGAATCCAGAAACCCCATGAAATTCCTCACCTTCAGGTGGGGGTTTCTCTCCTTTAGCCAAGAGAAAAGGGTTCCACCCCCACCACCCCCAGGTCTCTAGTTTGTGCAAACTATCTCTGTGCAAAATTGATGTTCTTTGAGAAACCAAGCACTACGGATGGGGCTTCCATGTTAACATGAAAGAAAAAACAAACAAAAGAGGCTCCTTTTTTCTCTTTCATGTTCTTTTGCCGATTCCTGTGTGAGAATGAAAGAGAGGTCCACAAAATTTCATTCCCCCGCTCCATGTTTCCTTCTTTGGTGTAACCTGTCTTTCACCCTTTGTATATCAAATTACATGATATTTATTTATTAAAAATATTTTACCCTGCCTTTCTCCTTGCAAAGGACCCAAGGTGGCTTACAACATTGAAAGACAATATTTAAAGTTGAAAACAATGAGTATAAAGAGGCAGTTTACATTATTAAAAGGCAATGTTAAAGCTAAGAACAAAAGCATACAAATATTAAAAAGAAGAAAACAAATGCCACTCTGAGAAATGGAAAATACAAAAATGGGAAACACAAGTAGTACAAATAGTACTAATAATCCAGTCAAAGCAATAATGCATAACAATCACACACAGGTAGCTAATTACTGAGAATTACAAAATACAAAAATTCTCTTTGCCTGAAGAGAAATGTCTTTGCCTGCTGGTGGAAGGACAGCAAAGATGGGACCAAGCTGGCCTCCAGTGGGAGGGAGTTCCAGAGTCTGGTAGCAGCAACAGAGATTGTCATCTAACAGCATCGCAACAGCTGGTGTAAAGTCATGGTTGGTGACCTTTCGGTCACCCTTTGTATGTCAAACAAGGGTTGTCAGCAGCAGTCAGAATGTTGGGACAGGGGGACAAGAATCTGTAGAAAAACCTGGAACCTAGCGAGAATCTTGCTTCAGTCTTTGGGATTATTTGTTAGGAACACCCCCCCCCCCCTCATTTCTTTGGGAATTCCCACTTGTTGAATTTTGGTTTTGGTGCTTTCCTATCTTGAGCAATTTTTGTGGGGACCTGGGCCTGACCTGCCTATTGCTGTCTTCTAAAAAGAAGAAAAGGCATCAAGTTTGGGAAGGGGGAGTCATCTTATATTCTCATAGTTTTGTTTAGGAGGGGGCTGTATGTAGACTTTGTATTTTGCTATTTTTTCCTGGGTAGGTGGGTAGTTGAGAGATTGTGTATCAGGATTTTTTTTTTCTCAAAAATGCTTCATTGGTTAATTTGCTGTGCATTTACTCTGTTAAAGCTGTATAACCTGGTGTTTTTCCCCCTCAGGACTTTTCTTTCTCATGTATTGTTGCCTGCTTTTGGAGCATATTGATTCTCTGTTGCCTTGCCTCTGCTGTTTCAGAGTAGTTGTTAAAGGCTTTTTTAGATTAGGCATCCTTCAGTCTCGAGAGACTATGGTAATGTGCTCTGAATAGAGGACTTGGAACAGCGTCTAGTGTGACTGAGAAGGCCAGTTCGAGAGTGACAATTCCTTCCACACTGAAGACAAATACAATCTGTCCCCTGTCCAGATCCATGATTTTGCTGGTTTCGGGACTGCCTCTTTGCCTCAGCCTGCTGGACAAGGGTCTCTTCAAAATGCGAGAGGCCATGATGCACCGCCTGCCTCCAGGCTGAACGCTCAGATGTCAAGGTTTCCCATCTGTTGAGGTCCATTCCTAAGGCCTTCAGATCCCACTTGCAGATATCCTTGTATCGCAGTTGTGGTCTCCCTCTGGGGTGATTTCCCTGCACTAATTCTCCATACAGGAGATCTTTTGGAATCCGACTATCAGCCATTCTCACCACTTGCCCAAGCCAACATAGACGAATCCAAAGCCGCTTTTATTTCTGCTAAAGTTGGTTCGCTGTCCAACTCTTCCAAGACAGGCAGGCACTCAATGTTATTTAATGCCTCTTTGGTTACTACGTTCTCTCTGGAATATAGCTCAGAGTAGTGCTGCACCCAGCGTTCCATCTGCTGTGCTCGGTCCTGGATGATCATGCCTGTAGCAGTCTTCAAAGGAGCAGATTTCTTCTGTATTGGACCTAAAGCCTGCTTGATACCATCATACATTCCCTTCATGTTACCTGTGTCTGCTGCTATCTGTATCTGAGAGCAGAGCTGAAGCCAATAATCGTTAGAACATCTCCTGGCAGCCTGTTGGACTTTGCTACGAGGAACTCGAAGAGCCTGCAAGTTGTACTCACTAGGACAGGTTTTGTATGCTGCTAGAGCTCTCCTCTTTTCCTTGATGGCTGGCATCAACTCCTCTGAAAGGGCTTCGAACCAGTCTGCCATCTTTTTGGTCTTCTTGCCAAATGTGGACAAGGCGGTGTTATAAACAGCATTTTTGAAATGTTCCCATCGTTCAGGTGCATTTGCATCAGCCGGGCCTGGAAGGGTTTCCTCAAGTGCTTGGGCAAATTCCTCCACTTTTTTCTGATCGCGAGTCTTGCTGATGTCAATACGTGGTCTTCCTTCCTTTTTCGTGTAATACAATCTCTTTGTTCGCAGTTTTACTCTACTACACACCAGGGAGTGATCAGTATCGCAATCAGCACCCTGATAACTGCATGTGATCGTAATACTAGGAAGGCTAGAGCATCTAGTGAGCATCAAATCGAGCTGATGCCAATGCTTCAGTCTTGGATGTCTCCAGGAAACTCTGTGTTGAAGCTTTGTATTAAAGAACGTGTTGCTGACACAAAGACCATAGTAACAGCAGAACTCCAGCAAGCGTTGGCCATTTTCGTTCATCTTCCCAATGCCAAAACGGCCTAGACAAGTGGGCCAAGAATTGTGATCAGCACCAACTCTAGCGTTAAAGTCTCCGAGAATAAACAGTGGCTCTCTCTCGGGGATTTTTTTGATAGTAGCTGCCAGATCGTCGTAGAATTTGTCTTTTACTTCTGTTGTAGATGACAGTGTTGGTGCATATGCACTAATGAAGGTGACCGGTCCCGCTGATGAGTGGAGCTGCAGAGACAGGAGTCTTTCACTCCCCACAGTAGGTGGAACAATGGATCTCAGCAGAGTATTTCTGACTGCAAAACCAACACCATATTCCCTGGTCTCATTCAATGGTTTTCCCTGCCAGAAGAATGAGAAGTTTTTTTCTTTGACAGATCCCATGTCTGGCAATCTCATCTCTTGCAGGGCAACAATGTCCATCCTCAGCCTATTCAGTTCCATGTCGATGACAGCTGTCTTGTGCACGTTGTCTATTTCCTGCAGGTCGTCAGAAAAGCCAGGGGTCATTGTCCGAACATTCCATGTGCCCAACTTTAGGGCAGAAGTTTTCTTATGATTGTTGCACGGTACAGGGTTATCGATCTGGTTGTCGGCTTTCACCCTAAATCCCACACACACCCCGTGAGGTTATCAGACCGTGGCAAGGCAGCACCTTACTGGCTGGGGGCTGCCCACCTTAAGGTGGGCGGTAGGTACCTAGTGAGGTGCAATGCCCTCTCCCACCGTCAGAAGTAGCCCCTGTTGTCATGCTCTACGCCAATCGAGTAAAGACTTATAACCGGTAACTGCTACTTCCCATCTTATTTCGACGCTGTATGCGAAGCTGGAGTGTCCTCTCCAGAGCACGAAGCCTGGGTAAAATAATATGGAGGATAGGCTGTTACCCAAGCAGCAAATCCCCCCTCTCCACGTCACTGAAATAGTCCAATGGAAAGGCAAGAGCCAATACAACTGGTTCCAGCAACGTCGCAGGAGTTGCCAGAACGGCACGAACTGCCTCCGGGACTCCAGCTCTGGATTTAAAGGCTTTTGGAGTGTCAGAAACACGAATGGGAAACCCAAATCAAAAGAACGCAAAAGAGGATTTCTCTTTCATGTTAAACAAAAGGGCCGGGGCATGAAAAATATATATATTTATATATTTATATATATAAAAGAGGCAGTCCCTGAAACAGAAGAAATGCAATTTTTTTTCAATATCCACATCCTTCTGAAGCCCAGAGGGATAACAAGTACAGAACTACTGGCTTAAAATCCTTGAAACTGCATACAACAGAGCAGTCTTTATTGTTATTCTGTGCAATTTGTTATTTCCAATAAAGCCTCATTTCTGCTATTTGCACAATTTTGCAGTGTTTGCAGAGGAATCATTTTTGTTCTCATTGTTTTCTCTTGTTGAGAGCACAAAATATCTTGACATGGAGTGAGAAGAATAATTTTGTAATTGTACAGCTTTATTTGTGAGGTTGAGACAGGTAAGAATTTGCTTCTCTTATGGTGGTCCATGTTAAATATTATACATGAGACAGGACTATAAAATTTTTAGTTCATTGATTTGTTACATTTATATCTTACCTTTCTTTCAATCAACTCAGGAACGTGTACAAGGCCCTTCTCATTTTTTCCTCACAATAACCCTATGAAGTCAACTAGACTGAGAAAATGTAAGTGAATGAAAATCACCCAGTAAATTTAATGGCTCCTTAGGGACTTGAAACAGAATTTCCTATGTGCTTAGCCTGTACTAACTACAAAACCACACTGGAGGTCTATACCACACACACACAACTCCCCCAAAAAGGCACAAAGAGTTACTCAGGCCTTTACTGGGATTCTTTACCTCAGAGTGAAACTGGGAGAAAAGCAAACATTTTGCATTTGAAGAACAATCATTGTCAATGTTCTCAAGTTTTAATGAACCAAGTAGAACTCTAAGCATCAAGGCTGACATATTGATTCCATAATCTTGTTGCTATTATGTCCAGCAAAATACAAATCTATTTTCCCCACAAAGAACACCAGTGGCTTCATAGCCTTTGAAAGTCTTTATAGACCCTTCTTACTTTCTTCACAACTGAAATGTAAGATCTCCAGAGTATTGGAAAGATCAATGTGAACAAGAGTAGTTAACAGACATAAACACAGAGAAAGATCTATCATAGCAAGCTATGACAGTGAGAGTTTGTTCTGCTCACTCTAAAGTATGCAGGCACACAGAGAATAGCTGACCTTCAGTCAGTGTCTCATCTAAGCAGGTAAGCTTTTCAAGGAAGAACCCAGCAAGACTTTCCTGAGATAGTGCCATTTATCTGATATTATTTCCTGTTATTTCTCTGTCCCCTGTCAACATTGTTTGTGTGTGTGTGTGTGTGTGTGTGTAGTGCAAGCATATTAAAGGGGGGGACCCCATCCCAAACCAACCCCAAGTTCAGAAAAATGCTATTATTCTTTAAGAGGGAGAGACTTTTTTGGTGCAAAATAGCAGCAGCCCTGTTCATTTTGTGGTTCACCAAACACCGTCCACGTCAGGGCCCATAATATATATATATATATATTAAAGAAGAAGGGCTTATTTTTGCTGCATAGATTAGATTTCCAATTGGTTGGAATGACAGGGCAAAGTGCTGGCTCTACCATTAGATGGAGTGAAGACATCGTTTGCATCAAATTTTTGAGGGCACCTGGCACAGGACCAAATTAAGATAGACTAACATCCTAAGCTTTGTCTTGTTCAAGAAGCTCAATGGGGTTATATCCTGAATGTGCATTATTCTGACAAAAGATCAGCAATTTGTTTTGTATGCAATCAAGTCGGTTTTGAATTATGGTGACCTTACTTGGGTTTCATGGCTGTGTGGCGTTCAATGAGTAGTTTGCTATTGCCACCCCCAGTGAGTTTCCATAGCCAAACAAGGGTCTGGACTGACTTCTCCTTGAGTCCAGATCTGATAATTCTAGCTCTCTCACACACACACCCTGGCTCTCTTGAATTTAGAGGCCTTTTACAACCTGATGCTCTAGGCTATCGTTTACTTCGCTGGTGCATAAATCCAGCACAGCTGCTGGCGGTTCTTCCTGAAAACCCCAGTTATCACATTTTGTTTGAAGAATGAGCTGGGTATTCCACAGAGCCTGGCTTGGCCCTGCTAAACTGGCGCAGTGCTTCAAATGTTCTGGATATTGTCACTCCTTTATCAGTGTGGAAAGAGAGGTTCACTGCTAATGCACTTGGCTTCTATGTAGAATGGGAAGGGTCCACCAGCGTGCCCTTTATCTCACACAACCCTGACAGGAGTTTACCTTTTAGCAGTTCAGATTATTTGAGAGTCTAACCCTGTTTTGTCCACGCTGATTTTTAGTAACTCATCAGGGTTTTCTGGCAGTCTTTCACATTAATGGCAACTAAATTCAAAGTATTAAATCCAGGACCTTCTCCATGGATATGCTGTGATGTTAAACTACAGTCCTTCCCTCAAACATCTGACGTTTATAGGCCTAGCTGATTTTATTCCATTTGGTTGGCTAACAAGTTATGTAGGAATGAGCTGGAGGCTTTTCACATTTGAAATACCATCTTGTTCTCAAATGAAAGAATATGCACATGTTAGGAGCAGCGAGGAAGCAACAAATTTCATAGGGGCCCAAGAAAATCCTATTGCCATGCTTCAGTGGATCATCCCTTACTTCCTAACTGACTTTAACAGTATATCAGAATATTATTAAATGATAAAAAATTGAAACTCTATTACAGCTAGTCATTCATACTCCCAGACTTGTTGAGGAGATGCATAGAGTACTCCTGATTTTCCTTCATCAAGATCCAGTATGCCACCCTAAATGCTGAGAAAAAAATAATACTAAGGTTTTCCCGCACCCAAGCAAATTCAGCCAAAAGAACGACAGCTAAAATTTTGTTTGCACCCAGAAAATATTTTCAGGAAATTATGCCATTTTCTTATTAATTCTAAATGGCAGTTCAGTTCTACTAGATACCTTTGGGTAATGAGCAATGTAACCAGAAGTTACAAAGATCGATCGATCGATCGATCGATCGATCTATCTATCTATCTATCTATCTATCTATCTATCTATCTATCTATCTATCTATCTATCTATCTATCTATCTATCTATCTATCTATCTATCGACTCCCAGTGTGGTGCACTGGATAGAGTGATGGCCTAGGACTTTGCAGAAGAGGGTTTGAATCCCTGCTCTTCCATGTAAACTCACTGCAGGAGTGGAATTGATAAAATTATTCCTTAAATATCTCACTTACCTTGAAAGCCCTTTTAGGGTCACTAAAAGTCAGCTTTGACTTGACAGCACATAACTCTCTCTCTCTCTCTCTCTCTCTCTCTCTCTCTCTCTCTCTCTCTCTCTCTCTCACACACACACACACACACACACACAAATAACACAACTAAAACAGGCAAAATCCAAAGAAACAAAAAAAAGACAAAATCATGTGGCACCTTAAACACTATTATATTTTAATGTGAGCTTTTGTAGACACGTCGACTTCATCAGATATATGGAAACAGAATGAAAAGTTGAATGAAATATTCCAAAACTACAACTAAAACAATACATAACATAACTAAAAAAAAAAAAAAAAAAAAAGATAATACATCTAGCTTCATCATACTTAATAATCATAATTAATCCAATATGTTTAACTAAAACATAGTGTTCCCCTTCACTGGGACCAATAAGGATAATAACTCGGAGTCCATTATTCCCTCCAAAATTGCAATGTTTCTTGCAAAGATAAGTATCCTTTCCCTTTTATTAATACAAATTCTACAAAGTCTCCCCACATATAATTTAAAATATTCTCATTTACCAATTTTTTAAAATTTCAATATCACATGCCAGTTTATTGTCAACAGCTATATTCCAAATCTCATTATACCATTCAGATAACTGAAAATCGTATTTTATTTTCCCTTTTTTGCAATTGTTGATCTTGCTGCTGTTAGTAAAAATAATTCTTTCTTCAACCCTCCATATTGAATATTATTTAAAATAGATAAAAGTGTTATTTTAGGACAATTTTCCATATTTAGCAACTCACAAAGTTATATTTTAGGTGTCACCAGTAACACCTAACTTATTTAAGTGCATTACTTTTCAAAATGTTTAGAAATATGGACAGCAGCATTCAAGACTTCCTTACTGCTAGGAGAGAACTTCACTTTTATTGTGACAACTTAGTTAGTCCTTGAATTATAAGAGAAAAAACTATGAGGGGCATTAATGTAATCAAGAAAGCTATCATTTTTATGCAAACGTATATTGCTTTCTAAAAACAGTAAGTAAGGGAATGCCCTCTTCTGGCAATTCAACCACTGAGTTAGGATTTACTGCTGTTACACTATTTTCATAGAGCAAACTCATAAAGTACAAATGACATTTCTTAAGCTTTTAAGCACTTTCTACATATCTACGAGTTCTGATTGTATCAGAACTCACAGGCTGAAGTAAATAAATTTCAAAGACTATTTTCAGCCTTAAATTTTATTATTACTCTTTGTTTCCAGAGAATGGAATTAAGAGTTCTCAGTTGTTCCTTGTAAACAGAAGCACAATTGTAAGAGAACAGCACAAACATACTCAGGTCACAATGACCTGCACTTTCTCTCAACATTATCTGATGATCCGTATTTCAAAGCCCAGTGTGGTGTAGTGGATAGAGTTATGGACTAGAACTCAGGACACCTGGGTTCAAATCCCTTCTCAGCCGTGGAAACTCACTGGGGGAGTAGAACTGGTAAAACCAAATCTTCAATATCTCACTTACCTTAGACACATGTTCTTCTGTTTCTCACAAATGTCATAACATTATGTTCTTCATTATATATGATCTGCAGTAATATGTGATTTGATTCTTAAAAGACAACCACCATGATAGATTGCCACAGGAAAAAAATGTTCAAAATTCTGGATGCACCTTAACCATTCAAAAATCTTACTATGGCACAAGTGTATTAAGAAGTGGGCACTAGTCCACAAACACTTATGTACAGGTTTCTTCATTGTTTTGACTTGAAGAGCAACATTTTGTCTAGTGGCAATCTATATAGGACCATGGAGAGCTCCAATGTATGGCACTGTGTTAGGGCACCTCTGGGAGACCCTAACTAGAGAAGGGTCCCTAGTTTCCAAGGTCTTTGATGTCACATTGCATAGTCAAGTTGAGAAGGTTGGAGGCAAAGTGAGTGTTCTCATCATATTGGCACTTTTCCTCTTTGATGTCAAGAAGATCCATAGAAGTTGACTTGCCCAAGGGCCGTACCAGTGCAAGAAGGAGCATTTTTCAAAACCATATAAAGATTTATTAGGCTCTGTATAGCTTGGTCTAAGAGGATCTGAAGGAATTTGCCCAGATTTTGAAATCATCTGAGGAGAACCTTCACTGACTATACTCTACCTACTGAGATCAGCTGAGAGACTAAAGAAAGCAACTTCTCAAAGAGTATTCTCACTTCTGTAATGCTTTCCCTCAGTTGGTACACTTAGAACTCTTCAATGCTTTAGCACAGGCAAAACTGTTCATATTTGCCCAGGCTTTTCAATCTAATGGCTATGTTTTTTAAATTACAGAGTTAAAATAAAGTCATTTTAGTGGCTGCGCATGAATTTATGAGGTTTTTAAATTCATGGAATGACTAACAACTGGCCAAATGAGTTCAGTGGGACCACTCTGAGAAAATCTGGATCCAACCCCAGATGTATCTTTCTTAAAATTTGTTGACTGATTTTAGACATAAGGCTAATGCTACTACCAATTTAAAAAGAAAGAGGTAATGTGTCATAGAAAGTGAAGACTGGGGGAATGGCTTGCCAAAACATTGAGACAGAAGTCATAGTTATGTTTAATACTTTTTCTTCAGCTCTAGTAGCAGGCAATCTTTGGGCTGGGTCTCTACTTAAACATTATAAATTATAACGGGCAACTGTAGGAATATGCCAAATTTAATTCTTCCTATGAAAACAAATAACAAGTTAGAAAATCCAGTCAGGATAGATTGTGGAAAGTGGAAGGTTCAAAATATTGTTGCTGGAACCAGTTGAATTATGTGTCCTGAGGCAGGATCAAGAAACACCAAAGAGGATCTTGGAATGTCTGAAGAGATTCATGCATTAAAAAAAAGTTTCCATAAGACTATGTGCATAATTGGACAGTTGAAGAAATCTGATGTAACCAACATTTGGTCTTTTGAAAGGAATTGTTCTACAGCTAATTAGCTCTTGGTGGAACTGTATTCCCTCATAGCTTCCCTTCCATTTATATTAAATAACTGTTCAAGTGAGCAGATCAGGGTGTCTAATTGTAGTTCTGTTTTGACAAGGAACAAGGAGGTAGATAATTATCTCAAATGTTTCAAAGACTTTCTGAACTGGTGGTGGTTTCCTCCAAGTGAAAAGTGTTCCACTGCCATTTTCAGTACACTTTCTCCTCAATGTGAAGAAATCAGTTCTTCAAAGAACCTCTAGTTTAGGAAGGTGGTATATTGTGCTTCTGTATTCATGGTTCAGAACACCATGAAATGGCCCAACATTGTGCCCATGTTGCTATCAGGAAAAAGGATGCCAAGCTTTGACTAGCAAATGACAGCCTGAATGTTGACAAAACCAGTGGCAGCAGTCAAGATGATCTACAGGATACCCTCTTGTGCTCACTACTATTCACACGTCAAAAAAAAAAGCCCTGATAATTGCTTTGTGTTTGGGCGAGAAGTGTTTAACTGATTGAAAAAAGGAGCCAGCATCAGGGGATTTTTCCTTGATTCATGTTATTTTGTGAATGATCTATACCAGCCATTTTCAACAGGGGCCTTCTTCATAAAGTTCCCACATCAGTAAGAGTGAGCTTACTGATTGCCATTCTTTTTTCTTCAAAACTGGGGAACTGTGCAAATTGCCTGAAATGAGGATGTCTCCAGCTTTATTTAGAAATTAAAACACTGGATGGACTGTTTGTATCTTTATTAGCAATCAGCCAGCCCTGCCCTACTTGCTGTGTATGTGTGCTTTGCTTCTCAAGGAGAAAGGGCACTAGGAACATGTTGTACTTTGAGGCAGATGTCTTTGTCTTTCTCTAGTAAGGGTGAGGAGGAGCCTTGCAGTTAACATACCTCAGCCAGGAAAGTCAGACCCAGGCTGAAACTACAAACTCCAGAAAAACTGGGTGGGATCTGCATATGTGCCACTGCATATGACACCAAGCCCCACTGCAGTTTAAAGATGCATCAAAATGCACTTTGCACCTCTTAGGAAAACTCCTTCTGGAAACCTTAGAGTTCCTTCTGCAGCTGAGCCTTGAGTGGGTCTGGCATCTCCTGCATTGTCTGAGGCTTGAGCAACTACTGAAGGGACATCCATATATGATGAATGATCCTTGTTACCTAACATTCCTGAAACAATTGAACGCCTGCTGTGTTGGGTTTTTTTTTAAATAAAAAAACTGGCATTTCCCCATGATTGATATATAATCTTGACTCCTCCATATGCAGACTTTTTATTATCTGCAAGGACCTTAGTGTTGTTTTCTGGATTAAGCTATGGATACTTGTCTGTTCTCTCTCTCTGTGTGTGTGCGTGTGTGCATAAATTTCCAGGCTTTACTTTGGACTTTCTGACCCCTACTACTAGAACTCACCAGCCCTATACCAGGGAAACTAAATCCTGCCCCCTATGTGGCATGTGTCCTGAAAATTTTTTTCCCCATAGGCTTGTGGCCTTTGACATTAAAAAATGGAGAAAAGAAAACCCAAACCCTATATTGAAGTTTTAAATTTGCTGTGAAAGAGTGGCCTTACAATTTTCTACAATATAAAATTTAGTCCAAGTTCACCACTTTCTCTAAGTATAAAATCACGCTTATTTCCTGCCAACCCAAGTTTCTAAAGGAAAGGTTAAGATAATTTTATACTCTAAAATGCATCTGTCTAGACCTTTCTTCTTACAGGAAATATATATAAATATATCAATTTATTCTTAGGGAGTTGGAAGCTGGAATATATATTTTTGTTCTGAAAGATGGGACTTTAGATAACATACAATTTCCTCCCACATTTTCAATATTGATTATTGCTTTTATGCATCAAAAGGGGAGTAACTATACCCTTTTGACTGTGTGATGCATATTATAAACAAGACGACATAAAATGGCATCTCAAATGTGAAGACCTTTCAAATAAAAAAGCTGGGCAGGTTTTGAAATACTTTCTCAATGCTGTATAAACAAAAGATCTGCAAAACAAGATGCTAAAATGTTAATAGTCTTATATAATAAAATGAAAAGCCACAAGCTCCAATCATATTATAATACTGATTCATGTATTGTGTAGAGAACAGAGAAAATTGGAAAATACCACAGTGCATACAAAATGCTAGAAATTAAATTTTAATACAGTAAACAAAGCCAGACGGTTAATTTCTTGGCATAATTCCTTCATCTTATGGTTTATGGTTTGGGTTCTTCCCTTCCTCTCTTTAGTAAAATGAACACAGGAATGGTTTTAGGATCCTTCTCCTCAGCAGTGACTTTAAAACATTTTGCTGCCTAAGGGGGGGGGGGGGGTGGGGAGATGCCTTTTTCACTGGCCAACCATATTGGATGGACAATTTTATCTGATTTTTACAATAAGGAAGTTTCCTATACTAGACCTCAGGGCAGCTGGCTACCTTAGGCATACATAGGGTTCTGCCCTTTAACTCTCTGTGGCCATAAACCATCCTTTGGTGACTGTTGCTTCAGGCAGTTATCTCGCTTTGCCTAATGGAAGGACCAGCTCTGTTTCTCTTATGAATGACTATGTAGTGTTGTGGAACCAATTTCACCAAATCCCCAAATCATCCTATATATACATATGTTAGGACACAAAAACCATAGGTCAACTCACAGGAGGATTCCTTTTTTTTGAGATAGTGAGGCTCAGATGTTTCATAAGGTAATACACAATCAGGGCAAAATGGGGCATTTTTGTTGGTCCCAGACACTCCATCCTCTCCATCTGAATTTGGAACAGAAAACAAAGTGTGGGTCCATTGAGGGCAGGTTGTAAAGAGGCAAAATTTGTGATGTTGTTCAATGTCATTCCTGATCCCAGGGTATGTCTGCTAAGGCATCCATCTTATCGTCCCATTACCTGGCTTTAGGGAGCAAGAGCCAACATGAAATAGCTTTAACTCTGGTCTTAAATTGGCAGAGTTTCTTTTTAACTTTGAATCAGTGTAAGAATTGTTGCACTTTGAGAAATGGTAGCTGGGTTTGCTTTCCCAGCTTTCACTTGTCTCATCCCATTCCTTTCGCCCTGTGCCTTTTTTTGATCCTGTATCTCTTCAGTTATAGACTCTTGTGTTTTTAAAGGGTATGTGGTGCATAGGACATTTTTGGTGATTTATAAGTGATAAGTAATAAGAATAATAGTGTTTTCTCTTTTTTGTTTTTGTTGTTGTGAAGGAAATAATTTGCCTGAGGCAGAACTTCTCAAACAGTAAGTCTAGACTGCCATGCCTGGTAGTATTAGATAGTCTCCCTGATATATTATGGCTACATTCCCCAACTTGGTGCCCTCCAGATGCTTTCCATTTCAGTGACTTTAATCCCTCACCATTGCTTCTGTTGCCTTGGGTTGATGGGAGTTGTCCGAAATATGTGGGGGGGCACCAGGTTGGAAACAGGTGTTTTTTTCCCCTTTAGCAAGGCCTTCTGCTGAAAATGCTGTTCCTCCCTTCTTATGAATCTGTTAAGGCTCCCTGTCCTTTCTCTTGCATCTATTTTACTTTTCTGGACTTTGGGAGTTGCTTTTTCATTTCTGCTTTTTGTTTTGTTCAGTGTGTTCACTATCAGAGCAGGTCACACATGATAAGGTAGACCAAGCCTATGGTCACAAGCTGATGGCTTTTGGGAAATGTAATCCAAAAATAACTTTTCCAGGCTCTGGGTAGTGATCTGTGTTGGAGGACCAAGCTATCCTGTACCCCTTAAGCTAGTATATGCCCACAAGTGAAGTGGTCTTGCTGTGCCATAATAGCCAATGCTGAGTAACCACTTCCATTGGCTTTTTTAAACAAAATCCAAACCAGGAAAGAGGTGTGCCACGTCTTTTTCCTCAATTGTTAAAATGGACTGGTTCTCTGTTCATATTAATGGGAAACCCAGTTTTTTTGTATATAATCCAGTATCTGATATAACTGGAAAAGTGGCTTTAACCGAGATATCTTATTTTATATATATTTGAAATACGGATCATAAAAAATAAAATATCACAGTTAAAGCTGAGATATTTGCATATGCATTTAGGGTGCCAAGAAGACACACTTCATTGTCCCAAACAAGAACAAAAGATGATAGAGATTTGCATAACCTTTGCATGTTTTAGTATAGATGAAAAGGTTGGGATCCTTTTGGTGTTTTGCATAAAGTCTGCATAACTTGCCACAGCTAATTGTGACTAACTAGCACCTAGTGTCAGGGTGAATCTTGGTTGCAATCAGTATTGCATAACTGGGCACATGGCCAGACACATGACTGAGATGCGTTTTGGCACATTGTCAGCCAGAATTAGTAATGCTAAGTTATATAAACCTTTTGCAAACACCAATAAGATTCTTAGATAGCTGTTTGTGTGTGTTTTATGCCTTCAAGTTGGAAATGACTTATAGTGATCGCAATAGGGCTTTCAAGGTAAGTGAGATATTTAGGGAGTGATTTTACCAGTTCCATTCCCCCAGTAAGGCCGTGGTCACACCAGCAAAATGTTTCCAAGTTATTCCTTGTGAATTTCAACCCTTTTCTTGGGTTCAGACGATGCATGGCCGTTATCGATTCTTTCTCTGTGCTATCTCTGCATCAAATCCAGCCTGCTAGGAGACTACTACTATATTTGTTCTGCATTTCATTGCACAGTTCAACCAACATCCCCTTGACTGTGTATTCCAAAACTGATTCATTTTATTTGCATCTGCCGTGCGGTCCCATCTCCATCACCTGATGTCGTTCAACTCCCTTATTTTTTTTTAAATTATTTTCAAACAGGTATGTCAGCACATTGGTATACCTCTGTTAAATACAGAGCATCAGTCCCCATACTGTCTTTTGACTGCCACCGCAGTGTGATGTGGGTTCTCCTCCATAGAGGGTAATGAAGCACGGAAATAGGAAGAAATGGCCCAGATCAGTACGTGGCCAGCAAGGGCATTTTGCCAACATAGCAAGGTACCCACACAAAATAGTTTGTTTTTTTTAAAAAGGGGAAGGCGGGAAAAGAAAAGCACAAGAAAAGGAAGGTGATATGTCCCACACAAGAGGTGTAGGGGAACGTACCACATCTAATTCACCCCCCAAAAAACTAGAACGATTAAAAAACGTATGAACCACTATCACAGGAAATATGCCATGTGACCACAATGTGCAACTATACAGGAAGCAGAAGACGCAACAGAGAAGGGGGGCATTTCTCTTGTGTGCCCGCGGTCTGAGTTTCCATTGCTGAGCAGGGATTTGAACTCTGTTCTCCAGATTCCTAATCTGTCACTCTATCCACTACACCACACTGGGTGTGTATTGTTGTAATTTCAGTATAAATACAATATATCTCACTATAGTGGGAAATACTGTGACCACAACAGAGGGGTATTTTGTAACCAAGTGACCTGTGTGGTTCATGCTCAGTCTTCTTCCCAGGTCCTATTGATGGGGAAATTCAGGGTTCCTAATCTTCTTTTTTTGTAATTGTGCTTGTCTTTAAGCCAAATTTAGAACAGACACCTTGAAACAGAGACCTGTCCTCTAACACTCTTTCAGCTGAAACACAGACCTCTACAAAGCAGGACATTTGGTGACTGTCACATATCAAGGACACATTTAATCTCATTGCAACGTACACATCCTTTATGAAACTCACACAGAAGAAGAGAGAAAGAGATTAGCTAAAAATAAAAAATTAAAATTCGAAGACCTAGTATATTATTTCCTGCCTTGCACCTTACAGGTCTAATGCACCAGATAGTTTCTAAAGTTATAAAATCATAGTGATAGCATAAAATAAAAAAGAGACCACACATGGTCGTAGTAAAACTGATACTTCTATTACAAAATGCTTGGCTGTTTGTGGGGTTGAACCACAATCATGATGAAGAATCCAATTTTCTCTCTCTGAGTTTCTGTAGCTTCCATTAGGGTCTACACCCATAAAAGCCTGCCTTCTCAATTAACAAATCATGTGATAAAGCTGGCTTGTGCCATAACACATGATGTATGTTTGACAAGATTCATACGTCTGTATGGTGCCTCACAACATCTGGCTTATATGTGAAACTATTATCAACTCCCCTTCATGGATTGTTGCCTTGTCGTGGCGAAGGGGCTTGAGTAATTCAGAGAAGCTACGGGCTATGCCGTGCAGGGACACCCAAGACGGACAGGTCATAGTGGAGAGTTCTGACTAAACGCGATCCACCTGGAGCAGGAACTGGCAAGCCACTCCAATATCTTTGCCAAGAAAACTCCATGGATAAAAACAAAAGGCTAAAAGATATGACGCTGGAAGATATGACCCTTAGGTATCTAAAAGATATGACCCTTAGGTCGGAAGGTGTCCAACATGCTACTGAGGAAGAGCAGAGGACAAGTACAAGTAGCTCCAGAGCTAATGAAGTGGTTGGGCCAAAGCCAAAAGGATGCTCAGCTGCGGACGCACCTGGAAGTGAAAGGAAAGTCCAATGCTGCAAAGAAAAATACTGTATAGGAACCTGGAATGTAAGATCTATGAACCTTGGTAAGCTGGATGTGGTCAAACAGGAGATGGCAAGAATCAACATTGACATCCTGGGCGTCAGTGAACTAAAATGGACGGGAATGGGCAAATTCAATTCAGACAATTATCATATCTACTATTGTGGGCAAGAATCCCATAGAAGAAATGGAGTAGCCCTCATAGTCAACAAAAGAGTGGGAAAAGCTGGGATACAATCTCAAAAATGATCGAATGATTTCAATACGAATCCAAGGCAGACCTCTCAACATCACAGTAATCCAAGTTTATGCACCAACCACCGATGCTGAAGAGTCTGAAATTGACCAATTCTATGAAGACTTACAACACCTTCTAGAACTGACACCAAAGAAAGATGTTCTTCTCATTCTAGGGGACTGGAATGCTAAAGTAGGGAGTCAAGAGATAAAAGGAGTAACAGGTAAGTTTGGCCTTGGAGTTCAAAACGAAGCAGGGCAAAGGCTAATAGAGTTTTGTCAAGAGAACAAGCTAGTCATCACAAACACTCTTTTCCAACAACACAAGAGGCGACTCTACACATGGACATCACCAGATGGGCAATACCGAAATCAGATTGATTATGTTCTCTGCAGCCAAAGATGGAGAAGCTCTATACAGTCAGCAAAAACAAGACCTGGAGCTGATTGTGGCTCTGATCATCAGCTTCTTATAGCAAAACGCAAGCTTAAACTGAAGAAAGTAGGAAAAACCACTGGGCTAGTCAGGTATAATGTAAACCAAATCCCTTATGAATACACAGTGGAAGTGAAGAACAGATTTAAGGAACTTGATTTGGTGGACAGAGTGCCGGAAGAACTATGGATGGAGGCTCGTAACATTGTACAGGAGGCAGCAACAAAAACCATCCCAAAGAAAAGGAAAGGCAAGAAAGCAAAGTGGCTGTCCAACGAGGCCTTACAAATAGCAGAGAAGAGAAGGGAAACAAAATGCAAGGGAGATAGGGAAAGTGACAGAAAATTGAATGCAGACTTCCAAAGAATAGCAAGGAGAGACAAGAGGGCCTTCTTAAATGAACAGTGCAAAGAAATAGAGGAAAATAATAGAAAAGGAAAAACCAGAGATCTGTTCAAGAAACATCCCAATCCCAAAGAAGAGCAGTGCCAAAGAATGCTCCAACTACCGTACAATTGCACTCATTTCACACGCTAGCAAGGTTATGCTCAAAATCCTACAAGGTAGGCTTCAGCAGTATGTGGACCAAGAACCCCCAGAAGTACAAGCTGGATTTCGAAGGGGCAGAGGAACTAGGGACCAAATTGCTAACATGCGCTGGATTATGGAGAAAGCCAGAAAGTTCCAGAAAAACATCTACTTCTGCTTCATGACTGCGCAAAAGCCTTTGACTGTGTGGACCACAACAAACTATGGCAAGTTCTTAAAGAAATGGGAGTGCCTGACCACCTTATCTATCTCCTGAGAAATCTCTATGTGGGACAGGAAGCAGCAGTTAGAACTGGATATGGAACAACTGATTGGTTCAAAATTGGGAAAGGAGTACGACAAGGCTGTATATTGTCTCCCTGCTTATTTATTTATTTATTTATTTATTTATTTATTTATTTATTTATTTATTTATTTATTTATTTATTTATTTAATTGGATTTCTATCCCGCCCATCTAGACCAAAGGTCTAGATAATTTAACTTATATGCAGAATACATCATGCGAAAGGCAGGACTGGATGAATCCCAAGCCGGAATTAAGATTGCTGGAAGAAATATCAATAACCTCAGATATGCAGACGATACCACTCTGATGGCAGAAAGTGAGGAGGAATTAAAGAACCTCGTAATGAGGGTGAAAGAGGAGATCGCCAAAAATGGTCTGAAGCTCAACATAAAAAAAACACGAAGATCATGGCCACTGGTCCCATCACCTCCTGGCAAATCAAAGGGGAAGATATGGAGGCAGTGACAGATTTTACTTTCTTGGACTCCATGATCACTGCAGAGGGTGACAGCAGCCACGAAATTAAAAGACGCCTGCTTCTTGGGAGGAAAGTGATGAGAAACCTAGACAGCATCTTAAAAAGCAGAGACATCACCTGCCGACAAAGGTCCGCATAGTCAAAGCTATGGTTTTTCCAGTAGCGATGTATGGAATTGAGAGCTGGACCATAAAGAAGGCTGACCGCCGAAGAATTGATGCTTTTGAACTGTGGTGCTGGAGGAGACTCTTGAGAGTCCCCTGGACTGCAAGGAGAACAAACCTATCCATTCTAATGGAAATCAACCCTGAGTGCTCACTGGAAGGACAGATCCTGAAGCTAAGGCATCATCGAAGCTACCAACACAAATTTGACCAAACTCCGGGAGGCAGTAGAAGACAGGAGGGCCTGGCGTGCTCTGGTCCATGGGGGCATGGAGTCGGACACGACTTAACGACTAAACAACAACAAAATTATCAACTAGTCTTGAGGAAAAATAAACTGGCTTATAATTTCTTCCAAAAATATCCACTTTATGCCTCGAGACCTTATAAAAATAATTGTATGCCATCAAGTCAGTTCCAACTTATGGCAATCCTTTTCAAGGTTTTCTAGGTAGAAATTACTCAGAAGAGGTTTACTATTCCCTTTTTCTGGGGAAGATGAAGAAAACATGCTCATAAAATCATGTCTACTTTTAAAAAATGTGCACAATTCAGATATGTATATTTGAAAAATGCACGCAAACAGGTAAAAATGTGTTTGTATATATCAGTAAAAAGAAGTATCCAAAATCATGTATTTTGTGAAAAACGTATGTGCAAGAATGCACATATATTTCTTGAGAAAGGAAGTCTTGGAACCTGATATGGAACTGGAAATGATGAGGATGCTTATAGGATCCCCAGAAAAGTACCAAAATGACACTAATGGATTTCCACAACCTGGGGCTCAGCATTGGGCTGCCACTGAAAACACCACACACACGGCCAGCACATTCTCCCATGTAAAACCCAACTTCATTGTGTTGTGGCTGCGTCATGTAAGGCTTTTGCCCATCTTTGCCAAGGAAGGCAGTGATACAGAGAGGAGACTTGAAAATATATAGAACAAGATGAAAGGAAAATAGATTTTGATTAAACATTAGAAAAAACTTCCTAACAGTAAGAGCTGTCAGCACTGGAATGGACTACTTAGGAGGGCTGGATGGCCAGCTGTCAGGGAAGCTCTAGCAATGGATTTCCTGCTTCAGCAAGGGATGTTTTGGTAAAGCAATTACGAACTGAAACTAAAAGTATGGTCAAATTTTGTGAGACACCATATAGGCATGTGCTGTCCATCAGGCCTTGAAGAGCTCCCTTTAAGGATGCTGTCCATGTGGGAACAAACATGACCTTGAATGTTCAGTAACCACACTACAGGTGAGATTGGTTAATTAGACTTTTAATTAAACTGGTTTTGTGTTGTCCCTCATTTCACCTTCATTCTACAGTCCTCAATGGGTGTATACCTCTTTCTGTACTCATTCTGCTGGCTAAGGTACTTTGCATTCCCTTCTTACACTAAGTAATTAATTCAGTGATCCTTGGTGTCTCTTTTCAGCACTATGATTCGATATTGCTTTACAGGGTAAGTGATCCTACAGTTTTACACCAGGGATAGGGGACATGTGGCCTGTGGGCTGCTTTGGTCCCCCAGAGCCTCTGCGCTATACTTCCTCATATTCCAGAAAGTTCTGGGAAATGTGGTCTACCAGATATATATAACCTCTGTCCCTGTTATAGACACCAAAAAGCCTTTTTAAAAAAAGAATGAAAGTGACTGGCTGTGTGTGGCAAATTTTTTTTTTGGGGGGGGGGAGTCTTGGCCCCCAGACTCTCAGAGGTTGCCCACTCCATTGAGATAGACAAGAATGGGAGACTCTTCTGAATTTTGGGTTAACTTCACTGCTCATTTCCCCAATTGCAAGGTCTATTTTACCTGTATCCATACAAATTTGTATGAAAAATGCATTTATTACAACTCTGCATTAAATTTGTACATGTTTTGGTGCACATTTTTTCCTAATATGGCCATATTTATAAGCACCTTTTTCCCTATCTAAGCACCTTCACCAGACTTTTCCCTCCATTATAATGCCTTCTAGGTGAACACAACCCGCAGTGTGTGCATTTTATGCACATGTTTCCTTGACATGGAGATATTTCTTTGACTCACCTCACCACCATTGGATTTCAGGACCTTGGTCAAAGTGGGCTAGCTCTGAATCAGATCATTTTCTGAAGCACAAATTAGGATCCAAACCAAATCTGTAGCTTTGATGATATCCCTAATTGATGGAAGAACAGAAAGAGCTCATCATAAGGATGCCATTCTGGGCCATGTGTTACCCATGTTATCCATGACCAACAATGCTACCCATATAAAATTAACTGACAAGGAACCTAGAGACAAAGTACAACTTGGAAGTGGATACTAGTATGTCTGATGAAGACTAATTAGCAGGGCTGCAACTAGGGTGCCATCATTGGGGCTTAGAACTAGGGTACTGAAATTTAGAGGGTGAAAATATGTGCTGCTGGAAAGGGGTCCCCCTGACCATTGGTGTTTTACTGATAGAAGGATGTGAATCTGCCTGCCCTGACTGTATATATTGCTTCCAGCCATTCCTCTTCAGACAGAAGAAATCACAAAGCAGGTGGGCTCTGCATGGATCCAACATAACCATGATATGTCCTGACCCAGGTGTTCTTTCATCTTCTTCCATATATGACAATCTTGTGTGACCCAACTTAATGAATAGGGCAGTGAAGCCCCAAGCCCCCAAACTGCTATTTATGGCTTTGTTAATGGGAGGATGAAGGCCACATATAGGTAAGAAGCAGCTGATTGACTTCATGATTCCAAAACTTGATTGACTTCATGTTCCAAAATGCACAACAAACAAAATATCACAGCCTAATACCACCAAAACAAAGAAAATCTCTCTCCCCCCCCCCTTTCTTTCTTGTAGAGGTTAAATTCAGTGTCTGGCATGTCAACAAAATTTGTGACACTGTTTTCTCCTTCCTAAATGAAATGTCTGAATCATGTGCAATCCTTTAATTAACAATAACATTGCCAAGGCACTTGCAGTACCAATAATAGGAGTTATATTAAACTGCATAATGCTCAAAATAAATCTGAATTTTAGAAATATTAGAGAGTTTAATTATCAAATGCAAAGTAATTGCTTTGCTCAAACTAATTTATTATGAAAGAAAACAACTATGTTCAACGGGTCAGTTTTAAAAAGTCTCTTCACTTGCTCGATTGCAATTCCTTTTATTAATTCCAGCAACTAATGAAAGCTAAAGGAATTGATATGTGGATGTCAATTATTAACAAATAGAGATGGGCATGAACTGAACTATGAACTGAAAAAAAACTAGAAACCGGGCTGTTTTGTGGTTTGGTTCATGGTTTGGTCTATGCAAGCCATTTTGCCGAAATGAAACGAAGCACTGAACTCTTTTTCTGCTCGGTGCTTCGTTTTGCTTTAGAAAAACGGATTAACCACCCGCCTGTTTCCCACTGCCCCCCCCCCCGTTGCCTCTCTACCTGGTCTTGCCACCTGCTCCTCTTCCTCCTTCTCCACCACCGTAATCTTCAGAGACAGTGGCCTGGCTTCTCTTCCAGGAGGTGGGCCTACTGTTTCTGTCCATGCGCACACCTATCAGCTGACAGGTGTGCACATGGGCAGAGACAGCCGATTTGGCTCCTGGAAGGGAATCTGGGCTGCAGCAGAAGAGGAAGAGGAAGAGGAGGCAGAAGAGGCAGGACCAGGAAGGGAGACAATGGGGGTAGTGGGAAGGGAACAGGTGGCCAGCAAAGGGGGTGGAGGTGGTAGGTTCCCATCTCCCCAGGCAAAAACCAGAAAAACGAACCACGAACCTGGTCATTTTTCCCGGGGTTCAGGTGTGGTTCATGCCTGTAATGAACCATAACAAACCACTGATTTTCCGGTCCATGCCCATTTTTATAAACAAATCAAATATTAGAGTTGAGGTGGATGTTAAAAGATTCATATAATTTTCTAAGAAAATGTAAACTGAAAAATTAAGTAAGGCACCGCTTCCTCTAGAAAAAAAATAGGAGGCCTGATAGTACTCCCCGTGATTCAGACATGTGAGCTTTCCCTTTTGCTAGAAAAAATGGACATGAGCATCATATTTTACAGAGGCAAGTCCTGTGTTTGGACGGTGTCCACTTTAAAGAAAATGATTTTACAAAGGGAACTGCAGATCAACACTTAGCACCAGGACAACAAAGAAAGCTGACATCCACATCACCAGGTCTCAGTCTTCCTAGTGTAACTCTGGAGTGTTGTATGTTCTAATTGAATTTAGTAGTAATTTCTAAATGTATCTCTAGTATAAATGGGCATATGCAAATATTCCTGTTCTGTGTTGTCTTCCTTTTGGTGAAAACATTTATTATTATTATTATTATTATTATTATTATTATTATTATTATTATTATTATTATTATTATTATTATTATTATTATTATTATTTATTTATTTATTTATTTATTTATTTAAACTATTTTACCCTGCCTTTCTCCATTAAAGGCTTACATTATGAAAAAGGAGAGCTAAAAACAATAAATTATTCAAATATTTTTAAAAGAATCAAAGAAACACTGTATTAAAATGTCAAATAAAAGCATTATTAGAACAGTTTGAAAGCAACAACATAGTAAAAGTATCATCATCTTCATCATTTTTGAACTGCAGAGCTGGAAGGGACCCTGTGTGGATCAAGTCCAGCCATCGTCAAGGAGGCACAGTGGGGAATCGAACTCCCAACCTCTGGCACTGCAGCCAGAATCCTGAACCACTGAGCTATTCAGCAGTCCCCCTGAGGGATGTGTGGTGTCAAAGAAGGACAAGGGGGAAAGGATCTGAGGTTGAGATAAGAGGCTACCAAGAACTTAGGGAAAACGTATGTCATAGAAATATCCCATGGAGTAGCTGTGAGAATATTCCCAGTTGTAACTCCTGCATGCTTGACTTTCTACTCTCACAGAGCATGGGATGCCAATTAACACAAGCTAGGAGAGAAGTAAAATGGATCCCTCAGATAAATAGAGGAAAAGGCTTCAGTCTGAACAGATTTTAGTTAGCCTGATCTGGTGTTAGGCAGAAGTAGCTTGGCTCTGAAGCAGGACTTTAGCCAGTCCTAAATATGGAAAGTGGGCATAGATGGGCACATCAACATCTGTAATTTGGCATATCTCATTCATTTTCTAGGTCTATTTAGAATGGAAGGGGCAAAGTGCAGCCCACCAGATGTTGATCTCCCAGCATTCCTCACAACTGACTATGCTTGACTAGGGGATGTTGGGATTGCAGTCCAACAACACCTAGAGGGCTATACTTTGTTTATTTAATATTTCCCCCTAGATAGATATGGGAATGAATTCTTGCTGATATGGAGGAACCTGTGTTCATAGGTTTGTACGCACACCAGTCCCTTTCATGTGAAAGCTGAACATATGCCCATTGGAGGTGTTAGCAGGTACATTGGCAGAAGGCGAGAAAATGCAACCCCATGCCTCCTTTATTTATTCATTGTGTACATAAAGGTAGGGCGTCTTGGATTTATCAGAGGTTTAACAATTAGTGCATTGACAAATGGGGCCAAATCTGTTGTTTTCCAAAGATAACGTACATTAGGAATGGAAATTTCATATATTTTTAGGACTTCTACTCCCAGAACTTACTCAGAATTCCCCAGGTGAAATTATGGGAGTGAAAACCCAGAACCATAAAGTTCTAGAACAACCCTTCCTATCGCTATGCTCTTCTCACATGGTTTCTTTTTTGAACAGCAAGAAAAGTGCCCCGCTATATTGTGGGAGTCCTAAGGATCTCTGTGACTCATAAAGGCGCATGAGAACGTGAGTCCTGATACCAATTAGATGGTATATGTCAGGACCGAATCTCCCTAAGGAGCATGGATCCTTCGGTCAGGGAATTCCTCAGCCACAAATCTACCACCTTTACACTGGGGCAAGTCCTCAACCTCCAGCAGTCTGTAGCCTTTGTGCCTAGAATAAGCCTGACCTTAAAACAACACTTTACTTTTGCTCAGTACCTTGCAAGTACAGACACATGGGCTTTGTAGTTCCTTAGAACTCACAACAGCTCAGTTAATTAGGACTTCTCTGGTAGTCAGTCAATGGCCATTACCACTCCTCTGGATTTAGCCAAACCCTGCTGAGTCCAAGAGACAATCCTTGCTGAAGATTTTTATGATTAATTTTTCATTACGAAAATATATAGTTTCACAGAAACAGTTTGTTTTTGCTCAAGCATAGCATAAAGAACATGTTCAAAAGAATACACAGCTAAATACAACAACTAATTCCCATTAAAAATAACAAGCACTAAACTGGGCTAAGGCGGGCTAGCCCCACCTCCTGACAGTATAAACTAGGCAACCTGCCATGGAACTATGTCTCCCATGCACCTTTGCAAGTTGCAGAGAGTCTTGCAAATGCCACAGTACAGGAGGGTCCTTTCCTTGCTTCTTGGAGGAGAAGCAGCATTGAAAGAGCATGGAGGTAGGAAGGGCTAGTCTAACCCCTTCTGGTTTGGGGGCTTTCTGCCTGGAGAGTTTTGGGTGAATTCTGGGGGTGGAAGACTTAAAAATATGAAATTCCCATTCCTAATGTGCATATTCATTTCTAGGGCATGGAAGAAACACTGGTTGGGAAAGTGAGGTAAGATAGAATAACCAGCTCGTTCCAAAATGCTTCTAAGTTATTATGTTCCTTACCACTTTCCTATTTCTTTTAAATAGAATAACTAAACAGTGGGGCGTTTAAACAGAATAAATAAACAGTGGGACATTACTGAACCATCATATGAACAGAAGCCATCGTCTCTCTGTATTGGTTACCAGTTCAGGTTATGTTCTACAAGGGACACAGCAGAAGCCAGAGACACTAATGAAAAATAAACATCTGTTGCCCAGAGCAGCAGCCATGTACAGTAGGACCCCCATATCCACTGGGGATTTATTCCAAGTCGCCCGTGGATACTGAAGACTGTGGATAATATAAAACACTATGTATATATAGCATGGTGAAAGGGGAAAAAACAGAAAAAATATTTTCCTATGCATTGCCAGAACTGGCCACTGGAGGGCTGCAGAGACCATGCTATATATTCTTCACTAACAACTATTCATAGTATGGTCTCTGGCTCCCTCTAGTTGTGAAAATTGTTTTTCTGGGTGTTTTTCTTTTAATATTTTCAGACCGTGGATAAGGGAAATCAAAAATACTGATCCTTCAGATATGGAGGTCTTACTGTATCTCATTCTTGTGTCTCTTTAGTAACGCCTCTTTTTATTGGCTACTTCTTGTATAGGTAGTGCTGCTGGGGGGGGGGGGGAAATCTTGGAGATCAGTTATGACATGTCCTTTATCTTATTTTACAGAAAACATACTGGGAGTAGACAAAGGCTTCTGCCCTTATTGACAGTATACAACAACCACCCTCTAAATAACAGCCTCTACAGGGGATTAGAGAATTCTGTTAATGTGGCGGCACAATAATTTCACAATCATTTGTCTATTATTATTTATTTACTTAAAATATTTATACCCTTCATTTCTCCGCAAGAGGACTCAGGGTGAGTTAACAATGTTAAAAACAAACAATATGAAAACCAGAAGGGGGAAAACAAACAAACGGCAAAACAAAACACAACAATACGAAACAGTAGCCAAACTCTTAGGCAGCCAGTCACTGAGAAGATGCTAGTCTTTGCCTGCCTGTGGAAGGACAACAAAGATGGGGCCAATCTGGCTTCCCATGGGAGGGCGTTCCTTGGCTTAAAAAAAAAAGACAAAAATTTAAAGGATTACCCATGGAACTAGGCCTTAGGTTGCCTGTTTGGAAGAGACACGAAAGCAACATAGTCTTAAATGGCTTGTGGTTTATCAGATTCTTTAAATGCTTATGTAATTGTGTCTCTTTTTATCATATAGGCACAGCAGGAGCATTTACACTTAATAAGAGAAGTGTCAGCATCATGCTTCCCATGGCTGTGTCTTCCTCCCAGCCACTTCATTTAAAATAGGTTTTCATTTAAAGAGTGCTGCAATGTTATTCTATTTACTTCGGATGATACGAGGCATTAAGTCATTAAAAAAGAGACAACAAGAACAGAGCAGTATATTTTCTAGTGTTGCACTGAATTTTTATAGAGGTTGGGTTTTGAGGATTTTCATTTTGTTCTCTCTCTCTCTCTCTCTCTCTCTCTCTCTGTGTGTGTGTGTCCCTCTGTCTGTCTGTCTGTCTGTCTTCTTTTAGCGAAGGATGGTGCAAAGTTCTATCTGAAAAATCCTGTTTGTCTACTTTCCTCAGTTACACTCTGAATTGGGGAGTTTTATTTTACTAGCAGCAATATTTTAATTGAGCAAAACACCACACAGGAATAGCTGTGCTGACCAATAATAATCAATAATAACCATGTGCCAGTCAAGTCTGTTCTGACTTATGGCAACCCTTTTCAGGGCTTTCCAGGTAGAGAATACTGATGATTAAACAGTCAAACCCAAAATCCATATAAAGTTAATGTTTTTATTGAGCCAACCAAAATAAAAAGAAAGCAAAAAAAAAAAAACCCATAGAAAAAAACCTGAACCCCCAAAACGAAAGAAACAAACAACCCCCCCAAAAAACCCACCCAAAATCCAAAGCCCCCAAACCAAACCTGGGTATAATCTTTAGACCCCTGAATCATGCAAGCTCTTGTAAGAGGACAGGGGAAGAGGTCATAGAAAAAGGAGGGGTGGCAACAAAAGATGAAGTATTCAAGTATTTAGGTGCCAGTCCTGTCCTTCTTATGGTTGAGGGAGTGAAAGTCACTATTCAAATGCGCTTGTCTCAGGTGTCCTGTAGCAGGAGTTAGAATGAAGCACAAAGAAGCCACACTATTGGATGAGAACAAGGCATGAAAGCTTTTGGTCTTTATTGCTGCAAACTGGATGTGGCCAAATTAGACTCTATTGTGGGCTCCCTGTGAACCCCTGGGGCATTTTTGTGGCCTCTGTTCCCCCCCCCCCTGAAATTTTCTGTGAAAAAAAGTTTCCAGGAACAGAAGTTTGCCCATTGTGGAGGCTGGAGAGTTCTCAAAGTTTCCCTCCCTCAAAAAGCCTCAAAAATCCTTTTTATCCATTTTTGGGTCCACGGTGGTCCATGGTGCATTCAGTGGATGAAAATCTGGCCATCAGATCTCCTGAAGTTACCCAGGATATGAGTTCCATCCAGTCCCTGCCCTGTTTGAAGTTCGTGAGGGAGATCAAACGCTCGTCTGGCAGACTCCAAACTAATATGTCAACAAAATGAGTGTCAGGTAGAGATGTGCACATGGGTGAAGTTCATATCCATAGACGTCCTCCCTTTCCTACCTCCACAGCAAGTCCGTGCCTGAAATTGCTGGAGTTGTGGTTGTGTCATCCATCGTCTTTTTTCCATTTTTTTTCCAGACACATATATTAAATTGTACACATTGCTTGAACACATTATTTATTATAGTGTTACTAAGCAGTGTTTTGAACACATGTGAAATGTGCACATTTTCTGTATCTGCTTCTCAAAATGCGTACCATTTTTTTGAAGACTGGTCTGCAGCCATCTATCAATACGAAGATTCTGGAGTGCCAAATGCCTGAAGTTTGTAGACGGTCCGATAAACACAGACTGAGACAATCCAAAAATACCTCAGACTGAAACTGGATTCTCCATACATCCCAAATGCCAGAGAAATCTGCAGATTGGTTGGTGCCTAGTTACTCATATCTACGAAGAGAAAATAATAAAAAAAAATCGCTGTTTTTCAATAATTGCGACAAAGCTCTTGATAACTTGTGCAGTCCATTAAATTGTCATTTTCCCCTATTCTTGTACCTTTTATGCTAGAAAATAGGAGTAATTATGCCTTCTTTACATGTGAGCCACCAATCCTGAGAATAGCGGCTAACCCAAGAATATCCAGAGATACAATGGTAGAAGTGTTATTTCTGCCAAGCTTTTCTAGATCTTGACTCCAGCTTTTCAGTTGGTATTGAAGCATGCTACCCCTACCCCATCCCTTCACCCCTAATTCTATCGTCCTTTTGCTTGAACCGTGATGGATGTGAAGAGGACAGCTTCCTGTATCTGTGGAGGCTTCCCATGCAAGTAAGAATCCTTTGAAATCTAGGTGCCAGTTTACAGACATTGAAGGTCCCCCTGTTCTGAAAGTCAGTCTACACATGTAGAAGCATGCTGGTAATGATTATGTTGGAAGAAGACTTAGTGCATACAAGTCTTCTTCCAACACAATCATTTCCAGCCTGCTCCTACATGTGTAGAGTGACTTGCTCCAGCTTGCTGAGTCTTGAACAAAGAGGACTTTTCCTTCCTCTGGATCACAGATTTTTTTTAATGGCCCTAGAGTTTTCAGGTGCATCAAACTGGGGATTTTATCTTCTTTGACTGAAGGAGGGACAAGAGAATTGAAATATCAATGCAAGCCTCCTGTTTTCATTTCGATAAATATATACAGCAAAGGAGATGCTCATGCATGAAGACAAGGAAGAAAGGCATCTTTGTGTTTAATGTGCCAGAAAATTTAGGCTACAGTCATGCATGTAAATAAGTATGCAAATGTGACCCCAGTAATGCTGCCAAGGTCAGTGAAACCTAAGGCAATTTCTGCTGAGTAAGTGGCTAATCACTCAACATGAAATGTGACACCACTTAGATAAGTCAACTCTGGAAATCTGCCATTTTGTATTAGATTTATTTCCTGGGTCATCTTGTTTTCTACTCCTGTGACTTCCAGATCAAATTTGCTCATTTGGCAAGCTTTCCCTCAGATCTCTGGCAGATGAATTCATTGTCTTCTTTTCTCATTGGTAATGCAGCACGTGCATTTCTGAAATCTGAAGGCAGAAGAGGATAGCTGAAACTTGAATGCAGTGTGTTTCAACAAACACCCAAAGAAACTGGAAACCTTTGATGAAACCCACTCTAAAGTCCCAAGGCATACAAAAATATATTTCACTCACTAAAAACCCCATGAGTTTTAGGCAGTTAATTACTTTGTGGCGTTCTGTGAGGATCAGTAAGAAGAAAGGGACAATATAACAACTGTAGTGATAAATACTTTTATCAGACAACAAGCTAAAAACATCTGTTTCATCTATAATTATGATCATCTTACACGTACCAGTATATGGACAATGCCTACTAATATTTTTATTTTAAAATTTTTACCCTGCCTTTCTCCTTTAAAAGGACCCAAGGTGGCTTACATTATTGAAAGACAATATTTAAAGCTAAGAACAGTGAGTATAAAGAAGCAGCTTACATTATTAAAAGACAAAAACAATAAATATGCAAATACCAAAAAGTAACAAACAAATGCCACAGTAAACAGAGCAGCAATGCATGACAATCCAGCTAAAGGTTACTCATGTAGCCAGCCATGCGGCCAGTCATTCACGTAGGCAAGTCGCTGAGGGAAAGCTTGACTGAAGAAGATTGTAATCCATGAAAACACACAGTAAAATAAAATTGTTTGTCCTAAATGTGTCACAATAACTTTAGTTTGTTTGTTTGTTTTGTTTGGATGTTGTTGTTGATGTTCCTGAAACAAACCAAGGGCTTATCCAGATGGAAGCAGAAGTACTTGAATCATGGAAACAAAAGTCCTTGATTCAGCATCGTTCCTGTTGGGATGTTTTCCTACTGATCCTTATCTTTTCCCTTGTCTTCCATGCTTTCTTGGTTTTTCCTGAAGGAGTTGGGTGAATTTTCAGGGAGCTTTCTTTCAGGGGTGGTAGAGCTGATCACTTATTCTCAAGAGTTAAATTCTGAGTCAGACTATCCCAGCTGGAAGCCTTTCATTAGCTCATTAATTGGCTTTTAAAACTGACAAAAGAAGTTGCAGCTAGGAAGTAGATTTATAATGATTTATTAGGATTTCTTCTCCAGACAAGGCCATGGCAGTCTGCAATGCTGTATACATGCTAATACCAGTAAGCCGTGCTCTGCTAGGGAGGACCCTGGCCACTTGCTTATATCCTGCAGTACTTTTGCTCAGTACTTTTATATGCTCATGTCCTACAGTACTTTTGCTCAGTACTTTTACATGCTTATGTCTTGCAGTACTTTTGCTCAGCTGGCAAAACCCTAACATGGCTATCTCTCTCTAAAAAAAACTTGATAGTTTCCACAACCTTTTCAACATTCCCCTTACTGGCAATAGGTACAATGATTTTTCTCTGCTTGAATGTGTAGTTTTTCAGCATAGTAAAAACTCTATGGCAACTGCAATTATTTACCCACCTACCAAGTGAACTCAATGGCATTTACTTCAAAGTATACTTGCATGGGATTGAATTGTAAGGGACTGAGCAAGGTGACCCTGGTTTCATAAGCTTTGATCAATTAGTCTCAGAATCCCATTGCTATATGTAGATATGGATAATAAATACATATACTGATGGACAATATGTTGCTGCTGTAGGTATTATTGCATCAACAAGTAAGAATGGAGCATTTTGAACATAGGGGGCTTCACCACCTAGAATATCCCAGCCAACCTCCAACGGCATGTTGCATTGCAAAAATAATGTGCAATTCTCTGCTGCTGACTGTACAACAGCAGCAATTTGCATATAATTCCCAAAAGGAGCTTTGAAGTGACATAACAAATGAAAGTTGAAACACACTTACTTTGCATTATGGTTCACTTGGAGAAGAAGATGGGGGGGGGTGAGTAGATGGCAAATTCCGGAGGGGATGGTTTATAATCCATCTCAAAAGGAAAATACAGCACTTTATATCATTTTTGGAGGTAAATTATGCTGTTTATTTTTGCCCAAGTATTCTGGGCAAGTTTTTTGCATTTGAATATGGAAAACAGGGTGTGAATGTCGCTGCATAGAGGTATACCGCAAGCTTAATTAATCTCTTAAATAATGAGATACTGTTAGAGCTGGGGAAATAATTATTCATCAAGCCAATAATTTAGAGGTGTTTTTTCCCCCTCTGTAACTGCCAGTTGCAATGCTTCATCTCTAAATTATTAGGAATAATAACTATGGCTTCCCTCATATTTCATTTCTAATCTATCTATCTATCTTCCCAGCTATCCATTAAAAAAATTCATTCTACACTTGCTAGTACTTAGGTAGCCCACGTTTCTGGGCACAGGAGAGGAAGTGGTGTGACACTTGAGTTGAACACAAATGTTCGCAGAGTTATTTTAAAAAAGGTCTCAGGCTTCCACAGGGCTTGGAAAAGTTACTTTTTGGACTATAATTCCCAGTATCCCCCAGCCAGCATTGTCTCAGTGAAAATTGCCTTTGCTTCATTTTTTAAAAAATGAGAACTTCCCAACATTTACACTGTTCATCACAAATTCATTAGAAAAATATGAGTTTTTTAAAAAAGAATATTGGACTGACAGATTTGTCCCTTCCCAAAGTGAAGATATCTCTACCATCTTTAGTATTGTATCCATAAACAAGGAGGACCATTGAAAGGAAGGGTTTTGTTTTATTTTGGTTTGGTTTGGTTTTTGCATCCTGATGCTTTGTTGCCTAGAGACAGACAGGAGTGGAGTTACCATGGAGATAAGAGTACCCTTTCTTGATGCAGGGTATGGAAACTTGTTGAAAGGAGACTTTCTTGAAGCTGGACTTTCTTGTGGTTACTTTCGTTTCTCTTTCCCTCACCTCCTGCCCCTAGATTTTATTCTTACATCCATGAATTGCTTAGATTGAATAAGGCGTTGTAACTGAAACTCAACATTTTTAACTGACCTATTGATAGTGGTGATGCTCACAGGAACTTTTGATCTGGTTGAAACTAATGTTCCTTGGATTGTGATGATTATATAGAAAATATTTTAGTGCATTACACTTACGCAGACTAGAGTTACTTGTTCTGTGGACCATTTTGAGCACAACACATTGCAAAAAACTGGTTATGCAAACAAACTGACTATGGTTGCCATGAAAAGCATGGAAGAGGGGAAATGGAATGAAGCACCTGTGAAGAGAGCATGGCTAGCTCCAGTTGCCTGCCCGAAAGCCAGTACCAACCCATTCCATTACACTCTAGTGTGACCAAGACATAGAAACTTGGGTATGAACATGCAGGTGAAGATATGAGGCTAGACAGATGAGGTAGGAGTCTCCAGGAATCAAAGGGCCAATTTGGACTCCTCTGATCTCCTGTGGGCTCAGCCAGCCCTTCAAGGAATGTAGGAAGTACTCAAAAGTCTATGTCTCCTTTTGAATGCCCCATTTTTGTAGCAATGAGTTGAGTGACCTGAAAGGCTAGAGCTTCACCTACACAGTAGTTAAGGCACAAGCTTCCTTTCCTAGCTTAAGACTAAATGTAACTTTGGAGGTGAGTAGACTGAAGGCAACTTGTGACTCGTCCGAGGGGACTCAATGTTTTAGGGTAAAGTACACATACCCCTGGGTCCCAGTGTATGAGCCACCCCTCAACAAGACTGTACATCTGGGAATGCCCATGTTTTAATACAAGACCTTTCATTTACTATTTAAGGTCTGCTGTGTACCTTTAAAATTTATGGAGTCACTCTCAATTTGTATAGCCTGCACTGCTGCTCTAGGTGATCATTCTTTGTGTTTCCCTATTTATGGGATTCTTTTTTCTATTTTAATAGAGGTACTGAAGTGCTCAAATAAAATCACAGACTTAGACAAGCCATGGGTCATGTTGGAGGGTTTGTACACATACCTAATTCCACCCTTTGCTGTAGCTTGGGTCACTGGGTCTCCAAAGGCACAGTAAATCATATCTAGGCCTCTGCATAGTGGTGAACCTGGGTGCTCTCTTCCACTTGAAGAATCTGTTGTTATTCCCAAGAGGAAAAGCAAAGCATTGCCATCTAGGGCACTGAGGCACTGAGAATAGACCAAAAGATACCCTCTTCTCTCCACAACAATAGGGACCTCACCACTGGATTGTTCTTATAGGCACATAAGAACACACATAATGCCCATGCCTGGGTGCATGTGTGTACAACATGTCTTTTTGTGCAGCACACAGCAGATCCTTTTGTCTATGCCAAAAAAAAAAGGAAAGGAAAGGAAGCGTAGGAAGAGGCCATGTTGATCTACAGGAATGAAACACAATCCAAAATCCAAGGTAAACAATGTTGTCCTTAATCTATACCCCTCCCGTGAGACTAACAACTGGGAAGACAGGACCCCTGTCAACAGGCCATCATGCATCTCCTCTGAGACATGAGGATTCACAACATCTAGCTCGCCTGCCTATTGTGGAGAAGCTCTAATCATTTGGGAGGAGATGACAAAGGATGAAGATACAGAGAAAGGATATAGAACAGGGGGGGGGGGGAAGGAGAGGGCTGGAAGGCAGCCCCTAGAGGAAGAGAAGGGAAGTGTGGGGAAGGATGTAAGAGAGGAGGAAAAGGTGAGAAAATAGCTAGAGATGGAGAATGGACAAGGGGGAGGTTTGGAAAGATGCTATGGTAGAGCAGGTGGCAGACATAAATCTAGTTGAGATAGGGAAGTCTGAGGAAATCAAAGCCATTGAGGAATGGGAAGAAGTAGTGAAGGAAAACCCCTGGACTGGGGAACCAGTGTTGTTTAGAATCCCCAAGGCTGAGGCAGAAAGATTACTGTCAGTTCAGCCCCCATGTAAGTCCTCTTACTGGAGGGACAAGAGAAACGAGATAGAAGATACCAAGCCCAAGAGATTGCCTCATGGGGGAAGAGTGAAGGAGCAGTGGTAGCCTGGCCAAAACTCAAGGAAGAGGTTGCCAAACTCTCCATATCCAAGGAAGTTGCTCGGGGAGGAGAGAGGAGTTGACCACCTGTATCCAGTGGGGTTGTAGAAAGCCATCCCTATTGTGGCACCCTGTGAAGCCATTGCTGCACCCCAAGGGAAGCCAGGGAACTCAATGTTGATTTTCTTTAAGAGAAATACGATGTTCTGGGAGAGGCAGGCCAGAGGATTACCAAGGGAAGTTTATGTTGTTAAAGGTTAATAGTATTAAAGGTTTAGATAGTTGTTTAATAAAAGCTGTTGTTTTGCATGCTACTGACTCCCACATCATGGAGGTAAACATGGGTGAAGAAATCTGACAGGCATGACAGTCACAGGAGGGAATCACAACCCTACACAACCCTATGAATAGAGATGGATGATCCTGCCGCTTTCATCATTTCCCCATCTTACCATTCTTCCAGTCTTAATTTTCTTCCCTTTGTTCCATTTTAGCACCAATTGTGATATTTTTTTTAAAGTCAACACAAAAATTTGTACAGATTTGTATATGTATCAATTCCAGGAATATTTCTGAGAATTCTCCAAAAGGTTTCGAAAGACCCACCCCATTTCATATCAACCAGACCAGGTTTCACAAGTCACAACAGAAGATGAAAGAGCTCTGTAGAAACAGATGTGTCAGAGTGTGTTTTAAAGTTTAGGTCTCCTGCAATATGCAAGAATTTGAATTCACTGATTTTTAAAGCGAATTTGGCTCTAGTGTTCATTTCTAATAATTCTCTAATGCTCTATGTCCATAAATATTCTATACCATTAAGCTGATGAAAAAATGGTCCATTTAGTTTCCACAGAGTAAGAGCTGCCATGTTCAATGGGGCTTACCCCTTAGCAAATGTGCTTAATCATATCCATGCTTATCTGAATATAAGCTACACTGAACACTGTAGAACTTACCTTTAAGAAAAGATGCACAGGCCAGGGCTGTCTACGTACATCATTAGGCAGAGAAAGGATGCTTCCTCTCACAGAATACTTTAAAAGCAGCAAGATATTGTGTTCTAGGGACTTGTTTTTGTTTTGTTTTTAATTTAAGCTCCTGAAAGTCGGACACGTGGCTGAGGTGGGGGATTTTCTATTTCAGGTGAAAAAAATTAGATAGCTGGGCTTTGGGGTGATGGACCTTGACTTGAGGTCTGTAGTAGATGAGGAGGTACAGGTTTGTAGGGTTACATGCCAATTACAACTTAATGGCCAAAATACAGGACAACTATGGAATAATTGTCCTGTATTTTGGCCATTAAGTTGTAATTTATTCCATAGTTGTCCTGGCAGAAGGGAAATGGTGTAACTTGCAGCATCTCAAGCACAGGAGGGGTGATGCCCTTCTTTGCCTGTCTGTAAAAATATAACTATCTTATGGGTTTACCAATAGGCAAGTCTATTTAATTTTAATCTATTGCTTCATAAATTAATATTGATGGATAAACCCTGGGACACACCCAGACCAAGGTGATGACACCAGTTCTCATGCCTGTCTAACGAAAACAGTTCCAAACAAACATAATTTTCAAATAAACAAATAAATAAATAAGAACTCAAGGTTTTAAAGGCTTGGAATAAGTGGATTATATGTCACTGCCACTCAGATGACATGGACGTTCTATAGATGCAGCTTAAATTTAAATGTGACCATTCATCCTATACATACTTCAGGACTCACGGGCTGTATTTCTGCTGACAGGGCAGAGTTCAAGGATGGGTGGCATCTGGAAACACTGTTGCCTATGGGTTCCCCAAATAAATCTTGTGGCAGGCTCACTGATATAATGTGATTAGGGAAGAAATGCAAGATTAAGTGAGCTGCCTATTTACTGCAGTTCACTCAGGGAAATAATTGCAAGAAAACATTCATAAAACTTGACTCCATCTTCCCCGAGAGCAGCCATTAATCACATTAAAGGACACGGAAGCTCTACAACACAGATGGAGTCGTGTAACTACTGCGCTTGTCTTCAGATCAAAAATAAGCAGCCGAAACTCACAGTTTTGCAGCAATTTAACCCCTGGAAGCTCTCAAACATTCACAAAGTGAGTTTGTTCCAATTAGCTGACATCAGTAGGAAAAGAAGAAATGAAAGCACAACATGGACCTCTACTCTCTCAAACTATCTAAAAGACTGCATCTCCTTCTATGAGTCTGTGTGGGCATTAAGATAATCAGGGGAGGCCTTTCTCTCAGTCCCTCCACCTTCACAGGTGCACTTGGTGGGGACATGGAAGGGGGACTTCTCTGTCACTGAAGCTCCCTCCCATGGGAAGTTAGGTTGGCCCCATCATTGCTGTCTTTCCACAGGCAGGCAAAGACCTTTCTCTTCAGGCAGGCTTTTCCTCAGTGACTGGTGGTCTGAGAGGTATTTTAAATGGACTGTTGTGCTCTGTTGTTTTAAATGTTTTAATATTGATCTTAGTTACCATTTTAATATAATACTTGTTTAATTCTTTTTTTAAATATCTGTATACTTACTGTTTTTAGTTTTTAAATACTGTTTTAATGATGCAAGTTGCCTTGCATCCTTTTGAGGAGGAAGGTGGGAGAGAAATATTTTAAATAAATAAATAAGTATGAAGAAGACAGGAGGTGGGACCATTTTTCAGGAGGTGGTATTAAGGCAGAAGTTCACTCATCTCCTGGAAAATACTAGACTCGCTTCACACTTTAAGAAACGTGGCTTTAACTGAGGTGTATGTAATCCCTACAGCCTCCCACCTCAAGGTATCATATGGGTTTCTTGTATTCCTCAGAATTTGAGAGCAGTTTTGCCTGACAGAACTCTCATATTTTGCTTAGGTTTTACAAAGCTGCTTTACATAGATTGTTTGTAATGACTGTCAGCAGTTTTCCAGGGTTTCAGGCACGGTGTTTCCACAGCCACAGCAGAGATCCGAGCACTTCAACTTGGTACTCTTCCTATGCTAAGCATGCACTCTGCTGTGTATATCTACTTATCATTGTGCTACTTCCCTTCCTCTATTTTACAAAATCTAGTGACAAAGGTGTTGCAAACTGACATACTTTTTTGCATGTGGGAGTTTAGGAATAGCCTTTTATCTTAGAGCAGGGCTTTGCTGCATAACCCAACCTCTTGATGTCCCTGGCATCTACAAGTTCAATGTCAACATCTAGAAGGAAAAGGTTCTGCATGGACAGCTGTGCATGAGCTTGGACCTCAATAATGGAGGTTGAAATAATGTTCTTCAGTCCAGAACCAAACCCATGAGTCTACTCCCCCAAAATCCATTTCTGCTCCCAGGGCTTCGTTTCAGCATTACTGAAGCAGTATGTAGTCATTTTTGTTTTTGCAAAGTAAGAACCAGTGTGGGGTAGTGGATAAAGTGCTGACTGGGCCTTGGGAAACCTGGGTTCTAATCCCTGCTTGGCCATGGAAATCCAATGGGTGTGTCAATGGTAGACTACTTGAACACCTTACATGCACAGGAAAGTCTGTTTTGAGAGCTGATATACTGAGATGATAGAGGATCAGAGTATGATTCAGAAGACGTGGGTTCGGCTATGGAACCTTATGAAGGGCGGTGGCAATTGTAAATTACTTAAACGTCTCACCTCCATCAAAGGTGAGCCAAAATTCATGATGTAACAGAGAGATTGACAAGACTCATTAAGCCCACTGACTCTTACCCCTTCCTTTTGGTTCATGTGGGAACCAATGACACTGCGAGGCATAGCTTTCAGGACATCACAAAGGATTATGAGGATATGGGTAGGAAGCTGAAGGACCTGGGTGTGCAGGTTGTAATCTCATCTCTCATCCCTGTTGAAGGACATGGCCCACGAAGGGAGATAAGAATAATGGAGGTGAACAACTGGCTCCACAGATGGTGCCACCAGGAACGATTTGGCTTCTTGGACCATGGTCTGCTATTTCACAAAGATCGTCTTTTGGCAGAGGATGGGATGCACCTCACAGCTGTTGGCAGTAATGTTTTTGCTAAGAGGCTCACAAATCTGATCAGGAGAACTTTAAACTGAGTTCTGGGGGGGAGGGAGACAATAGTTTTCAGGGCAGAAATTCAGCAAGTGCTGGTGAGAAAAGCCCGCAGGGCGAGTAGTACTAGAGAACAACAAGGGGAAGAAAAACACACATGGTCCTAAATGTCTCTACACTAATGCACAGAGCATGGGAAATAAACAAAATGAACTGGAACCCTTAATACAGCAAAATAAATATGATATAATAGGTATCATTGAAACCTGGTGGGATGAAACTCATGACTGGAATGTAGTTATTGGGGGGTATAAACTATTTCAGAGAGATAGACCTAGCAAGAAAGGAGGAGGAGGAGCTTTATATGTCAAGGATGTTTATACTTGTGAAGAGATCCAGGACTTAAATCCAGGAAGCCAGGTTGAGAGCATCTGGGTAAGAATTAAGGGGGAGAGAAACAAGGGGGATGTAATTGTGGGGGTATACTACAGACACCCAAGCCAGCCCAAGGAGTTGGATGATGCCTTCCTGGAGCAGATGGCCACACATTCAAAAGGGAGAGATGCAGTAGTAATGGGAAATTTCAACTATCCCGATATAAGTTGGCAGTCAGACTCTGCCATGAACATAAGGTCCAACAAATTCCTCACTTGCCTTGCAGACAATTTCATGGTCCAGAAGGTGGAAGAGGCAACAAGGGGATCAGCTATTTTAGATCTGATCTTAACCAACAGGGATGACCTTGTTAATGGGGTCGAAGTGGTGGGATCCTTATGTGGGAGTGACCACGCTCTCTTGGAATTTGTTATACAGTGGGAAGGGGAAGCCAAGTGCAGCCAGACACACATTCTAGACTCTAAGAAGGCCAATTTCAGCAAATTTAGGGAATTACTGTATGTAATTCCATGGACAAAGATACTGAAAGAGAAGGGAGTTCAGGATGGATGGGAATTTCTTAAAAGGGAGATACTAAAGGCACAATCTAAAACTGTTCCAATAAGAAGGAAAAATGGGAGATGTCTAAAGAAACCAGAATGATTGACTAAAGAACTTTCAACTGAAGTGTTAAAAAAAACATGTACAAGAAATGGAAAAATGGGGGAAACACCAAAGAGGAATACAAGCAAATAGCCAGTATATATAGGGGGAAGGTAAGAAAAGCAAAAGTGCAGAATGAACTCAGGCTTGCCAGACAGATAAAAAACAATAAAAAGGGCTTTTTTAGTTATGCCCGCAGCAAAAGGAAAAACAAGGAAATGATAGGGTCGCTGCATGGAGAAGATGGCCAACTACTAACAGAGGACAGGGAAAAGGCTGAACTTCTCAACACCTTATTTGCCTCAGTTTTCTCCAAAAAGGAAAATAGTGCTCAACCTGAGGGGCGAAGAGCAGGTGATGTAGTGGGGGAAACGCAGCACAGAATAGGTAGAGAAGTAGTACAGGAATACCTGGCTACTCTAAATGAATTCAAGTCTCCAGGGCCAGATGAATTACATCCAAGGATATTAAAAGAACTGGCAGAAGTAATTTCAGAACCATTAGAAATAATATTTGAGAATTCTTGGAGAACAGGAGAAGTCTCCACAGACTGGAGGAGGGCAAATGTTGTCCCTACCTTCAAAAAGGGAAAAAAAGAAGACCCAAATAATTATTGCCCAGTCAGCCATGAGTTGGATGAAGGAATAGAGAGTATGCTGATTAAATCTGCAGATGATACCAAATTGGGAGGGGTTGCTAATTCCCCAGAGGATAGGATTAAAATTCAAAATGACATTGACAGATTAGAGTCCTGGGCCAAAACTAACAAAATGAATTTCAACAAATCTAAGGTCCTACACCTAGGCAGAAGAAAGGAAAGTGATAGTACCACTCTATTCTGCTTTGGTCAGACCTCACCTGGAGTATTGTGTCCAGTTCTGGGCACCTCAATTCAAGAAGGATGTTGACAACCTGGAACGTGTCCAGAGGAGGGCGACCAAAATGGTCAATGGTCTGGAAGCCATGTCCTATGAGGAGCGGCTTAGGGAGCTGGGAATGTTTAGCCTTACAAAAAGAAGGCTAAGAGGGGACATGATAGCCATGTTTAAATATCTGAAGGGATGTCACGTCGAGGAAAGGACAGGTTTGTTTTCCATGGCTCCAGACACTAGGACAAGGAGCAATGGTTTCAAACTACAGGAAAAGAGATTCCACCTGAATCTCAGGAAGAACTTCCTGACAGTCAGAGCTGGTCAGCAGTGGAATATGCTGCCTTGGAGTGTGGTGGAGTCTCTTTCTTTGGAGGTTTTTAAGCAGAGACTGGATGGCCATCTGTCGGGAGTGCTTTGATGGAGTTCCTGCATGGCAGGGGGTTGGACTCAATGGCCCCTGTGGTCTCTTCCAACTCTGTGATTCTATGATTCTACGAAGAGCCTATTTTGAGAGCCACTGCAGTGTAGTCAGTGGACAGAGTGTTGGTGTACACCTCAGGAGACGTGTGCTCAAATCCCTCCTCAGTTACAGAAAGTCTATGGGGGTGGCAATTGTAAGCCATTGCTTTAACATCTCACATATCTTTAAAATAAACCTATTCTGAGAGGTTGTGTGATGTGATAGATAATATGTCAGACTAGGCCTGAGAACTCTGAGCTCAAATCCCTGTTCAGCTATGGAGGCTCACTGGCGGGTGCCAATGGTAAACCTTTCCTTGAACTCCTGTCTTTCCCTTACACATGATGCTGGCAACAAGGCAGGGCCCGATGAGTAATAATCATGTGTCTGCCACTGCTTAGCAAAGGCCTCCACTTCAAATGCACAGTTCCAACTCCATCGCTAACTGTTTCCTGTATTGTCTTGGCAAAAGCTGTAGAGAATTTTATTTGGCAATGGTACAGCAAACCATGTCAAACCTGTTGTAGTGCATTGTCAGGTGGGACGGAAGATTCCACTATGCATGTAATATGTGGGGAAATTGTTACCTCAAATCACCTCCTGTTGTTAAGTGGGGAGGAGAATTTTACTATGCTCTGCAATTCAGATTGGGTGTAGATGTAGAATGAAATCACAGCATGGATAGTTGCTTTTAAAAATGAAAAAGCAGCTACTTCCCATTACAGCTGCATTTTTAAAAAAGAAAATCATTTCTCAAAAATAACTTTTGGTTTGAGTTCCTTTAAAAAAACCCTCCACAATCTGGATGCTGCACGCTATTTCCATTAAGCCAGCTCACCATTGGCTGAATAAAACACAAGTAAGTAAAACATTGTAAAACAGTGTAAAACACTGAGTAAAACCACAATTTATTTGTTTACTGCAAGCAAAGAAACTTTGAACAAAGTGTGAGGCAGCAGCAGGAGATAAAGGACAAGCCCATACTTGAACATGAGATGTTCCTAATGCACCTTTCATGAGGCACACTCCTGTAATGAGAACAGTAATTAAAAATTACGGTCCCATCATAAAGGGGTGAAGTTATACTTGTTCATTTGCAGTCACAATCCAATGCAATTGTAGCTTCATCATTAGGAAGGGGAACTAATTAAGATGAATTACTTGTTTAAAACCAGATGCTTCCAAGCATTGCAGACCTTCAGCTATCTAAGTATGTACAGCATAGAGATAAGATTAGTATGCAGACTATAAAGAACCGAACGTGCTCGGATTGACACGTCTTCTCTTTTCAATATACCAGTTGTCCCAACCATTCTCCTCTAAGAGTGGGAATTTATTTTGTCTTGTTTGCTGTTGAATTCTATGGGTGAAAGCAAAGGCAAATTCAAGTGAACACTTATTGGAGCTGAAGGGTTTCACCTTTGATCACACTCCAAAAGCAATACGAGAAGGTTACAGAAATCTCGGTTTCTTTAAATGTTAGTGAAGCATCCTCCAGGAACCAAAGCTATACATGATAGATAACATTGGTGTCTTAGAAGTTCATACTGAAAAATAGACTGATTTTAATTGAAAGGTTAAGTGATTTTCAATGAATTTGAACATGGAAAAGGAGAACACACTGCTTTATAAATTTAACCCCAAACATACTAGATATCCTAGCTGTATCCATTTCTTCCATAACACTGAATCCACTTGTGCTCACCTGCTTAAGATGCTCTGGATGAATACAGGAATAATACGTTAGTACCTATGGAGGCTGGTAAAAATTGGATGCCTCATCTTGAGCTATCCCAAAAACATTATTTGATACTACCTAACATGGGTGGGTCTGACTCACCATATCCTTTTGGGTGGCATTTTCCCTATATCTAATTACAATCCTCCAGTGTAACTAAATTAATCTGATTCAAAAGCTAGTTGCCATTGGATCAATCCAATATAATGTTTCAGATGTAAAACTTTCAACCCAGCTTTCTAAGAAAAGAAAACACACAGTTTTATTTTGGTAGGTTAAGTGGGTAACATCATTTGTCCCTATAAGACTATTGATTTGAATGGAATTGCCACCCTTAACAAATTTGGCTTTCTTTATTCCTGGCTAGCAATTCTGTGTGCCGCTGAACAATTATTCATGCATGAAATGTCCAACATGGAACATATCTTAGAAGCAGAGTTCAGATCACTATGTTTATCCTAGATGGAGTCATGATAAAGTGTAATCAAACTGCTATGACTGTTCAGGTTTGAATAGATTAGCACAGTTAGGAATATTTGCTAAATTATTTTCTCTCCTTCAGGTAGGCTGTCTGAAATCAACAAGAGACCCAGAGGATTCATTCCCTCTCTGTGTGAATGAGACATGTTGGAATTTTTTGCAAACTCACTGCTGGCTCTAGTAGGTGTGGCTGGGAGTGTCATCTGGGCGGGGATGACTAGAAGTAACCAATCATTCCTTCCCTGCCTTTGACTCAAAGAGAGTCCTACTTCTCTGCTCCCTCCCACCCCTCTCATTTGTCTGCTGGACGTTAGTAGTCTGGTAAACCTGTAAGTGCCAGTTGATGAGAAAAGGGGTGGACTATTCAGGGGAACGTGAAGCTAATTCTGCTCCATGAATCCTTGGCTTCTGCTGCACTAGAGGAATTTAACCAAAAATTCAAAACTCTGCAACAAGACAAGGGACACTATTTTGCCTCACCACCATAAGTTGTGCAAACAATTTCTCTGCCAAACCCATTGTTTGTTCACTCTGGGAAGCAAAAATAAATAAATAAATAAATAAAGCACACACACATACAGCAAGTACAGAATGACTGCTGGATGATTAGACAAAGATGCATCGAAGCAGCAGTTGTAGCTCTTTTGCACACCTTGTGCTGTTTGCCTGAAAGCATTAGTTACTTTGCTCAATTGGCAGGAAAAAAAAATTCTCATTTTCTTCTCTTGTTGAGAACATCACAAAATCCCTTGCCCTCTCTTGGGGTGAGGCAATTAATTTTGTGGTTCCTTGCCCTCATCTGCAAGAATGAGAGAACTGAAGATTTACATCCCTAGCATAGAGACACTTGGGAAACAAAGCTGGACAGGGGCCCAGCTCAAACAAAACGCCAGAAATGATGCTGGCCCTGCTGAATGGGAGGTTCCGAGAGTCGGAGTCCATTAATGTCTCAGAGCTCTCTTCCAAAGATCCATTTTGCATGTATGGAGGGAATGCCACATGCCAAGTTTTTTTTCCTTAAAAATCTGATTTTCCATCAATGGACAGATAGGTTAATTTTTATTTTTATTTTTTCCCTTCCCTCTTCTTGCTATCTTCAGAGTACTTGCAGTCAATTTATCCATGAAGGACAAATAAAGAGGCAGCTCTACCAGTCAAAATTGATTATTATTTTTTCAATAGGATCACAAAATTTACTGACCCATTATTTAAGTGTTTCTTAAAAGTATCTCGTGACCTGCTGTTTTCAACCTTCATTCAAACTGCCTTCCGTAGGGAGCATGACGCAGAATCCGAGAACTGATTGAAAGAAATAAACAAACATTGATGAATGTTGATAAACCTCAGTGCTTTGCTCTGGCTTTGACAACGGCATGGGGGGGGGGGGATCACTGTTTTGTCCACCTTTCTTTAAACATCTCTATTTAGAGGCAGAATACACAGAAAATGTTATAGCAGGAATGATGGGAAGGAAGCTAGCATTTGAACCTTTAAAAAAAACAACCCACCACAACTCAGCAATGACAAAATTATTGTCAATCTTTGGAACACATGATCTGGCTATTCTTTGCAAAGTTCCCTATTAATAATTATAGACCTGTTGACATAGCTGAAGAGCTCTTAGCTGATTAATGGTATGAGATATAATCTAAAATTATTGCTGGCTTATCCAATTACATTTGCATATTAGTAAAAACAAGGCTTCTGCAGCAAAAGGCATTTTCATTTTGTTTTTAGATACTGGCCGGATTCCAACTGCTAATTTATGCTTGTCTAAGTGAAATGGCATAAATCGAGGCAGCAAATTGCCATTTATTAATGAGGCACTGGCTGTGTATCTAGATTTGTGCCCATTTGTGTGGTCAGTTGTGTGACCAGGAATATAACCAGCACCTCATGAATGAGTGGCAGTTTCCCAGAACAACTTACACCATTTCATTTATGCAAACATAAGTCAGTGATTCGATTCTGCCTCACATTTCATTAATTAAATAAATGTTAAGCACAACCTGGTGGCATTGGTATGGAAGAGTGTTATGGGATTCTTTATATCACTCTTCAATAAGCATTCCAAACTATATCGCAGGTACTGTTCTTGATTCTGCTGTAAGGCACAGAATTGTGGGTTTTAATCCAGGCTGTTAAAAAAATAAATAAGCCATGAAATTAAAAGACGCCTGCTTCTTGGGAGGAAAGCGATGACAAACCTAGACAGCATCTTAAAAAGCAGAGACATCACCTTGCCGACAAAGGTCCGCATAGTCAAAGCTATGGTTTTTCCAGTAGCGATGTATGGAAGTGAGAGCTTGACCATAAAGAAGGCTGACCGCCGAAGAATTGATGCTTTTGAATTGTGGTGCTGGAGGAGACTCTTGAGAGTCCCCTGGACTGCAAAGAGAACAAACCTATCCATTCTGAAGGAAATCAACCCTGAGTGCTCACTGGAAGGACAGATCCTGAAGCTGAGGCTCCAATACTTTGGCCATCTCATGAGAAGAGAAGACTCCCTGGAAAAGACCCTGATGTTGGGAAAGAGTGAAGGCAAGAGAAGAAGGGGACGACAGAGGATGAGATGGATGGACAGTGTCATCGAAGCTACCAACATGAATTTGACCAAACTCTGGGAGGCAGTGGAAGACAGGAGGGCTTGGCGTGCTCTGGTCCATGGGGTCACGAAGAGTCGGACACAACTTAATGACTAAACAACAACAAGAAACATCAGAAATGTGGATTTATTTGTTGCAAAGAATATGTTGAAATGAGAGGGTGGCCAGTGGAGAAGTACCAAGGTGAATGAGGAAATTATAAGAAACACATAAGATGCAGATAGCTTTTTCACTTGACAAGAAATCAAAAGTATGTTGCGGCTGATAATTCAAGGTTAAAAGCAGGGGGGGGATATGTGGGAAGGAGAAGGGCATCTTGACTAAGGAACCTTCGAGACTTGGTTTGGATGAAGCATTGACCATTGTTTAGAGCTTTTGCATCCAGAGTTAGAGTAGTTCTGGTGACAGCCAACCACTGGTAGGAGAGGAACATGAATACGGTAGGAATTGCATGTTCCATGGGCTGCATGCAGCACTGAACTCTTTTGTGCAGTCCCAAAAGACCCCATCACGAAAGAACTCCCCCCCACCCCAGAAATCAAGAATTACATCTTCAGAAACCTTGAGGATGTGCAGTTCTCCATTTAATTGCTATTTTGGCTCCTGAACCTCAAAATACCCATAAATACCATTTTTTAACAAATTGGAAATGACATTTCCAGAGGTTTGGGGGAGGAGCTTGTCCAGGAAGGTCCAGGATGATTGTTGAATGTAGAGTTGATGTGATTCCCTAGACACTTCACATTCCTCACTCTGTTTTATGTAGATAGGACACATGTGGCACTATAATTTCTCTTTACCCTTGTGAATATCTTAGCATTTCTTTCTTTGCTGTTCACGATACTAGATAGTACCAAATAATGTGTTTTGGTAACTGATGGCTCCAGTCTACCTCACCAGAATGCTGTTCTACTTGCAGCCAAGTCAATGGGGGAGAGAGGAGGCAAATAACTCAGTGGTTTAGGTATCTGGCTGTGGAGCCAGAGGTTAGGAGTTTGATTCCCCACTGTACTTCCTGTGAGTAGAGCCAGCCTGTGTGGTCTTGGACAAGCTGCACTTACTCAGGATGCCCCCAGAAGGAGGGAATGGTAAACCACTTCTGAGTACTTTCTACCTGGAAAACCATGAAAAGTCAGAACTGACTTAACGGCAACTGATTATTATTATTAAGCTTCTTACAGCCTCTAAAGTAGTCTGTCCAACATGGGAACACACAGCTAGAATGACAGATGTGTTACTTCTAATTGACTGAACATTTCAACCCCTGAAACATTGCCTGAAAATTGACGTACGCTACGATCCTTCACTCTGCATTGAAAACGAAAAGATTTTTCTTTCTCTTTTTTTGATTCAGTGGAAATTAATTTAAAATCAATATATTCGGACAGGGGAGGTGAGTTGCTTCAGTAGAACAATGATTTTCAGATCTTTAGCAAAATCTGCCCACCCATGAGTTGTTTAATCATTGCAAGAGATCTTTGCTGAGAATATGAGGAGAATGTGAAATTTAAAAATCACTTTTTAAAATGGAGAATAATCAAAATCTTTCTTCATAAGAAAAGGGAGGGGATGATCATGCATCCCCCTGTAAGCTGCTAATTATAATATTAGGCAGCGTTATAAAGAAAGCTGCACCGTGTGGACTGCTACTGTAACCTAAAATTGTTCCGTCAATGTTCCAGGAAAATGAAAGTGCACACTCTCAGATGAGGAGAATTTGCTTTCCAGACCTGAATAAATTACTCACATTTGATCTAGAAGCAGTTTTTAATACGGTTCAAATTCCCTGCAAAAGCAGTATTAATTGGATTATTACTTTGTTATTAGGACATTAAAAATATAATGGCATTGCTTCTTGTTCTTTCGAATGTAACATGTGACAACACCATCATTACTTTTAGCACATTCCTTCCAAGGTTTTCAGAGATGTGTCTTTATATGCAAAAACCTCTTGTTTTGGGAGAATTGCTGGATAGCTCAGTGGTTTATAGCCGGAGCCAGAGGTTGGGAGTTCGATTCCCCACTGTGCCTCCCTTGACTCAATGATCCATAGGGTCCCTTCCAGCTCTGCAGTTCTATGATTATTTATAAATGGGAGAAATTTCCAAGCAATTTCAAGGGAAGGAAATAAAATAGTAATAATAGTAAAACACTGTTCCCAGGGGTGGGCGGTTGAGCACTTCCCTGTTTGTGGACAATTTCCATGCTATGAATCAGTGATGGTACTATGTCTCATATTGCAAACAATATCTGAGTTGTTCTGAAATGTCAACATTCATTGTAAGCCAGATTCATTGCCTTTGCAGTTGAACTTAAAAGAGGGAATGTTGTCCAGTTAATTTGTATTCGAAACTGTGTTCAAACACATTTGATGACATGTTCTCCTGTTCACATTGTTCTTATTCATTCTTGTTCTTTATTAACTTTACAAGATATCTTTATCTTCACACACTGAGGAAAAGATATATGGTAAGACAGGAAGACACCATTTAAATGATTTTTTTTTTTAAAAAATCAGACATTTCATTCAGTGATTTTCCCCCAAAGACCAAGGTAGTCTAACCTATTTCATTACCCCCTTGATGATAACAAGGCCCAGGGATTGATCATCCCCCTTGTTAATCATAACATCCATGGATGGATTTGTCACTAGGACTCCTCCTACCACACTCTTCTTATTTCATCTTAAGTTATATCTCTCCCCCCCCCCCCCCTTCCTTTCTTCTGTAGAAATATTACAAGTTTGGAAAGTTCTTATAAAAACAAATCACATGACATCCCCACCCATCTATACAATCCCAATTCAATATAAACAATAATTTCCCATTTGCAGGGAAGTTTTTTGTAGTTGCCTGCTGTGTAGCCATCAAAGATGAGGGACCTGTTAGGGTGAAAAAAACAATTGTAGAAGCTCAAATTCAGGATGACAAATTTAACTGTATATGCTACTAACATGCAGAAACAGGCCACGGTGACAAATTTTTTAGTTATATCCCAGCTGGATTACCATAGCACACTCTATGTGGGGCTGCCTATGGAAAATATCAGGAAACGTCAGTGGATGCAAAACAGTTAGATTGCTAATTGGGGCTGGGCACAAGGATCACATCACACCCCCTGTTACAGCAGCTCCACTGGCTGCCAATACGTTTCTGGGCTGAATTCAAAGTGCTGGTTCTAACATAAACTGCTTGGGCCCAAGCGATCTCAAAAACTGTATCTCCCTTTAAGAGCCTGCTTGAGTGTTAAAATCATCATGAAAGGCTCCTCTCAGTCTTGCCACCTTCACAAGTGTGCGTGGTGGGAACGTGGGAAAGGTCCTTTTCTGCTGCTGCTCCCAGACTTTGGAACTCTCTCCCACAGCACATTAGACTTGTCCCATCTTTACTGTTCTTACGCAAGCAGATGAAGACCTTTCTTTTCAAGTAAACTTTCCCTGAGTGAGTGACTGCCCAGTGGGTTTTTTTTAATGGATTGTTGTACTGTATTTTACTGCTTTTACTGTATTTTGGTGTTGCTTATGTTTTTTCGGTATTGTATTCATTTATCATCTTAGTATTGTATACTCAATGTTATTAGCTTAAATACTGTCTTTTAATTGTTGTAAGCTGCCTTGGATCCTTTTTTTAAGGAGAAAGGCAGGTTAAAAATATGGAAGTTCAATTCCTCAATGTGCCTCTTTGAAAGGGGCTAGACTTGATGATCCATAGGCTTCCTTCCAGCTCTGCAGTTCTAAGATTATTTTCATCATTAAAATAAATAACTCTTGCTTCAATGGAATCTGAAGTTTGTATGCTTCATATTATCCAACGTGTGGTTTATTTTCCACATTCTTAAATTTGTTCTGTCCTGTGTATGAAGAAATAACACAGCTGTTTGGTAAGTTCCTATTTAAAAAGTCTGAACAACATTATTGTCTTTCTCACATTAATACAGAATTCTTTAAAAACCCAGAGTTGGGTTAGACTAAAGGAATAGGATGGTAAATCAACTACATGAATTCAGGATTTCCCAACCCAAGCCTTGGGATGTCCAGTTAAAAGGAGCAAGCAGAAGAGAATAGGAAATGACCTAACCAAGACAGTGGGCTTCTGTTGTTCAGTGCAGACAACAGTGCACTAAATAAATAATGAATCTGACCTATTGCACTATAAGTAGGCATCCTTCAGTCTCAAGAGACTATGGTAACGTGCTCTGAATAGAGGACTTGGAACAGCATCTAGTGTGGCTGAGAAGTCCAATTCGAGATTGACAATCCCTTCCACACTGAAGACAAATACAATCTGTCCCCTGTCCAGCTCCCTGATTTTGCTGGTTTTGGGACTGCCTCTTTGCCTCGGCCTGCTGAACAAGTACCTCTTCAAATTGGGAGAGTCCATGCTGCACCACCTGCCTCCAGGCTGAACGCTCAGATGTCAAGGTTTCCCATCTGTTGAGGTCCATTCCTAAGGCCTTCAGATCCCACTTGCAGATATCCTTGTATCGCAGCTGTGGTCTCCCTCTGGGGTGCTTTCCCTGCACTAATTCTCCATACAGGAGATCTTTTAGAATCCGACCGTCAGCCATTCTCACGACATGCCCAAGCATGTCGTGCTTTATTGCACTAAATGCATAATGAATTCTCCTATGTGGACACAACACCAGTAGACAATCATTTATTTACTTATTTCAGTTATTTGTATACTGCCTGATTTTGTTCAAAGCACTACTCTGCAGTATACAATAATCTTTGTTGTTGTTTAGTTGTTAAGTCGTGTCCGACTCTTTGTGACCCCATGGACCAGAACACGCCATGCCCTCCTGTCTTCTACTAAGCCCAAATACAACTGCCCCCTCCAATCAAATAAAAAATGAGCCCAGTCCAACAAAATCCCATAACAAACATACACACTGATGACCGACTGATTAACTGTGCTTATAATTAATGGGTGAGGGGAGAATCTCTCTAAAGCAGTGGCTCCCAACCTTGGGTCTTCAGATGTCCTTGGACTGTAACCCAGAAGTCCTGACCACTAGCTATGCTAACAAGGGCTTCTGGGAGTTGTACTCCAAAAGCATCTGAGAACAAGGTTGGGAACCAATGTTCTAAAGTGACAGGTCTTTAACAGCTTCTTGAAGATGGGAGAGAGAGGTCCTGTTGAATCTCCATTTGGGTTTCTACAAGAAGGTTCAGGTCTTCTTGGAGACCTTCTTCCCCTCCTTCGGAGTGGCCACCCATAGTAGACCAGCCTGGTTGGATCAAGTGGTACAGGCTGATGTTCTTCAGGGGAGGCACTCTGATTGATAATGGGGTCCCAAACCATTTAGGGCTTTGTATGTTAATAGCAACAACTTGAATCTGTCACAGAAAGGCACAGGAAGCCAATGCAGATGAGCCAGCACTAGGGAGGTATAATTGCATCTTCAATATTTATTTTTGTAAAGTTACATCATCTTTATGCCTTAAATGGTCCACTAGGTTAAGTTAATGACAACCCATCAGAAGAAATATTCATTGTGTGCTTCACAAACAAAGGAGAACACATTAGCATTTGAAGTTATGATGTTTAGGAGCAAGACCATTAAACATGAAGGTGAATTGACAATGAAATAATTAACTGTCAAAATCAGAATAGCCGTGATGCTGACCACCCTATGGTAGAGGAATACAAAAGAGAAAAAAGAATAAAAGAAAAAAATCTTTTGTTCAGTTTTCCTGTTGATCTGTTAGAGGCACTATTGGGGGGGGGGGGGCTGCCATTATTTCAATCCTAATGTCCCCAAAAGAAGCAGCACCCATGCTTTGTGTAAACAGAAAATGATCGCTAAGCTGTACAGAAGGAAGATGATCTTTGGTGTCAGCAGAATAAAGTGAAACAAAAGCAATTTTTAAAAGCTACCACTGCATCCCTAACACTAAAACCCATTTCTGTTGCTAAACCCATGGATGGCTTTTTTCTTCTTTCCTTCCCTGCCCTCCAGTAAGATCTACCTCTCTTTAAAAACCTAGCAAATTGGCTGCCAAGTTGTGCTGTACAATTCCAGAGGGTCAGGGGGACAGGGAGCAGGGATTGATCTCACCCCTAATTTTGCTTTTTTTACCCCCAATGTGCTTCCAGATCATATCCTATTGTCTGGAAATTCATAGGCTTAGATCACAGCTTGTTCTCAAATCTGGATTTTTCTCCCATCTATTGTGTTTTGCTCCTTTCCTCTCTCTCCTTGGCTCTGTCCTCCTCTGAGTGAGGTAATGATTGATGTTTTCTTTCAGAGGTACTCTGAACTATCTTCCAGAGTAATTTATTTTCTTAATAAAAGTTAAACTGTTAATGTTTTTCCACTACTTTATATGTGAAACGACCGCTCATGACAAATCGTCTGTCAAAAAGTATTCACACACATGGGCTCGGCGATGAAAAAGTGAAGCAAAATGGTATACATACATATATCCTCTTCTTTCCCAAAGCAAAGCCTTTGTAAAACAAATAATACCTTTCCTATTGATTGTCCATAGATGGCTTTAGGACAGTTGTATGGAATCAAGCCAAGATGCTACAGTTACAAAGCAACCCATGACAATATATCATGTTCGCCTTGAGCAACCTTTGAAATCTCATTGTGCCCTCTGTCTTGGACACCAAGCTATCAGAAAGTTATAGACTAGCTGAAGAGAATTTAGAGAAAGGTAACAAAAGTGATACAGAGGGAATGGGGTGCAAGGAATATGAAGAAAAAATTCATTTAATGATGCCCATTGCACTACTCATTCGTATAATCCTTCCATGCAGAATGAATGGAAGGGGTAAGGGAAGGAGCTGACCTATTGCACATCCCCATTGATTGATTGATTGATTGATTGATTGATTGATTGACTAACTGACTGACTGACTGACTGACTGATTGATTTGATTTTTATACCACCAATCTGGCTGCCAAGGCCACTCGGGGCCATTTACGAACAGGATAAACAATAACATAGTGACAAGGGTAATTAAAACATCCAAATAAAATATAAAAGGTACTAGACAAATTACACTAAAAACCACATAATAAAAGCATAATAAAATGAAATCAATTTTTTATTGGTCCATTTGTTGCAGAAAAAGCAATCAACAGAGTGTATAAGTTCATGCATCCTTCTCAGGTTTGAGTGAAGAGGTGAATGGAGGAATCAACAGACTCATTTCTACTTTGCACTCTACATATTTAGTTGACAGGGATGGACACACATAAACAGTCCTGAAACACTGAGCTTAGGTTTGGGAAGGATTGGTTGGAGTGGGAAATCAGGGGAAATCAGGGACCAAGCATCCATTCACCCACGGAATCATGAAAATCAAACTAGCCACAAAGGGGAATGTGTGTTTTCTTTACTCAGCTTTCCCTCACACAATGGGATTTAATGATCAAACTTGCAAATTAAGCCCATGTTTACCTTCTGATGGTCAATCACAAACAAGCCATGCTAAATGCAAGATAGGTAAAGGTAAAGGTTCCCCTTGACATTTAGTCCAGTCGTGTCCGACTCTAGGGGGCGGTGCTCATCCCCGTTTCCAAGCCATAGAGCCAGCGTTTTGTCCAAAGACAGTTTCCGTGGTCACGTGGCCAGCGCGACTAGACACGGAACGCCGTTACCTTCCCACCGAGGTGGTACCTATTTATCTACTTGCATTTGCATGCTTTCGAACTGCTAGGTTGGCAGGAGCTGGGACAAGCGACGGGAGCTCACTCCGTCGCGTGGATTCGATCTTACGACTGCTGGTCTTCTGACCTTGCAGCACAGAGGCTTCTGTGGTTTAACCCACAGCGCCACCACGTCCCTGTGCAAGATGCATGGCTGAAAAAGATCATATGCTATGACAGATATCTTTCACTACTTGCAGGAGCACCTCTTCTGAATATATGCTAAATATATGCCATAAGTCAGAATTGACTTGACAGCACATGATGTTGTTGTTGTTGATGATGATGATTTAGTTTGACCCTGTTGTGAGGGTCTCCAGTTGTTTATTTAGGAAATAAGATTCAAGAAATGACATCTTATAATGAAGATAAATTATGATTCCACAAGGTCAAATCTTGTCCCCTAAGGAGTATTAGATGTTTCTTACTGCCATCTGTGTTACTGGAAACCAAGGCCAAGATCATCCACATTACTGTATTCCTGATTATGGTGTAATTACTATGTGAATGCTGGACAGTGGAAAAAAAACTGATGGGTAAAAAATGATTTCTTTGAAACATGGTGCTGGAGGAGAGCTTTGTGGATACCACGGACCACCAGAAAGGCAAACAAGTGGGTCCTAGATGAAATCAAGTCTGAACTCTCTCTGGAAGAATGATTAAACTGCGCTTTGCCCACTATGGCAAGACGCCAGACTCATCCAGTCAGCAGTATGGGTACAAGGAGAGGGTGTGGAGCCTGATCCATCACTGACAAACAAATGAAGACCATAAGCACAGCTTTCATTAAAGGGTTACAGATATGCTGACCCAACTGTTAGACTGGACTAGAAAACTATTCAGTTGGTTACCAATCATAAATGCAATTCTCCATCTGCATCTTACTCATCTGGCCTCTACCTGGCTGTAGACTTTCCTTTGTTATATTAATTGCCCTTCTCTTTATATAGTATTTTTCTTACCACATCTATCTAAGAATATTCCCCCTTCCTTTTCTTGGTATGCTAATAAGCTATACTCATTTGCCTGTTTTTGTTCAAACCCCAGAGGCACTGAAACAGCATGCAAAAATTTAGGAGCAGCTTAATAAAAAATAGCAGAACGAGATGGTTCTATTTTCTGTGGCCAGTGCTAATTTACAAAAGCATGTTAGATTTACTGTAAAAAAAACCCAACAACATAACGTATTAATGCAACTTGATTTACTGTAATAATTATTTCCAGAATCTGGGTTTGTGAATTATGCAGCGGCACCATGCTAGCTAATTGTGAAACTGCATTCATGGAGATGTAATTCGTTTACAAACCAACCATATGGATGTTTCGGCGAAAATGAGGTGGATGAAAGAAAAGTGTTTTGTACCACAAGCCGGTGACTGACGACATTCAGATAGATTTTTTAACAGCACCTAAAAAGACAACATTCTAATTACATTTGAGACGTGGGAAAGTGAAGCATTACTTTGTAAAAGAAATTGACCAAAATCCTATCGCCAGTTTATGCCTACAGGATAGAAATCATGCAAATCATGATGAGTTGCATTCCTGAGCATGACTTGGCATGCACTGTGAATGAAAGCAACACCTTTGTAGTGAATGCTGCCAGGATTTGTGTGATTTTCCTTAATGCATGCATCAGTTTGCAATAGGATTCTGGCCATCATGAACCAGTGGTAACTATTTTTGCAGTGCTTGAAACTATACATGTCACCATTTACTTTAAAAATATATTATTTTATGTCACATCAACATCTGAATGAGATTTCTCTATTCAATTGAAGGTGATTCAATAGTGCAGGGCTAATCATTTGGAGACTAAATGTGGGAAGGTCTGATGCATCCTGCAGCAAGAACAAAGGAAGCTCCTGTATATCCAAAAAGACCATTGGATCACCTAGACTGGTATTACCAGCTCTGACTGGCAGGTGTTGTCCAGGGTTTCACGAAGGATTCGTTCCTAGCCCTACCTGCAGATTGCAAATACTTCCTGGTAGTTTCCCAGCAAAATAGCAACCAGACCTAATGCTGCTTAACTTCTGAAATCAAACAAGACGAAAGTAGTTCAGGTTGATATGATGGTACAAAGATGTTACAGCGTTGAGCTCACTTTCATAATTTGAATGACTGGAAAAGAAGTTTGTGATTTTGCAATAAGAAAGAGTAACATAGGTAAAGGTTCCCCTTGACAATTTGTCCAGTCGTGTCCGACTCTAGGGCATGGTGCTCATCCCCGTTTCCAAGCCGTAGTGCCAGCGTTTTGTCCGAAGACAATCTTCTGTGGTCACGTGGCCAGCGCGACTAGACACGGAACGCCGTTACCTTCCCACCGAGGTGGTACCTATTTATCTACTCGCATTTGCATGCTTTCGAACTGCTAGGTTGGCAGGAGCTGGGACAAGCGACGAGAGCTCACTCCGTCGCATGGATTCAATCTTACGACTGCAGGTCTTCTGACCTTGCAGCACAGAGGCTTCTGCGGTTTAACCTGCAGCGCCACCACGTCCCGCTAGAGTAACATAACACCGCCACAAACAAAAAATGCAAAGTGTAGGAAGCTGCACTGCAGTAGACTAGGCCTAGAAACCGATGCCTCTTAATGAGGGTCAGTGGACCCTAGACAGCTTGGACACTAGCACCTAAAACTCAGGCCCAGCCATGGATGCTGAACAGTGGGAGGCTAGCACAGGAAACTAAGCACCATCTGTGAACAGGGGGATGTTGGGGCTAGTGCAAAGAACTGAGCCCCTAGGTGGACTGTCAGGATGGGGGAGATCAGACATGCAGACTGTGAATGTACCCAACATTCTTCATCCAATAAAGGCTAATTGGAGCCTATGGTCAAGGAGTCCTTTCCTGCCACTCCATCACACAGCAGGAGTGGCAGGGGCTACAGTTACTAAATGCCTCAGGCAGCTGTCTATCTCAGCATAATACTTGGTCTAGATTTATCATCAGAGATCACTGTCCAAAGAATCCCAAATCCTTATGTTCTGAATCTATGGTATGGGAGAGCTAAGCATTTAAATGACATAGTGGAGAATAAGTGCACTGGTGTGGCAAAAAGGTAGGCATCTCTACTAGAATAAATTTAAATTATTACTTACTTTAAATTATTAATTACTCCTTAAATACTGTCAAATGCTTCATAACATAGAAGGAAGTAGGTACAACACTGAAACTCACATGCAATTTAAAGACAATATACCTAATAGACATATTTACATATGTCTACCTTACATATGTAGGTATAAACATGGGAACAATGAACAATGCATTCCATTTGTGATGGACTTCCATCCAGCATCTCCTAGCTACAACAGGGCAGTTAGGGGAAACTATCCTTTGTCTTCAAATTGAATGTCTTGAAAAGCTACCAGGAAGCCTCCTGTGATAGTTTTCCACTAGTCTCCAAATTATTTGGCACTTTACCACCTCATGGCCTGAACCTAGAGGACAACACCTTATATCTTCCATCCACTTTAGACTGTCCCATCCTCTTGTGTTGGTTTTATCACACTCTTATTCAAAGCAGTTGAGGAAGCTAGAAGATGGAACACTTTGCCATATTAATTTTTCTGTTTCTAAACATGCATAAACATTGAAATGGTGGCAAAGATTACAACTGGCTACACATAAGTGAATTTATACATGGTGACCACAGAACAGGTATATCCCATAAGACAGCTGTCCAGTCTACATGTGTATCTACACTATACAGTTGTAGAAGTTTGATATCACTTTAAGGGCCATGGCTCCATGGGCATGCTGTATGGCTATTTCCACAAATATATGCCTAGAACACAGACAAAAATGGAAAAGAATACCTGATATATGTATGGAGACAAACCTATGCATTGTATACTCAACATACCTGAAAAATTCTAGACATACTTAAGATTACTTTGGTCAAAGTCCTATCACCACTATTTCAGAGAAATTCACTGAAGCTATCTAGCAAAGAATCTAAATACTTCACCACCAAATTACAAATCCCAGGTTTCCATAGGATGGAGCAATGAGACTTGATAGAAACGTGGTAGGAAACTGCTGAACTTGTGTAGTGCAGAATCAAATCCATTTACTCTCTGTCATTTGTTGAGACCTCCAGAGGCCAGAACAGTTCACTTCTCCTCAGTATGAGGTGTAATTGTGCCCTTTGGCCATGGATCTTCTCCAGAGGCTAAAATGTTTTTTTCTCATTGTTATGGGAGCTGTTGACAAGCTGAACTTCTAGGGTTTCAGTTTTTCTGTCTCTAACATGGCTTTTATACTCTTACATCCCAAGTCTTGCAACTATAGCAGTCATACCAACATATACAGTGGTGCCTCGCTAGACGATTGCCTCGCAGGACGAGGAAATCGCTAGACGATGCCTTTTTGCGAGCGCTACTGCGCTTCGCAAAACGATGTTTCCCTATGGCGATTTTCGCTAGACGATGAGGTTTCCCCATAGGAGTGCGCCGACTAGTGGTGAAAAGCTGTCAGTGCAGCTGTCAGTGCATTCCTATGGGGACCCGCACTCGCTAGACGAGGTTTCCCTATGGGAAATTTCGCAAGACGACTGCGTTTTCCCTTGGAACACATTGAAGCGATTTCAATGCATTCCAATGGGAAAACGTGCTTCGCTAGACGATGTTTTCACTAGACAGCGATCCTCGTGGAACGGATTAACATCGTCTAGCGAGGCACCACTGTACTAGTTCAAATAGCTATGGGGCATTGAATATTACTCCCTTGGTATTACAACTGAACAAATTCTTGGTGTAATAGTTACGATTGTATAACAGATTAACCAATTGTTCAACTCCAGCACGCTTTTAATACATGCTTTCATGTCCCCATGGAAACTTACCCACAGCTCTTTCTTTACAATTGCAGAGTACACCACCAAATGATAATGTAAAATATCCTTCAGATTCTGCAGATGTCTGTATGTGCAATGTATTTTCCTTGCACTTAGGCATGTCAGAAAAATAATAATACTGTACTAAAAACCCCACAAAAAACAAAACAACCATCACTAACAACAACCCGCCAGATTTGCACAGAACAATCCCACTCTGCAAGTCCACAATAACTGCAAGAGCATGTTTTAGAACTGATTTGGTATCAATGAAGTATTTCTATCAACATTTTCCCCCTTATATGTAGCCTGTCTTAAAGTTCTTGATGGATACGTCTCTTTCTCTTAAAAGTCTAAGCCTGATTCAGTCGGAAGTCATTTATATGATTGTAGTTCCTATGTAGTCTCAACATTTGTGAACATGTAGATTTCTTCCTTTGTAGCAGGGATGAAAAATATAATTAATATCCCAACTGTGAGAACTTATGAACAGTACATATCATATATTTCCATAAGAATATGAAGAAATGTATGGATTTTAAGAAATTCTTATCAAAACAAACGGAAGCAAAATTCACACCCCATCAAAAACAAAGAAGCCCCATATCCCACGGAATTAAAGGGGAAAAATATGGAAACAATGCAAAATCAGTCATCCTGTGATATTTTCTAAGCCACTGCATGGTGGTTTGCAAATCCGTGCTCATAAATGGCTGGTAAATAATTAATCCCCAAATCTGTTCTGCTCCAGGAGCATGCAGGAGAGAAATGGAGCTCCTTCTCAGAGGGGGAAAAAAAAAACCTATTTGCTTGTCTTCCTCAAAAGGCTAAACCTGAAAATGGTGTCACTGTAAAAGCTATTTGTCAAACATGCATCAGTTTGGAAGGCATGGCACAAAAGAGACAGGATCATTGCTTAAATTCCATTACTGTGCATCTGAAATGGTTCTAATAAATGGTCAAGTGCTCTTTGAGCACTTAGCTTTTTTTTTTAAAGGTATCCATTGATGGATTTTGCTTTGCTGCCTTCTGCTTGCAGTCAGCTGTCAAAGCACTTCTAGGTTGTCCACTAAGCATTTGCTTAGCTGCCCCAAAGCAGGGCTGAAGTGATGGGAAAGTTAATGCTAAGCACTTACATTTCACTTTACTAGTGACATCGCAAATATTCCTTCATGGTCTGATTCCTGCAGAAAAGCTTCATGCATCAGTTGATGCAAATGAGTGTTGCACCAAGGCATCAGATTTGAAACAATGGTTAAAACCCTATAGGCATAACTAGGATGATGTCATCAGTCTCTGATGGTAATATTTCATTTAATTTAGTTGAAAGCTTTCCATTCTGAAGGAAATCAATCCTGAGTGCTCACTGGAAGGACAGATCCTGAAACTGAGGCTCCAATACTTTGGCCATCTCATGAGAAGAGAAATCTTCCTGGAAAAGACCCTGATGTTGGGAAAGTGTGAAGGCAAGAGGAGAAGGGGACGACAGAGGACGAGATGGTTGGACAGTGTCACAGAAGCTACCAACATGACCCAACTCCGGGAGGCAGTGGAAGACAGGAGGGCCTGGCGTGCTTTGGTCCATGGGGTCACGAAGAGTTGGACACGACTTAATGGCTAAACAACAACAAAAGTTGAAAGCTTCCTATCCTATTTTTAAATTCCTATTTATTAATTGTACAGTGGTGCATCTGGCACAAACAAAGAAAGGGTCCAGACTCAGGTCCTAGACTGCCTGAGTCAGTGATGCAGTTCAGTAGAAGTTTTGCAGAGACAGGATGGACATCTCTCAGGAATGCTGTATTTTCATCCTTCTTGGTAGATCCCCCATTGAAATGAGGTTGGAATCGATTCACTCCACCATCTTCCCCAACTCTGCGAGCCTATGAATGGCCCCATTCAGCATTCTGCATTTTCAAATCCATGTAACTTTTCACAGTGAGTATGAATGTCCTCCATTTCCCACAACCACTGCCCAGAGTAGCAAACTAGAAGAATGGGGGTGGAGTCCAGATTATCCATAATTCAGCTGCTGTGAAAAACTGGATGTTGCAGTGAGTTGATCTGTAGTACATACTGAGCAGTCCTCTTTTTAGGACTCATCCAGATGGGGCAATGGTGCCACTCCAATTAGTCACTATTTACCTAAAACAACAACAGCAATGGGACTTATTGGGATTCATACCTGACTGAACTACTAAAAGTCAGATTTCCAAAAATGCTTCTCTTTATGAGATTTTTGAAATTCTTCTTTGAAATGCATAATAGTACTGTAGCTTCTTTGCTGGAGCTGTTTTTCTAAAAACATATAATGGTGTGCTAACTAAAAGATTCTAATGGAGGAGGCTATGATATGGAAATTAATTTCATAGGAAGCATAGAAAGTGCCATTCTGCTGATCTTTGCCACCTGGAAGAAACCCCCAGAATGAAATAAACCATGAAAACAAAACATCTAAGGAAGGCATGGATTCTTTTAACCTTTATATCAAGGTAAGTATTATAGCATGTGGATGGTGAACAGGTACTTTCATCTGAAGAAGCCCTTAGGGTCTCTCTCACATCTGAATTAGCACTTTCTATGTGATATACTGTATTTTTGGGCAAGAAACATAAAAAGCTGTATCCACTCTGTTGATGCACTACTGGATATGCAGCAGTGATGGATGAATCTATTTCCAATCCAAATCATTTTCACATAACTTCACTTATAAATCTTTTCCGTTATCCTTTCACACAAATGTCCACTTGGAAAAAAATGCAGACCATGTGTATTGTATTGAAGACGCTGTGAAAATGCACAATTTTTATGTCAGTTTCAAATACATATATATTGGTATGCATACATTTTAGGCCAGAGTCTAAGCCTTTTTATTATTATTATTTGGGAAAAGGAAGAGGCAGAAATGTGCACAAGCCAAAGTGTAACTGCTGATGCTGATCTCTGTTTTAGTCTGGGGAATAGGAGTCAGGTTGGTTCTCTTAAACATGCAGTCAGAACAAAAATCTCAAATATTCAGCCAACCTGGAGTATGGCTAGGATGCATGATTCCAGTATCTCTCAACATAGAATCTATGCAATGTGTATGTTCCAGAGATGATGCAGTGCTTAGAATTTTGGACCAGAACTCAGGAGGTCTGGCTTTTAAATACCACCCCCTGCCACAAAACTCACTAGGTGGCCTTGGGTTAGTCACAGTCTCCCAGCCTTACCAACCTCGCAGGGTTGGTATGAAGAGACAATGGGGGATGAGGACAGAGGCACATGGTGCCTTGAACTCACTGGAAGAAAGGTGGAATAAAAATGTAACCAAGAAATAAATAAAAATGTGCCATGTGTTATGGACAAGATTAACATGCTCCTCATTTTCAGTGTACTTATTCACTCTAAATGAGATTTGTATTAGTAAACGGTATTTGTCTTTTCAGAAAAGGCTTTATTCTTTAGTTTTAGTTATTTCTTTTCTTTAAGTAAAAGCTGCCTCTTATCTCTCACACCTTGGCAGGCAACATAGTTCAGTAGCTTGCGAAGGAGGGGGATGAATTTTTTCAAGGCCTACAGCTAAGTTATCATCCTATAATTCATGGGATGGAAGAAGTTAAAAAGGAGGCTGCTTGTTATACAGGCATTGTGGAGTCATCCTCAAGAATGTGGTGGTATGTAAGATCAAATACTTGTGGGCTGCTATCATTGCTCTGAGGTTCGTTGCAGTTGTGCTAATCTCCTTGTAATTTGAAAAGATATAATGGAGCAACGAGTTAATTGGAATTTTGCAGCCACTAATGTTGCAAAAGGTCTTTTTGTCTTGTTTCGCTTTTTTTTTTAAGAGAAAAGGAAAAGAAGAACTGTTCTAAAATGACAGAGGTGAGGGGATGTTCAGTGGTTGTTTAATTGCAGGAAATGTTATCCAGGTTAAGTAAGTGACATTGCTCTTTTTCATATTGCTGATAATGATTTAGCTCCCACATCAGACTTGACAAGCACTCATCCAATGGTGCTTCTGGAGTGGAAGGATCAGCCAAAAGGGTGCTGTCTAGAGATGGGCACAAACCGCTGGTTCTGCAGTTTGAACCTCGAGCCAGCTACCTGGGTTTGAACCCAGGTCATGAGCAGAGTTTTGGGTGCAGTACAGCACTTTAACCACTACGACATGAGGCTCCTATAAATTACTGTGTGTTCTCCTGGTCACATTCTAGTAACACAACCTGGCATGGGATGAGGTATGTACTCAGCTCATTAATTTGTGGCTTTTTACTGCCATGATTTATATATGTGAATCCCCAGCACAATTCTCACTAATATTAGAACAATTACAAAAATTATTTAAAATCCAACACCAAATTAAAACAGTTTAAAAGCCATTTAAAACCACAACTCTGTGTGTGTGATGGTGGATTTCAACACTCACCAGTCAAAGACTTTTCCAACAGCCAACATACTATATGAATAAAAGCCTTTTGCCAACTGTGAGGAGTGAGAAATATTTTAGGGCCAATTCATACACCTTTTTCTTTTTTTTTTTGCTCAGACAAAATCTGGTTCCTCCTTGCATTGCAGAGAAATACATGGGAACAGAATGCCACTTACAAGCCAAATATTAGAACTTATATTCCGGTAATCGTAGATTGACAAGTAGAGCTGGTTGTGTGCTGAAGCATTAAGAAAAGCTGTGTCATTTCTCACTCAGCACCCTGACACATTTGAAAGGTTGTGTGCATCAGCTCTCAGTCTCCAACATGGGTTTAGCTCACCTTCTTTGACAAGTGTCATCATGGTCAACAGTAGCAACACTTCAGATGTCAGATGGGTAGGAAGAAGGTTCTCAGCAATTTTTTTTAGGAAACCATAATTACCATCCATTCTCAGAAGAAAGGCAGACCGCAATGGATATATAGAACATAAGTCTGATTGTTTCTCAGCATAGTGAATTGGTGCATGTGAGCCAGCTACAGCCGGCTGGGGGGAAGGAGCTAAGTGCCAGTGTGGGCAGGCCCCCTCAGCAATGGCAGAAGGGTTGCTAGCCTTGAAGGAAACACCTGAGGCAGATGAGGGTGGAGGCCCTAAACCCACCCCCAGAGAAACAGCTGTAGCTGTAGCTGAGGTAGATATAGAGGCGAGTGAGCAAGGAGAGGGGGAGGATGCCTGGGAGTTTCTGCCACCTTCAGAGAAGAGAGAAATAGTCTGCCGGGGGAGATGCTGAAAGGAGCTTCTAAGAGGCCTGCATCTCCGGAGGACGGCTGGCTTATCTGAAGGCAAGTTGAAAGCTGAAAGATAGAAGCTCCCAGGGACAGCTGGTGCTGCACAGCCTCCTCTGCTTGCTGGATGCCATGCTGGGGGACCCGGCTGGCAAAGATTGTTTAACAGCCAGGACCTTTCAGCCAAGACAAGCTGCCACGGGAGTGAAGTAACTCCCTTGGAGCTGGGGGCTGGGACAGAATATTCTCTCAGCCCTGGAAGGACTGGAAGGATAGAAAGCTACCAATTCCATCCCTGCTGCTTGGGGCTAGAGGCCCTATCCTGCAAAGGACTACAGAGACACTGTTTTTCTTTTCTTTGTATGCTGAGTCCAATAAAGCTTAACTGATCACCAGTACCTGCTGCCTCATCATGGATACAGCGGCTGGGGCCGCTCACAGTGCATAAACCATTTTGAGGTTAGAGACTCCAGCTTCAAAGGAATAATATGGTCTAGATTCACAGTTCCTACTGTCCAAGACAGTATGATGTACTTTTCACGGGTAATGCACTGAAACCCCATACCTAAGACCTACAGATTAGACTGGGATAGTAAATAGAACGAGGCAGTCCTTAAAGAAAACCCTATCTCAGCTTTTCGGTGGCCTTAGGTAAAATGCAATTCCTTTTGCCTCTGCCCTCTCCCATACATACACCCCATTTATAAGAATGATTATTTTAACACTTTGGCAAAAACAAATGTCCTAATTATGTTGCAAATTGGCATCATGAGGGAATTGTTATTGCTCCATACGGAGCAATAAAAACAATGTCTGTAAAGTTGTATTCATCAGCAAAGCTATACCTGCCATGTTCTGATGTTATTCTTCAGAATGTGGCTTCCTAGAAAAAGTATTAATCAAACATTTTCATTCACTTCTCTGATAAGGGGAAGTACATGTCACTCCAGGGATCAGCGCCTTCTGCCTATCAGCAATAACAGAGTGCCTCAGAAGAGTTCATTCTGTACACAGTGATCAGAAATGATGGTTGTACGTGGTTCCTTTTTCCACTTGCATCAGGGAAAACAAACCAAAGAGACATTTTATTACCCCCTTTTTGCTGTGACCAAGAACAGCATATAGGGTGACTAGTTATGCATTACACTGAAAATATAAGGTAAAAGAGAGCACAGATCTGTCTAAAAGTTGCATGCACTTATTTGTGTGCATTTGGTTTAATTTTTGATAGATACTAAAAATTGATGGCAATTTTTAGAGTATCTATTTAATTGTATTTTAATTGTTTTATCTTTTTATTGTATTTTAATTGTATTTTAATTGTTGTAAGCCACCCAGAGACCTTTGGGTAGAGTGGGCGGCATATAAGTTAAATAAATAAATAAATAAAATAAATAATTTTTTTGCTATAATGTAGGTGAAATACAGTGTATCTCACTATGGAAGGGAAAACTAAGACCAGGTAGCCTGCTCAGTCTTGCTATACAGGTGCTAATGTCTGATGGGCAAGACCAAGGACCTTAGAGGTAGGAAACATTGCTTTTCAACAGCTCCCCAAATCCCATAGCCACCTTGGTTGCTGGACACAGTAACTGTTGGAATCTGAGAAGTCTCTAAAAAGCAGTGATTCCCAACTCTCTTTTTTCCTTTTTAAGGTCCTTGATTTAGACAGGATTTGTGTTGGGCAACCTTTCAAATACACACTGCTTTCAAATACCAGTGTGGTCTCTGTCAGGTAGGACATGCGGCCACTGTACCAAGGAAATACCATATGCCACACCTCTGCCACCAACTTATATCCTCTTTTAACTTATTTAAATACCATGGTTTCTCCTAAGTCAGGATTGTCATTTCATAAAGTTATTTAGAATTCAGAGAACCCAACTCCTTCACAGAACTACCGTCCCCAAGATTTCTTGGGGCTAACAATTACCAAACAGATTTCTGTACATAGGATAACTATGCCTCAATTAAGGATGGATAAGCATAAGGGTTTTTAAAATTGTTATTCCTGTGATATTTTCTACTCATTGCTCACAAGGAACTGACTGGAATTAGAACAATGCTGTTGCTTGAAAGGTAAGGGCCGTCTTATGCCTTTTTATGGGCTGGGCTTCAGTTGGTTTCACTGGGCAAGTTTAATTTAGCAAGAAGCACAAATGCTGTAGTAGATCCAACATAAGCAATGAAAGCTAAGAATGACTAACCTAAGTTCTATTGATTTTAGTGAGGTCTACAGTAAATATGACTTATTCTAGATCCAACCAGTAAGGAGACAGTGTGGTGTAATAGCTAGAACACTAGATTGGAAATGTGGAGATTTAACTTCTGGCAGAAAACCTAATGGGTGACCTTGGGTCAGGCAGCGTTATGTGCCTCACAGGCTCATTGTGAGGATAAAGTGCGGAGGAAAAGAGTCAAATACACTGCCTTCTACACTTTGTCTTTAGAGAAAACGTGAGACACAAATGTAGGTATATAAATAAAGAAGTTAAAAAAACCCCTCAAAGTACAGACTTTGCATCATACTTCATTCAGTATATTGAAATTAAGACATATAATTTGAGAACCATGAAGATCACAAAGGAAAGTGAAGGCAGGGGGAGGTTAAAAACTGGGCTTAGAAACCAAAACATACGTACAAAGAGCAGAATGACGGCTGAGCAAACAGGTTTGATAATGCAGAAAAGAAGAAAGAGGTAAATGAACTCAAGAGACAGAAATAATGGACCATCTGATCATGTTCCCATTCAGGAATTATCCTGTTTAAAATGCAGGCCAAGTAAAAGCAAAAGCAAAGTATGCTGCTTATATACTGCCTCATAGTGCTTCAAGCACTCTCTGGGCGGTTTACAAGTTAATCATGCAGGCTACACATTCCCCCCCCCCCCCCCAGCAAGCTGGGTACTCATTTTACCAACCTCGGAAGAATAGAAGGCTGAGTCAACCTTGAGCCGGCTACCTGGGATTGAACCCCGGGTCATGAGCACAGTTTTGGCTGCATTACAGCAGTTTAACCGCTGTGCCACGAGGCTCATACAATACAGTACAGTGGACCCTCGACTTACGGAATTAATCCGTATTGGAACGGTGGCTGCAGGTCGAAAAGTCTGTAGGTCGAGGCTCCATTGACCTACAATGCATTGAAAACCGATTAATCCGTAACCAGCCGTTTTTGGTCCATTTTGTTTGATTTTCCGGTCTGTAGGTCGATTCTCCGGCCACAAGTCAAACGTAAATTTGTTTTTACTACAGCTCCCACAATCTCCAGTAGGCATGGCCTGCTGGGGACCTCTGGATGTTGTGTGTTACCTGGCATGTACTCAGAGCCCATGTATGAACTCAGATACGTTCTGAGTTACACCTATAAGGGAACTCTAAACTGTAACAATAGTGTGTCTTAACACAAAGTAATACAAATGGGGGATATATGGGGGAGTCATCATGCCTGAAAAAGATTACTTGACAGAAGACCGTTTAACAAAGGTCCTAGTCTAGAGTCAAGAATTTGAGAGAGAAATCTAGGCTAACAACCTTCTCTAACTAAATCCTGAATTTTGGGGTTGAAAAATGGATTTCAGCTAGGCCTGATCTCTAAAAAAACCCTCAGACCATTAGTGAAGTTAACTTACAAGAAGTTGGCAATGCTTCATTGGGAGATTTTTTTGCAACATGAGGCAGGCAGCTTCTGGCAGAGATGACAACAGCATGGAGACTCATGGCAGATTGGATAAATATGACAATCTTGTGTCTTTTTATGGGGTGGCTAGCTAAAGCCACCGGGACCCTTGTGAGACACAACTTGTCCATCTCCTTTTTCTCAACTGGTTCTCATCCTAGATTTGCATACCTGGCTACTTCTTCCTGATGGTCCTGTGCTGCCAATGAGCAGCAATGCACTCACAAGCAATACCCTGTTTCCCCGAAAATAAGACCTAACCTGAAAATAAGCCCCAGTTAAGTGAAACCCCGCCCTCCACCATTGTGCAGCAACCAGAAGAAGATGACATGACTGTAGTCGAATAAATGTAGATTGTTGTACATGAAAAAAATAAAACATCCCCTGAAAATAAGCCCTAATGCATTTTTTTTGAGCAAAAATTAATATAAGACCCTGTCTTATTTTCAGGGAAACACAGTAGAATGGGCATGGCGGGACATCTGGTTACTGCTGAGAGTGAGCAGAGGAGGCTTCACTTCTAATCAGTTTGGGGTTGATAAAGGTAGGATGGAGAAGATGTCTCAATAATGCTGCCTGCTGTTACTAGTTCTTTGCCTGGCAGGTATTCCTTCCTTGTGTTTTGCTGATTACATTATATACTTCCTAGGAGTAGACCCCATTAAATGCAACTGTTTGGAGTTATGTTCCATGGGAGACTTTTTTTAATAATCTGACCAGTAAGATTTTCCTGTGGCAGTCAGAACAACTTCCCTTCCAAACAGGTTTCCAGTTTTAACCAACAGCTCTGTGCAGTACTTGCATACACAGAGAGAACAGTCTGGATAGAGATAAAGCCTTGTGGAGAGGTTGTGCAAACCATGTTATTAGTTAACAAGTGGTCCTATAAAATTACTTTTCCAAACTCTGGTTTTGTGTATTAAGTACAACAGAAAAAGTAGGAAAGTGTACTCCCAAAGAAAGAGTAAGAACATTCTGCTCATCAGTGAAAAATGGTCTTAACATCTCAGCTGCTTCCTAATAAATTCTAATTAATTTCAAGGTGACACTACTTTCATTTGCAATTCCTACAACAGGTGTTATTAACAGACAAACACAGGGCTGTTCTTGTAAATGACTGCAGCCTCCACCTGAAGCACGGCTTTTGACTCTCATTGATTCATCTCATTCCAGATGGTGATGGCATTTGATGAGATAACACATTCTCTATCTGCTCCCTGAGAAGTCTCTCCAGGCACTGTTGTGAAAGCTACTCACACAGCTATACATCCAGATATGAATGGCCAGATCAGATCCTGGTCATTTTCCACAATCAGTGCCATTGACCAGGGCAGGTTGATATGCATCAACTTCAGTAAGGATGAAAAAATCTGTCAATTTTACCTTCTCCCACACTAGTTTTCCAGCCTCAAGTCTGGAATTCATGTCTCAGGCTCGAATTCCACTTACCAGACTTAGATAGACATTAATATCAAAATAAAAATAAATGATATTCTCAACCATTATCATCCAAACAAATTCCCAGGCTTTCCCTAGAGGGACAAGATTGTGGGGGTCCTTCTTTGACATGTACCTGAAACTCAGCATCACAATGCATGGCTGAAAGCAAAAGAACTCAAATATTTGAAAGCTAAGAATTCAAGGCCCTCTGCCTGGATAAATCAATCTGTTTTTCCTTTTTTAAAAAAACACATCAAGTTCATTTCATTAGCTTTATGAAGACCTTGTGGACTCAGGGAAATTCCTGTTAGAGAAATGAACAAAACAAAATTCCTTCCCATTCCTAAGCTTAAGTGCCATTTTACCCACTGTTTTGTGACAAGGGAACAAAATTCTGCCAGACAAACTCAAAATTTGGAATTAAGGAAAAGGGTACACCATTGAAACGCATCATGACTGTGCACCTTATGCAATTTTCCAGGTTATAAATACCTGGAAAGGTTTTGCAGAGAAAACCTGTTAAATCAAAGCCAACATTAAAGAACATCAAACTCATGTTTAAATCAGTAGAGACAGAAATTAAGACCATTAAAGCAAAAGATTGTAAACAAGAGATTATAATGGAGATTTTGTTCTCTTTTTGCAGTTTAAATCCTCTTTTTGAATGTGTGCTCCTTTTGGTTAACATGTCCTTGAGTGCTGAAATAAAAACAATAAGCTGAATTATAACTACTAAGGAAGAAGTAAAATCTTATTGTTGCCTGCTTAGTTGCTACCTAGCACTTTTCCCTTCTGTGCAACTAAATTGCTTCTAGGTCACTGAATGAGCAAAGACATTCTAACTACCCAGGGTAATGTTGCTGTAGTTGGATTGGAAAGGTTTGGCCCACGGACTGCATGCTGTTCCCTCAGGCCATTTTTAGGACCCTGTTCCCAGATGCCATCCAGTTGATATTCGGGGGGGGGGGGGGGATCAGTATTTTCAGAACAGGTGTTTTATGATAAAATAAAACGCATTTGGTCAACACTTTTGGTCTGATCCAACTTAAAAAGAAATGGCTTGAGAGGTTTGCATGATTTTTGCAAAGTTCAAATCCCTGTGTTGGTTCTGGGGTGGGTGGGTAGAAAAGCTGACCCCTGAACAACCCAAAGCTGTCTGCATCAGCCAATATAGTCCAGGATCCCATCACCCAAAATAGCCATAAGGATGCCTCTAAAATACAAAGGACTATTGTTGTTTGGTCCTTAAGTTGTGTCTGACTCTTCCTGACCCTTGATGTCTTCTGCTTCTGTTAGGTCCCTATCATTTTTGTCCTTTATCATGTCCATCTTTGCACAAAAGGTTCCTTTAATAGCTCCAATTTTCTTGAACAGATCTCTGGTTTTTCCCTTTCTATTATTTTCCTCTATTTCTTTGCACTGTTCATTTAAGAAGGCCCTCTTGTCTCTCCTTGCTATTCTTTGGAAGTCTGCATTCAATTTTCTGTAACTTTCCGTATCTCCCTTGCATTTTGTTTCCCTTCTCTTCTCTGCTATTTGTAAGGCCTCGTTGGACAGCCACTTTGCTTTCTTGCATTTCCTTTTCTTTGGGATGGTTTTTGTTGCTGCCTCCTGTACAATGTTACGAGCCTCCATCCGTAGTTCTTCAGAAACTCTGTCCACCAAATCTAGTTCCTTAAATCTGTTCTTCACTTCCACTGTGTATTCATAAGGGATTTGGTTTAGATTATACCTGACTAGCCCAGTGGTTTTTCCTACTTTCTTCAGTTTAAGCTTGACATTTGCTATAAGAAGCTGATGATCAGAGCCACAATCAGCTCCAGGTCTTGTTTTTGCTGACTGTATAGAGCTTCTCCATCTTTGGCTGCAGAGAATATAATCAATCTGATTTTGGTATTGCCCATCTGGTGATGTCCATGTGTAGAGTCACCCCTTGTGTTGTTGGAAAAGAGTGTTTGTGATGACCAGCTTGTTCTCTTGACAAAATTCTATTAGCCTTTGCCCTGCTTCATTTTGAACTCCAAGGCCAAACTTACCTGTTGTTCCTTTTATCTCTTGTCTCCCTACTTTAGCATTCCAGTCCCCTAGAATGAGAAGAACATCTTTCTTTGGTGTCAGTTCTAGAAGGTGTTGTAAGTCTTCATAGATTTGGTCAATTTCAGCCTCTTCAGCATCGGTGGTTGGTGCATAAACTTGGATGGCTGTGATGTTGAAAGGTCTGCCTTGGATTTGTATTGAAATCATTCTGTCGTTTTTGAGATTGTATCCCGGTACAGCTTTTCCCACTCTTTTGTTGACTATGAGGGCTACTCCATTTCTTCTATGGGATTCTTGCCCACAGTAGTAGATATGATAATCGTCTGAATTTAATTTGCCCATTCCCATCCATTTTAGTTCACTGACGCCCAGGATGTCAATGTTTATTCTTGCCATCTCCTGTTTGACCACATCCAGCTTACCAAGGTTCATAGATCTTACATTCCAGGTTCCTATGCAGTATTTTTCTTTGCAGCATCGGACTTTCCTTTCACTTCTTTCATGCGAAAGGACATGAAAGAAATAGAGTTCTCAGCTTCACCTAATTCCCATTGCTCTGGTTGTGGAGGCAATATACAGATAGCCATAATGACTAGTAGCTATTGATAGCCTTTGATTTTGCTTGATCCCTTTTCAGAAGCATCTTAGTTGGTGATCTTGTTCCTAGAAAGAAATCTGCAATCTGATCTTGAACTTAAATTTAAATTAATAGTAAAGGCTGTAATGAAAATCTGTTCCCCTCTCTCATTTTCAATGAAAAAGGGTGTCTAAACCTGCTGAGAGTCCTCACCGAAAAAAATTGCAAACCACTGTATGAATTTATGTTCCTGCACAAAGGCAAAAATACCTGTCCCCTTTTCCATCAGTAGCAACATTAGCAAAAACTTTATTTTTGCCCAAATACGTGTTTTTGCAGCAAGATCCTTTTATTTTGTGATGCTTCTTACACAAAATACATTTTACATGTAACAAATCGTGATTGTACTAAAACAGTGTTTCCCAACCGGGGGGGGGGGGGTCATGACCCCCAAGAGGGTGACAGAGTGTTTTCTGGGGGGTCAAGGGTTGCTTATATGTGTTGTAGCCCTTGTCCAATAATTTCTTCCTTGATATTTCAAAGCGGGATATTAAAGCCAGTGCGTATGTGTATGTTTTAAAAACAGGTTCTTTGGGGTAGAAAGAAGCCTCTACATTCTGAGAAGAGATGACTGGGACTATTTTTTTTTTTTTACCAAAAAAGAGAAAAGCCAGCATAAAGATACAATTGCTGCTGCTTCAATAAGAAAGGGATTTTAACAATGATATGTCACTTCTGGAGAGCCTAAAGAAGGGGAGGAAAGGGAAATAGAAGACCCCCTGACCTCCCAGAAAAGGCAAACAAAGAGGGGCACACAAAAACAAACATCCTACCTCTTCTGTAATATGTGCAAGGAAAGTTTTGTGCCAGTTTCTGAGGGGAATCCTCTCTGCATGAAGGTTTTGCCCCTTCCTGAGTACCACAATGCCCTTGGGCCCCCTGGATCTATCTCTGAAGTCTTTTGCCTTCTCTTCTCCCTCCTTTAACCTCCCCCAGCCTGTTCTCTCCCCAGTTTTGAGATGGTGCCAGCGGATTTGCTGTCAGGAGCAGTAGGAGGGCAAGCAGCAGCAACATTGACGGTGCCGCCATGTCAGGGAATAACGATGGTGGCCCATGTGGTGGGGGTGGTCACAGATTACCGGCCTATTATAAAAGGGGGATCACAACTCAAAAAAATGTTGGTAACCCCTGTAATAAAGTAAAATACAATGTTTTGTACCTTTGCAAAAAAAAATTGAAATTAAAATATATTTAAAAAACCCCTCTCTTGCCCCGTGACAAGAAGACTTTTGATTTTTTTTTCTCTTTATCATCAGTGAGAACAAAATAAGTGACAATTTACACCCCCGGTAAAAACTTTGTCTTTAGCAGAACTGCAGATTGTTCCCACAAATCCTTCATGCTGAAGACACACACACTGCCATCCTCACACTGTACTCTCCGGACAGAGCTCCAGTCGATGCTAAATTGAAGGCGAGAGAAACAAATTAATACACACTTAAACACCAGGCACTTGTGAAAGCCATTTCAATAAAATCTTTAATCTCTGTGGATGGCAAATGGCTATTATTTAATCATGTTGCTTCTCCTTTCCCACAAGTGAGCTGTCTGGTCGAAGGCACAAACGCCAAAGCGTCCTATCGAGCAAATTAAGCAAACACGGCAGCTGTTTACACAAGAAGGCAATGAGGCAGCACTGCAGTAAATTGCTTCCTCCTCTGGCAAATATTTGATATATAAACCCGATCTGAATGTGTGAGATTGTGTTAGGCATTGTGTTAAAAGTGGCCACGATAGGGCAAAAGCTTCAGGGTCACCCTTCCGCTCTATTGGGGTGTCTCTGTATGTGTGCAAATATGAAGACAGTAGGTTCATGCTTCCTATTGGGGGCAGTAATAGGACAGTACAACTAGAATCCCACCGCCAGCACACCCACTGGTTAGGGAACCTTAAGAACTAGAATCCAAGAAAGAAAGTTTTCACATATCTGCTCATGCCCAAACCAGAACATTCATGCCCCCACACCACCAATTTAGGGTCTGTCTAGATTGGCTGTTTTGGGTGTAGGTGGGTTGGGTTTCAAAAGGTCTTGCTGAGGTCAGGAGGAGCAGAGATGTGCTTTTTGACATGCTCCTGCCGTCCAAGCACCAAACACCCCACTCGAGCAGTTGTCAATTAAGTGCTCACAGCCATTCTCCACTTTCCGGCTGCGGTGTTGGAGAGGCACGCTGCCTCTTTGAGTGTGGATTTTGTGGCTGGTGGCTTGGGTGAGCTGCCCAAGTGAGTGGGGTGGGTGGAGGAAAGAGCTGCTCCTCTTCACTTCCCGAGCTGATCGAGCAACCACTCTTCACTCCACAGCTGATGGAAGCAGCAAGATGGAGGAGGAAGAGAGAGAATGGTGTTTTTTCCATTTTCTCTCCTCCCTACTTCCCTTGTTTGCCCCCAGCTTTCAACTCCCCCTCAGAATCTGGAGCTGAAACTTCACTGCTATCTAAACTTAGTGTGCCAAAAAGAAAGACTGCCCTACTGCTGGGCCACAAAGGTCCATGGTAGCTCTTAAAGGGGAAGGATGGTTCAATCTAAATATAAACACAACAGACACTGGCTTCTTCTTTTTCTTCTTTTAGCCAAATCATGCTCTCAACGATTTATATATTATATCTATATGCCAGTGTGGACAGGCTCTTAGTCACTGTTGTTCTACTGGCGATCATTCTGTCTTTTGTTCTTTCAATATTTGGCTTAGGCAAGCAGCCTTTTGTGTTTTCCCAAGGATACACCAGCCATGTGTTTGCATGTGGGTCTTTATTATGCAGGCAGCCCTCCACCAATGGAGGATTGCCTGATGGATTAAAGTGATTACCAAAAGTCATATTCCTGACCACTCTTTCTCAAGAATATGCACCCAATGTCTTGTAATCTTGATCTCAAATATGTGGTGGTCATCAACACCTCCATAGTTTATCTTCAGCTCAGATATCTGTCAAAGCCAGAGAAGAATTCAAATCCTTAAAGCCTGCCTCCCTCAGTCTCAAATATCTGAAACTTCAGCAAATCTAAGGCCAATTTAGGGGTATGAATCTGTGTATTTTATTGCATTTCTTAAAACTCACCAGGATTCACATCCCATCCCATTTCCATAGCTGCTTATTATTCCCCTGAAAAAAACTATATTTTTGCTTTGCATTTTTTATAATTACTCATTTTTACATATTTTTCCACAGTCAAAAGCATCTCTGTGCACTTTCCAAATATATCAATTTTTATTTGTGCATGTTTTTCAAATACATAGATGATTTTCTGTGCACAATCTGTGCATTTCTGAGTCATAGGGTGTTTATATCACTATCCATTTCTGTAGGTGCAAAACTGATTTTTATTTTTATTTTTTATTTTTTGGTAAGCAAATGCAAATGTATGCCTTTTCTGTCTCTGGCCAAGCAGACTGTTGGATCATCCTATGCAAGAACATATAAGCCACTGCTGAAAGCTTGGCTGGCGTGGACCTCTTGGGCCCCATAACTTCTCAGTTGGCATCAGGATGAGTAAGGAAGACCGAAAAATTGGCCCAGTTCTTCTGAGGTTCTGTAACCTGTTCAAAATAAGTGCTCACAATAGGGAGAAGAAGGGTCTGAGAACTGCTGGATAGCTCAGTGGTTTAGGTTTGGTTGGAAGTTCGATTCCCCACTGCTCCTCCTTGACAGGAGCTGGACTTGATGATCTCTAAGGTCCCTTACAGCTCTGAAGTTCTAAGACGATGATGATGATTACAATGTAAAACCATGCTCAATACAGGGTTACGAAATACCTTGTGATCCATAAGTGTACAACCAGCCAGACTGTTTTCTCCTTTAAAGAACTTATGAATCTTACAGCTTGGATCTGTGAGAAGCCTGTCCCTTAATAAGCATTATGGTGTCCACATCAAAAGTTCTTTCTCACTCAGTACAAAAGCCTGCTGATATCATCACTTCAGATTAAGCTTCTTGGTCATATTTCTATTGACTGATGCTCAAGGCCATCCTGCCTTGAATCATGGTGAAGCAACCTGCTTCAAGTTACACTACCATATAGGTGGCGATGGGGAAGTTACAGAAGACAGGAGATTGTCTCGACATAGCATAGCAAGGCATTCTGAACTCTCGGAAACAAATGGTGGGTGGGGGCGGTTGTTTTTCAGTAAGATTTCTCTGCATCAGATTTGATCTCCTAAGAAATCGTGTGGGAAATCTCATCAGATTTCACAGAAATTTTTTGCTGGTTTTTTTTTTAATGAAGTGCAAGCTGTGCATGATTCTGATTATGTGGGCAGGCGTGAATGTGGGTGTACATACAAGATAAACAGCTTTTCAAATCAAATGTAGTTTCCATACACACCTAGATGACTATAAGACAGATGACTAACAGCAGTGTAAGTAGATTACATTTTTTAAATGCAGCATTAGTGAATAAGTACTAGAATCTGTAATTGTTACAGTATTAATAATGGACATACAAATAATCTAGCCTTCTTATTCTTTAATGCTTTAATAATGCATAAGGCTTTGGTCTCTCCTGTAGTGGAAGCACTGCTTTCTCGTCTGAAATCAAAATTTAAAAAATAACAATCGAGATGTATAATCACAAAAAAAATTATATAATCTGGGAGGTGGTTTGGTGGTCATTTCTCAAGACTCTACCTCCCATTCCTGAACTCCAAAAGAAGTGTCATTAAAATGTTTGCTTAAAGCTATGTAAGAGTTCATACAATCAAATTTCATCTAAGACCCGCCAGTCCATTCATATATATTAAGACCAGATGATAAAAGCCACCTATCAGGTACTCTTGGCGATATACAATACCATCCCAAACCTTTATATAAAACAAGAAAAAAACCCAAGCAAAACCATACAGTTAAATTCATGAGCGGCAATTAAAATTAAATACCAGCAAAACATGAAGCATTAAATGCATGATGGAATAAGACAGTCTTTACTGCCCGTCTAAAGCTGAACAAGGACAAATGTCACTGTTATTGTGTAACAATTATGGCTTATGAATAGAGATCACCAAGAGGATGCAACATTCTTTACTCACTCTGAAGTAATGAGTAATAATAAAGATTAATTCGGGGCAATTATGTGCTCGTAAAAGCCACTTAAAGTCCTGTTGGTCTGAGAATGGCTAGAAAGAGAAAAGAAGGACCCTTGGCCAAGTCTTATGGACTGCCATGACTGTGGAAGGGCAATAGCACAAGCGAGGTCCGCTGTTTCACAGGCCATCTGTCACATGTCCCATCGTTCCTGGTTGTGCAACTGAAGCAAGATGTGCTGGGTTGCCTGGAAACTAGTAAATCTCTTTGAATGATTAGTCTTATATGCACTTTTTTTGCAGTAGGATCGATCAATCGATCTATCTATCTATCTATCTATCTATCTATCTATCTATCTATCTATCTATCTATCTATCTATCTATCTATCTATCTATCTATCTATCTATCTATCTATCTATCATCTTCTACTCTGTCCATCTAGGCCACTACTCTGGACAGCTTACAAACAAAGCATCAACATCAACATAACATAACATTCAGAAATAAGCGCAAGTCAAAACAATATTAGATATTGGATATATTGTGCATGGTGTTCCTCCATCAGCAGGGTGCCAAGATCATCAAAGTGCTGGGATGAGCTTGTTCTTTGTTGGCTGCACTGCCTATAGAACCACAATGCAACATTGAGGCTACAGTGCTAGAGCTACACCCAGGAAGCCTAGTTTCAAACTTTCATGCAGCCATAAAGCTCACTAGGTGACCATGGGCTACTCACAGTCTCTTGGCCTGACCTACCTCACATGCTTAGTGTGAAGACAAAATGTGGCAGGGAAAGTCATGTATGTCTTATTGAATGCATTGCATGAAAAATAGAGTATCTGTGTGATACATCCTGTAGCAGAGATGGGCGGCTTGGGATTCTCCAGACATTGTTGGACTACAGATTCATCAGCATAGGCAAGCACAGCCAAGGGTGAGGAATGATAGAAATTCAAGACTGACATATCATAGTTGTCCACTCCATTCTTTTTTTCCCCCATTATATAACAAACAAACAAACAACAATGAAAGGAATACAAATACAGGGGGAAAAGGAAAGAAAACAAAACAAAACAAAGGCACGGGGAAGTGTTTACAATAATACAATATCTAGTATAATCTTGACTCCATGGCTGTGTTACAATACTACAATTCATAACATATGCTATATTCTCTACTCATGTTTGTTTCTGGGCCCAATCATAAAACATTTTCCAGCTTTCTTTAACATATATTCTCGGGTTCTCACATAATGCTTCTGACAGGCTATCCATTTCTGCAATATCCAATAATTTTTTTAAACAGCTCCTCCATCTTCGGATTTTCCTGATTTTTCCATTTTTTGGGCCCAGATCAACCTTGCAGCTGTAAATATGTGCAACAACATATATTTAATTTTTTAATCAACCATTTCTGGCATTATATTCAGCAATATATAATGAATATATATTATATATTATATATTCATATAATATATATTATATATTATATAATATATATGAATATATATTATATATGAATATATAATGCTGAATATAGTTGTCCACTCCATTCTATGTCTCTGTACGAACTTTGAATATGATCTTCCTGACACAATGTACTTTCATTCACTAGCCGCAAAGGTTATTCATTTTTAAAATTTATTTGCTAGTTTGTTTGTTTAAAATTTGTTTGTTGGTATTTTTATACCACCTATCTGACCAAAGGCCACTCTGGGCAGTTTACAAGAAGAAACACACAATAAACATGGCTGAAATACAGAATAACACCACATAGATGTCATTTACTCTAGACAAAGATCTGTAGAGCACAGCTTTATTTTGAGGCACCATTACCAGGCACCACATGACTTACAAATATTGTAAACACCGTGACCACAACTTTATGTGAATGAAAACTGATGGAGTGAGGAATCATAGAATCATAGAATAATTGAGTTGGGAAGGACCTATAAGGCCATCAAGTCCCATCCCCTGCTTAGTGCAGGAACCCAAATCAAAGCAGATCTGACAGATGGCTGTCCAATTTTCTCTCGAATGTCTCCAGCACTGGAATGCCCAAACATGTTTTTTCATCTAGGATGTTGTTCAGGGCTGCACATTGGGTCCCTGAACTTTATTTAGAGACTTTGGAATGCATTCCACTTTAGTCAGAAGTGATTTATAATCATCATTATCATCTTAGTACTGCAGAGTTGAAAGGGATCTTATGGATCATCAAATTCAGCCCCTGTCAAGGAACACAGTGGAGAACTGAACTTCCAAAAATAGTTTACATAGTGTAATTTTGCGTGTGTGTAAGAACAGGGGAACAGGAAAAGGAAAAAAGAGAACCCCCAGCCTTTGGCTCTGCAGTCAGATACCTAAACCAATGAGCTGTCCAGCTGATCCAGGTCAACTTGTAAGATTCTCTTTCACTTGTGTTGCAATACCAACGTGGCTATGACTTTTTTGTTTTTCTACTGATGTACATGGAATCTAGAAATACAGTGGGATCCTAAAGAGAAGAGTACTTTCCAGATTTCATTTTGTTTCAGAGGATTGTTAATTTGTGTGTTTAAAATTAAAATTTGTGGGGATTTTTTTTCAAAAAAAAAAGAGAAAGCAAAAGGCTGGAATGATTTGTGTTCCATCTAGAGATCGGTTTACTGGCTGAACAGGTGTTTGGTGCTTCCAAGCCCTGCCCTCTCCAGCAGACGGCCACTCAGAGGCAGCGCCTGAGGAGGTGGGGCAGGGAAGCCAGGGCGCCGGCTCCGAGTTGGTGCCCATCAAAGGGGACATGGCCCAAAATGCAGAACATCTGGGATGAACTGCCGAACTGGTGGTTTGTGCCCCATTCCAATTCCATCTGATTTGACTTGTGATCCAGACACAACTCAATTTATCAGTTCACTTTCTGTTGCCTCAGAAACAAATCCGGCCATACTGCTTCAATCCAGATCTCATGCATACTAATCCGAATGAAACCAACCTGGCTAGTAACTCCGGATTTATCCAGAGCTGGTGTGTGGCTTTACCTTTAACCTTCGGTTTTATAGCCAAAGACTCTAGAACATTTTGGACTACAATAATCTCCAGCAAGCACTCTTTAGAAACTTTTGACTCTGAAATATTATGAGAGAAAATTAATCAACCCATGGAAAAATACAGGCTGAACTCTTCAGACTATATCACATCTGGAAAGCGAACCAATAGATTAAAGCTGGGAAAGTTTTAACCATTGTAACAAATGTGAAAAACATGACGTCTTGGGACTAGACTGTGGTTGGGAATGCAGTTTAGCTAGCTCAACATTATTGTTAAATCGCAAGCATTGCAGTTCTTTCTGTCTGAAATGGGTTTGTGGTTTTGGGGTGGGAGGACAGCAAGAAGGACCAAATCCAAGAATACAGATATCTTTCCGCGTCATGTTTTCCGTATACTGTGTTTCTCTTGCTCACAAGTTAAGATCATAATGAATGAGTGACGGCATTGTGAGAAATGAATGGTACCTTTATTGCTATTATCAGAACTTGTCTCGACAACTCAATGATTTCTTGAAAACTCTTCTCTCCCTAGACACATCTTTCAACTTCTCGTCTTCTCAGAAGCACAGGCAACATTCCAGCTCCAATTCCCAGATAAATCATCATAACAATTCCCCTTCATTGTTTTACTACAAGGTACTTCAGCTCTGATGAGGCTGCAGCTGGAAATTTGCTTTGTCCTGTAGACACAGGCATCCTTTGCTCTTTATGTTTCCTTTTGTGTCCAGGTCTCCTTCTTACCTAACATCAAGCCTTGTTCCTTTTCCTACAAATTGTCTCCTTCTCCAGACATTAAAAGACAAATATTTAAAGCCAAAAATAATAAGTATACAAATATTAAAATAGATCAAACAAACACCACTCTGAAAAATGGTAAACAAAACCAATGCTAAAAATACATCCAAAGCAGTAAGGCACAACAATCCGTTTAAAAAAGCCACTCAGGCAGGCATTCACTGAGGAAAAGCTTGTCTGAAAGCAGGTATTTGCCTGCTTGCAGAAAGATAGCAAAGATGGAGCCAGTTTGGCCTCTTGTGGGAGGGAGTGCCAAATTCTGGGTGTTCCTGAACTGCAGTTCCCAGAAGCTTTCGCTACCAGCTCTGCTGGTCGGGGTTCCTGGGAAATGCAGTCCAAGAACACCAGGGCTGACCAAGGTTATTCTACTCCACAGGGTTCCATCAACCATCTCTTTGACTGGTTCATCATGCACCACACCTTCAAATGGTACAATCCTCTAGACTTGCTCTGGGAAAAGATGACCAACTTTGAGAAAGCATCCCCAGGTACTAGAACTTGCGCTTCAAATTTATCCTGTAGTGCCAAGCATTTCATCAGAGCTTGGGGATTACTCCTTAAAAATAATTAGCCACTATCATAGTTCTAAGCCCAAAATAGTTACTGCTACAGTTGCAATTCTTCAGGTAAGTATTGTTGAAGTTATAACTTCAAAAGTAATTATTTGGGGTTTTGTTTCTCAGAAGCACCTGCGTTATTTTATTTTATTTTTTTAAAAATAGAATGCTACAGGCTGCTGGCATATGGTACAAAACATGTTCCTTTCCCATCCATCTTTGTCATTACCTCTATGCCTAGCCCAAGGAAGAAACACAGATCACATAAAAATTATGTGATATTCTTCTCTCACAATTTCATGAGCCCATTGGGACCAACCTGTCTCACTCCCTGTAGGAGATGTTTCAAACTATTCCATACCCTTGTCTGTGACCTTATATGTGTGTTTCTGTCTCCCCACTTTTTTAAAAAAAAATCCCCACAATTGAAGGTGAAATGCAACCAGCTACAAATGGTGTGTGTGTGTGTGTGTGTGTGTGTGTGTGTGTGTGTGTGTGTGTCCTTAACAACATAAGAAGAGCCCTGCTGGATCAGGCCAGGGCCCATCTAGTCCAGCTTCCTGTATCTCACAGTGGCCCCACCAGATGCCTCTGTGAGCACACGAGACAACTAGAGACCTGTCTCCTGATACCACTCTCCTGCATCCGGCATTTTGAGGTTACCTTCCTTTTCAGCCTAGAGATTAGACATCCCCATCATGGCTTGTAACTTGCAATGGACTTTTCCTCCAGGAATCTGTCCAATCCCCTTTTCAAGGCATCTAGGCCAGATGCCACCACCACATCCTGTGGCAAGGAGTTCCACAGACTAACAACACGCTGGGTAAAGAAATATTTTCTTTTGTCTGTTCTCACTCCCAACACTCCATTGGAGTGGATGTCCCCTGGTTCTAGTATTGCGTGAGAGGGAAAAGAGCTTCCCTCTATCCACTTTATCCATCCCCTGCATAATTTTATACAGCTCAATCATGTCCCCCCTCAGGCGCATTTTCTCTAGACTAAAGAGCCCCAAACGCTGTAGCCTTTCCTCATAAGGGAGGTGCCCCAGCCCTGTCATCATTTGAGTCGCTCTCTTCTGCACCTTTTCCAGTTCCACTATGTCTTTTTTGAGGTGCGGGGGCCAGAACTGTACGCAATACTCCAGGCGCGGCCTTACCTACAACAACTTAACCATGTGACCTATCAATTCAAAGCATATACAATAGTCATCCTTACACACATATGTACACATTACACAATTCTCAATTGTATAATAACATTTTGGTAAGTTTAGTATAATAAACTAAATGAGAGAAAGAAGAAAAAGAATTTTCCAAAATACAAATAAGGCTATCTAAATAGCAATGCATGTCTTTCTGTTAGTGAAATGCTGTAATGGGATAAATATAAAATTCACTTACACTCAGTGTGAGCTCTCCCTAGCTCTAATATCCAGAAGAGATTCTGGGCTTCATTGCAAGGTTCAGCTGTCACTCACCTTCTCCTTTGATGCTGGCAGCTGAGCCTGCTATATCACTTTTGACTCCCCCTTGCCTCAATTCAAAGAGCTGGCTTTCTAAAAAATAATAATAATAATGAAAGGATCCTTTGGGGTATTGCTCTCTCTGAGAGGTAAACAGCAGCTCCTTCCTCCACCCCAGAATCACCCTGGAATCATGCCAATACCCAGGGCTCAGGCCATTCTGGCGCCAGGGGCAGATCTACTATGAAACTAATGAAGCTTAACCTTCAGGACCACTAATCCCGAAGGGGGCCCAGAAGTCACTTTAGCCCACAGTTGTTGTTTTTTTAAGTGTGGTGATCTGTCATGGAACAATCCCATTGAACAAAATAACAGTGGCTATCCAGACCTGGCTGCTGGTTATGAAGGACCCCCCCATAACAGTTCAAGCTTCAGGGACTCAAAAATGTCAGTCTGCCCCAAGCAGCACACATGCTTAATATAAAAGTATTAAAGTAGTATAAAATTTTGCCATCTCACCACTATCTTTCACCAAGTTACATTCCTCGTGATACTTGTGTTATGGGGGGGGGGGGGTGATGAGGAGTAAATGATGAGTAACTAAACTCAGAATCCAGCCATATAATTCCCCCATCCTCACCCTTTCCCAGACTCAGAAGCAGCACGGCCAAGCCAGAGGATCAACACTCAGATCAGCCCCAGCCCGTTCAAGTAAGAATGACTATTTGCTTTGTCTGCTTTGGAAAAAAAAAATGAAAAAGGGGAATGGGTATTAAGTAGTGATGGAGACTGATGGAATTTCATGTTTGTGAATTACACCAGAAATCCTCAGAGAAGGTTTTGCTGCATCTGCAGACATTTATCTTGGACGCAGCTTCCCATATAAAGACAAGCATTTATCAGTTCTTCTTTCTTCTCTGTCTCCAAAGCTATCTTTTGATCTTCTCTCTTCTCCTTTCTTCCTGAGACAGAGTTGAGCAATAGCTCATTTGGCCAAGGTTTTTTCCCTCCCTCCTTCTCTCTCTCTCTCTCTCTCTCTCTCTCTCTCTGTCTCTGTCTTGCATAGCCTCTTCTCCACAAAACTCTGCCTGTTAAAATGCATGGCTTATCTCTGTTTCTCCTACACATTTTTCCTAATCCGTGTAAATATAATGTTGCAGGGAACATGGGACTTGTTTATAGCAACTGTACAGGTTTCCAGTTTATCTCTGAAGACCATTCAAAGTGCTAGCTATGACCTTGTTGTTGTTGCTGTTGCTGTTGTTGTTGTTGTTGTTGTTGTTGTGTGCCATCAAGTCATCTCCAACTTGGGATAGCCCTATGAACGAGTGATCTCCAAAATGTCCTGTCCTCAATTGCTATGCTCAGCTTTTGTAAACTCAACCCTGTGGCTTCCTTTAGGAGTCAGTCCATCTTGTATTTGGTCTTCCTCTTTTCCTGCTGCCTTCCACCTTTTCCAGCATTATTGTCTTTCCCAGAGAATCCTGTCTTCTTATGATATGCCCAAAGTAGGGCAGTTTCAGCTTCAGCATTTTGGTCTCCAGAGATAGTTCAGGCTTGATTGGATCTGGGACCTACTTGTTTGTCTTTCTGGCAATCCAGAGTATCAACAAACCTTTCCTTCAGCACCATATTTCAAACAAATCATTTTTCCCCTGTCAACTTTTTTTTTTATTGTCCAGCATTCACACCCATACATGGTGATTGGAAATACAAGCTATGACTTAGAAGCCCTATTTAACTTGGAGAGACCCAGTAGTAGTAGGGTAACATAGCACCTGTCAAAAAGGATAAATGGTTTACCTTTCCCTTGAACTTGAACTTGAACATTACCCTACTACTCCCAGTTGGGTAAAGTGGATAGAGGATGAACTTGGGTTTGAGAGATCAGGGTTCAAATCCCTGCTCAACAACAGAAATGGGTGTATGCGTGGCCATAGTAAACTACTCCTTGACCATCTCATGTACTTTGAAAACCCTATTAGGGTTGCTGTAAGTTGGAAGTATACCCTGAAATAGCTTTTAGAAACTCACATCTCTCCTCATATGCGGCTGCCCAGGTTCTGTGGACTTTGGGGGACAACCTCTTCAATTCCACTGACATCGGAGGCACGGTCGACGAGGACACTAGAAAGGGGCTTCTCAGGAGATGCACTCATCCTTTGGAACTACCTCCGAGTTCACTAGGGCAATGCAACCGCTCTGGGTTTTATTTCAGACTTTATGGGGGCAATCCAAGGTGCTGAACCTCAGCCCTTTAAATTTCTGTTTAAACCCCAGAACACAGTCACCACTCTTCCTTAGTTTGTCCCTTTGGCTTTTTTGGTGGCTGGCAAACAGTTCCCTACTTGTTCAGGCCTTTTAAGTAACTGATGTAATCTGAGCCACTCAGACTGAAGAGGTGCATAATTTTGGAGTGCTATGAGTTTAACTCATTTTAATGCGTGTGTATTTTAAGCAGTCCCAAGGGCTTTTAAAAACAATTTGCATATGCAAAGCAGCCATCACAGATCACAACAGCAGATCTATAGTATAATAGAATGGATTGCTATTCTCAGCCTGAAATTAACTTCCAATAAAATATACTTTCGTTCACACCATTCACCTTCAGTCGTGTGAAATGAGTGATGAATAATCCAATAATGTGTGTGCAGGCATTTATAATTCAAGGAAAGACCAATGCTTAGTTCAAAGAATTCATGCTTTGCATGGAAAACACACCAGGCTCAAATCTCTGACATTACCAGTTAGAAGCACCAGTTACAGGTGGTGGGAAAATCCTTTACCTTACCCTAAACAGGGGTTGCCGGTCAATGTAAACAGTATTAAAGACAATACTGGCCTAGAGACACCCATTGTCTGACCTGATATACAGGTGGCATCTCATTTTCACTATTCTATTAAACAGGATTATGTGTGTGGGTGGAAACGTCTGCTCTAGATTCCCCACCAAAAAAAAAAGCCACTGTGATATTGCAGATAGGCTATTGGACCAGGATTAAAGTTACTTGGCTCCAGATTCCCATTCCCACTGGTTAACCTTGTGCCAGTCACATTCTGTCAGCCTAATATACCTCACAGGCTTCTTTTGAGGATATAGCAGGAAGCAAGACATATTGGAAACTAGGGCTTGTGTAAAGGGTCAGGAAGGAGCAGGTGGGTTTGGGCTAAGTAGGGTTCATAGGAGGTTTGGTATGCCATTTGGTGCCATCCTCGCCTACAAGAGGCAAATGGAACCCAAGCAATCCTATTTGGCAGTCAGCAGCCTTCTCCCAATTTGCCAATATTGTGAAGTAGCTTAATAAGACAGCCACTTCAGGGTATGGGTGAATTAAGCACTTCCTTGACCCTGTGGAGGGATTGAGGAAATGTGTGTGTGTGTGGGGGGGGGGAATGTAAGTGTGTATTAAGCAGTAAATATTTGATGCACCACTTAAATAAATAAAAGACAAATGGAAAGCTTCTTTCCATAAGTTTCCCTTTGGTTTTTCTTTTAAAGGTCCAGTCAAGAGCCTGCCCAATTTGGCTGTCTGTCTGTGGGTGGGCGAGTGTAGTTCGTTGTGTGAAACAATAGAAATGCTTTGGGGGTGTCAATTTCCCTAATTTGCTTTGGGAGAGAGGGCTTTTGTCATAATCAGAAATGTCGGTTACACAGATTCAAGGAAGTTGACAGATCAAGTCCTCATGTCATGTCACAACTTGTGTGCAAACTCTGCATTGGGCAGAGAAAGACTAGGCTGCACTGGCGAACACTCGGAGGCATAATCAAAGAAAGCATCTTCATGTTTGTTTCAGGCAAACCAGCTGCCTGAGATTGAGGGTAACAACTGTGTTGAGACTTTATCCCACAACTGGTTTAATCTGGTGATGACATCATGCTCTCCTTTAGATGTTATTAAATATGTCCAAATCTATTTTGTGGTAATACCATTGTTGGGTCAACAAGAAAAGCACAGAAAGAACTGTGTGAGCATCCAAAACTTCCAGGTCCTTTTTTCAGTCAAAAATGTTAAAACCAGCAAGCAGGGAAGTGGAGAGGAATCCAGTGTGAGTCTCACAGTCCCCTTTGTTAGAATTTGGATTCCTGATCTGGCCATATAAAATATTCTCTTGAACTGGCATTACAGAGACTGTCTGAGAACTCCCACATTATGTATTTCATCATTTTTATATGTTTACATCCCCAGAATTAGACAGCTCCATAGCTAGGGGTTTTATGCAGGTGTGTGAATTTCATTCATGTCTTCTGGCCTTCTTGACTATTCATTCTCCTCAAGGGTAAAGTTGTCCTTTTTCAAAGAAATAGGGAGATTAATGTCCATCTAAGTGGCCAGGGCATACTTTGCCATAAGCTTTACCTTAGTGGTAGAAACCAACACTGGAGAACTAAGTAAGCACACAATTCACAGATTAGTTATATGCTGAAATTGAGGACATAGTTGAAACTACAGGTGTCTCCATCTTCTTTCAGGATGTAAAGACAAGATAATATATGATTCTCACACAAAGTCAAGTGAAATGGATTTCATTGAAACAGAGTTTAATTAAAATGACCTTGAAATTATAGGAGAAAATAACAAATGAAAATGAGTTTTCTCAACTGAAAAATAAAAGATGAAGAATAAGCATATCTACTGTTATTCCAACTTGAGCATTTAAAACAAGGAAAATAAATGAAAGCAACAAAATAAGAATATATGTAAACAAAACCATATGTCTGTATGTGTACACACACACACACCACACACACACACACACACACACACACACAGAGGCCAACGGACAAGACGTGACTTGGAAGCATTTGTTGAGACTGCTCCAATTCCTTTTGAGGATGATATATAAAATTAAAATATTTTATCTTTATATTTTTGAGTGGAAACTTCAAAACGGTTTTCTTCTAGACAGATTACATGCACTGCCTCACAGGACTGTCACATTAACAACCTTGTGTGCTTCGCTTTTGAGAATATACTGCCAAGTTTAAGCAGAGCGCAAATGGAAGCTATTCTGCTATCTCTAAGGATTTGGCTAAAATACACCAAGATTTAATAAGACTTTGCTGCCAGCATGAGATGGTCCTGGGATAAATCAATTAAAAGAAATAATAATTTAGAAACATGGAAATCTACAGTGATTGAGTTAGCAGTACTATGGTTCATTCCAAATCCTTTAGAGGCTTTTTGTGTTTTTGTCACAGATCATCACATAAGGTATCCATGCATTACAGATAGTCAAATTCAATTCGTCCCTCTTAAATCCCCACCTAAACTAAACCTAGTGCAACTATATCACACTTAAAGTTGCTCCCAAAATACCAAAGAGTAAGAAGAATAAGAAGAATAAGAATACTGAAGCAAGCTTGCCTTGCAACACCCAAAAACGGTTCTGTCTGGAACACACACATGAACAGCAAAACAAAAAATGAACAAACAAAAGAAGGCAGAATGCTCCACAACTGAATGTTATTAGCTGGCATTTTAAAAAAGGTGGGAAACAGCAGGTAAAGGAGATGAAAGATACTTTAGGTCCTTTTCCTAATCCACTGTGACCTATCACATTCAAATATTGGATGAGAGATGCATCCAATATTTGAATGTGATAGGACACATTTCATACACACAGCCATTCAATCAATTGGTTTGAGATGTGCAGCTACCTAAAAGAAAAGCAGATAAAAATTTCAGTGCATGCCCACTCTATTGATAACTGAAGTGATGAGAAAAGCAATCTGTAACAGATTAACAGATTACCTTCCTTTTCCCTGACAAGACATCAAATCACAGGAATAGGGGGATTTATATGGTCAGTTTTAGCCCTCCAATAGGCTGTGACTGAGGCTTCCACAAGAGTTTGAGCTTTTTATTGGCTCTTGCATCACCAGTCTCCTTCTGTTTTGGGCTTCCTGATTCTTTTACAGTATTTAATTTTTTCAAGTGAAATTTACTAATACCAAATGTTGCCCCTCCCTCCCAAATTTTCAGCATCTTTAACTTCTGAAGCACCAGAGCAAAATTTACTGCTTTAATAAACCCCAATTCAAGCATCACTTCCAGCTTCTTCACTTCACTTCATATTGATATGGAAATGGAGAAACCCCTCTCTTCATTTTGTTTTCCAAATAAACTCCAAATCTGAAGCACATCTCTATAATATAGTATCCACAGGAATAAACAGAATGAAATCTACCACATGGAGAAGGACTATCATCAGCCACATAAATCTGCTTTAGAGCACAAACCTTGCATGCAAATTTTCTACAATTTGCCTTTAAGTATTATAGTAGGAATTAATTGAGAAACACTTATCTTTTTAAATATCAGATTATGCTGTATAAGGAGGTTCTTTAAAAGTGCAGCATTTCTTTGTCTTTTCAGTACTACAGCCCTCCATATTTACTTAACTCCTGTCCCGTGTTATCTCCTTCCCAGAGACTGGAAAAGATTTGCAGAACAAGTACCAAATAACCCATCTACCATAGATTCTGGAATTCAGAGTCCAGTAAGTAAACTTTCCAATCTCCGCCCCTCATTGCATTTACGGATCAAGGTTGTTTTGCCATCTTAGCTATATTTTTAAACATTTTTCTATCATTACAGTGTCCACTCTTGAGCAGCTACATTTCTACCTCTTTTGTATAATGAAAAGTAGGTATGAAAATACCCCCTACAAAAAACCACACTCTTTGGCATTGATTTATTCATTCCAGAAGAATGCTATTGCCTTCTTATTTTTTAAAAAATTATTAAAGCAGTCTGGAATCCCACTGCACCCTGTTACAGAACAACTGTAGAAGGACACACAGTTGGTTACAGAATCATAAGGAGTGCAAGAAGGATATTGGAATTGTTGTAGATCCGAAGCTAAATATGAGCCAACAGGAAAGACTGAAAGAACTGGGCATATTTCGCCTTGAGAAAGGAAGGCTGAGCGGAGAGATGATAGCACTTTTCAAATACTTGAAAAGCTGTCATATAGAGCAATGGTCCCCAACCTTGGGCCTCCAGATGTTCTTGGACTACAACTCCCAGAAGCCTTCACCACCACCTCTGCTGGCCAGGATTTCTGGGAGTTGAAGTCCAAGGACATCTGGAGGCCCAGGGTTGGGGACCACTGATATAGAGGAGAGGCAGATTCTGTTCTTGATCACTCCACAGTTCAGGACATAATAATGGACTGAAGCTACAGGAAGCCAGATTTAGGCTGAATATCGGGAAAAACAATTTAACTGTTAGAGCAGTACGGTAATGGAACCAGTTACCTCAGGAGGTGGTGAGTGCTTCAACAACTGGAGGCATTCAAGAGAAAATTAAGCAACCATCTGTCAGATATATTTTGATTTGGATCCTGCATTGAGTAGGGAGTTGGACTACAGCCCCCTTCCAACTCCATTATTCTATGCTTCTTTAATCTCTCAGACTAGCCCTTAGCTCAACACCTGACCTCACACTTTTGGCTCTCCCCATTGTAATGTGATGCACCATACAGGGTTGTAAATAGACTCATAAAATGAGATGTATCATTCTAGTTCTAGAGTGAAATATCATAGAACTGCAGCTCTGTAATGAAAACTAGTGTATCTGATCATGATATCCCCATTAATTTAATAATCACCTCAGCATATTTGATTGCTTCTTTTTGGGGTGGGGAATGTGGAATTTAAGTACCATCTGTCCATCCACACAACTGCCTGATGAAACTGAGCTAGGCTTGAGAAGCAACTAACAGAATTTATTAATACTTGTATTCCTGTTTTAGACCTTGGGATTTGTTCTGTAAAGATGGCTGGATATATTTTGTCATAGTCCTGAAGTTTAATTATAGTGGCATCACACCCATGAGATATTATCAAATGAATTATTTTTTTTTTAAAAAAAAATAAACCTACAAACTTAAGACTGTATATACTGTCTGGCTTAGAAGGCTATTAATTTTTGTAAATTTCTCCAATAAATCCTGATACCATTAATTGGAATTAAATTAAAATAAATTAATGGACATGCATTTTTGTCCTTGAGTAATATGCACCATCTTCTAAGTTCAGAGAGATGAAAGATTTTTCTGACAGCTCGCTCCTAGAAATAATTTTCAGTGAATAGTATAAGCGTGTTTATCTACTTGAGATAGTCACTTGTGAATTTTCTAGCTCCTTTGTGTGTGTATATATATATATGGACAAACTCAACAAGCAGAGCCAAAAGTGTGTTCATGAATGAGCTAGACGCTTCCCTGAATTTTCAGCTTTTTCTTTTAAAAAAAATTAAATATCTAATTCTTTTACATCTTAATATAAGGAAAACTACTCAAATAATATTGCACAGATCAGTCAAAAGACCATATGGTGTAGTGGTTAATGATGGACATCTGTATTCTTTTATTTTTATTTTTAAAATACATATAGGCTGCCTTTAGACATAAAAGTTTATTATATATATATATACCAGAGAAAGGCAACATGCAGCCTCCCAGGACCATTTTCTGCAGTTCCAAGCACCACTAGTGCTTCTTTGGTTGTATTTTACATGTTTTGTGTACAGTGTGGTAGCACAGAATAAGTTCCTTTCTCCTAAGTGCTCAAGCCAGTATACAAATACGCATGCACAAGTCCATGTTTTCCTGACGTTTGCTCAACTCATGAATCAGCAAAAGGACTGCAGTTGAAGTCCTGCAGGATCCCTTCTAGCACTAGACTACAATGTCCATCTCTTATCTGGTGTTGATCATTCTAGCTGTGTGCATGTGTACGCCAATAGGCTTTGTGTAGAGCTTGGTATTAAGGCTGTGCAATAAAAAGGGTCATGTTCATATTCTGCAGCAGCCTACAAAGAAGAATTATGGCACAAAGTGGATCCAGAATTGAATCTCTCAGATATGAAAGGGGTATACTCTTCAGTGCTATATCCCCCTGCAGAATTCACACTGCTTGATTGCGAATTGAAGGAGAAAAACCTATAATTTGTGGAGCAATAAAACATGTTGGTGTCAGACCCTGGGCTGCATTTCTTCTAAGGAGGCATGGCAAATTTACTCTTGCATCACATCACACCATGCATCTCCTTTTGTCGTTACATTTGGCCTCAGGAGACAGGATTTTCTGATACTACCGCTAATAAATTCTCAGCAGAACATCAGGAGTATAGCAGCCTGCAAGGTGTTGTTACCAGAAAGGAAAGCTGTTGTGGAGCTGGACAATATTAAATCAGAAGTAGCTGCAGGAGGAGGTGGTTTGTCTTCTGTTTCATTGTCTGCTAAAGTGGCAATTCAGAAGATAGCCTTTTAGTGAACTATCACATGAATTAGGAACCAAAGAAGAACCGTACCAAGTTAGCAGGACCAGTCCTACCATTAGGCAAAATCAGGCAGCAGATTTGAGAAAAGGCAGAATATTCCAAAAGAGTAAACTACTCTCTTCTTATTATTTTCTATAGAGTTGATTTTGGGATTTTCTACCTCAAATGCCAAAATAATTTGGCTGGGTTGGGTTACTATAAATTGTGATTCAGACAGGTGCAATATACACCATTTACTACCATGCCTCAGGCAGCAAAAATTATTGCACTAGTAGTGTGGATCAGATCATTTGTCTATCTCATTTCATCTTGCTCAGACAGACTAGCAATGGTTGTCCAGGGTTTCAGAAATGGGTTCCTTCCCAGGCTTACCTAGAGATGGTAGCATTGCTAGACTAAGTGGTGCTTGTGAGACGAATGGATTTATGCAGTTTTTTTTGTAATTCAAAGGAAAAATGGGTGCCCAAATTACTCACATGTGATTTCAATAGCACATTTTAGAGAAACAGAATTTGGATCATCTTTCTCTCACACATTGAATGGGACAAGAGATAGAATGATGAGTGAGTGCAGGGGTGGCTCTACTATGAAACTAAAGGAAGCTTAAACGTCAGGCCCCTAATCCCGGAGGGGCCTCAGAGGCAACTTTAATCCCCCCCCTTTTTTTTAAATGTGGTGGCTGTGGAACAATCCCATTGAAGAAGGAAACAGTGGTTATCCAGACCTTATATCTTGTTGTGAAGGGCCCCCATATTTTCTGATGCTCTTTGGTTCTCATACAGGCACTTGTAAAATAAGCTTCCAACTTCCTTATGGAGCCCAGCTGCTTGTGGGACTCGATGGGTAACAGGCATTCTAAGATATGCTTCTTGGCCCCAACCACTGTCTGGACCTGGACCTGAAAGAACACATTCAAATTACAACAAAAAGGGATTTGAAGTGAAGTGCAGTTACTAAATAGTAGGAAAAAAATCCTGTTGGCATGAATAGAACAATAGAATGGAGAGCCTTAGATGGATGGGATTTTTCTTCAACAGAGGGTTTAAATTACATGGTGTATGGCCACCAGTCAGGGTTGCTGTTGCTGGGAAAGAATCCCAAATTGTCAACGAGGAGACTTTGCTGTAGAGGTCCTTGACAGGTTTCTGGGTGGGAAGTGGGTCCCCCTCTGGCTTGATGGAACACAACGTTCTGTCCACTTATTCGCTCCCTGAGAGGTAGCAAAGAAAAACCACATAAGCTCCAAAAACCCTGTTAATAATAACTATCATGTGCCGTCAAGTCAATTCTGACTTATGGCAACCCTTTTCAGGGTTTTCCAGATACAAAATGCTCAGAAGTTGTTTACCATTCCCTTCTTCTGGGAGCATCCTGGGACTGGCAGCTTGCCCAAGGCCACCCAGGCTGGCTCTACTCACAGGAAGCACAGCGGGGAATTAAACTCCCAACCTCTGGTTCTGCAGCCAGATGCCTAAGCATCTGAGCAAACCAGCCAGCTATTCATGTCCCCATAAATTGGAAGGGTCCAGAATGGCACCTTCCTTTGAGGATAAGCATTACTGTATTTTGGAAATATTTTTTCCCTTATGCATACAATCATGCTATCAGACTCCTGAGTTCTATCACCTTTGTGGTGAAGGAGCTAAGCACCGACAACTGTTACCTGGAATTGTACCGTGTTTCCCCGAAAATAAGACAGGGTCTTATATTAATTTTTGCTCCAAAAAACACATTAGGGCTTATTTTCAGGGGATGTTTTATTTTACAGTCATGTCATCTTCTGGTTGCTGCACAATGGTGGAGGGCGGGGATTCACTTAACTAGGGCTTATTTTTGGGGTGGGGCTTATATTACGAGCATCCTGAAAAATCATACTAGGGCTTATTTTCAGGTTAGGTCTTATTTTCGGGAAAACAGGGTATATAATCAAATGAAGACTTTTTTTCTGTTTTCCTGCTCCTGCCGTCCTTAGCCCACTTCATCGCAGGTTTAATCTAATTTAAGGGATATGGATGGTCTGAGAAGGGGACTATGAACTGGAGGGAAAAACAGAAAAACCATCAACTTGTGGTTTGTCTCCCCAGTTGTTTGGAATATGGCAGTAAAAACTTTGGCCTGCCTTGCAGCTCTTGTGTGGCCATTGAATGGGACAAGAGGCCATCCAGGTCCCTTGAAGCTCTATCCTAGGTGGGGCAGGGAGTCTACAAGAGGCTGTAAAGTAGGAAGGGGAGTAGCTAGCAACTCGCCCATTCATTTTCTCTCTCTCTTCCTGCTCTCTCTTTCCTTTCCTTTTCATCCTTCTGCCTCTCTCCCTTCTCCTTCCTCCAAATTAATGTAAGATTGCCTGTTTGCTTTTACTTTCCTCCTTCTCTCCTCCTCCCCCCTCTTCATACCATTTTTTCAGAGGAACAGCTGGATATCAGTTCCTCCACTGCCCCTCTGTACCCCCCTGCTCCAACTGTCAAGCTAGGTGTCCAATTTTCAGAAGAGGCCTCAAGGTTTTTTTCAAACTCGGCCTAGCCCTTTAAGGCCAAAAAGACCACAAAGCCAAGATCTTCTTCACTGCCCTCATTCAATCAACGGTGCGTTGGCAGAAATAAGTGCAAATTAATACCTAAGTCTTAAGAATTCATTGTTGTTCTGGGCAAAGGAATTAGTTGGTTTATGGCCAACTGTGAACACCCAAAGTTATGAATGCCTTGTTCTTCCATCTTAGCTGACAAATATTTCAACAAATACAGGATGGATTGGCTCCGGAGAAAGAAAAACATGTAGCAAAACCCCTACTTTTTAAAAATCCATCATGGTTGGTATTATAAATTTATTCTAGGAATGTGCTGTCTGCTGCCATTTAATGGTTGAGATGGGCACGAACGAGTTCTTGAACGAGTTCAACGCAGTTCTTAAAGGTAGCAGCACAGGTGCTGCTGCTCCCTTTCCCACCTCCTCTGGCTCAAACAGCCACTCACCAGGCCCAGATTGCTTGTTTTTTACACCTCCTCAGCTAATCTCCCAGTCACAAGCAAGAGCACAGATTTATCTGCCCTGCCCTTTTTTGATCAGCCAAGAGGGCAGGGCAGAGAAGCCTGAGCTGTTGCTGGGACTGGAAGATCAGTTGACGAGGTGCAGGAAGCTACCATGCTGGGCCTGGTGAGTGGCTGATTGAGCCAAAGGAGGCAGGAGAGGAGAGCAGAAGCTGCTGCTGCCTTTACGAACTGGGATATATATAGGTAAAGGTAAAGGTTCCCCTTGACATTTAGTCCAGTCGTGTCCGACTCTAGGGCGCGGTGCTCATCCCCGTTTCCAAGCCATAGAGCCAGCATTTGTCCGAAGACAGTTTCCGTGGTCACGTGGCCAGCGTGACTAGACACGGAACGCCGTTACCTTCCCACCGAGGTGGTACCTATTTGTCTACTCGCATTTTTACATGCTTTCGAACTGCTAGGTTGGCAGGAGCTGGGACAAGCGACGGGAGCTCACTCCATCGCGTGGATTCGATCTTACAACTGCTGGGCTTCTGACCTTGCAGCACAGAGGCTTTTGCGGTTTAACCTACAGCACCACCACGTCCCTCTAATATATATATACTATACACATACATATAATCACAGCTTTCAAACTCTTAGCTCACACATTGCCAAATTTGGCACAGATAAAAAAAATTAGACTACCTTTTACTCTTGTGGCTGATCCAAAATCTGGTCTCAAAATTACAATTTCTTTTGTTTTGGTATTGGCTTATGGGTTATTGTTTGATATTATGGTTGGAGACTCCTGCCCAACCCTAATAAAGGGATGGAGAGCGCAAAGAGACAGATGGTAAAGAATCTGGGAACCAAGCTCCATGAGGAATGGCTGGAGGAGCTGGATATGTTTAATGTGGAGAAGAAAAAACTAAAGGAGATATGACAAGGGTTTTCCAATATTTGAAGAGGTGTTACTGGGAACAATGGTGGTGCATTCTTGTTTTATGCACCTCCAAATAACTAATGGATCCAATCTACAAGACGGGAGATTTCTACTAAACCTTAGGAAGACCATCCTGGCATTAAGAGTTGTGAAACAGTGGGTTGGACTACCTCAGAGGTTGGTGAAGTCTCCTTCTTTGGAGATTTTTAAACATAGGTTGAATGGTCCTCCATCAGTGATGCTTTAGCTGTGAATTTCAGGTCACCCTTGATGACCTTTGGGGTCGCCTCCAGCTCTACTATTCTATGATCCTTCTCCAGAGGAAGCCCAATGCTCAACCTTCTTTCCAGCACACACATCCGTGTCATTCAACTTCTTCTTTACCATTGTCTCCACACCCGATGATGGTGCCTTCAAATGTTAGAATTCTATATTTCTCAATACCTGCACTCCAGATGGAAAAAAAACTCCTAAGAGACTGGTACTGTTTCATTTAGTAGAAGCTGATGACAGTTCGGTTCCTTTTCACCTATTAAAGACATCTCTACTTAGGCTAGAACTAAATCCTATGAGCAGAATGTGGCAGGACCTCATCAGTTGCACTCTGAGCCCCAAAAATATAGCAGGACTTACTGAACAGCCCTTCACTAGCAGATGTTCATGGAGGCAACTACAGTATTTTTGTGCTTCTGGGAAAACTTGAGATAACAAATAATATTGGTCATGTTGTGGTTTAGCAAAAAACCCGCTATAGAACATTTGTGAGGGCCAAGCCCATGAGATCATATTGCGGTTTTCATACTTACTTGGCAATCACTTGCTAAAGAATGATCCTGTGGTTTTTTTAAAAAATAATGCTTAGGTCTGTAAACCAATTATAATGTACTCTGATTTGTATCAGACATATAGGATTTGTCAGACCAAACCATATTAGAATTTTCTCTTCTTCTGGAATGTCTTGTCTTTTTTTCTTTTCTTTTTTACAATGGCCTCTGCAGTCAGCAAACTAAGCAGTAACTGGCTGTTGATGGTTGTGGTCCACAAACTCAGAAGTTTTTTTACAGAATAACTCGAGGCCTGTCCTTCCCTCATCCAAGCGTGGTGGCTTTCTTTACAGAGGCTTCTTCATTCATCTTTTTTTCTTCCAGCCTATCTGGAAAAAAGTGCTCACTAACAAATCATCATCATCATCTGTTGCTAATTTGGATCTTCTCATAACAATCTTTATAGCTATTTTAAGATATGCATAACTTCCACAACTCAGTAGTACTGTGTCATGATGTGAAATTTTGTGTGTACAGAGCGTTAAAATAATTAAGGTGGGGTATAGTAAAAGAATCTCACTGGAGGGGTGGAACTGGTAAAATCACATCTCACTGACCTTGAAAGCTCTATTAGGGTCACAATAAGTCGGTTCTGACTTGAAAGCACAGAACACACATAGAAAAAGTAATCCTGAAAAGGAAAGTGCTTTTAAAATTGAGGCTAGAACAATAGTGTATATAGAGTGTACTATAGTGTACTATAGAGTCATTGCAAAACATTTAGCTGGTTCTCCAGCTGAACAAGGTCACTGTACCACAACATCCTGACAGTTGAACATGTTTATGTTGCAGTATGTAAAAAAGGTTGTGTTTGCAGGTCATGTAACTTGTATTCATTACATGTACTCTTTGTGGTTCTAATACCTTGGTGTTGCAATATTCTGGCATTCCAGAGTCCTGATACAACAGATCCTTAGCCCCACCATGTATCTCTACAAGTAGTTGGGACACTTGCAGCTGGTATATATTTATTTTCAAACCCCTGAGGATTGAGACCAAAGAGAGGAAAATGTAAAACAAATTTAAAACAAAACAGAACAACAACTCCAAGTATACCCCTCCATTTTACTGCTTTCCATTTTTTTTCTGTGTGCAGACTTGATCGTATTCATGAGCATATTGATGTCTGATATCTTTTACACAATGTTCTTCTGCTAGTTTCATATTTACTTTATCAAATATCTGAGCAATGAGAGGAAGCAGCACAAACACACACAGTGTTACTGTGTTTACAATATTTACAACTCTGTTCCACTTCCTGCATCAATGAAGAAACAGATGTGCATATTAGGGGATGCTGAGCAAGGCCTTTAGTAATAGCTCTCCACCTGCATCACAGGTAGCTAATGAAAAATTTAGCTATGACTAATGTTAGGAATAATTCTGTCCAGAAAATGTTCTTGCAAGTAAGCTAACAGGTGTAGTGGTGGCTATAGTGTATTGATTAAAGTGAATAAATAAATAATGCTTCTCTCTAGAACTTCAGTGTTAGATATTTTACTTACAAGGAAAGGCTAAATCAAGAGTTCTTTCTTATAGCTTTTGGTAATAGTTATCCTAATGTCCAATCTTCATAGGTGTGCAGAGAATGCAAACATTTTAAAAGTAATTTCAGCTTTTAAAAAGTACCTATAGCTATAGTTCCAAGGCCCCAAATACAATTATTTTAAAACATAACCTTTCACTTCTGTGTACCTTAAAGCTGGCTAAGATAGTTACTTTTCTATATATACATATGTTTTTATATTGTAAGGTCTAACTGTGATATTATGTTTTTGGTTTTATTGTTTTTAAATTTGTAAACCGCCCAGAGTAGACCTTTGGTCTAGATGGGCGGGATAGAAATCCAATAAATAAATAAACAAACAAATAAATAAATATTCACATAGTGAAGCATTCCGACCAATCAGAATGTGTTTATATATCTATCAGCCAGATAGATATATAAAGCAAATGTTAGTAAGCAGTCTCTCAGATAGGGTTTGTAGAGGTGAAAGGGTTTGATAGGGCCTGATAGAGCAAATTTGTAGTAGAACATGGTCTGTCAGATATCTGTTAGATATCTTATAGGATGTGAGAGTTAGTTGTTTATTAGTTGTTATAACCCACTGTACCCACTCTCCTCTCATCCATATATTTGGTACCTCAATGGGAACAACAAAGTAGGAGACACAGTATGTTCCAGCACTTTAACCATGTCATATTCTTTATCTGCTGCCTCATAAAACTACACTCCCATAACTATAAAAGTTACTTTAAAAGTTACATTTGCACTGCAAAAGGAGTCAAATTATTGGGATAAGAAATTAATTACAAGGAGGGGTTCAAACCCTTGCTTGTGTTGGCCCCACATATAAGGATCCAAAAGCATAAAATTATTCTCCTCACTCCATGGGGCACTGTCAACTAATTAATGATGATGATGATGATGTGCTGACTTATGGCGGCCCTTTTCAGGGTTTTCTAGGTAGACAATGGTTTACTGTTCTCTTCTTCTTGGGGCACCTTGGGACTTTGCACCTTGCCCGAGTCTACACAGCCTAGCTCTTTTCCCAAGAAAAGAGGCACAGTGACAAATCGGACTCCCAACCTCTGGCTCTGCATCCAGATACCTAAACCACTGAACTATCCAGCCAGCACATGAAGCAAAATTGTGCAAATAATGCACAGGAAACAAAATTGTGCAAATAATGCAAATGATTATAGCTGCTGTGTTGTTGCATACATTTTTCTTGATTACTAGCACTGGAGAAGGGGAGTGCTTGCCATGTGCATGTACTTTGTTTCTCAAAGGGAAAAGATGCTAGTTTTTTGTGCGGAGATATTTTGAACAAATTCTGGCACCCATGACAAGAAGAAAAAGTGCTTCATGTCTCATTCTCTCCTAGAGAATCATGCATGTCTTGAACATTTATTACATTAAAACACCTAAGCTGACCAGAAGAAATATGCTACTGATTTCTTGCATCCCTAATGGTTATTTGTAACTATCACCTTCCAAGCTTTAAGATTACCCTATGGTTGGTAATCTAAAATGGAATGATCACTCCCAACTCTTAGATGGAAACACATGGCAAGAATATCATGGCCCCAAGTAGAAAACTCTGGAGTCTGCAGTGCTGAGATCTGTAAAAGCTGTCTTGAAAAGTGACTATAATACCATGCCCTTGATTGAAAATACATAATTGTTCTCATTGTTGCTTAATTATACTCTGTTTTCCCCTATGGAATAAAGGGCATCAAAATGTTTATTCTTCCTTGGGGGACTAAAAAATGAAGAATCACTGAGGAGGTATGAAAAAAAATGTCCTCATACAAATAAAAAAAAAGTTGGAACTCGTCAAGCAGCAAACCCACCTTCGTCTGTGGACTGTATAAATCATTCATGGTAAACATGTTGAAAGAAGGGACCTAACATCAAGGAAGAGAATAATAGAATAGTTCCACACATGGGGGAACCAATGATAAATACCTATAATTATAATTTATTGTGCATCATTTATAAGGCCATGAGGTTTCTACTTTGATTCCATCCTCTAGATGAAATTACTAGCATTTTCTGCTTAAATTATAGATGGAAGTATTCCTAGACTAAATGGTACACATGAGACGAAAGGATCCATGCATTTACTGTGATTTAAGAGTAAAAACGAGTACATGAATATCTCACATGTGATTTCAATACCATGTTTTAGAGAAGAAGCAGGGAGACCATCCCTCTCACACACACCTATATGGGACAAGAGACAGAATAATGAGTGTGAGAGCAGTATTTTCTGCTGCTATTTGGTCCTCGTGTTGTTATATTCCAGTTGTTCTCAGACTTTTTCCAATCACGGTTCTCTTGAGTGGCAGCAGCAGCAGGAGGTGTTTAAAGCCTGTATTTGTGATAAACAGGTTGTTGGCTTCACAGAATTTTATGAGTCATTCTTGTGCTTCATTTCTGACCCCTAGACCCAATTTTCCAAGAACATTTGATTCTGCTTTATTACCTACATTTGTGTTCCAGGCACCTGTAATTATAAACATGTCTTATTATCGTGTGTAATCAATTTCCTCCTGAATGCTTGCATTAAAGCTTCCAATTTCTTCTTCTCCAGAATCGGTAGTTTGAGCATAGACTTGAATGATGGTTATGTTAATTGGTTTTCCCAGGAGTCTGATGGATATTATTCAGTCAGACTTTGCAGTATCGACCCTGCTAGGAGTCCAGACCCGTAATGGAGTCTAGTCTCCTGATGGCATTGCTCTCAGCTTTTCCGACACACACTATTTTGCTTTTTCTGACACACTCCCTCACCATATTAAGGTGTACATCCAAGAAGAGGATTTTGCCCTCATACAACCACTTATAGAATAAAATGGCAACTTTCTTATTGAGCCCAGCTGTTTGTGGGACTCAATGGGTATTCTAAATCTTAATATATCTTTCTTGCCTCTAAAACATTGCCTAGATAATATTTTTTCCAGGGACCAGACCTCACATGACACATTCAAATTACATGAAATGCAGTTTCAAGTAAAGTGCAGTTACTAAATAGTAGGCGAAATTTCCTGATGGCATGAATAGTTCAGCAATGGAACAGAGAGCCTCAGAAGGACAATGGATTTTCCTTCAACAGAAGGTTTCAGTCAGATGGTATATGGCCACCTGTCAGGAGTGCTATACCACAGTATTATGTGAAGGGAAGGAACTAGATGCCTACGAAATCCTTCGAGCTCTAATTCAACAAGGATCATGACCTTTGAGAACAATAGTCCAACTCTGCAAAAGACAAGCTGGCACTTGTCCTAGTCTTTCTGTAGCACATAGAGCAACAATTTGCATTGCCCCCTTACCCCGGAATAAATACACGAGACCAAGTATATGGGTTAATCACGGGCCACACTTTATTCAAATATCATCATTGTTGCCAATCATTTGGCAAAGGGGGGTCCTGCTGTAGTGTGGATTCAGGTTTCAAACCTGGGTCTAAAAGGACCCTTCTAAACAACCAATGTGCTAAACCCTGGCCTCAGTTCTCCCAGTCTTGAAGACAGTGGGAAAATCTGCCAGCCCAAATTTGACCACCCCAGACCTCGTGCCACTCTCTCTGTTCTGACTGGTGGTCCGGGTGTGTCCCCAGCGCATCTTTCCCCCCAAGCACTGTAATAGCACGATCCGCAGTGCTGGGAGTTCAGATGAGCTATAATTACCTGCTATTACAATATGACTTCCCTCTTCAAATACCTGTTTAATCCGCACTAACCACCAGTGCAACCAAATTTCCACCATTCAAATGGCCAATGCACCTAATCCAGTGTGGGATAGGCAAAAAATCCCAGCCTCCAAGAGCCAATCAGGAGACGGGTCAAAAATTCCTATCCGGCCCCAAAGGCGACCAGATAAACTCACACTAGAATATAGGGCGGGTGGGATACTGACAAGAAAGAGGAAACAATGAGGGGGGAACGGCCCTTATATAGCCAGCCATTCCCCCCTCCTCCAAAGCTGCTCTCGCGAGACAGCAGCTTGGTCTTGCGTCCTCCGGGGAAGCTGGCAAAGGTACGCCACGCTGCTGAAGCCTCGGCTCAGCAGCGGCATATTCATTTGTTATTCTAAATTTTTTCTGTTCTACAGTACAATGTCTCAGCTTCCTTCTCCGAGTAGCTGAAATCCAGGGCAGTAAAGAGAAAATCCAAGCAGAATGTTGAAGCTAGCATCTCTCTCTCTCTCTCTCTCTCTCTCTCTCTCTCTCTCTCTCTCTCTCTCTCTCTCCCTTTTCAGACCAGATTGCACAACATACCAGCTTTGCTATTAGAAGCAGAGCTTCCTAAAGAAGTTAAAGACATTTGTTTATTTTAACATGAACTTTCCTCAGCTCTGATAACTGCAGATTAGCATGCTTTTGTGTGGCGACTAGTCATCAGGAGCTAGTCACTAACTTTGTTTGCAAACTCATTGCACAGGCAGTTTTGACAAAAATCCATCTCCAGAGGGATACATTTTTATTATTTTCTAATTATGATGCTGAAAGTTTAGCCTTTCTTCTATCACTTTCTCTCTCTCTCACACACACACACACACCATCTCAAACACACACAAACTCCCCACCGTAGGGGACAGAGAAGAACGCGTATACAACACATTTGAAATACCTTTGGTCATGTTTGTAAGATTATCAGCAACTAAATGAAACTGTACTAGATGACATATATATTTTTGGGAGCCACCTTAAAGGTGGCCTTGGACCACAGTGGAACCCTTTCTACTCTATTTTTGTGATTCTAAGACCATGTTCTGGCTAACGTGCTGTCTATTTTGCCTTCCCCACCTTACCACAGTTCTCCAGCAGTCCCACACCACATGTAAATACCATTAGACCCCATTCACTTGTTCTATGTATGTTAATGCTAATTTATTTATTTATTTGATTTCTATCCCACCCATCTAGACCAAAGGTCTACTCTAATTGCAACTTCCCTGAGCATCTTGTACTCATTGTTCACACAAAATATTCTGCCTTCCAGCCGTCAGCCTGATGACAACTGCCTGAGACAAGTAGATCTTGTCTTGTTTAGGGTCAAGTGTGTTCTTAGAACTACCTGCCTTGGTTTTAGAAGTCTAATTCAAAAACCTTTCCTCCTCATTTCGTACTGAAGCATCTACATCTCATTCATACATAATGTGAAGATAGGATCTGGGGCTCTTTCTCCATATTACTCAGGTTTGGTCCCCTCTTTGTGGCTGCCTCCCCACCCCCTGCTAAGCTAATGAGGTTATCTTGTCATGATTAAGTCTGAAATTATGACCAGCAGAGAACAGTTACAATGTCAGCCTTTTCTTCTGGAATTCATAAGCAGGTTGCTGGAGAGAATAGTTCAGGATTTGAGATGGGCACGAACTGCTGGTTCAGTGGTTTGGTGCAGTTTGTTTTTCATCTGAATAGCTGATTGCGGTTTGGCCCCCTGCTGCCTGCAGTGGGTGCCAGCTTGGAGTCAGCACCCGGAGCAGGCAGGGCAGGATGCTGCTGCCGAGAGGGTGCCCACTGGAGAGGGCATGGCACTGAACTACGGATCAGCTATTCAGCCAGGAAGTGAACTGCACCAAACCACTGAACCATCAGTTCATGCCCTTCTCTATTCTGGATTCTGACATTTAAAAAAAACAAAACTACTTGTAGGATAATTACCAATATCTACAAAAAAAAAAGGGGGGGGAGATCCTTTGCTTAAAAAGGAAGAACTTTAGTCTGGTTGTAAACAAAGTTTGGATAAAAGCATCTTCATTTTCTCTAGCTTGAAAAAGTAACCCATGGTGGCCATTGGTTCTGCTGGCTTGGGCTTTTCTAGAAGTTATAGACAAACAAAATTGTCTTTTACAGGGAAAAAAAAACCCTTTTCCATTGCATATGCAACAATGTGCCAGATTGCTAGATTTGTTGTTTCCTCAGTTCACATGCTGCCCATCCTCATGGGGCATCGAAACATTCACAGAAAACCATAGTTAAAATTTTAAAATTACAAATATCGGATTACAAATCTCTAAAACTACTGATTACAAGTGCCTCCTAAAAAGACTAAAGAGCATGGGAATGCTCGTAGGGTGGAACAACACCCTCTGGATACTAGGTGTTAAATCTAGCACGTGTGAGGTTTAAAATACTGCCAGATCATAAGCAGTAGGTATTTTCAAATGTGTATACCGGAGGTGCACGAAGTCTGAGTGCTTGGGGGTGAAAGTTCAGCCTCCAGTCCCCACTAAGGGCCACACCAGGCCCAGAAATGGCAATATGTAAAGGAAGAAAGAAATCAGTGATGCACACTTCCAAGTTATTTGGTGGGGGGTTCTTGGAGGGACCCCTCCCCAGCCCAAGAACAGAAAGAATGGTGCTTCTAGGAACTTTTTAGCTAAACCAAGCCTTTATTTTATTTTTATTTTTAAATAGTACTTTCTTCCAAGGTCATCTACCTGCTCCATCAGATCCTCCCAGGCACTGTTCCTCTGGGTAGTTACTCTGGAGGCAGCCAGGGTCTTCTCTGCTGTGGCACCAACACTTCGGAATCATTTCCTGGTTGAGCTGTGTCTGGCACCCTCCCTCCCAGTGTTTAGAAGGCTACTGGAAACATTGCTTTTCAGGGAGGCCTTTCATTGTAACCCGGCCTGATTCTCATTTCTCATGCTCTGCCTTCTGCTTGGAAATTATGCCTCTTTCAGTATGTTCTTTTATTTGTCTGTTTGATTTCCTTTACGGTTCTATTATCTTTGTTTGTGTCTTGATTCTACCATGTTGTAAACTGCCCAGAATAGTGCTTTAGTATAGTATACAAACAAACAAACAAACAAATAAATAAATGTTATTCTCTCTCTCTCTCTCTGGGGATTTGTGATGGCCCTTAGGGCTGCAAAAACACCTCTAGGGATATGTATGGTCCACAGGTTGTACTTGGCCCATACTTGATCTACACTGGTCTCATTACCTACATCCTTCTCTGCCTGCCTCAGCCTATTGCACTCATTGGTTGGTCTGCTTGGATGTCATCGCGGATCTGCACTGATGATGAAAGGAAATAGAGAGAATGCTGGTATAAACTTTGTGGCTGTTTTGGGATCAAACGTTATGGATATAAATTGACCTCTCCGCCATTATGCCAAGTCATAATGGTGGGGAGGCTTTGCCCTCCCGCCCGGAAAGGCGGCGTCATGGTTGAACGACGATGCTTCCGAGGGGAGGAGGGATGGAGGCTTCATAAGCCTCCGTTGTCCTAGCTCAGCCTCTTTGCTGTTTTTCCCGGCAATCCCTCACACCCACCCTAATTTAAGAATGAGATTAGCTGGTTGCCTATAGGAGCTGGCTCGCATCCTTTATTGGCCATAGGATGAGAGTGCGTTTTCGCCCATCCCATTCTTAACTGATGGGTGTGGTTAAAAAAGTAAACTTGTGGAATAGTTTAAGTCATTTGGTCGCAGCAGCAGGTAGTGCGAAGACAGAGAGGGGGTGAGTTCATGGTTAGCACATGATGAGACTATTATACCATCTCTCTGTCAGATACAGCCAATTTGGCATCTGAGGAGAGGTGGTTCCATATAGGGGAACCTCCAGAACAGCAGCCCACTTAGGGTCACAGACTCGGTGGGCTGAGAAGGTGGGTTACCCTTAGCACTGAGCGCCTGAAGGCATGCTGTTCAACGAACAGCACGATTCAGAAATAGGAGCTCGCCCTGCTCTATTGAATCATCCGGAGGTATAGGTTACTCCGGCCTCTAATAGGACTTCGCACTACAGTCAGGCCCCCTTGTAGTTGGGTAAATAGTTAAATAGTTAATAAAGCTGTGGCCCAAGTTTAACCCAAACAACCTGTGTGTCGTCTTTTTATTTCTGGGCTGGGTGGGCAAAGGCTTTCACAGAACTGAAGAGGGAACTCATGAACGAAATCCGTTTGTTTTGATTTATTATTCTGGTCTTGGGTAGAACATTTGCTCGTGATAGTTACCAACCATTGTATGGTAAGCAATTATAAACCTTACAGCTAGGAGTGTGAAAAACATGGGAGAGGGATGCTAATTTGCTAATTAGAAAAGGCCCTTAGAGTCAAATATGAAACAGATATATACGCTAACAGAATATACTCTACTGTTGGTGAAGATGAAGTGGCCTCTTGGGTGGGAAATGGTGAGGAAGGCAATCAACGGTTGCTCCTGGCTGTTCTCTAGACTCCCCTTTGTTCCACTGTGTTGGACAAGAGAGCTGTGTATATCACACAACATGTCCTAGGTTTTCAAAACTAGCCTGCTTTCTCAGGAGTGGTGAAGGACAAGGGTTCGAGTAAAATTCAATGATACGTCAGTTAGCTTCTCAATGTGGAATGAAGAGTGGGAACCATCTTGTCATTTGCCTCTAGCAGCAAAAAGCCTTGGGTTTGTCTCTAACATCTGACATTTATATAGGGTTTGGGAAGCCATGTGAAACACCTACAACAAGTAAGAAACCATGCTGCATTCAATGAGTTTAGTTGTTTATACTTAATCTTCTAGAAGAACTGCATTCATTTTCTTAAATGCATTATAATCTGTAATTGAAATTTGCATGCAGAGCTTTTCCAAGCTTGGTATTGTGACTGTGGTTTTATTTCAAAAGACATCTTTGCAGTCTAGTTCTAGCCTCCATTGTTTATAATAGTTTTACTCCTTTACTTCCCATTAAAAAAGCTCATTATCGTAGAGCTTTAGAGCCTTAACAAATGTACATGTTGTCAAAGGACAGATGCTGCCCAATATATGTTTACATTCCCACAAGTCCTTTGAAAGAACTAAATTTGCATTTTCACCCAAACAGATTAGCACTGTAATCAAATATAAGCAACAGTCTTCACAGTGGTTAATATTCAGTCATACTCCATTACAATAATACACATAATTCAATTGCTGTTGTTTTATTTTTAAAAAGATAGCACATCCATTTACCAGATGCCATCCTATTAAACTGGAGCAAGAAATGGAAAGCACAAAAGCTTGATGAGAACATTCCCAGCAACCCCTAGCTTGTTGGAGCCTTTAGGAAGCCATCTGGCCCGTGTTGTTGGGTGGAATCCAGATCAGCAGTGCAATGACAACTAGCCAAATGGTCAACAGCCAGTCCGAGCTGTGCTGATTCCGAGGATCTGGGAGCAGTGGATTAAAATATATCAGATGCAGAGGTAGGAATTAGGATTAGGCACAAACCCACTGGGGGAAATGTTCTGCCAACAGCAAGGCCCTTCTGCTGGCAGAACGCTCTTCTTCGGGCTGATCTGAGAAATCTGCCAGCAGAGTGAACAGCCATCAGAACTACTTGGCTGGTTACAGTACACCAGACAAAGAGCCAAAAATGGGGCACAGCAGGGAAGGTCCTGTATGACACTAGATGAAAACATCCTCAGGGAAACAGACACAACGCTGGTACAAAGTTAGACAATTCTAAGTAGTTGCAGCTGCAGGCAAACTGGGGACTAGTATTGATTATAGGGAGGATGTAACTGCCTTATTACAGCAGCTCCACCAGCTGCCAGTCAAAATGTTGGTTATTACCGATAAAGCCCTATACGGCTTGGGTCCAGGCTAGATATGGGCACAAACTGCCAGTCTGGCATTTTGTGCCAGTTTGGCTGATGGACACACAGCTCTTATGTGGTTTGGTGCCCTGCCTCCTCTGGCAGGCGCCCCCTCAGAGGCAGCGCCCTGACTTCCCTGCCCCACACCCTCCAGACCCTGCCTCTGAGTAGGAACCTGCCAGAGGGGGTAGGGCGGCAAACAGTTCATACCCAGGCTGTTTGATGGATCATATCACCCCATATGAGCTTTCTCAGCTTTTAAAATCTTCTAGGGAGGCTCTTCTCTCAGTTCCACTACCTTATCAAGCTCATCTGGCAAAGACATGAGAGAGGGCCTTCTCAGTGGTTGCTCCCAGACTGTGGAATGCGCTTCCCCAAGAAGCCAGGTTGGCCCCTCTCCCTCTTGTCCTTCCTTTGTCAGGCAAAGACCTTCCTCTTCAGGCAGGCTTTTAAGTAGTAAGTGTCTCAGGAATGCTTGTTCATTAATTCACAGATTTTTTAAAAGTTTTTAAATTGTTTTTAATCTTGTTTTTTAATCTTAATAAATGTTTAATTGTTTTTAATATGATATTTATATGGCATTTTTAACACTGTTATCTGTTTTATAGTTTTGGTTGTTGTGGGCCACTTTGAGTCCCCTATGGTTATAAAGGTGCCATATAAATAAAATAAAATAAAATAAATAGAGCAATCCTAATTGTCTATGATGGCTGTGGTCCACCTGAGCCCTCCCAGCCTAGGAGTACTGGAAATTGGAAATTATTTAGAAGTACCATCACCCTGACATGACTTCCACTAGCACTGTGGCTGTAACCCTTGGCTGGAAAACATTTTGACCTGATGTTGCTTGATTCCTCCTTCACTCTGCCTCTTCTCCTCCCTTCTCTGGGGTGCAGTGGGTAAAATGCTGTACTGCAGCCAAAACTGTGCTCACGAGCTGGTGTCCAATCCCAGGGAGCTGGCTCAAGGCTGACTCCGCCTTCTATCCTTCCGAGGTCGGTATACTTTGCCTTTTTTTTTCCACCAGTAGATTTTAACCAGATTGAAGGAGTCATGGCAGTTCTGCCTTTCAGCACAAATGCATGTTCCCTTGAAATTTACTGTCTGAAATCCTGTTTAAAGATGGGCACAAACTGATTCGTCCTGGTTTATCCCACTTCGTAAAGGCGGCAGCACAGGTGCTGCTGCTCCCCTTTCCCACCTCCTCTGGCTTAATCATCCACTCACCATGCCCAGTGTGCTAGCTTCCTGCACCTCCTCAACTGATCTTCCAGTCCCGACAACAGCTCAGATTTCTCTGTCCTGTCCTCTTGGTTGATCTCCCACTCAGACAAAAGGCAGGGCAGAGAAATCTGTGCTCTTGCTTGTGACTGGGAGATTAGCCAAGGAGGTGGAAAAAAACAAGCAAGCTGGGCCTGGTGAATGGCTGTTTGAGCCAGAGGAGGTGGGGATGGGAGCAGCAACATCTGTGTTGCCACCTTTATGAACTGGGACAAACTGGGATGAAGTGGTTCATGAGTATCTCTAGTCCTGTCGCATAGTGTAGCAGGTCACACTAGAGTAGGCCCATAGATTCAGTGGATTTCCAGTGAGCCAACTCTTCTGTAAGTTCCATTAATTCCATCGAGCCTACTGTAGCTGCAACTTACTTTATACTAAGTCAGAGACTTGGTCCTCCTAAATCAGCATTGTAAACTCTGACTGGCAGCAGCTGCTCAGAGTTTCAGATGGAATTCTTCTATAACTGAAGCTGGAGATATTGCCTGATGGTCTCCTTTCCAAGTTCTAGGCTCAGCTGAGGCTTAACTTCTAAAATAAAACAAGTTCAGTGTGTTCAAGATGATACAAGGGATTGACTTCCTGTTTGATTTTATAGTTAAATAAATAAGAATTAAAACTGATTAATTAATTCTTCAATTAATTCTTTCTTTTCCCTATTAATTCTTCAATTAATTCTTTCTTTTCCCTATTAATTCTTCAGTTAATTCTTTCTTTTCCCTATTTAGGGCAAGTCTTTGGGTGCTCTTCCTTTCTTCTGGGAACGTGCAACTTTTGTGCTTTTCCTATAAGTTTTAATAAATTTGTCGACATTCTCCTGTTACTCCCTCAAGCTAATTCCATGGAAGTGAAACAAATGAAAAACAAAACTGTGAAGAAACTGAGAAATTGGAGAACATAGGATATGGGCTTTTCTGAAAAATTTCAGGATTTTCATTCAGTGCCTGGGAACAGCTGTCTTGGAGAGGGGAGGGAAGTCTTTGCCAGTAACAAGAAGGGAGTATCTCCTGCAGCTTATCTTTTCCAAACAGAGCCTGAAGGCTAAGTTGGCTTGTTCCCTGGAACTGTGCTTATTGAAAATGACTTTAGCTGTGTGAATTGAGAGGCAGAAAATTCTCTTGTCTTGTGAGCATTCAAGGGAACTCAAAGCCCAGTTGGCACACCATCTAGAAGGGTCCAGAATGTGAAGCCTAATGTATAAAAGGGACTCAAAAGTTGCTTTAGTTGACTTAGCCTACCTCTTAGGAGGTACTTTGCTCAGTTGCTGTCCTGTTATGCTGTGTTGGCAGGGATGCACTCTGTGCTTGCTCCCAGACCATGCTGATGCTATGCTAATGTGAAAATATTAGGTAGATTAGCTGCCTTTTTATTTTCTAGTGTGTTTCTCTTTACTGCCTCAGTCTCAAATTGATAGTTTGCTCGGAGTATTTTTTAAAATCTTTTTTGGAAACATTTTGGAACTTTTGTCTTTTTGTCTTTTTTACTATATTTAATAAAATATTTTTTAAAAATCCATCCAGTTGTCTGGGATCTTGGTTAAGACAGTTTATGGTACTAAAATCAGGTCTTGCCTTGACCAGCTTTGGTATTTTTGTGGGTGTGGTGGTAGTTCTACCTTGCAGGGTTGGTGTAACAGTCTTTCTTTCTTTCTTTCTTTCTTTCTTTCTTTCTTTCTTTCTTTCTTTCTTTCTTTCTTTCTTTCTTTCTTTCTTTCTTTCTTTCTTTCTTTCTTTCTTTTGTATACCACCCATTTGGCTACTTGGCAGTTCACAACAGAAAATAAAACAATAGTCAACAATGATAAATTAAAATAAAGTAACATCAAAGTGATATAAAAGAGTAAAATACACTTAACATAAATTAGAAACATGATCGTAAACGTAAAAATGCCGCACGAAAAATAACATTTAATAAAAGCCATCAGGATGGTGGAATCTCTGACTTAGGGGTTGGTAAGTACTCTGTATAATGTTGGTGTAACATTTTCAAAGGCCTGTCTAAATAACCAGGTTTTCAATTATCTCTTAAAGGTAGCCAGTGATGGGGCCAGGTTGATATCAGGTGGGAGTTGATTCCACAGACATGGTGCAACCACCAAGAAGGTGCAATTTCTGGTCTTTTCCTTCCAGAACTCTTTTGGGGTCAATGCCCTCAACTGCCTGACTGGGATGAGTGAGTAGGGAGGGGAGAACTCATTGGAAGAAGGCTTTGAGGTCCAGGTTTTGAGGTCCCAAACTGTGCATTCCAGCACTTCAAAGCGCAATCCAGAGAGCCTGCTCTTCTACACGTACTACTTTTTCTCTTTGCTCCCTGCCTTCCTGTTCCGTCAGTTTGATATTAACAGTCTCTGCAGCCATAAGACTGTAATGACATTGCAGCAGGAAAGGCAAGGAAAGTGCATTTCTCCTCCATTCCTCCTGAGCATCTTTAGTTTTTCTTTCCCTTTCACTACCTCTAGGTGGAATGTGTGAATGTCAGATTTAACACAAGAGATCTGTTAGGGGTGCTGCTGTACCCTCATTAGTGCCCCTTGGCAGAGATGGGCATGAACCGTTAAACTGGCAATTCGTGCCAGTTTATTTTTCAGCCGAACAGGTGTTCAACTCTTCCCGGCCGTGCCTCCTTCAGTTGGCACCCACTCAGAGGCTCAGCTTCCCTGCCCCATCTCCTCTAGGTGCTGTCTCTGAAATGATACCTGCCAGAGTAGGCAGTGCTGGGAAGCGCCGAACACCTGTTTGACCAGAAAACCAATTGGCATAAACTGCTGATTCAGTGGTTCGTGCCCATCTCTACCCCTGGGCTCTTTGCTTCATGCCAGAAAATGTACAAATACCCCTGAATTGGTTTACTCTTGCCTATTAATCCAAAGACAGTGCACATTTTTATTTCCTAACTACTTCTTAACTAACATCAAGAGAGGATATTGCTCAGCAACTGCATGTAGAAGATTTAAAGTAAAACGACAGGATGCTGATTACTTCTCTGTCTATCCATGGAGGGACTCTTATGACATCCATCAGCATGATATCCAATCACTTTAAGAGCAGAACAATTTTATAAAAAGACGCCTCTGAAATTGCAGGGACTATTTTAAGATCACGCTTTTTAACCCATGAAAGCATGTATGCTTGCCTTTTAAGCAGAGCCTGAAACCATGCTTGCCATCATGCTGAATATAGACTTTTAAAAAAAAGCATTTTGAAGATATCAAAGTGCTTGAATTATAACTGGAATCAAGACCAGCAAGGGAGAGACAGAAAATCACCGTCATACATTCACAGATATGGAAAAGGGAAAAGAAAACAGCCAAATAAATATAGTAAAATGTGAAGTAAAAAAACCACAGTGGAAAGGGTTGTCGTAAGTCAGAATCAGCTTGATGGAGCATAAATATTTAGAAAATGTACCCTATGAACAATGTATGATCTAAAAACATGAGTACCATGGACAGGTTCTAGACCAAGGAAAGAGTATTTATCCAATGGCAACTTCAGGGTGGGAACCTGTGTTTCCCCTCACCCCGGATCCTGAGCTGTGAGGGATGAGAAGAGAAGGATAAGCAAAGCACTGCTGGATTATGCCAAACACTCTACCTAGCCCTACCTGCTCCCATGGTGACTAACCAGATACTCATGGGAGGCCCACAAGCAAGACAAGAGTGCAAGAGTCTCCTCCAACTCTTTCCCAGCAAGTGATACACAGGAGCATCCTCTCTGTGGTGCAATATGGAGTGAACATTCATCATAAACTGAATTGGAAGGGGGAGGGAGACGCAAGCACAGAGTTAAGGGTAGATGAAGCCTTACACACAATAAGAGGAATGGACCAAATTTATCAAAAGGGCAACAATAATAACATGAATAATAAAAATCACAGTAATAAACATAACAATAAACATAATAATAATAATCATAATATTCATAAAAATGTACAAAGACAAACAGGCCGCAAATCACACACCCTCCAATGTCTGTATACGAATGCCAGTAGTATGGGAAACAAACAAGAAGGACTAGAAATTTTAATTCAGGAGGGTAAGTATAACCTGATAGGAATAACTGAAACTTGGTGGGATGACTCCCATGACTGGAATACAGCAATTGAGGGATATAAACTGATCAAAAAGAACAGAGAGAATAAAAAGGGAGGTGGAGTTGCAGTATATATCAAAAATACACATTCCTACACAGAAATACAGCAGGAGGAGGACAGTGGCTGTCCCACCGAGAGCATCTGGATCAATCTAGTTGGGACAAAAAACAAAAGGAACTTGGTAGTTGGAGTCTACTACCGACCGCCCAATCAAAGAGAGGAAGCGGAGGGAACTTTTGAAAAACAAATTGCAGGGTTTTCAAAGAGACACGATGTAGTAGTGATGGGAGATTTCAATTATCCAGATATATGTTGGGAGGCAAATTCTGCCAAGTATGGCCCTTCCAAGAAATTCCTGGCTTGTGTGGCTGATAATTTTCTCCTACAAAAAGTGGAGAAAAAAACTAGAGGATTTGCTATCCTTGACTTGATTCTGACCAACAAAGATGACTTGGTGGGGGAAGTGGCAGTAAGGGGAAATCTAGGCGAGAGTGACCATGTCCTTCTAGAATTCTTGATTTCAAAGGAAACAAAAGCAGAGTGTAGCCACACACGTCTGCTGGATTTTAAAAAAGCCAATTTTAATAATCTCAGAACAAGGATAAGTAAGGTCCCATGGCAGGAGATCCTAACAAGAAAAGGAGTCCAAGAAGGGTGGGAGCTTCTAAAAAAAAGAAAATTCTAAAGGCACAACTACAAACAATTGCAACAAGGAAAAAAAGGGGGGAGGTGGCAAAAAAGGCCAGTGTGGCTTCACAAAAAGCTCAGGGAGGACCTAGAAACCAAAAAAGAGATGTACAGGAAATGGAAAGAAGGCCAGGCCACCAAGGAAGAGTACAGACAAGGAGCAAGGAAATTCAGGGATGGCATTAGGAGGGCAAAAGCTGAGAATGAGCTGAGGTTAGCTAGATACACTAAAAGCAATAAAAAAAGCATTATTCAGGTATGTGAGTAGCAAAAGACAAACAAAAGACATAGTGGCACAGCTCCGCAATGGAGATGGAAAAATGATAACAGAGGACAAAGAAAAGGCAGAGGTGCTCAATTCCTATTTTAGTTCCGTCTTTTCCCACAAATCAGACTATGAACTTCCAAACAAATTGGAAGTGCAAGGGGGGGGGGGGGACAGGATTGCAGTTGGAGATAGATAAACAAATAGTCAAGGAATACCTTACCACCTTGAACAAGTTCAAATCTCCAGGGCCGGATGAACTGCATCCAAGAGTACTGAAGGAACTGGCTGAAGAACTCTCAGAACCGCTATCCATTATTTTCTTGAAATCATGGGAAATGAGTGAGGTGCCAGAGGATTGGAGGAGGGCCAATGTTGTCCCTGTCTTCAAAAAGGGCAAAAAAGAGGAACCTGGGAACTACAGGCCAGTCAGCCTGATGTCAATCCCAGGCAAAATTCTGGAACAGATCATAAAGCAGTCATTGTGCAAGCACCTAGAAAACAATGCAGTAATAATTAGAAGCCAACACGGATTTGTCAAGAAGAAACCCTGCCAAACTAATTTGATCTCATTTTTTGATAAGGTCACCTCCCAGATAGACAGAGGGAATGCTGTAGACATAGTATATCTTGACTTCAGCAAAATATTTGACAAAGTGCCCCATGATATCCTGATTAGCAAGCTAACTAGGTGTGGGCTGGATAGATCAAGTGTCAAGTGGATACACAATTGGCTACAGAATTGTACTCAGAGGGTGATGATTAATGGGTCCTTCTCTAACTGGAAGGAGGTAATTAGTTGGGTACCCCAAGGCTCAGTCCAGGGCCCGGTGCTCTTCAATATTTTTATTAATGACTTGGATGAGGGAGTGCAGGGAATCCTTGTCAAATTTGCAGATGATACCAAATTGGGTGGAATAGCTAATACCTTAGAAGACAGAAACAAAATTCAAACTGACCTTGATAGGATGGACCACTGGGCCGAGAGCAACAGAATGAAATTCAACAGGGATAAGTTCAAAGTACTGCACCTTGGAAAAAGAAACCAATTGTACAGATACAAGATGGGGGATACCTGGCTCAGCAAAACTACGAGCGAGAAGGATCTTGGAATTGTCGTAGATCCCAAGTTAAATATGAGCCAACAGTGTGATGTGGCTACAAAAATGGCTAATGCTATTTTAGGCTGCATTAATAGAAGTATAGTTTCCAAATCCCGCAAGATGCTGGTCCCCTTCTATTCAGCACTGGTTAGGCCTTACCTTGAGTATTGTGTCCAGTTCTGGACACCACACTTCAAGAAGGATGCTAACAAATTGGCACAAGTTCAGAGGAGGGCGACAAGGATGATCAGGGGGCTGGAAACCAAGCCTTATGAGGGAAGACTGAAAGAATTGGGCATGTTTAGCCTTGAGAAAAGAAGACTGAGGGGTGATATGATAGCACTTTTCAAATATTAGAAAGGCTGTCATACAGAGATCTTGGCCAAGATCTTGGGGGCCAAGATCTGTTGTCGATCATTCAAGAATGCAGGACACGCAACAATGGGCTCAAGTTAAAGGAAGCCATATTTTGGTTGAATATCAGGAAAAACGTCCTGTTAGAGCAGTACGACAGTGGAACCAGTTACCTTGGGAGTTGGCGAGTGCTCCAACACTGGAGGCATTCAAGAAAAATTTAGATAATCACCTGGCAGATATACTTTGATTGTATTCCTGCACTGAGCAGGGAGTTGGACTTGATGGCCTTATAGGCCCCTTCCAACTTCACTTTTCTATGATTCTATGATTCTATGATGAGTAGCTATTGATAGCTCCAGCGCGTCTGTTCTACTCCCTTTTTTCAGCTCCGTAGAGTAAGAAATAATATGCAGTGGACTGTCTGTATATTGCTTTTATTCAGCATGCATACATATGATTCCAGGTTTTTCCTTCTCATGTTTTTGCTAGTTATCATGAAGGTCATACTAAATATTATTTGTTTTCAAATTTTGGTTGAAATTAGTCATTTTGCAGGGGGTTCACAGGTAAGGTGGGGCAGGGAAAACCTGATTCTTCCACTCATGAAAATGGTGAGGAATTTTGGCACTTTTTTTTTTTTTTAAGAAATAGAGTTCATTCACTGGTGAGAACAATGTTCAGTACAAAATTGTAGCAATTCATGTGTGAATAGCCCAACTAGGATGACTGGTATCTTATTTAAGAATTTGGAGCAGTAGATGTGAATTTATTTAAGAATGTGAAGTGTTCTTTCTTAGCAACCATACAATCTTGCTCTCCCTCTCTCTGTGCTTAGCTTCTCAAAAAGAAAGAGTACTAGAGATATTTTACACATATTAACTTCAGGATAAAGAGGCCTATATCTCTTACTTTCAGCTGGAAACAAGAAATCTTGCAGTGGTTTAAAATTCCTCATTGAGGTGCTGCATCATGTCAAGACAGCTGAAACTGATGAGAAAATGGAATTTAATGAGTATAATAATAATTATTTGCCATCAAGTATTTGACAGTGTACAGTGTCCCTCACAGTGCTTTCTGGGTATAAAGTACTCAGCACTAGGTTTACCACTTCCTCCTTCTGGTGGTGCTCTGGGACTATACAGCTTGAGAAATCAGCTCAAGGAAGCTTCTAAGTCTTCATAGTTAAGAAGCTGTGCCATATCATAGTTTCTTCATGAAGCTTTGGGGGATCTCCAAGAGACTGTTACTAGGGGTAGTGGATGATGTAAGCCAAGTTTACCCTATAGCCTTAGCTACAGTAACATCAGAGTTCCACCCCAGCCTGCCCTACCTGGAGTCACCTAAGTTCCTTCTCGGGCTAAGACTCCCCCAGCCATCATGGCCACCCAAAAAGGAAATTTTCCAAGCTGTGAGTCATTCATGCTGGCAGAACTTTAGCCACAAAAACCTCTATAATAATATAAAAAGGAGCTAAAGGAGGTCAATTCAAGTTAGCATGCTCTCCGCCACCCCCATTCTGCTCTTCAGAAAAACAGATTTCCATGCCAGGCTGCACTACCAGTGGCAAGAAATTAATTATTCTATTTGTTACTCTTCCAGTATCACTGAGTTAGCAAGCTTTGACCTTAACTGGTTAATCACTTTTTCACAGCTTTACACTTGAAAGACTTCGAAGAAGCCATTTTGATACAAATATTCCTTTTTCTCTGTTTGGTAATTAACGTATTCATTGATCTCTAATTGCTCAGCAATTTGTAACTCTGTTTCATTAATTCCTTGAGAATTAATATTCATTTCTACCACAGGACATTCTTCCTCCCTTTTTACCATTAACTTGGTGAGATTATGCCCTGAACAAATGTTCCTATCAGAGTCAGTGTGTGGGCAGTGTTGCATATAAAATAGTGGACACTCTGGTATGCTGAGGCAGGTCGAGTTGGCTTAGAACTGAGGCAAATTTTCTCACAAGGAGGGCTACACTTCCCATTAGCTAGTGTGAAGCTCCTGTATGAGGCAGTGAAGAGTAAGGGGTGACAAGTCACACTTGTACCCCACTGTGAGACTCACTGTTAACCCAAAGAGTCTCACAACAACCAGAACATGGATCTCTAGATGTGGTGATGGAAGGAACCCACAGAGCCAGATGCTTGGGCCTGGCTGGTTTCATAAAAAGCAAGGATGGGGACTTGAGTCACTATCAAGTTGGGCTTAAGTCTCACCAGGGACTTGGCTAATACTTGACTCAGTGGTTTTTGTTTGTTTGTTTGTTTGTTTTCAATAACTCAGAATTGACTTGTGACTCGGAACCCACCCACCCTTTTCTTTTTTCTGGGGAAGAGAGCTTGTTTTTAACAGGGACTCGGACTTGGGATTCAGGACTTGGGACCAAAGATTTGGACTTGGGACATGGAACCAAAGACTTGCCAACATTCCTGATAAAAAGCAACTTAGAGGGAAACAGAGGATGGGCAGCTGTGGGAGCAATGGAAGAGTAGTTCTAATGTGACAGCAATTTGAATATTTCTCTTGCCCGTCAGGTGATTCCAATCAACTCAGAAGATACATTTCTGATAAAATTTCTGATATGTTTTTCTTATCCCCAACACTTGAATTCACTTTGCATGAATTTCTCTGAACAATGGATACTTAAACACATACACAGAAAGTAGATGGAATATAAATTCTAAGGTTTACTCTGGTGATAGTTTTAGCAATCATTAAAAGATATTTACAAGTCTTTGGGAAGTGACAATTTCAGATCTTACTGGTGATCCATCAAAAGTCATAGTTATTGTTATGTGCCATCAAAACACTTCCAAGTTATGGCAACCCTATGAATTACTGGCCTCAAAGTGGCCCTATCATCAATAGCCTTGCTCAGGTCTCGCAAACTCGTGGATGTGACTTCTCTTCATTAGTGGGTAACAAGTAATTTGAGCATACGTGAGTAAACTAATGTCAAGACTTAACTTGATCAGTCATCTTCAGAAGGGTAAGAGAATATCTTACAGCTGGAGGGTATCAAGGAACAGGAGGAATTCAGTGATCCCACTGACATAGCCTCGGGGAGAAAGGCTGAAGACCGTTCTGCCACAAAGGTGTCAGAAAATGAGGAAAGTCTGGCAGATGTGAGAGCAAGATGAAGGCTGTTTGCCTAAGAACAAGATGAAGGCTCAGAAGATATAAGCCAAAGCAGCATCAGTGTCTCAAGGTATGTTGATAACTGTTTGGAAACAAGTGAAAGCCTGTATAGACATGCTTAGAACTGTAAATTCTATGGGCTTCATCAGTTAGTTTCTAGGAGGAAACTCATTAACTGCTTGCTTGCATTCCTCTGAACAATTTACAACCTGGACTATCTGACAACAGGCTTCAGCTTCGTCTCTGCAATTTCAGGTGAAAATTACTTGCACCAGACATTTTGGGCTTGACCCACAGACACTGATTACTGTTCTTTGGAACTATACTGGCTTTGAGGATATAGGCCAGCACTTGCTGCCCATAAACATAACAATTAACACATGTGTGATGGAGACAAGTCTTTGTTAAAGCCAAGTATTTCAAGTGGGCAAGTCCAGGCAGTAGTTTGCCTGAAGTCCAACCAGGAAAGCTCCTTCCTCACACCAACATCACCACCACCACCACCACACACAGCCTGCAAACTAGTCAGGGGAGAAGTATCCAAAGTGTGAAAAAGAAAGCCAAGAGTCAAGCAGCTAACATCCTAGCAGATAAATCAACAGGCCAAGAGCAAGGGAGCCAGGTCAAAGATGTGTTATGAGCTGAGGGTCAGAAGTAGAGATGGGCATGAATCACTCTGTCGTGCTTTATACAAAGTGTGCCGTGCAGCACCATCGCCCACTCCCACCCCAGCTGACTGGCCCACTCACCATGCATCATGCCCTGCCAGAGTACTCCTTCTCCAGTGGTGCTCCAGTCTGGCCAGGAGTTCAGCCTGCCCTTTCCCGCCCCCTCCAGCAGACAACCACTCCATGGCTGTGCAAGGGGAATCCCCAAACTGCCTCCTCATCGGAGTGGTCAGCTGCCGGAGGAGGCTGGGAGGGGCAGGCCGAGCTCCTGTCCAGACTGGATCGCTGCCAGGGAAGGTAGACCCAGTTGCGCGCAATGCATGGTGAGTGGGCCAGTCAGCCTGGGGGGGGGGGATGGTGCCATGCAGCATGCTTCGTATGACGTGCAACAAATTGATTGATGCCCATCTCTAGTAAGATGCCAGCAGAACACACATATCAGGCAATCAGATATTTCAGGAATTGAAGGAAATGACAGATATTAAGTATGGAATAGCTACTTTCACCAGTTTTTCAAGCTGCCGAGTAACCCTTTTATGAAGTGGTTGCCAAGCTCCCTCAGTTTCCAGCTGTAGCAAATCAGAGATTTCTAGAAAGAGTTCTCACAAGGAGCCCGCTATCCTGATGAGCCCTCTTTTGTATCTCATCACTTCTTCTTTGCCTCTTTAGACATTGCCGCATATGTGCTCGGTACAAGCCTCAAATTCTGCTGAAGTCATCTGAAGGAGATTGATCCTTCATGTGCCTCTGTCAGTTCCAGAGAGGGGCCATCTACTGTGAGCTCTGGATGCCCCTCTCAGAAGGTGTGTTCTATGTTTGTCCTGTAGAACAGTGGTTCTCAACCTTGGGTAATTCAGGTGTTCCTGGACTGCAATTCCCAGAAGCCTTCATCAACAGCTGTGCTGGACAGAGTTTCTGGGAGTTGCAGTCCAAGAACACCTAGATTACCCAAGAAGTACTGCTGTAGAAAAGTGTTCCAGGGTTTAGCTCTGCTGATCTGGTCCACACACACACACACACACACACACACACACACACACACACACACACACACACACACACACACACACACACACACACACACACACACACACACACACACACACACACACACTCACTCTTTGTTGAGTGGTTATTGTAGTTTGAGAGATGCATTATTTAAGAGGCTTTTCCAGGGTCCAAAGAGACCTGGCTGTATCATAAGGCTTGATGGGGACACAACCCTTTGTAATGTCTTCTGGGTAAAACCTGGAAACACATAAATATGTATAGATGTCTATCCGTTTCCCAATATCAGATGGTACATGCTTATACACCTTTTCCATTAAAACATATTTGTGTACATTTTTCCAATATACACATTTCAGTCATTGAACATTTTTAACTAATCAATATTTTTCTAATGTACTACTCTTTGGTGCCTTTGCTTGACCAAAAAGTCTCACAAACCTACCAAATGTACAGATTTCCAACGCATGATGGGCTCCACCTTGTTGTCAGTCTCAAGAGGTGTGACATTTCTGTTTCCATAATGAAATGCAGATTCACTGAAGCTCTTTCCCACCCTATCCTGTCATCTATGTCACATATTTTTTATTTTATTTATTATTGGATTTATATCCTGCCCTTCTAGACAGGAGTCTACTCATCCAGTCTTTAAAAAAGGAAATTATAACTTCCATCAATTAGAACACATTGCTTACAGAGTGTGTTAAATTTCTTTCTTTTTTTCTTTCTTTTAGCAGTCGGGCTATTTTAAAGCTGTCAGGCTCGGATCTTGCTTCCCGCTGAGTTAGATGAGGACATTTGACGATGTCCCTGCTGCTATGTCTCTTGATAAAGTTGAAATGTAGCAAGTGGCAACTCCTTGGAAGAGTTTGCTCCCAGCTATAATTCTTTACAGCTTGCACTCACATGCTCTTGAAACAGCAAATAGACATTAGCATTGGCTCAAAAGAAACCTTCACCATCAGTTTCAAAAGCAACACACTGGAAATAAAAGGAATGGAAGATGTGATCTCATCATTTACAGTGGAAGAGTTCTTGAGTTCATATCTGGTAAAAAGAAACAGCCTGATAAAGCTTCAAAAATGATGAAGCTGCAAACCACTCGTAAGGGAGCAAGGAGATCCCCTGCCAAAACCACTGTGCCCGGGAACAACCATCACAAGAACAAGTCCTTCAGTTTTCTATTTGCTTTGTGGATTCTCTTCCAACTCTATATAACATAACCTTATTAATCTTCTTCCTTAGCATTTCTCCACAACTGATCTCTTTTTTTGACATTCACAGCTCTCTCTGCCTCTCTCTCATTGCCAGTACATATTGGCAGCTGTGATGCATCCAAGGACATACACCCCTCATTCTTTCATTTCTGGCTCTTTGGCTCAACAGCCATAGAGCCATCATGACATCACTTAGTTCAACCCCAAATGGCTTCGGCCAAGCAGGAATACATCTATTTCCTCTTCCCTACAGTAATGATATACAACAAAAAATGTACAAAAATATGATAAAAATAAAAACAGTAGAGTCATAGAATCTTTTCTCTTTTTTTCTTTTTTATATATTCTATTATTATTACTATTCATACATACAGAACATACAAAACGACAATAATAAGACCTAACGAAAATAAAAATAATAAAAGACAACAAAGCTAAGCATTCATACTACATATATGGATCAGAGATTTCGCCATCGTCTGGTCATTTAATATCATCAAAGGGTTCTTGTGAGCACTGATTCGCCATGACTGTTTCTTCCCCTAAGTTCCTGTTTGTTTCTGGGCCCAATTATATATCAGCTTCCAGCTACAAAGTATCTCGGTTGATCCCATACTGCCTCTGAAAGCATATCTAGTTCTGGAATATCCAGTAGCTTCTTTAATAGCTCCTCCATCGTTGGTACTTCTCAATTCTTCCATTTTTGGGCCCAGAGTAACCTCGCTGCTGTGTATATATACAGTAGACTATATTTTATTTTGTTATCAATAATCTCTGGCATTACATTCAATAATAACATTTCAGGTTTAAAACTTAATTTTGGCTGAACAATTCCTTGTGACGTTTCCCAAACCTGTAACCCTTTTTTTTTTCTTTTTTTTTTCTTTTTCACATGACCACCATACATGACAATGTATGGATTTTTTTTACATTTCCAACAAATATTGCTGATCCCTTCTGACATTTTTGCCAATCTTACCGGAGTGAAATGCCATCTGTGAAACATTTTAAGGTTGTTTTCTCTAAGATTGACGGGTTTAATCAGCTTATAATTATCTTTCCACATTTTGGTCCAGTCATCAATATCAATATTATAACCAAAGTTTTGTGCCCATTTGACCATCACCTCCTTCACCCTCTCATCTTCTAGGTCATACTCTAATAGATATGTATACATTTTTATTATTATTATTTTCTCATTTGTGTAGATCTACCTGAACTAGATCTACACAAAAAGCCCATATTTTTGTCCTTTTAATATCTTGATTCTAATCTCAGCATTGACCACCCATCTGTTGCTAGACCTAATTTCTCTAAGTCTTGTTTATTTTTCATAGTTTGGTCTTTAGTTAATAGCATCTTAATGACTAACAGATATGGTTCAGTACACTCCCTCAGACATATGGGGCATAATAGTTAGTCCATAGGTTTATACATACAGAGTACATAAAGTGTGGAGGTATAGGAGCTGTGTGAGATGGGGGGAAAAAGAGTGGCAGCTGTTCCTCACAACAGCCCTATGAAGTAAGTCAGGTGGAGGAAGAACAACTACCCAAGGACTCCCAAAGAGTTTTGAGCTCTGTAGAGACATATCTGGATCTTTCAGGTCTCAGGTCAATATGCCAATTAGTATTTTTCCCATATGAAGTGTTCCCTATATTACAAAATACTTGAGAGACAGCAGAAAGCAGGTCTGAAAAGATTAGGATGATTATGGGGGTGGATGCTACTTTACAGAGGAGAGGCCCCATATATAAATATATATGTCTCTCCTTGGTGCTGTATATGCATATATACGCGTAGCACCAAGCAGAGATTTGTATTCAGTTTTCTCAAATCCTAGCCCAAAAGTTTAAGTGCTATACCGCAGAGGAAGGTAAAGAAAGGAATGGACTCAAGGTTGCCTATCAACAGTTTGGAAATAAATAAATATTTAAATAAATAGATATTTTATAATAAATAGCAGAAGACCAGTCTGGCTGGGGGATTGTAGGGCTTGTAGTACGAAATTTAACTTTTCTAAGGTCTGATTGCCCCCCCCCCCCCCCCAGCTGTCTGGGATCTCTAGCATGATCGCAAGAAATTTATCTTGGTCCCTGCAGAATATCTTCTCTTTATATGTTTCATTTTACATCCTGTTTCACTGGAAATATCCAGGCAGATGTTCTTTGTAGCCTTGGGAGATCAGTAGCTTAATTTCAATAACCCCCCCTTTTCCCCAACACCCAAATTGTTCCTTTTAAATGAAAAGGCATAAATCTTGTCTCATCTGTTTTTCATTTTGACCAAAGCACTGTGGTAACTTCATCTTTTCCCAATGCCTTTCCCCCAACCATTTTCTTTTTCAGTCTCTCTTACTCTCTGGAGGGAAAAAAAAGTGACTGCTAAATTGCCTCAAGACAAGTATTTTTCAGGGTACACAGATGCCAGATATATGTATACTTTCCCAAAAGCCAAGTATCTAAATTATATGTTTTCAAGGAAGGAGAGCATCAGCTGTATTGTTTAGAGAAGAAACGGCTTTTCTTCAAGGCCTTTCTTATCCTACAGATACAGCATGTAGTAATTTCTTTCAGTATGAACCAAGCTCCCAGGCCTGGTTTTTCTTTCCCTTAATCTTCCTAGTGTTTTATTTTATAACACTGTTCTTCCTAATTTCCTGAGCCCTGAGAAACCGTGTTGTTTTTCAGGTCAGATAACCAGACATTCTCAGTACACTTTCAGCACATGCTGAGCTTTGCAGTAAATGTCATGTGGTAAAAGAATCCTAATAATGCTGGGAAAGATTGAAGACAGTAGGAAAAGAGGAAGACCAAATAGGAGATGGATTGACTCCTTAAGGGATGCCACAGGGTTGAGTTATCAGGCCTGCGCAGGGCTATTGAGGACAGGACTCTTTCATAGGGTTGCCATAAGTCGGAGGTCACTTAACGGCATATAACAATAACAACAAAGTAATCACAGAGGTGGCTTAGGAATTCTTTCAGTGATCATCCAAAATAATTTTTCATGTATCTGCTTTAATTTGTGCCCACCCTGATCTGTTTAGCAGCACAGATAAGGAAGGAGTAAAAGCACTGTGCTGTATATGCAGAAGGAGCCAAGCGGAATCCCTCAACATCTGCTGTAGCTGTGTCTGATCACATACATACATCTGAGTGCAATATATCTATGCATGAATTAAAGCACCTATTTAGCATTTAGTTATTTAGATGATCAAATGGCCCCCTATTCACTTTCATGCCATGTTATTGAGGCCATCCAGTCAAGTTATATAACAAAATAAGGCAGGCATGGGGCAAACAGGAAGGACCGTTCTGCCTTGTCAGAAATCACGTGGGCAAATACCCAACTCACTAGGAATGGGAGGCATTATAATCTTAGAATTGCAAAGCTGGAAAGAACCCTACAGACCATCAAGTCTGGCTCCTGTCAGGGAGTTACAGTGAGGAATCAAAATCCCAACCTCTGGCTCCATAGCCAGAGACCTAAATCACTGAGCTATCCAGCATCTTTGTAGCGGGATATAATAGCATCCTTCTCCACAGTTTTGAAGTCAGCTACACGTATGCCATGCATAAGACCTCTGGTTAAACCTGTAACATATTTACACAGCTGAAAAAAATCTCTGGTTTAAAATCCTGGAGTAGAGACATTAGAGACAGTAATGAACAGGAAGAACAAATTGCCTGTCTATAAAACAGCTTGTAAGGTGCCAGTTGATAAGGCCTAGCAGGGAGCCACATGGACACCCACATTGTCTCTAAATGCATTTTGTTACCTTCAGGCAAAGAGATTTTTCTCAGCTTCTGATAATACAAAGATATTTCTTCCAAACTGCCACTTGGCAAATGAGTGGTGGGGAAACCTTTGGGCGTTCACATGTTGGTAAACTGCTACTTCCATTGTACAGTGGCATTGGCTAGGCAGGCTCAGGCTGATGGATACTGGAGCTCAACAGCATCAGTGGGGCGTTATCTCCATAATTAGCTGGCCAGACTCATGTTTTGTTTGTCTTTTTAGTTGATTTTCCCCTGTCCTTTTCTCAGAAACAAGACCCAATATGTTCTTGTTGTGCCATAAAGTTGCCTCCAACTCAAGGTGACCCTATGAATGAGCAGTCTCCAAAATGTCCTGTCCTCACCTGCTCTGCTCAGCTCTTGTAAACTCAATCCTGTGACTTCCTTTAGAGAGTCAATCCATCTTCTATTTGGTCTTCCTCTTTTCCTGCTGCTTTCAGACTTTCCCAGCATCTTTGTCTATTCCAGAGAATCCTGCCTTCTCATGATGTGGCCAAAGTAGGCCAGCCTAAGCTTCAACATGTTTGCCTCCAGATATAGTTCAGGCTTGATTTGATCTAGGACCCACTTGTTTGTCTTTCTGGCAGTCCAGAGTATCCACAAAGCTCTCCTCCAGCACCACATTTCAAATGAATGAATGTTTTTCCTGACAGCTTTCTTTACTCTTCAGCTTTCACACCCATACATCATCATCGGAAATACAAGAATGTGAATGATCTTGGTCTTTGTTTCCAGGGGCTCACAATAAAACTGCATTGAGAAATGCAGTGAAAACACCAGCCTGCTCAAAAATAATGAAACACAATTACATGTGTTTGATTAAGTGGAATTCAGTGTTCATTCTTCCACTTAATTCTTCTAAATAATATTAGAGCATTTGAGTTTATCATAAGTTTAAAATGTTTTAGTGCATTTCTAATATTGGACACATTTCAAGAATGCCTCTTCTATAAAACATATGGGATATCACACACACACACACATGATGGAGAGATTTGGTATGAAATTCTTCTGGCAAGCACAGTTATATCACTCGGTGCTGCACTGAATTCCCTGTACAGCTATCGCAGCAAAGTGTGCAATATGAATGCAATTTTTATTTCATTGCCTCACTTTTCAAAATAGGCCTCTGCATCATTTTGATCACTTTTCTATTTAGGGGAAAACATTAACTTTCAACCTTCCCTCTGATTCCCTTTATAACATCTTCTAAAAAAAATGCAGCGACCGTGTAGAGCAGAAGAATTTTTATAGGGATTTAAATTTTTGTATAATTTCCACATTTAAAGCCTAGCATTTTTGCTAACTTTGGTTAAATCATGCAATGAACTGAAGGAGGGTGTTTCCATGCACTGAGCTTGTCACTTTCTAAGCATACCTCCATTGGCAAAGGCTTGCACCACAGCTGTATATGTATGTCCTATTAACCCCACCTTTTTGCCATCACTGTCTGTGTGTGGAGGATCTTCATAGGTGGAGAAAGTTCTCCTTTTGAAAACTTGTCTCCCCATATGAGGAGAGTAAATGGCAGAGAAGGTGGGGCTACTGCACTGCTCTTCTCATGAGTTTACCTTTGAATTGTGGTGCTGGAGGAGACTCTTGAGAGTCCCCTGGACTGCAAAGAGAACAAACCTATCCATTTTGAAGGAAATCAACCCTGAGTACTCACTGGAAGGACAGATCCTGAAGCTGAGGCTCCAATACTTTGGCCATCTCATGAGAAGAGAAGACTCCCTGGAAAAGACCCTGATGTTGGGAAAGTGTGAAGGCAAGAGGAGAAGGGGACGACAGAGGACGAGATGGTTGGACAGTGTCACCGAAGCTACCAACATGAATTTGACCAAACTCCGGGAGGCAGTGGAAGACAGGAGGGCCTGGCGTGCTCTGGTCCATGGGGTCACGAAGAGTCGGACACAACTTAACGACTAAACAACAACAAGTTTATACAATGCCTGAACATGGCCCATGTGAGAAACCATTCTGTTGTCCTCTAGTCTTGTAGAGCTTATGATACACCAGACTAAACACAGGCACTACCATGCATCACAGCCTGACATAAATTTGATCTATTTTTCTCCTTGCCTGGAACTACCAAAAGATTAAGTAATTATGCACCATCAAGCCAGCTCTGACTTATTGTGATCCTTTCCAAGGTTTTCTAGATACAGAATAATCAGAAGTGGTTACACAGGTTGGCTCTGCCCCCGTGAGGCACAGTGGGAAATTGAACTCCCAATCTTGGGCTCCCCACCAGATACTTAACTTACTGAACTATCTAGCCAGCTGGGTATTTTCAATTCCCTGTTTAGATAGCTGTTGCAAGACAGCAAGGTGCCACTGCCGTTTCATGTGCTCTCAGTGGAGACTGGTGTCTCTGTAGTCAGTAGAATGGGGAATAGATTGCAGGGCTTATAGGAACTATCCAAGGTCCTGAACCATATCTCTCAAATTGCTTCAGCATTTTGGATAGCTCTGTTAAAATTCAGGCTGACATCTGGAGTGGATTGACCACTCACTGACATAGCAGACATCTTTTTTTTTTTTTTTTACTGTACATGGTCCCCATATAAGCTGTTGCTCAAAAAGTCCTATTTTATACAGAAAGTTGAGCTTGCAGAGATACAACTAACCAGGCCAAAAATGCTTTGGGTCTTGCAGAAGACACAGACAAGGGAGTGGCCCCATTTGTTATTTGGCTAGTGTGGAGACTCCTGGGATTCTTCACATCAACCTTTCTTCCAGTTCTGATCAAAGTCTCACTGTAGCATGTTATTGGTTTGACCACCAGGGACCTGAGTGCACAAACTCACAACATTACTTTGATATTAAGAGAAATCACATTTTGGAGGTGAACACTCTCTGCATCTCTGAGTCCCTCCGAATATGAACAAGAAGGCTTAGGATCTGATTTGTCCCACTTTGGTGAAGCCCCACTCTGATTTTGGACATCTCCAAAAAATGTCCAATCCAGCCGGCTTGCCATGCCCCTGCTGGAGGGATCCTCTTCAGAAGACAATACAGAACCACTAGCACCAGATGGTACAGAGGAGCACACTCCCTTCGAAGACCTTTGGCCTTCAGAAAGGGTGGTCTAAACTCTTCCTGAAGAAACTGAGAGCCCAGGTCTGGAGTCCTATTTATTTCTTTATTCATTCATTCATTCATTCATTCATTCATTCATTCAACTGGCCGAAGGTCCCTTTGGGCTATTTGCAACATATAGAGACAACATAAAATACAATTTGACAAAATAAAAAATAAAAACAATAAAATACAAAGGAACAGTGCCGTCAAAGCATACATTTGGAAAAAAAAAAGCCTTTAGAACATTTAAAGCATTTAAAATGGCAGACTTAATCAAGTAGCCTCTCTAGGCTCAGCTTGATCCACAGGTATAACGTTCTGCAATGCCTACCTAAATAGCTTTTTAGTGACTTTTTAAAAATTGCCGGCGAAGAGGCCAAATGAATTGCAGGAGTGAGCTCATTCCATAGCCAAGGAGCAACCACCGAGAGGGTCCAGTTTCTTGTCTTCTCCCTCTGCCCCTCTCTCAAGAGATCTGCTCTTTGTCATGTTATGGTTCTGTTCTGCTGGCATAGACTTTGGACTGTTTTAATGCCAACCATGGAATCCCCTGTTGGAACTGACAAGTTGTCTGGTAGGACTTGGTTTTGATCTCTGCTAGTCTCTCTGGATTGCCCTCTTCTGGAATAGGAATTGAGTTTCTTGTCTAACCCTTTCTGACCACAGACGTGACTGACACTACCACTTTAGTTCATCTGACTAGGAAGTGGACACTGATTCAGGTTGGGGTTTGGCTTAATCTGAAGCACGTTCCTACTATCCCACCACCACCATTTGTGTTCCAGAAGACCTTTAAATCTGGACCATGTTGGCTGGAGGATTCTGGGAGATACTGACCAAAACAATGTGATCTTTCTGCCTAGAAGGACTGTTTCAATCAACACATTTTCTGTGCATTTTCTAGAACCTTCTTTTTAGCCCTGTGCAGTTACGTCATCTTTTCCCCCCTCCTGTGTACTTGAGTAATGATTTATGGTTACTCCAGATGAAACTTTTGTGTTGCTATCCTCATGATAGATCCTGAGCCAAGGATTTAGCAATGGCTTTTGCTGGTTCCAGATGAAACGTCTGTACAGTTATCTCTGTGAAATCATAACCATCCCTTGCTTTCCCCCTACTTCTGCCATCCGTTTTATTACAGTAGTAAAAAATCAATTAAGAAGAAAAAGATGGAAAAACTACACAGTGCCTTTTCATTGTTAGCATGTTGCTTCCACTTCATCAGTATACCAGAAGTAAATGTATGATTTCTCGTGAGATTAAATATCTGTGGGATTCTAAAGAAAGACAAAAGAAGTTTAAGAAGACAGTAAGAGTTCTGTACTCCCATAGACCACGAGCAACACATGAAATCAGAAGCACATTTGAAGATTGAAAGCAAGTTCACTGAAACTAGTGAACTTTCTCAGAGTGACACCATACGATTTGATTTTTTTTCTCAGCTTCTTTCACTCCCTTTACCCATGAATAATACTGCAATACCATGTTTCCAATCATCATCATCATGTGCGGTCAAGTCAATTCTGACTTATAGCAACCATTTTCAGGGTTTTCCAGGTAGAGAGTATTCAGGATTCACCATTCCCTTCTTCTGGGGGTGCCCTGGGACTGTGCAGCTTGCCCAAGGTCACACACGCTGACTCTTCTCTACCAGGCAAAGTGGGAAATCAAATTCCCAACCTCTGACTTCACATACAGGTACCTAAACCACTGAGCTATCCAGCCAGCTCCCACTATTATAACGAAGGGTTAATTAAAGAAAGACCCACAAGGATGCATTCATTAATTTTCCAAATGGGAATTGCTCAGGAATTTCAACTGAAGAGAAATCACAGAATTGAGCTTCCTGAATCATAAGCATTTCATTTCGTAGGTCTTTTTGAAACCAATCTTGTTTTTATCAGGTGTGAACGTACAGAGCTTGGCAGCAGATCAGCTGCATTCTTTAATCAGAAGATGACATGGGAATTAAACAACTGAGGAAGTTTCTTCCAAGCTATGAGGATTAGGAATCTTTATCAGCAGCCCCGCAATGCTCCAGCCTTGCTGGCTCCCTGCTTTTGAGTCCTATGAAAAATGACTCAGTAATGTGCTGATGCATCCCACTGCTCTGCATGTTGCAACTTTCTATATATAAAAAGAATTTCACATAAATAACATGAGAATTCATCATGCCATACTAGCATGAACAAGAAATATTGCTTGAAAAACAAAGCAACAGAAAATGATGACAAAGTGTGTGTGTTTGAGTAAATATGCTTTGGTATGAATTTGACCAAACTCCGGGAGGCAGTGGAAGACAGGAGGGCCTGGCGTGCTCTGGTCTATGGGGTCACGAAGAGTCGGACATGACTTAACGACTAAACAACAAATTGCAAAGTTGGCTCCTCACTTGAGGAGAACAAAGGTACAGCTTTGACTTAGTACAGATGAATTGAAGAGTGCAATCAAATAATTTATTCTAAACCCAAATCTATATGAACTGTGGTGCCTGCCTCTCTTACACCATAGACTATCGAAGCTTACCATGCCACATTTCATTGCATGCACTACAACAATGGAAGAAGGAAGACTCTCCTGAGAAGTAAATATTTGGAATGATCCAAAAATTTGGAATTTCTTCTTCCTCCTCCTCCTCCTCCTCCTCTTCATCTCCCTCCTCCTTATTTATTTATTTATTTATTTATTTATTTATTTATTTATTTATTTATTTATTTATTTATTTATTTATTTATTGTATTTTTACCCCGCCTATCTGGTCAGACGACCACTCTAGGCGCCTTCTCCTCCTCTTCCTCTTCCTCCTCTTCTTCTTTACCAAAATTACTTCAAAATAGTAAAGGAGAAGAAAAAACAGAACAGAAATAAGCATCACAAGGAATAAGAGTTAATGTAAGCCAGTGTGAGAGTACCCTAGAATTAATAAATAGTTCAATAATTAATAAATAGGGATCACAAATGCCATGATGACTATTGAAAGTTTTTTATATCTAGAGATGTGTTGCTCATTGTTTCAGTGGCTTTAAAAACCAAATTCTGAAAGTTTGCACATCATGCTGGCTGGCCAGTGGACACAGAGACTCTCTTCATTTATGAAATAAAGGAGTACCAAACTTCAGAGAATGCATCACATTTCTGGAGCACTTCATGACCTGTGGTTTGACTTGATAAGTCATCTTTTCCATTAGGACCATCTGCCAAGCCCTGTTTAGCCAAGAACGTGTACAGAAAGCTTCCAAGTTTTTCCACTTTATCTCCATGACTTCATTGTCTCCAGCAAAAACATATGGCAGTAAAGCTAGCTCTTGATCAATTACTTGTTGCCCCTTCATTTGCCCAAGAGCATTAATTACTTAATCAAAAAAGTTAAGTATTAGGGGGTATTCCAACCACATGCAGTGCAATGAACCTCTGCTCCTGCAACCTCTCCAGCAAAATTGTTTTTAAAAGGTGGAATAAGATTGGTTGATTTAACAGAGCCAATCTGGAATATTTAGGTGATGGAAGGTTCAGGACCTCCTAATGTACCCAACTCACCCTTCCTTTTATTTTACCTGTCAGTCAGGATAGCAGCAGTAGCAGCGGGGATGATGTTTTCGTCCCCACTAAAGTAGCCCTTGAGAACACTCCAAAGCTGAAGTGTGGCCTTTGACAACAAGGGACACAACGAAATGATGAAGTACCTACTTTGCATTAGTTTCATGTTTAAGCCTCCTCATCTCCATATAAGAATTCTTTGTGAAACCCTGGAGAACTGGTTCCCAGTAAGTGTTAATGGTCTGATTTTGTGTATATGCACTGTATATTCCTGCTCCAAGTTATAGTATGGATTTCAACCAGATTCCCAGCTACAACAGAGCCATCAGATCAGTGGGATTTGTATAAGAAAATGCTTTGTGATTAATTAAATGTTCTGGGCATGATTTCCTTCTCTTGTCACCATGAAATGGCAGTTGCATTCAGCTTCTTTCAGCAGTCCTTGAAATGGTTTATGAATTTAGTAGGACAGGTCCATGAGGAAAAGTTGGCCTGATACATCCCAGTGTAAACACATGAATTTGAAACACAAGCAGTACATCTCTCTTATATGAAATATTTAGAGTTACTGGTTCTGGTGTCTTTACCTTCATCCTTCACTGCTTCAGGCATACTTGTTTAGAGCAGCTACTCACACATCACCCCAAAAGAAGAGATGTACCACAAGATGGAGGAAGGATTTTATTGATTTGCATAAAATCCCTGATTTGTGCATAAAGATGCAAAATTATAAATGATTTTAATTAGAAACCATAAGGTTCAGGGCTCCAATGAAGCATAAATATCCCTGGTTCTTTTCAGCACCTCTTCCCTCCATTTTTTAAAAGGCTTTAAAAGTTATATTGTGCCTTCTAGAAGATATGGATGACAATTTTGTCATTTTTGAGCAATACACACACACACACACACACACACACACTGTCTTGAGGTCCCCCCAACCCCCCATGAATAAAAAAATCTTTATTGATTTTTGTTTAAGTTTGGGCATGCAAGAGGGCATTTTCAATTTTTTAAAATTCATTTTTTAAGGGAAGAAATGGGATCATGGAAGTGGGCGTGGAGCTCCAACATCCAGGGATAGGAATGTGTGGACCCAGAACCTCTAGAGATTGTCCCTACCCTGAGAGAATTACTGTGCATCACACCTGAGTGGAAAAGACTGAGACCAGGAAACCTGTGTGCCTGGTTGAGTTTTGTGTGGTTCTGAATCTTTATTCTTCTGAATCTTTATTCTCCTTCCATGTATTTTTTAAATCTTTGAGTCAGACTTGGAATAGACAGCCCTTCGAGTGCAGGGCACCTTCAAAAGGAGGACTGTTCTCTGAAAGTACTTCAAATGGAAGAGAGCCCTCCCTAAAAGAAGACATTTGGACACTCTGCCCCTGTTACATCCAGGAGAAAGTACTATTTCTTCTGCAAACGGATGTTTGGAGAATAAAGTCCCCATCTAGACCAAATTAGGTCTGATATTTGGGTGTAGAAGCCAACTATAATGAGTCGACCTCCACACCACATGCCACAAGATGTGGCTCAACAGATTAGAAACTCCAAGAGAAGCATGAATAAAAAAGATCAGCCCTACGATTGCGTTGGAGGAAGACTCTTAGATGAGCCTTTAAGCAGCACTTCGTTGGCCTGATTGTTTTGTTTTGCATTGGAAGGTGTGAGAAAATGTCCTTTGTGTCCTGTTGCGTGGAGAGTTGCTTCACATATAGATCACCATCATTAACTCACCAACACTGACCCAGAAGAGGAAGGTTACAAATAAGAATAGCTGAATAATTTATTCATCAAATGGCAAGATTGTTTACCATCTAAATGATATAATCATTTTTCTTCCCCCTTATTTATTTTCCCACACTTTGTAGAGCAGAAACAAAGTGGCATGGGGTGGGAGGGAAGTGGAAGAATTGGCTGAACAATTTGCTCATCAGGTTCTATGAACATCATTAATAATTGCAAAAAGTACAAATCATATAAGGTTGTATGAGCAGAGAAGCTAATTATCTGGAAACCAATTTCCCACAAAACTCTTCCTCTGTTTGTCCTTGGGTGTCTTCTGATGAACAACTGAGATGTTGAGGCCATCAAGATTTGACTGTGCATGGAACTTTACTTATTAAAAATACTTTTGAACCACTTTTCTTAATGGGTAGAGATGTGAAGGTGGTAATGACAAGGGAAGTAAGAAGAGAGAGCTGGAGTTAGCCACACCCCTCCACCCATGTTGGTGAGTCCTATTCAGTAATTTCAAGTATCCTTTGCTTTCAGTTGTCCATAGTAGGAAGAGAAGGCAGACTAGTTCGCTTGAAAGCTATTACAGGGCCCCATAGCACAGTGGTTAAACTGCAGTACTGCAATCAAACCTCTACTCACAACCTGAGTTTGATCACAATGGGATCAGGTAGTCAGCTCAAGGTTGATTCAACCTTCCATCCTTCTGAGGTCAGTAAACTTAGTATCCAGCTTGCTGGGGGGCAAAATGTTGCTTGCATAATTATGTTGTAAACCACCCAGAGAGTGCACTAAGCATTATGGGGTGGTATATATAAATTGAAGCGGTGGCAGCAGCAACAACAATAACAATTACATTTATATTCACTTTTGCTCTAAATTGCTTACAGCAATATACATAGCTCTTCTCCCTGCACCATTTTATCCTCCCAGCAGCCCTATAATATAGGACAGAGTGAGAAAGAGTGATTGATATCACCCAGTAAGCTGCATGGAGCTCAGACTTGGATCTCCCAAATTCCAGACCAAAAGTCTAACCAAAACCAAAAATCTATCCTACCTTTAGTGAGTTGTAGGAATACAAAAGAGGCAGGTGGCAGAGAATGTGCACACCATGGCTTACAGCACAACATGCTCTGGGCTCCTAATCGTCCTCCTTAATTGTGACCTACGCAAGCAGCCTTCACTGCTTTATTGTTTTAGTGGATCCCATTAATTGATTATACACTGTGTGAAGAAATTGCTCCTTTTGCTGATCCGGAAACAGCTGCTCGTCAACACTATTGAGAAGATGATCATAACTCAAATTTACTGTCAGTGAAATGCCTTTGAAACATGAGGCAAGGAGCTTGGAAACAGAGCGCTTACGTATCTTACACACACCTCTTCGGAGAAGCCATTTGTTTTTGCCTTGGAGGGTTGGTTGCAAACAATTCCTTTTCAAATGTGGGGGAAGGAAAGAAGAGATGACCTCTGACCTTCCTCCTTATTTTTGCAGGGTGACAGCGCATGTGCGATTGTACAAGTGGAAAAGGTTTGAGTGGCTCCCTGACTTCAGTCAACATTTCAGTTATTTGCCTGAATCTTATCTGTTCAATGACAAAGGGCTTTACAAGTTGACCTTTCCTGATCTATTCCGAAGAGAAATATTGACAGGTCTTGGAGATCCAAAGCAATCATTGAAAGGAAGGTTCAGCCGGTGGGGCTGTTTGAATGGTTTTTGTGTTGCAAAGCGCTGCTTTTTAAGAAGATTCTCAGGCAATATATTTGTTTTCAGATGCTGCCTTGTTATTTGCGGCATTTGAAGTTGTAAAAGAATTTTTCACTGAGGTAAAAATGGTTCATAACTCTGAAGGCTGTTGCAAAGCCTGCGTGCTCTCTTCTTTCAAATGTGTAAAAATGAAGTGAATCACAAGGATAACTGTGTATCTTCAAGGCCAAAACAGGGTGGAGCAAAGAAGCCAGAAACAGTAATGAAGCAGACCCTCATACCCACGGATCCTTTGAATTAAACCCAGCATTTACATGCTGCTGTTAGTACTGGGAAAACAGAAAGAAAAACTTAGGAAAACAAAGCAGAGTAAGTTCTTAAGAAATGGCCTTGCCTTGTCTTTCATGCTGCAGAGTGGTTCATTAAATCATCACAGTCTTGCGGTCAAGGCACCACTAATTTTGGGTCCAAGGAACAGGAAGGGTGGGGGAAGAGAGAAAGACAACAAGTGTAGATGTGCAGCCTCCTGGTAGGCAGAACAAATAATAATTACAAGAAACATTTTTGTCTGGTTGCATGTGAAGACAATGATTAACCAGTGTCTGTAACAGAAACCCTGCATAAAATGGATGCAATGTGGTATCTGAGGAGACATAAGCTTTGGACATTAGTCCATTATGTTCTCCTTATCTTGCAAGCTAAGTAAATATTTCTGGACTTAGGTTATTGTGGTTTGTGTGGTGCCTTTCCCCCCTTCCTCTCAGGCAAAACTAGACCTACCAGAGAATATCGAACACCAACAATTGCTGTCTTGAGAAGCTGCTTGGGGACTTCCTCTCTTCATCTAGAAAAACAAAGAGGAAAAATAAAAATAAAACAAATTGTCCAGCTCCAGGGCTGCCTTTCTGCCCTGCCTGCACCATTCAATATATGACACAGCCTTGCTGTTATGTTTGCCATTTACCGGGTTTGCCTTTTTCTTTTTAAAGAAATGAAGAATGAGACAAGCACAAATACCATCATTGACCTGGACAAAGATCGTGTCTCAGAGTCTCCAAAGAGACACAAGGTAAGTTTTCTCTGATTTGTGCACCCTTTATTCAGAACAGAATAAGTTAGGGAGTTCTATATGTTTATTGGTCTGAAAAGCACTATAGGCAGTCAGAGAGAGGAAAAGCCACATTTTCGGACTCTGACTTCCTCTTATTCTGGGAGTTATAATCCAGAAATGTAATATAATCCACTTCCATATCTCTGGAAGTGGCTGAAGTTAGTAATCATGTCTCATCTCTCCAGCAATTTACTTCAATGGTTTTCAACCTCTAGATTCCCATAGATTGTTACTAGTTGGGGCTTCTGGGAGTTGAAGTTCAACAACACCTGGGGACCCAAAGTTGAAAACATGAATTTAATCCACTGGTCTTCAGATAGTGCAGGACTTGTTCAAGCTATCTTCATCCAAGGTTGAATGCAGCCTGTCAGTCAGTCACTGTGGCAAGGAGTTTGACAATCCAACTCTATTTTTCTCTTACATCAGCACAGGAAGTCTACAGAGCCTCTGGTCAGTAACCATGTGTGGCTGGCAGGATTTGTTCCATTTGTTCAGTTGTCAGTGTTGTAGGCCTCAACTAGTCAACAGAATGCAGGACACGTAATAATGGGCTTAAGCTACAGGAAGCCAGATTTAGGCTGAATATCAGGAAAAACATCTTAACAGTTAGAGCAGTATGACAAAGGAACCAATTACCTTGGGAGATGGTCAGTGCTCCAACGCAGGAGGCCTTCAAGAAAAAATTGGACAACTATCTATCAGATCTGCTTTGATTGGATTCCTTCGTTGAGCAGGGTGGACTCAATGGCCTTACAGGCCCCTTCCAACTCACTTATTCTAAGATTCTATGATTCTAGTCGGTCATAGTCCACCAAACCAGGGTCAGATTCTGATCCATAGTGGGCATGCTAGCTGCACTGGAAGAGGCTGTTAGTAAAAGGGGAAGAGAAACAGAAGGAAAAAAGAGCTGTTAGGGAAGGGAAGGAAGATGAGGAGAAGAGAAATAGGCATACAGATAAAGCAAAACAGGCAACATTTAAAGTTAGCCCTGGACCATAAACTGCAAATCTGGCATTGTTCTCTAGTGATGTGAGAAAATCTTATCATTGCTAAGATTGCAGTTAAGACCGAGTGTCTCAGCATGGCTAGACAGGATGGTTTGCTCTTTTTGACAGTGATCTCATGATGTAATTGCAAGAATGTTCCTACCTAGACCTTTCTAGCCTCTATGGGGGCTTTTACTTTTTTTTGTTGAGGATAGGGTTGCTCTGTTTTGGTCCATTTCCAGCATGTATGATCATGGGAAATGAACCAAACTGAGCTTGAGGAATTGATAAAAAAAATTAAGTATGTATTAAAACAGTAATTATGCACTGTGTCAGTTTAAAACCAGCATTAGGTAGGTGTATTATGAGTTAGGTGTGTATATTAAGTACGTACACCTAATACAGAAGGCTAGATAGCTCAGTGGTCTTAAGTATCTGGTTGTGGAACCAGGGTTGGAAATTTGATTCCCCACTGTGCCTCCTGGGAGAAGAGCCAGCCTGGGTAGTCATAGGCAAGCTACACAGTCCCAGGTGCCCCCAGAGGAAGGGAATGGCAAACCACTTATTTGTGTTCTCTACCTAAAAAACCCTGGAAAGGGCTGTTATAAGTCAGAATTAACACAAGTCAGACAGCACACAATTATTAGTACCTAATACACATAACTACTGTATTTTTCCGTTTATAAGATGACCCAATGTATAAGACGACCCCCCCTTTTCTAACCCCAAATTATAAAATTTGATCCCTGCTTTTCCCTTCCTTTTGCTAAGCCACGGAGCTTAGCAAAAGGAAGGGAAAAACAGGGATCAAAGGGCTCCCTTTGACCGCTGCTTTTCCTTGCCTTTTGCGAAGCCATGGGGCTTAGCAAAAAGGAAGGGAAGGCTCCCTTTGGGTAAAGCAGCCCTGAAAGGGCTGCACAATCACAGCACTTTGATCCTGAAGCCCTTTCATGGCTGCTTTACCCGAAGGGAGCCTTCCCTTCCTTTTTGCTAAGCCCCGTAGCTTCGCAAAAGGCAGGGAAAAGCGGCTGCTTTCCGTGTATAAAACAACCCTCATTTTGTTGTCTAATTATTTAAGGAAAAAGTGTCATTTTATACACGGAAAAATATGGTAACTTGTAATACACATACCTAAAGTGATACTTGATCTTGATGATGCACGTCCAGTGTTCTCTGCCATGTTATTCAAGGGTGTCCTCATTGTCGTTTGGCACGAGGGGGGGAACTAATTGCTATCTTAGGGATCCAATTGTTCTCCATATGAAAAATATGGCGAGCCAGTTGGAGTCTTCTACGTTCGACAGTGTTATGAAGTTTACATGAGCTGCTCCTTCGGAGCACCTCCTCGTTCGTAATGTGATTGAAATATCGGATCTTTAAGATCTGACGGAGACACCTCTGCTGGAAGAGATGTTAAAGTGATACAGCATATGTTTACTCCTCTAATACACACTTACCTTTTTCTTTACACTTTTTTACACTTCCTTGTACACTTTTTTTGCATGCACTTTTTTACACCTCCACAGAGCCAAGAAAGTGTTTAATTTGCCGATATTGTGAAGTGTCTCTCTTCTTAAGCAGCTTAATGACACTGGCAAATTGACAGTGGTGGGTGGACCAAAGAAGGTTGCTTAATGTCCCATACGTCATTTGGATGTGAGGATTGCACCAAATGGCATATTAGACCTCTTAGCAAATGGCATACTCGAGACTTCCTATTCAGTCCACTCCATCCTGCTCCAATTGCCACATGTAGATAAGCCCTCACTTAGCTCCCCAGCCTTCATGGTGTTACACCACCAATCTTGAAATAAGATTCAAGTGCCAATCTAACTGGGTTCCATATGGCGGACAAGAAGGTACACTATTTAGTTCTCTGCTTCTGACAGCAGGATGCCTTGAACTGTCCCTGTTGCATAGACTGAAGAAAGAGAAACTAGATATTTCAAGCTGTCCCTGTTGTATAGAATGGAGAAAGGGGAAAGAAGGAAACAAGACCTTCCAAAGGACTATTTGACAGACAAGTATCCTTTTCAACAGATAGGTGTATGTTTGTCCATCAAACCTGATGGCCATATTGTTGGAAAGCCATCCAAAGGGAGAAGCGGCAAAATTCCATTAAATTATGAACTCACAGCATCTACCAGAAATGGGTAAAGTTGCTTTTATTTTGAACCAGCTCCCAGAATGATACAGCCAATATGGCACTGGCTGTTCTGCCTGTGAGATTTTGGGTGTTGTAGTCCAAAAAATAGTGTTCTCATTTCTGGCATCTACAGTAATATGAGAGAATGAATCATGGCACCGTATGAGCTTGCTATTGTGTTCTACATGGAATGTAATTATGTAAAGCAGATGTGGAGAAAATGAATGCACTGAAAAGCCATACTGAAGATGTAAATTTCATGCAATCTCATTTGTGCAAATCCTTACTCTAAAGCAATCAGCTGAGCTGGGGAAAGGCCTGCAGGTTCTCCTAATAAATGTGTTCCAAAATGTGTCATTTTTGTCCCTGCGCAAGCAGATGTGCAAAAAAAGACGATTTCACCATTTGGGTTATAAATATTGCATATTGAAAGTGCCTAATTCATAAAAAGTTGTATGCATCATTTATGGGACAGCAGCTATAACGGAATGAAAAGCGCTTATCTAAATAGTCTATGGGCTCCTCAATTCATCAGCTTTCCCTTACCCAACTACAACAAAGTTCGAAAAAGTCTGTTTGCCTTTATGTACCCAGGAGCTGAGGCCATTAATGAAGAAACGCAAGGTCAGCTTTAAAATGTTATCAGGCCAAACAGATTAAATGTATTCATGCACAAATGCAACTGTTTTCTAAAGAGACTTACAGGCGTCTATTGACAAAAGCCAAGGCATCGTAGCTCATTCGCTTGACACATGCAGAATACGAGATAGCTTAGGTTTAGAAGTGCCAGGTCTCAGAGCACCAGCTGGAGTGCAGGGGAATTGCTATGCTTCTCCAGGCTGGAGAGATAAACCTCAAGGTAAGTGGCTAAAGAGCAAAAAGTTTGATATTGGTGCATGAGCTGGTGATGGTCTGAGGCCCATTTCCATCCAGTCCCAGTTGGCATTAGGAGATCACTGGTTCAGTAAGAAACATTTTTTTTAACCCATGTTACATTTGTGCAACAGAGCACACTGAAATGCCAGGAGAGGGAGGAGCAGACTGGGGAGATATGCCATTTGGAGCAAGGCAGCGAGTGGAGCACTAGCATTTGAACTCATGGACCCCCTTGTTGTGCAACAGCAGTGGGAAAAATCCCCTGGGGGCTGGGGATGAGCTTTCTGGAGGTCCTAGCAGCAATGCAGAGCTTGGGAAAACTCCCCATATGCTGGATCTGAGGTAGTGCAGAGTGTGAGCCCTAGCAGAAAGGGTGACAGCCGCTGAAGCTGCTAGGCACATTTTGCCACCATGGGCAGTCACTGAAGAACAGTGTTTTTATACCTGACTCTGGCTGTGGATTGCTGTATAGTTAGCTGGGTTTTACCCAGATTTCAGGACCATTTACCGGGAATCTTCTTGAGCCTTTTTCTATAATCATCCAGGTATCACTTCCAAACTCTTGGTGAGATGTTTTGTACTGAAATTTAAGTCATGTGAATTATACAAATTAAAATAGCTATAATCATTTGTTCACTTTTTCGACAACAGCCAGACTCTAGTTGAAAATGTATGCTGGTGTAAATCCATTCTCATTAATCTCAGTTGGAGATTATTTTACAATAAGATGTCAGTGTAGGCATTTGCTGTCACACATTGAGTCACATGACTGGTGAGTGATAGCAAATGCCTATGTTGACTTCTTAACTTGCAGCCATTCACAACTGTGATTTACATCAATGACCTTGCATCTGGGGGCACAAGTCATAAGATTCTGGGCATTGTCAGGCAGAAAAGTAGCTTTCTCAAACCATAATCCAAGAATCACCTAGTGGGGGGGGGGGGGAATAAAAAGCACACCTCTGGTCACGATGGCTGAAATATGTAGTTTATCATCCAAAAAAAACCTGTGTTCCCAAGCTCTGGAAAGTGGGAATTAGGGTTCCTAAATGTCAGATGTAACTCTCCTAAACGAAGTAACTGTGGTTTTTTTAAAAAATCTTCAGAATGAAAGGCAGGAAGAGTTTGAAATTTGAGACCATTGATTTATTCTTTTATATGTCATGTGCCCTCAAGTTGCATCTGACATCTAGGAACCCTAATAGGGTTTTCAAGGAGAGTGAGATATTTAAGAAGTGGTTTTATGAGTGCCACTTCTCCCTCCTAGCAGTGAGTTTCCATAGCTGAGCAGGGATTCGAATCCAGGTCTCCTGAGTCCTGGTCCATCACTGTATCATAACTAACACAGGGATACGAGAACCAACTGTATTGTAGTGATTAAATTGTTGGACTGGAATGTAGGTCTCCGGTTCAAGTCTATACTGAGACATGAAGCCCACAAGGTAATTTTGGATCAGTTACATTTATTTATTTATTTATTTATTCCTTACCTCTCCCCCCCCCCCCTCTCCTTAAAAAGAACCTAGAGTATGGTTTCAAACCATACGTCCTTACAGGGTTGTTGTGTGGATAAAAGGGGGTGAAGAACTATTTGTGTTCCCTGGATCTCATAGGAAGAGGTGCAAAACCATAAAAATGCAGTCATAGATAATGCACATACTGTTGCTCAGACCAGCAAAACATTTTCTAGGTCAGTAATTTTCATGAACTAATTTCAAAGGCTAATTTCAATACACAAAGGAATAACAATCTGGTCCAGGAAAATAAATGGAGACTTTGTTTTTAGAGAGTACGAGTTGTTTTGTGTAGGTTTGATTTACTACGAGCAGGTAATGGAGAGATTTAAATGGCATGTGATATGAGCACACTGCACCCCATTGTTCTTCCCCCATCAGGTGTTCTCCATACTCCTGCTTCCACATTAAAAGGTCAGTGGTGAAATCCTGCCTTAACCACATGAATAATTTTTTGTACAATTGAAGGTTACAGTCTCTTCTTCTTCTTCTTAAATGTTATTTTCTTCCAGAATGCAAGGCTATTTAATGTGGCTAACAGAAAGTCTTATGCATTCATCTGCAAACGCCTGAAATTGATTTTCTACTTGAATTCCCAAGGTTGCTCAGTGGTCATAAATGACTGCAGAAATATAATTTCCGGTAGACTTTCAAGCATCTTGCGAGAGAGGATGCTTTGATCTTTCCCTCCCCCTTGCCTTACATCTCTGACAGAGGATTACAGTAAAACTGCCGTTAATTGACTTTTACTTAGCCAAAATCTCTAGCCGCTTGAACTTGCTATGCGTTTCCTAGCTAGGCTTCATTTGTGCGTTACCTTCCGTGTTAAGTTGTCTCTGTGATTGGTCCCTTGCCATTCCAAACACTGCCTGCATCTGGTTAATATTTGGTTAAATTAGGTTAGACACAAGGGACGTGGTGGCGCTGCAGGTTAAACCGCAGAAGCCTCTGTGCTGCAAGGTCGGAAGACCAGCAGTTGTAAGATCGAATCCACGGAACAGAGTGAGCTCCTGTCGCTTGTCCCAGCTCCTGCCAACCTAGCAGTTCGAAAGCATGTAAAAATGTGAAGTAGATAAATAGGTACCACCACGGTGGGAAGGTAACGGCATTCCGTGCCTAGTCGCGCTGGCCACGTGACCACGGAAACTGTCTTCAGACAAACGCTGGCTCTATGCTTGCAAAAGGGGATGAGCACTGCGTAGAGTCGGACACGACTGGACTAAATGTCAAGGGGGACCTTTACCTAGGTTAGACAGCTAAACAGCATGCCAATAATGCCTGTGCCACTTGGATGTGTGAGATCAGCATCAAGCATGCCCATGCCATCATGAGTGCTAGATCTCAGATAGTGACCATAACCTGAAAGATTTGCTAGTCTTTTTTAGGTCTCCAGGTGGGGAGACAAATCTCAGAGCAAGGGGTGTTCAAGGAGGAGAAGGTTTAATTCTGCTGTGTGTGGTGTTGCAGAGTTTTGAAGGTTTGTTTAATTCCTCCAGCTGTGCTGTAGAAGTGCAGGAAGTTACAGAGCAGAAGAGCTTCAAGTTCCTTAGATTTAGTTCATCTCCTTTTTACTCATCAGCTGGCACTTACAGTCTCAGTAATTCACTCTGAGATAGAATGATGGAAAGAATACAATTTTACATTACTTACAACAAAAGAGATAACTGAAGCCAAAACATGACTGCTTTGAGCAACAGGCCTCAACAGACTAACTGCTTTCAACAGACTGCTGAGAGGGGGGAAATACAGAGCAGAGAGGCATGTCTCTGAAGTCAGAGACAGAGAAAGAACGATTGGTTACTGCTAGATTGACAGTCACCCCATATCCCTCCCAGCCACACCCACTAGAGGCAGCATGTGAGGTTGCAATAACTCCAACATATGTTGGCTTCCTCCTGGACTCCCAAATTCCATCTCACTCCAAGGCTCACTAGTACCAAAACCAAGTTACTTTGTTCATGTATTGTCCTCGATACCCTTGCCTGCCCTGCCTCTGTGACATAAGGAGGACCTCCCTCTGTGATGTCACAGGATCCCCCCCCCTTTGACATCACCGGAGTCCCACATATATGGTGTTATACACAAAAAGCCTCCTAAGTGTTGGGATCTTGAACCTACTATTGTGGTGCTTCTCCTGTGCAGCGGAAGGAGTAATACTCAAATATATTCAAATATATGATTTAGTTCAAAAACAGAATAAATGCCAGAACATTTGTTTTATCAATTATTTTTGTTAGAGCACACGTATGTTTTTGACTTACATCTTGTAATACCAGAGTGGAATAAAAACAATATAAAAACAATTCAATATTTTAAAAATCAATAAGAACCATTAAGAAAAACAGAATACATATATTAGTATTTCTTTATTTAAATTATTTTTATCCCACCTTTCTCCTTGAAAAGGACCCAAGGCAGCTTACGTCATTAAAAACACAAATACAGTATTAAAAGAAACAAAGTTCAAAACCAAATAATAAATTACAATATTAAAAGGAATATATTTGTCAAATATCGTATTAAACAAATATCATATTAAAATCCATAGTAAGAATATTAAAAACACAAGTGAAATACAAGTAAAACAAAATAAAATGCTTCCTTTTAAAAAAACAAAACCCATTGGTCAACCAGTTATTTAAAGGAAAGCATGCCTGAAGAAACAGATCTTTGCCTTCTCTTGTGTCCCAACTAAAGACACCTGTGAGGGTAGTGGGACCAAGAGAAAGACTTCTCCTAATGGCTTATAATGGGAAATACGGTCTTTTAGATAGCTTGGACCCAAGCCGTTTAGGGCTTTGTTGTTGTTGTTTAGTCGTTTAGTCGTGTCCGACTCTTCGTGACCCCATGGACCAGAGCACGCCAGGCCCTCCTGTCTTCCACTGCCTCCCGGAGTTGGGTCTAATTCATGTTGGTAGCTTCGATGATACTGTCCAACCATCTCGTCCTCTGTCGTCCCCTTCTCCTCTTGCCCTCACACTTTCCCAACATCAGGGTGTTTTCCAGGGAGTCTTCTCTTCTCATGAGATGGCCAAAGTACTGGAGCCTCAGCTTCAGGATCTGTCCTTCCAGTGAGCACTCAGGGTTGATTTCCTTCAGAATGGATAGGTTTGTTCTCTTTGCAGTCCAGGGGACTCTCAAGATTCTCCTCCAGGAGTCTCCTCCATTTAGGGCTACATATTGGTTAAAACCTGTGGTAGCACATGTGGACAGACCACAGAACAAAGAGCAAAGGCATCTCTTGAAGGCAATGTATAAGTCACAGCACAATCTTCTATAATGAAGCCCAGCTGAAGATATTACATCCTCATCTCTGAAGAGCAGCAAACAAGAGAGCACCAAACACCTTCTGGTGAAGGAAGACTTTTCTAAAACAAGAGGTTTGATATAATGAGCTGAACGGAATGTAGGGAGAGAAAAATGAATCAGTGGAAGACCTGTTTTCCGATTGGGAACAGCTGTTTCATAGTTGTGAATCAAATTAGAAATGTTGTTTACAGGGGCAGAATGGATTCCTGCAGCACACAAATCTTGTGTGACAAGCGATGCCTAAATTAATTGCCAACCATTGAAGAAGAGAATCCCGTACCTTAGTTAGATACAAGAGCTGTTCCTTACAGATAGACCTGAGGAGGCTTTTGATCGTGCATAACCCCCAGGATGGCTATTATAGTCATCCATCCTCTTCATCCATTATTATGATCCATAAACACATGACGTCTCATGCCATGAGATGCTCAAAATCGTGTAGCACCACCTTTCGTCAATTCCTGGCAGTGACCCAAGCTTTCCTCCCAAGAAGCACCACCCATTACTGCTACCTTCTCTACCTCCTCCACTTTGCCTCCTTTTGTCACCTTCCTCCTCCTGCCAACTCCCTCTTAAGATGTCCCAGCCACTTCTTTATACAGAAAGCAAAGTAAGGAGCAGCAGCTGCATAAGCAGATGAGTGGGAGCAGCAGAGATGTGGGTGCAGAGATAAGACTGCAATTGCTATTCTTGGCATCCAGCCATTTGAAGCTGCCCACCAAATTATGCGTAATGGTTGAGGTAGCCTTGTCAGTCACCTTCAAGGTTTCTATAAGCCAGTGGTGGGCAATCCCCAGAGGTCCAGGGTCCTTAAATGCTGTATTCCTGGACTTTGGAGGGCTCCACCCATTCCTGTAATACCCTCCTCCAAATTTTTACAAAAATGTTATTGTTTAAAAAAACTAACATTGAAGAAGGCTTCTTGCTCCCCCTAGTGGCCAAAATATTTTTAAATAGGGGAGGAGCCTAAGATATGCAGGAGGGTCTTCAAAATATGGTCGAATTATCCTCTACGCTACAAAAAGGACATAAGGGGATTTTGAGCCAAAAATGCCCCCTCCCCCCATCATTTTCAAGTGTGTGTAAAGGAGGTGAGGGTATGAGTGCTGAGGGTCTGCCTTTTGTCCCATGGAGACTCTGTGCGGATCATGGACCACATGTTGCTTACCCCTACTGTAAGCTGTATAGTAAGACTGTATCTGCAGGGGATCACTTCCAAGTCCCTCTCCACCACGGATGGTGAATAATGCAGAAATAGCAAACACTATTTCTGCTATATGTAGCATGGTCTCTGGCTACCTCTAGTGGCCAGTTCTGGTAAATACACCCTGGGAATGTGTATGAATACAGATTTCCGGGTGTGTGTTTTTTTAATTTAATATTTTTAGACTTAGGATGAGTGAATCTGCGGATACTGATCTTGTGGATACGGGGTCCTACTGTACAAAGAAAGACAATTGTTTTCAAGTCAGAAGAATCTAAAGCCAGACTTCATTATATTTCCTGGCCAAAGGGGTATATTTGGTTTTCTGCTACCACCACTCCAACTGCTTATCCCTTTTATCTTCAAAATGATCTCAGGTAGGTGGTTTGACCCAACTCTCAAGGTCATGTCCATGAGCTTCATGGCCAACTGGAATGTTGAACCAAGATGTCCTCAGTCTGTCACTAAGCACTACCCAGAAAGGGCCTATCAAATATAGTTGAATTCCTTTTCCTGTTGAATATTTGATTACCTCTGCTCTGAGGAAACTAATGTCTTGTGCCTTTTTTTCCCGTGCTATTCCTGCTTTTTTTTTGTCTTCACTTGGCAAAAGGTCATGCACATACACGGTTAATTTCTCAGAATGCAGTAAAAGCATGCTGTAACTAGATGATTTTAGGGCAAATGTATTTTCTAGTGTTTGGGATCAATGCAAAATTGCTTTAATATCTCACACTTTTCACTACACACTTTAAGCACCACTGATGGGCAATTTGGAAAATATTTGAGAACGGGTCTAAAAGTAGCTTTTAATGGCAATTTTTGGTACTCTTAACAGCCTGATTGCATAGTCCACAGCACTGAATAAACTGTTTGTACTAGGCCCTGCAAGGCAGACGCAAAGTGCCAGCTCATCTTCGACTCAACCATGAAGCCCAGAGCATCCTTCTAGTGGGTGTATGGACTATGAAAACGGAATTAAAAAGAGAAGGCAGGACTAGGGACAGGCTTTAAAAATATGTTCGCTTCCCATGAACTTCAGGGCTGGCTGCTGTAGTTCCATGGTAGAGCTACTGGCCCTTTAATAAGTTTCACCATACCCAGGCTTAGGGTCTTGACATCTTCTTGCTGAATAAGTTGTCTGGTAAAAACATGATGGCTACCTCCACCCTGATATAGGCTACAAACTATAAGACAAATGCCCTTTGGTTCTTCCCCTTTGGCTCATGCCAAGCGACTCCACCATAGCTTCATAACTGCTGGATAGCTTAGAGGCTTAGGTCTCTGGCTGCAGAGCCAGAGTTTGGGAGTCCAATTTCCCATTGTGTCTCCTTGAGAGAGGCTGGACTCAATGATCCATAGGGTCTCTTATAGCTCTGCAGTTCAAAGGTTATTATTATTAAAGCACCTTATATACACCTGGGAACTGTTCCAGCAGCAGCTGATTCCCCCAAACATCTCCTGGACCTTTTCCTATTTATAGCTTGGATAACATGCATGCACTCGAGATTCAGGATCAAGACACATTAGGTAGCTTGAATGTAACAGATCTAAGAGAGAGAGGTGAGGAAGGCTTCCACTAGGAGTCAAGCCTTTTTGGTTGTGGCCTCATTTCTCTGGAACAGGTTCCCATTAGAGATTCAGCAGGCCCCCTCCCTCCAGATTTTCAAGAAGCTATTAAAGACTGAACTGTTCAAAGAATCCTTTAAGGACATTCTTTTCTTTAGGTAGCGATTTGATCCATGGCTTAGTTTTTTATTTCAGAGGATGGTGGCCATCATTTAGTTATTAGTTTGAGTTTTTATTTGGTTGGTTCTTCCACCCCCACCCCCCTGTTATTTGCTTCTGGTGGGTGGAGCAGTTCATAAGGGGTTGATTTCTATATGGGCAGAGTAGTGGATTTTCACTAAGTGGGTCAGACATTTATTAAATAAAAATGTAAAAAATGAATGAATGAATGAATGGCAATACCTTTTTCTCTCAAGACAAAGTAGATACTTCGATATGATATGATATGATACAACTTTTCAAATACTTGAAAGGTAGTCATACGAAGGAGGGACAGGATCTGTTCTCAATCATCCCAGAGTGCAGGACACACAATAATGGGCTCAAGCTACAGGAAGCCAGATTTCGGTTGAATATCAGGAAAACTTCCTAATTGTTAGAGCAGTATGACAATGGAACCAATTACCTAAAGGGGTGGTGAGTGCTCCAACACTGGAGGGATTCAAGAGAAATTTAGACAACCACTTGGAAGATGTTCTTTGATATTTATTCCTGCATTGAGCAGGGGGTTGGACTCGATGACCTTATAGGCTCCTTCCAACTTCAATACTCTATTATTCTATGATTTTGTGATTGTGGAGAAAGGATTGGAGCATTTGGGAAGGGAGGAAATCAGATTAAATTCAGTCATTCTGTTTCTCTCATCATGATTAAGCTGCCATTTCACTTGTTGATGAACAACCTGAAGAGTTAGTTTACAATTAAGCATCACAAGCAGGATTTTTAAATAATTTTCTTCTGTCGTTTCAAGTCAAAACAGTTTCATTTGGTAATGAATTTCTGAACAGCTGATACGTTTCAGTCCTTCCAAAGGCAAAATTCTTCCCAGAGATTGTGTTGATTCGACTTGCATTCAGATTCCTCAGGAGTCAAGTCGAATCCAGAAAAGAATTTTAAACTTTTTGGTAACAATAAGAGAATCAAACTAATACTATGGTCTAAAGAGAGGAGATGGGGAAACAAGAGGAAATAATAGTCAGCCTGGAAAATGAAAGTGAAGCAGGCTACATGATAATTAATATTATAGGAAATGGCAGTCATTGCAGCCCTTCACAATGAGACAAATTGCACTTTACATACAAATTGCTATGATCCCCTTTGTAAAAATAAATTAAAAGGAATTTCATTTCTTGATGAATGAAATGTAGCCTTCAAAGATTTATCGCTTACACAGTGGAAAAACAGGTCTGGGAATTAGGTATGTCTAAATGATATAAGGAACTAGATTTGGTGGACAGAGTTCCTGAAGAACTATGGATGGAGGCTCATAACGTTGTACAGGAGGCAGCAACAAAAACCATCCCAAAGAAAAGGAAATGCAAGAAAGCAAAGTGGCTGTCCAATGAGGCCTTACAAATAGCAGAGAAGGGAAGGGAAACAAAATGCAAGGGAGACAGGGAAAGTTACAGAAAATTGAATGCAGACTTCCAAAGAATAGCAAGAGGGCCTTCTTAAATGAACAGTGCAAAGATATAGAGGAAAATAATAGAAAGGGAAAAACCAGAGATCTGTTCAAGAAAATTGGAGCTATTAAAGGAACGTTTTGTGCAAAGATGGACATGATAAAGGACAAAAATGGTAGGGACTTAACAGAAGCAGAAGACATCAAGAAGAGGTGGCAAGAATACACAGAGGAATTATACCAGATCTGGATGTCCCGGACAACCCAGATAGTGTGGTTGCTGACCTGGAGCCAGACATCGTGGAGAGTGAAGTCAAGTGGGCCTTAGAAAGCATGGCTAACAACAAGGCCAGTGGAGGTGATGGCATTCCAGTTGAACTATTTAAAATCTTAAAAGATGACGCTGTTAAGGTGCTACGCTCAATATGCAAGCAAGTTTGGAAAACTCAGCAGTGGCCAGAGGATTGGAAAAGATCAGTCTACATCCCAATCCCAAAGAAGGGCAGTGCCAAGGAATGCTCCAACTACCGTACAATTGCACTCATTTCACACGCTAGCAAGGTTATGCTCAAAATCCTACAAGGTAGGCTCCAGCAGCATGTGGACCGAGAACTCCCAGAAGTACAAGCTGGATTTCGAAGGGGCAGAGGGACTAAAGACCAAATTGCTAACATGCGCTGGATTATGGAGAAAGCCAGAGAGTTCCAGAAAAACATCTACTTCTGCTTCATTGACTACACAAAAGCCTTTGACTGTGTGGACCACAGCAAACTATGGCAAGTCCTTAAAGAAATGGGAGTGCCTGACCACCTTATCTATCTCCTGAGAAATCTATATGTGGGACAGGAAGCAACAGTTAGAACTGGATATGGAACAACTGATTAGTTCAAAATTGGGAAAGGAGTACGACAAGGCTGTATATTGTCTCCCTGCTTATTTAACTTATATGCAGAACACATCATGCGAAAGGCTGGACTGGAGGAATCCCAAGCCGGAATTAAGATTGCCGGAAGAAATATCAACAACCTCAGATATGCAGATGATACAACTCTGATGGCAGAAAGTGAGGAGGAATTAAGGAACCTCTTAATGAAGGTGAAAGAGGAGAGCACCAAAAATGGTCTGAAGCTCAACATCAAAAAAACGAAGATCATGGCCACTGGTCTCATCACCTCCTAGCAAATAGAAGGGGAAGATATGGAGGCAGTGACAGATTTTACTTTCTTGGGCTCCATGATCACTGCAGATGGTGACAGCAGCCACGAAATTAAAAGACGCCTGCTTCTTGGGAGGAAAGTGATGACAAACCTAGACAGCATCTTAAAAAGCAGAGACATCACCTTGCCAACAAAGGTCCGCATAGTCAAAGCTATGGTTTTTCCAGTAGTGATGTATGGAAGTGAGAGCTGGACCATAAAGAAGGCTGACCATCGAAGAATTGATGCTTTTGAATTGTGGTGCTGGAGGAGACTCTTGAGAGTCCCCTGGACTGCAAGGAGAACAAACCTATCCATTCTAAAGGAAATCAACCCTGAGTGCTCACTGGAAGGACAGATCCTGAAGCCGAGGCTCCAATACTTTAGCCATCTCATGAGAAGAGAAGACTCCCTGGAAAAGACCCTGATGTTGGGAAAGTGTGAAGGTAAGAGGAGAAGGGGACGACAGAGGATGAGATGGTTGGACAGTGTCATCGAAGCTACCAACAAATTTAATAATTTGATTAATTAGATAATTGATAATTACTTGATTTTATATAACTATTTGAGTTTATATTATTGTTTAATGTTGAGTTTATTTTGATAATTTAAATATTGTTTATTGTATTAATTTAGTGGATCTTGTTTTTTTCTTCTTTTTCCTTTTCCTTTTGACATGGAGTGGAAGGCTTGCCCCCCCAGCGGGGGTTCTAACATCCGAGTGATTACGGGTAGAGGGAGATATGGCGCTGGCACAGTGCGTACTCGTTTTAGAAGAACAGTGAACAGATGTTTAAAGGCTGTTCATTGTTCTGGCACTCTGACCAACTGCCAGCCTCGAGGTAGCCAGATCAGCTGGCCCTCCACTCTAAAACTGGTGCTGTTGAACGCCAGGTCTGTGTCCAATAAATCCCAGCTTATACAAGACCTTATTCTGGAGGAGGATGCAGACCTGGCATGCATAACTGAGACCTGGATGGACAGGGAAGGGGGTGTTCCTCTGACCCTTGCCTGCCCGACTGGTTATGCAGTCCAGCACCAGGGTAGACTTGAGGGGCGGGGGGGGGGGGTTGCCATTGTTTATAGAAATACCTTGGAGGTTATTAGGCGCTCTGCGGTGGTAAAGCCGGGTCTGGAGGCCATCCACGTGTCGATTGGGGCCAGGGATGGTATTGGGATCTTGCTGGGTTACCGCGCTCCCCGCGACCCAGCCACCTCCCTACCGGAGCAGGTGGAATTTGTCTCCGCGGCACTGTTGGAGTCCCCGAGGCTTCTGGTCCTGGGTGACTTCAATATCCATGTGGAGGCAGAGATTTCCGGTCCAGCTCTTGAGTTCTTGGAAACCATGGCTTCCTTGGACATGTCCCAACATGTTAACGGCCCCACCCATGTGGGTGGTCATATGCCAAACCTGGTGTTTTCCACAGGGTGGAGCGAGTGTGGTCTGATGGTGGCTGATCTTGTTTCAGTTCCCTTGTCATGGTCAGATCACCACCTAATAAAATGTAACCTCGCAGTGGCTCTTCCCCCCCCCCCCCCCCGCAGGGAGCAGGGTCCTATTTTAATGGTCCGCCCTCGAAGGCTACTGGATCCATTGCAATTCCAGGATGCCATGAGAGGGATTCCAGCTGATCTGTCTGGCGCTCCTGTCGAGGCTCTGGTTGACGGTTGGCTTGCTGCCGCCACTAGGGCTGTAGACACGATCGCTCCTAAACGCCCTCTCCGGAGCAGAGCTCGGCCAGGGCCCTGGTTTAATCAGGATCTGCGAGCTATGAAGTGATATAGGAGATGGCTAGAGAGCAAATGGAGAAAGAAACCGACGGATTATAATAAGGAAGCTGTCAGGATCGCGACTAACCGCTACCTGGCTAAGGTGTGGGCTGCTAGACAATCACACATCGCTAACCGGATAAGCGAAGCTTCAAATCAGCAGGCGGAACTTTTCCGTATAGTTCGCGATCTATCCGGAATTGGTCTAGGTGATAGGCCTCCTACTAATATCTCACCTGACCAATTTGCAGCAATTTTAAAATCTAAAGTGGAGGCCATCCGCCGGGATCTTTCTCCTTTTTTAAATACAGTGGATCGAGCAGAGATGTCCAGTGCTCCGTCCTGCCCGGTGAGATTTGAATGCTTTCAGCCTGTGACCCCAGACATGGTGGACAAAGCGCTCGATCGCTGTCGGGCCACCACCTCCTCCCTTGACCCTTGCCTGGCCTGGCTAATCAAAGCAGCCAGGCCTATAACAACGGAATGGGCCACAGAAATAATTAATGGGTCTCTCTAGGAGGGCAAGGTTCCCCTTGCTCTCAAGGAGACATTCATTAGGCCCATTAGGAAGAAACCAAATTTGGCGGCGGACGATATTGGCAATTATAGGCCCGTCGCCAATGTTTCTTTCCTCAGCAAAGTGGTGGAGAGGGTGGTGGCTGATCAGCTTCAGGCTCTTCTGGATGAAACCAATGCCCTGGATCCATTCCAGTTGGGCTTCAGGCCTGTTGAGGGAGGCTGACCGGGGCAAAATGTCCTTGTTGGTCCTCCTCGATATCTCAGCCGCCTTTGATACCGTCAACCACGGTATCCTCCTGGGGAGGCTCTCCGAGCTGGGAATCGGTGGCCTGGCGCTTGCCTGGCTCCGATCCCTCATGGAGAACCATCACCAGAGAGTACAGCTTGGGGAGAGTGTTTCGGCCCCGTGGAGTCTCAATTGTGGGGTTCCGCAGGGGTCGATCCTCTCCCCAATGCTGTTTAACATCTATATGAGGCCGCTGGGAGGGGTCATCAGGGGGTGTGGGGCTTCGTGCCATCAGTATGCTGATGACACCCAGCTCTACATCTCCTTTTCACCGACCTCAGTGGATGCCGTTTCGTCCCTTGAGCACTGTCTGGAGGCCGTGCTGCAATGGATGCAGCTGAATGGGTTGAGGTTGAACCCGGACAAGATGGAGGTCTTGAGGGTGGGTGGCCTCTCCGTTGGCGGTTTGGGAAACTCCCTCTCTTTTGGGGGGGTGACTCTCACCGCAAAGAGTGAGGTGCACAGCTTGGGGATACATCTGGACCCGACACTTACCATGGAAATCCAGGTGGCGTCCGTGGCCCGCTCCGCCTATTTCCACCTATGGCGGATTGCCCAGCTGCGAACCTATCTTGATGGTAGGGCCCTCACCACTCTTGTCCATGCACTTGTAATCTCGAGATTAGATCACTGTAATGCGCTCTACGTGGGGCTACCTTTGAGATTGTTGCGGAAGCTTCAAATGGTGCAGAATGCGGGGGCCAGACTCCTTAGTGGGGTGAGAAAATACCAACATATCTCTCCCACTCTGGCTGCCTTACATTGGCTGCCCATTCGCTTCCGCATTGATTTCAAAGTGTTGATGATGACGTATAAAGCCCTAAACGATTTAGGACCTCGATACCTGGCAGATCGCCTTCTCCCACCTAGTTCTACCCGAATCACCCGTCATAGCCAGGAGGGATGGCTGAGGGGCCTAACGCTGAGAGAGGCCCGGAAAGAAAGAACAAGAAACCGGGCCTTCTCAGCAGTGGCCCCTCGACTTTGGAATAACCTTCCATCAGAGATCCGCCTGGCTCCCTCGCTGGGTGTTTTTAAGAGCCAATTGAAAACTTGGCTCTTCAGGCAGGCCTTCCCTCCTGTCACTATTTGATTTTATTTTATTATAATTTTTTTCCCATCTTGAGTATTATTAATATTAATATTATTGTTTTGAACTGTTTTATTTTAATTTTAATTGTTCTAATGTTTTTATATTTAATGTTTATGGAACCCGCCCTGAGTAGACTTTGTCTAAAAGGACGGGATAAAAATCGAATAAATAAATAAAAAATAAAATAAACATGAATTTGACCCAACTCCGGGAGGCAGTGGAAGACAGGAGGGCCTGGCGTGCTCTGGTCCATGGGGTCACGAAGAGTCGGACACGACTTAACAACTAAACAACAACAACTTCATCAAAAAATGAATGCATGGAACCACAGCTGCTGCGCGTTCCCTTCCCCCCCCCCCCCCCCGGACTACCAGCCCACTCACAATCCACCGTGTGCCTCTTCCACAGGCAGCTATCCAGTCCAGGCAGGAGCTCGGGCTTCCCTGCCCCACCTCCTCTGGCAGCTGACCACTCAGACAAGGAGGCAGGGTGGGGATTCTCGCTCTGCAGCCATTGAGTGGTCAGCTGCCAGAGGAGGCAGGGAAGGGAAGCCCGAGCTCCTGACCAGACTGGACAGTTGCCTGAGGAGGAGACTCCAGGTGGCATGCAGCAGATTGTGAGTGGGCTAGCCAGCCAGCCAGGTAGAGGAGATAATGTGTGGCAGTTGTGGTGTTGTGTGTACAAATTTTGATGAAGTGGGCCAAATCGATTTGTGCCCATCTCTAACATAAATATAATAAATAAAGAAGCCATGTCGTAAAAGGTAAAGGTACTGAGAAAGATATTCGAGCCAGAATTGTCTGTGGAGGAAGCATTGTGTTTTGGAATATCTTCTTAAACTGAAAGTAGGCCTTGACAGCGACAGAAGCTACACCTGGACTTAGATAGAAATTTCCTCTCTCTGCAAGGGAAACAGTTGGCATTTGTTTTATTTTTTAACCCAGAATCTTAAAGACAACTATTCCTTATTTATTTATTTATTTATTGGATTTCTATCCCGCCCATCTAGACCAAAGGTCTACTTCCTTGTCAGTCTGAATGGAGGACAATTAAAAAGAACAGTTTAAACTTTTTTTTCCTCATTCTTGCTTTTCTCAGCTTTGACAGGACATGCTTTGTTCACAAAGACAGCACTGATATAATGTGACAACTCCAGTCATGGCAATTCAGGTTAATAGCAAGTGGTAAAAGTGACAGGAGGGGAAACCTATCTGTCTGTATAGTGAGGAAGAAAGAAACTCATAGACCTCCAAAATGTAAACCACCTCTCCTAAAAAAGTAATTGTACTAGCATGCAGAGTTGTGAGGTTTTGCTACCATCCCTCAGTTCGATTGCTGTTTGTGATGTAACAGGATCAGTTTCAACTAAGACCCAGTTCTCATGCTTATTTGTGACCTAATGCAAACAGCACACTAAGAAATTAGGTGGCCATTTTCCTGTGGTGAGCACTTCTTCTGATGGCCCAGTGTTATGTAAACTGAGATGTGCCATGTTCTGTAGTCCCCAGAAAGCTAACATTCTTGCGCAATGCAGATTCCCAGACTCTGGCAGAAAACCTAGGTATGCACAAACCTGTGAAGGGCTATGTTTCTGGAGTGTGGTATGGCTCTTTGAACTGCTTCTCATATATCTTGCTAAATTAAATGGCTCTTACACCTCAGTAAATGTGCATAGGAAATTATTGGATAAAATCCTGTTGCTGTAAATTACACTGCATAAGTCCGATGATGTCAATCAGCTGGTGTAATTTTTCAGAAGTAAAATATTTGCAGTTTCTTTCCCCAAAGTCCCAAAGCGTCTTGGAATTTCTTTCATTATCAGGAGTCATAGAGGACCTTGGGATTGGAGGAAGAAGACTTTACATACCAAAAATTGTTGCCACCAAGATGACTTTATATCAGCCTTATGTGGCATAACTTCTGTAACAGGATTTCTGTCAACACATTTGTACTTTTTACCAACCAGAGATTGACAAAGTTACTTTATTGGACTACAACTCCCAGAATCCCCCACCCAACAGGGTCAGCGACTCTTCTGGTTAAGGGATTTGGAATGGAATAGTCCAAAAAGAATGTAGCCCAAGGCCTGTTATGAATCTCATTCCCTACTAAATACAACCCTTTGCTGGGAAACAAAACTGCAGCTATTGGAGAAGGGAATTAGGAAGGATTTATACCGAGGTATAGTTCAGAAGACTGGAGCACAGAGGTCAGTAGTTTGAATCCCTTTGTATAGAGTGGGACAGGGACTACTTGGGATCACCCAGCATATGTAAGGCTGATAGGTTTACATGTCCTGGCACCTATAAGACCTTGGACAAGGGGCATCCCAGGGTGCCACAAGGAGAAGAGATTGGTAGGTCACTTCTGAGTACAGAAGGACATCAGTATTTGCAGAGGATTAATAACTGTAAAACATCCTACTTTAACTTTCTTTGCCATACAGATAGAGATATAGCCACTCCCCCATACATCTAGAGTATCTCCACATAGTATAGGATCTAGAGTAATTTATCTACAAAAACCTGAGCTTCAAAGGCTAAAATTAACATCATTTGAGTGTGAGAGGCCCTTAAAGACTGCCTTATATTCCTCTTTAATTATCTCTCCGGTTCTTGCTGCATGCCTAATGCACCTGTCAAACATGCTCCATGCAGCTCTGCTTTGAGTCAGCATCACATACGTAAAGGCACACATGATCTACGTGGGCCAAACAGCCTTGCATTTAAATTCATTTCTGAAATCAGAGGACAACCAGAAAAATGTCAGGCCCTGACAACATGCCCCAGTATTTCTGAGGATTTTTCCAACAGGGGGATTATTTTAGAACCCATTTTTAAGTGTATGTTTTCTAGGCATATTTCCCATGGGGACATTATTAAATTTAACCATGTTGTATTTTTCTGTTTAGTAGCATAGAAGCAAAAACAGCAAAACAACTATTGCAATATGACAAATGGGTTTAATATTTCTTATGTAAGCATTTTGGCTTACTTGAGGTTTTAGGCTTCAATACTGTGAAATTCTCTTTCTCATTCTCTCTCTCTCCCAACCTCCATCATATTTTCCGCCACTCCCTTTCCTCTTTCTTTAAGTCTTGCCTGGGAATGAAGTCTGCAAATTTTCAATTCTAAATTTCAGTGTTTTTTCCAATCCCATAATTTCTTTCACTGGTAGGTGATATACCTTTTATTTATTATGTGCCATCTAGTCACATCTCCCCTTCATGGATTGCTGCCTTGTCGTGGCGAAGGGGCTTGAGTAATTCAGAGAAGCTATGGGCTATGCCGTGCAGGGACACCCAAGACGGACAGGTCATAGTGGAGAGTTCTGACTAAACGCGATCCACCTGGAGCAGGAACTGGCAAGCCACTCCAGTATCTTTGCCAAGAAAATTCCATGGACAGAAAAAAAGGCTAAAAGATATGACACATGAAGATGAGCCCCTCAGGTCGGAAGGCATCCAACATGCTACTGAGGAGGAGCGGAGGACAAGTACAAGTAGCTCCAGAGCTAATGAAGTGGTTGGGCCAAAGCCGAAAGGATGCTCAGCTGCGGACGCACCTGAAAGTGAAAGGAAAGTCCAATGCTGCAAAGAAAAATACTGCATAGGAACCTGGAATGTAAAATCTATGAACCTTGGTAAGCTGGATGTGGTCAAACAGGAGATGGCAAGAATAAACATTGACATCCTGGGTATCAGTGAACTAAAATGGACAGGAATGGGCGAATTCAATTCAAACGATTATCATATCTACTACTGTGGGCAAGAATTCCATAGAAGAAATGGAGTAGCCCTCATAGTCAACAAAAGAGTGGGAAAAGCTGTACTGGGATATAATCTCAAAAATGATAGAATGATTTCAATACGAATCCAAGGCAGACCTTTCAACATCACAGTCATCCAAGTTTATGCACCAACCACCGATGCTGAAGAGGCTGAAATTGACCAATTCTATGAAGACTTACAACACCTTCTAGAACAGACACCAAAGAAAGATGTTCTTTTCCTTATAGGGGATTGGAATGCTAAAGTAGGGAGTCAAGAGAGAAAAGGAACAACAGGTAAGTTTGGCCTTGGAGTTCAAAACGAAGCAGGGCAAAGGCTAATAGACTTTTGTCAAGAGAACAAGCTGGTCATCACAAACACTCTTTTCCAACAACACAAGAGGCGACTCTACACATAGACATCACCAGATGGGCAACACCGAAATCAGATTGATTATGCTCTCTGCAGCCAAAGATGGAGAAGCCCTATACAGTCGGCAAAAACAAGACCTGGAGCTGATTGTGGCTCTGATCATCAGCTTCTTATAGCAAAATTCAAGCTTAAACTGAAGAAAGTAGGAAAAACCACGGGGCTAGTTGGGTATAATCTAAACCAAATCCCTTATGAATACACAGTGGAAGTGAAGAACAGATTTAAGGAACTAGATTTGGTGGACAGAGTGCCTGAAGAACTATGGATGGAGGCTCGTAACATTGTACAGGAGGCAGCAACAAAAACCATCCCAAAGAAAAGGAAATGCAAGAAAGCAAAGTGGCTGTCCAACGGGGACTTACAAATAGCAGAGAAGAGAAGGGAAACAAAATGCAAGGGAGATAGGGAAAGTTGCAGAAAATTGAATGCAGACTTCCAAAGAATAGCAAGGAGAGAAAAGAGGGCCTTCTTAAATGAACAGTGCAAAGATATAGAGGAAAAGAATAGAAAGGGAAAAACCAGAGATCTGTTCAAGAAAATTGGAGCTATTACAGGAACCTTTTGTGCAAAGATGGACATGATAAAGGACAAAAATGGTAGGGACTTAGAAGCAGAAGACATCAAGAAGAGGTGGCAAGAATACACAGAGGAATTATACCAGAAAGATCTGGATGTCCCAGACAACCCAGATAGTGTGGTTGCTGACTTTGAGCCAGACATCCTGGAGAGTGAAGTCAAGTGGGCCTTAGAAAGCATGGCTAACAAAAGGCCAGTGGAGGTGATGGCATTCCAGTTGAACTATTTAAAATCTTAAAAGATGATGCTGTTATGGTGCTACACTCAATATGCGAGCAAGTTTGGAAAACTCAGCAGTGGCCAGAGGATTGGAAAAGATCAGTCTACATCCCAATCCCAAAGAAGGGCAGTGCCAAGGAATGCTCCAACTACCGTACAATTGCAGTCATTTCACACACTAGCAAGATTATGCTCAAAATCCTACAAGGTAGGCTTCTACAGTATGTGGACCGAGAACTCCCAGAAGTACAAGCTGGATTTCGAAGGGGCAGAGGAACTAGAGACCAAATTGCTAACATGCGCTAGATTATGGAGAAAGCCAGAGAGTTCCAGAAAAACATCTACTTCTGCTTCATTGACTACACAAAAGCTTTGACTGTGTGGACCACAGCAAACAATGGCAAGTTCTTAAAGAAATAGGAGTTCCTGACCACTTTATCTGTCTCCTGAGAAATCTATATGTGGGACAGGAAGCAACAGTTAGAACTGGATATGGAACAACTGATTGGTTCAAAATTGGGAAAGGAGTACGACAAGGCTGTATATTGTCTCCCTGCTTATTCAACTTATATGCAGAATACATCATGCGAAAGGCTGAACTGGAGGAATCCCAAAACGGAATTAAGATTGCCGGAAGAAATATCAACAACCTCAGATATGCAGATGATACCACTCTGATGGCAGAAAGTGAGGAGGAATTAAAGAACCTCTTAATGAGGGTGGAAGAAGAGAGCGAAAAAATGGTCTGAAGCTCAACATCAAAAAAACTAAGATCATGGCCACTGGTCCCATCACCTCCTGGCAAATAGAATGGGAAGATATGGAGGTAGTGACAGATTTTACTTTCTTGGGCTCCATGATCACTGCAGATGGTGACAGCAGTCATGAAATTAAAAGATACCTGCTTCTTGGGAGGAAAGCGATGACAAACCTAGACAGCATCTTAAAAAGCAGAGACATCACCTTGCCGACAAAGGTCCGCATAGTCAAAGCTATGGTTTTTCCAGTAGCGATGTATGGAAGTGAGAGCTGGACCATAAAGAAGGCTGACCGTTGAAGAATTGATGCTTTTGAATTGTGGTGCTGGAGGAGACTCTTGAGAGTCCCCTGGACTGCAAAGAGAACAAACCTATCCATTCTAAAGGAAATCAACCCTGAGTGCTCACTGGAAGGACAGATCCTGAAGCTGAGGCTCCAATATTTTGGCCATCTCATGAGAAGAGAAGACTCCCTGGAAAAGACCCTGATGTTGGGAAAGTGTGAAGGCAAGAGGAGAAGGGGACGACAGAGGACAAGATGGTTGGACAGTGTCATCGAAGCTACCAACGTGAATTTCAGCAAACTCTGGGAGGCAGTGGAAGACAGGAGGGCCTGGCGTGCTCTGGTCCATGGGGTCACGAAGGGTTCGGACATGACCTAACAACTAAACAACAACAAAAAGTCACATCTCATATGGCTGGATAGCTCAGTGGTTTAGGTATCTAAACCAAGAGAAGAAGTTGGAAGTTCGATTTCTTCTGTGCCTCTAGTGAGTAAAGCCATCCTGTGTGGCCTTGAGCAAACTGCATAATCCCAGGGTGCCCCCAGGAGAAGGGAATGGTAAACCACTTCTACCTGGAAAGAGTCATCATAAGTCAGAACTGACTTGAAGGCATACAACATTTTATTAGGGAACTGGCTGGTTATCTCAGTGGTTTAGGTATCTGTAGAGTTAGAGATTGGGAGTTTGATTCCTCCCTGTGCCTCCTGTGAACAGAGCCAGCCAGTGTGGCCTTGGGCAAACTGCACAGTCCCAGGATGCCCCCAGAAGAAGAGAATGGTAAATCACCTCTGAATATTCTCTACCTGGAAAACCCTGAAAATGGTAGCCATAAGCCAGAAGTGACTTGATGATACATGATTATTATTAGTCCCATCTCACTTATAGTGTCCCTAATAGAGTTTTCAAACTATGCGAGATATTTAAGGAGTGGCTTTACCAGTGTTGCTCCCCAGTGAGTTTCCATGGCCCAGTCAGGATTTGAACCAAGGTCTCCTGAGTCTCAGTCTGTCAATCTATCCTCTGCACCTCACTAGGTCTCATGTCATTTCCAGCAGCTGGCAACACACACAGATAAAGAAATCATAAATTTTCCTCCAGAGACAAAAACTCGCACATGGCTGGCATAGCTGGGTGACAAGATAGTTAAATAATTTTCTTGTATGTCTGAATATGCTTAAAGGCTCAGAAATGTATTTTCCTTTATATATTTTTACTTTTAGGAACTTCAATATTTTAAGAAATATGTACTTGGGTTTTTGATTGTGCCTTTTGTGGCTATAAACCCCTGCATTTTAAGAACATAATTAAAACAGTCTTTTTAGTATTTTTATTGTACCTTTTATGCTCCTGCATTTTTTGATTACAATACAGTTCAAGTATTTGTCTGCAACTTAAGTCCTGCTTTCATGTACTTTTAAGCATTTGTACCTACAGTTTTTCATAGCTGTAAAATTGATTTCTGTGTAATTGAAATGTACCTGCAATCTCTCAAAAACTTACATGTTTTCAATAACTCTAGGATCTTTATGCATAGAAGCAATGTAGAGATGAATAAAGCTTATAAAAACAGGCAGGCTGATGTTATCTGCCATCATTCCAACAACGAAAATATTTATACCTTGTTCTTGATACCTAGATGAAGGTTGAAATGATTGATAGGGGTTATCTGATCTCACACTGGAACTAACCCTTTCAGGGAGAAATGTCAGCTGTGGCGGACCACCATAGACTCAAATTACCAAGGGGGGGTTATAAAGTTTTATAGTGCTCTGAACTCATTATTGGGCAAAGACCTTTCTGTTTAGCCAGCATTTTAATTAAATAGTATCCTTTAGCTGGCCGTATGAGCAGCAGGATTTATTAATGATAAATTGACTGTTTTAATATTGAGTATTATTATAAAATTGGATGTTATTTTAATGGTTTTTAATGTGGTTCTAAAGTTTTAATATTGCTGTACGCCGCTCAGAGACCATTGGTAATGGCGCGGCTAAAAAAAATCTTGTAAATAAATAAATAAATAAATAAATAAATAAATAAATAAATAAATAGAGTGTTACACTTTTGATCTTGACAGTTAAAAATACAGAAATTCTGCTCTCCTTTTTGTCTCTGTATTTCTTCTATTGAACATGCCTTTAAAATATTGGAGGTGCAGCACTTAAAATTATTGAGTTGGGAGAATCCCCAAAGATTCTCTAGCCCAACTCTCAACTGATAAAGAATAGTTGCTGCTGAAACATCTTTGGAAGGGAGGGACTGTAGTTCAATGGTAGAGCACATGTTTGATGCAGAAGTCTCCAAGTTCATTCCCAGCATCTGCAGGTAGGGCTTGAAAAAACCTCTGTCTGAATTCCTGGAAAGCTGCTATCAGTCTGTGTTGACAATGTTGGGCTAGATGGAACAATGGTCTGATTCATTATACATCAGCTTTCTATGCTTATACGCTTCCTTTCCTTGTCATTCAATCTCTGTGTTAAAATATAGCAAAGTGGAAACCATCACTCCTAAGACAGGCTGTTGTCCCATTGTCCCACCACTGAAAAAGCTCATACCACTGAAGAAGCAAGTTCTTCAGGTCCTACCTAACTCATGTCCTACCTGAGAAGCAACAGGAACCATATGTATTCCATCATCCATTTGGAAGCTCTGAACAGGATGGGAAACAATTGCCTTTCTATGTGTTTGGTATAAGAGTTGTGTTTCAGTTTGTTTTTATATGAATTTAGCCAAATTTGCAGATTTCTTCATTTTTCAGAATGGATTTTTTAAAATGAATGTAGATTAAAAAAAGAATATGTCAGATTCATCTATCCAGACCCTGTGCTTTGGTTGTTTACACATAGATTCCCATCCTGTGTCCTTATGATGGGTTAAATATATTCCTATTAATTGCGATAATGAGTGCTCCAAAACCAAAGGAAAGAGAAGCAGCCTTTGACTATATTCACAGCTTTTCCTGTCTCCTATCCTTATGATGTGTTCCAGAACATTGGGAGATAGTTCCAAAGGAGCTGGTGCTGGAAGTGGGGGGAATTCATTCCTTCTTCTCTTGGCTTGACAGTGACTCCAATTTCATGGGCCAGGAAAATCCACTTCAGATTTTAGCCTGAATTTTACAGGAGCTGTCCAAAGTGCTGAACCTCAACCCTGTAATATTTTCAGGGCCTTGAATAGCACCCAATGCCAAGGTGTTCAGAAAAGGTACCCAACATTATAGCAAAACATTCCTAGGTCAATTGTAGGAGACAGATGTTTACCTTAAAGAATTGTACTTTCATCATCTATCTTTGTTCCAAGACTCAAAAAGCAGTGCACATGATTCCCTCTGCTTATTATTCTCAAAACAACCCTATGAGGTAGTTTATGCTAAGAAATAGTGACAGATGGGAATCTGAACCTTGATTTCCAAAATCCTCGTACAGCATTCTAATCCCTACACTATTGTGGCTTTCTCTGTGATTAGCACTCATTAAGACCCATGGCTTATTTTGGAATAACAATCTTGTGACTAAAGACAGAGTCCTTAAACAAGGACAATCTTATTAAATGCTGGGAGTCATCATTTGTAAACTTGCATGTGTGCACAATGTCATCAGCTGATAAATCCATCAAGGTTGTAGGCATTATCCTTCAACTATCTCTTCATCTATTTGAAATGCCATTTCAAATACATTTTCATTTAAATAAAGGAATGTTGAGCAGAAGCAACAAACTTTTAATCTTTGGAACTTTGTTTTTTCTTTCAAAGTCTTTAAAAAAGCCCAAATCAGATGGTCTTGTGTTTGAAAGAAGCAATAGCTGCATAGCTAGGGAGCTTTACAGGCAATTATTTCCAAACATCAATGAGTACCCAAGTAAGACAGTGCAGGATGTGCCAACTGTGTTGTACTAAGAAAATAATTCTTAGCAGATACTCAATTCCAGACAACTAGGCACTGTTAAAAAGTAGGTTCTCGGACTTTGATATAACTATTATTTTGCATTAAAAGAAAAGTCAAATTTAGAGATGAGAACCAGTGTATTCAAAGAAGAATATTACTGTATTTTTCCATGTATACGACAATACTTTTCTCTGAAATATTTAGATTAAAAATTTAGGGTTGTCTTATACACGGAAGTAAGGAGAGGGGAGGTATCAAAGCGCTTTGATTCCTGCTTTCCCCCTCCACTTTTTGTGAAGTGGAGGGGGAAAGCACTTTCCTTGCAAGAAAGCACATTCTTGCGAGGAGACTGCTTTCCCCCTCCACTTTCCTTGCAAGAAAGTGCTTTCCCCCTCCACTTTCCTCACAAGAAAGAGCTTTTCCCCTCTACTTTCCTTGCAAGAAAGCTCTTTCTTGCGAGGAAAGTGGAGGGGGAAAGCACTTTCTTCGCAAGAAAGTGGAGGGGGAAAGCAAGAATCAAAGCTCTTTGATCCCTGCCTTCCCCCTCCACATTCTTGTGAAGAAATAAATTCTGGGTTAGAAAAGTGGGGAGGGGCGTCTTATACGTGGGGGTGTATTATACATGGAAAAATATGGTAACTCAGATTTCTGTTACAGTGAGGTTGGAAATCATGTGGTTTGTGAGCTCTGTGTAGCCATAAGTCTGTTTTTGAAGTCCCAAATCCCCCCGCAATCAAAAACAATATTTTTCCAGCAAAAAAATGCTCTCCTCCGACTCCACCCTGAGAATTGCAATTCTTGGAAGTGTTGTTCTTTTCTAAAATGAGGTGTGAACCATAAAACACCTTGTTTAGAAAAAAAATCAATTAACTAGTCAATCTGGGGTTTTTAAAAACAGGACATGTTGTTTTAAAAACTGGAAGCGATTAAATGATCTCTCCGAGTTTCACCAGGACAGCCTGATGAAGTTCCTAGAAGGTCCTGAGGCTAAAAACTGATCACCAGAGTTTATCCACCCCAAGTTACAGGCTTCATTCTGATCTGATCCTTCTCCATTGAAGATGCCTGAAATTGTGCACCAAAGAGTTGTGCACATCCACAGGTAGCCACCCATTCTTGGGAATCCTCATCAGAGATCTAGCTCTGGGTGCCTCTACCATCTGAAGTGTGCTGGGGTTCGCTTTTTAAAAAAGTCTTATTTTATCTATGTGGGACCTTCCTCTTCAAAGTTACCCAGCAGGGATGGGGGCGGAGCATGGAAGAGGCATTTTCCTGCTTCCAGGGAAACCCTCTAAACCCTGCAAAATAGAGATGGGCACGAACTTGGTTCACTGGTTTGGTGTGGTTTGTTTCCTGGTCAAACAACCAATCTGTGGTTCGATGCCCCACCCCTCCAGTGGGCACCCTCTTGATGGAAGTGCCATGACCCACTTCCTCTTGATCCTGCCTCTGAGGGAGCACCTACTGGACAGGGTGGGACACCAAACCATGGATCAGCTGTTTGGCCAGGAAACTAACCGTGCCGAACTGTTGAACCAGAAGTTCGTGCCCATCTCTACTACAGAACCTCCTTTAAGGTGGTGAGGTTCTGTCTCTCAAAAGACAGTGAATTGTCATTTTTGACAGAACATGCACATTGGTGAGGATGACTTTTGAACATGTCTGTAAAACTGAAAAATCCAGTACTAGTGCCTCATCCTACAGAATGTTAACAGTAGTAGCACTGTGTGGGTTATAGAACTGGGGTAGCACTGTAGACATTTCTATACCAAGAAACTGACTTGAGAATTGTAAAAAGCCATTTGCTCATAACTCTTGGAACCAATACTTTATTTATTATACCATGAGGTCTAAATCTTTTTGATAGTGTAACACTATGGGGCTATTTGCTTATTTAGACATCTATTGATGAACAACTCTTTTCTTATTCATAGCTATGTAACAGACAACATGCGCAATTATAACAACAACAAAATGCTACAATTTGTGCACCCAAGTCCTTGGCAACAGCACCAATACGGAGGTTGCTTGTAGAGTTGCAAAGTTCAAGTGTTGCTTTGAATTCAAATTCAGATAAAAATCAAAATTATCTTCCTCAACTGGGTTGGGTGTCCAATACATAGAAGAATCAGAGGCACACAAGGAATCTTCAAAACCCTACAATAAAATATCAATTCATTGTATGAAGTTTATGAATTCACTATGTGGATTCACCCATCCAACCCAAATATATTGGAATTATACCTAAACCAAGTTGGCAAGTGCCTTTGCAGTTTAAATGGCAACAGCAGCTCTGGCTTCTTCAGTTTCCCTGCTCTTTCTGATTCAAATATCTTACTCACAGCCCTGCTCTTTCTTAGTCCTGCCCCTTTGGGCTCAATCAATATTTCATAGGGGTTACATAGCAGAGGCTTATGACTCATACAACACATTGCAGGTTGCACTGAAATCACCTGCTGCTACACCTGTCACTAGAATTGGAAATCACTTGTGCTATCTCTGTGATCCAGGGCAATAAGCGGAATGCCCTTCCATACCACAGAATTTTGCAGACTAGTTTTGCAGACTAGGTGGAAAGAATATCTCCCTCCCAACTGGAAGAAAAATGAAGGATAAGAATGTGTTTTTGGCAGTCGTTTTGAATTCCAGTAGTGGCACTGATAGCAACAGAAGGCAAAGAGAGGGCTGCAAAAACAGGTCAGGGTTGCACCAATCCTGCAGGTTGTACAGCACTCCTGCACTCCACCAAAAGGTTTCCTCAAAAAGGAATACTGTATTTGAGTTATTATTTCACTTATTATAGCATTCCCCACATGCAGGTATAATAGGATGAATTACATCTTGGTTAAAACATTTTTGACCTCTTCACAGGCAGATATTATCTGATGTGAAAGATTTTCAAGCCACTGAACATGATCAGGTAAAGAGTTACAGACTGAGCCATCTTTCCTGTCAAAACAGTTTCAAGATAACTGTTAATTTATCCTGACATGACAGCATACAGGAAGAGGGCACTCCAATTTACTTGGCTGACGAGTAAGCAAAATGTTTGTTTTAAAAATAAAACCCCAGAGGCCATCAATTTGAATTATTGCTTAATATTTTGTGGCTTTTTAAAAAAAAGATCCATGGCAATGTATCTCCATATCGCATAAAGAAAAAGCAAGGCTGTGAGTTTGAGGCCTGTAACTGTCACTTGAAAGTCAAAGCTTGCAATATTTCTGATAAACTGTGGCCAGAAGATTTGTATCGCTCTCTCCAGGTGATGGCCTCCTCCGAGTTTATCACAAAATGTTAATCAAACGATGTAGTCATTGTGGCATGCAGGTCCAAAGCCATTACAGTCAACTGATGTTACATCTCCATCTTTCCACACACCATCCTGTTTCTGAAACTCTGCTGCATGATTTTTCGGAAGGTTTCATCACCTTCAGCAGTGACATCCATTTTTCATCATAGATTTAGTACAGTTAGAGCACTATAAAAAAAACTATCACTTATATTGGCTTGCTAGTCCCCACCGACTAGAGGGGGGGGGGGTGTCAATGGGATTTGCATAAATGTTGACATGCCATTCAGCAATTCAGTTTAAGCCTATAATTTTAAAGATCATCTAGGTCAAAAACAAAGCAAAGTATGCTGATCATATACCGCCCCATGGTGCTTAAAGCTCTCTCTGGGCAGTTTACAATTTAATTATACAGGCTACACATGCACCACCACCACCCCAGCAAGCTGAGTGCTCAATTTACCAACCTTGGAAGGATGAATGGAAGGCTGAGTCAACCTTGAACTGGCTACCTGAGTCTGTTGGGATCGAACTCAGGTCATGAGCAAAGTCTTGACTTCAGTACTGCAGTTTAACCACTGTGCCAAAACATTGGCCAAAGAATAATTATACAGAAATGTAACAACTGAGTAGTTTAAAATAAAAATTGAAATAACTTGTGTGATAAAGAATTCTGAGCAAAGAAAAACGTAAGTCGAGATGTATAATAATTAAAAAAATTGAACTTCACAAATTCATGTAACACATTTTGCCAATGATGATGATGCTAGCCATTTGAGGACAAATATATGTGAATCCCCTCCAATTGAAAATCTGTCATAACCACTCTGGACAATAAACTATATATGGTTTATCGGTAATCCAACATCCGCTTAATAACCCTGGTTCATATAGATGGTATTAAAGGGCCATATTCTGCCGTTCAAGCTTATTAGCCATATGTAATAGACTATCACTTATTGGGTAGCTGGGGGAAATTTCCTTTTGTGCTTTATTTCTGATTGATAACGTTGTCATTGTATCATAGAAGATATCCATATTATACAACTTCTGTGCACAAAAAGCACAACACTAAATAATTATGTCAAAGCAGATTTATTGGCATATTGAAACCTTAGTGTATATTATTTCAGAATGAAAAACTGAAAAGTTCCCTGATCCTAATCTGAACTTTCCAAACACCAACAATATTTGGATGATGCCAGAAAGGCCCCATTTTGTCTTCCAGTAATCTTCAGGGTGGCGGAAACAGTGGATAGTTCCCTCATAATATCCAAACAAGTCTTGTTTGCTTGCCCACTTCCAGTTGTGGCATCAAACTAAATGAGCCCACTATGTTTGGGGGCACAGATAACTGGAAGAGTATGTGCTTCTGACACTAAATGCTCCTGGCTGCATTTCTGGCATCTCTAGGTAGCCAGGGAAGAACTCCTGCCTGAAACTCTGGAGCGCAATCAACTGTCTAGGTAAAATAGACAATTCTAACTTGACAATAAGATAACTTCTGCTGAAGGTTGACGGTTACAACGTATGGCTTTATGGCTTAGCTAGGCTAGCTCCGCCATGATTCCTGCTCTAAAAGAAAGCTCCCAGCTAACACTGGAACAGGAAGACTTAGCAGAGCTAGGTCTAGCTTAGCCTCGTTTTAGGCCTTTATCCTAGGTGCATCGAAAACTTGTAGGAACAACAACAATGAAGAAAAATAAACCAAAAATTCAGGGGAGAAAAGGGGGGGAACTGTACAACAGCTAATGCTAATGCTACATCAGTGGTGTGCTGGTAAATTTGGAAGTGCAGATGCTCATTTTAATAGTCCCCACAGTCGCGTGCACACACACCACAAGGAAGGCCCCAAAACACAGGCAGCTGGATCAGTTCCTATCACCCATTGAAGATATTTGGCAATGACATTATCACAGAGGAATCAAGAATGATGGGGGGGGGGGAACCTGCTGAATTACTGGCAAGGTGCTGGAGACTGACCTCACTGTGTTTTCCTTTGGTACCACCCAAGTCCTATGCAAAGGGTGGGGTGAATTCACAGAAGAAAAGAGAAGCATGAGCTGTCTTTTCCGGCGACACTTGCAGGAACTGCCAAAAAGTGAGGCAAAGGCCAAAGCGCAGCAGTACAAAGGTTTTGTCATTACCCAAAATATACACCATCTAGGCAACAGATAATATTCCTAAGTATTATATGGTAGGTCATTCGGTTGTAATACTTCACCACTCATGAAGGGGTATGATGCATTCTGGTGAGTCATGTACAGCTGGATTCAGGGGATTCTTTAGCCGAATTTCGGGCAGCCAAGTATCAGCGTGGCTTTACAGACCTATTTTTTCAGTGAGCTGTTCACTGGCTATCAGGAACACTGTGGGACTGGAATTTGGTTTTCTATGTTACATTTTAGCAAAGCAGTCATTTTTGTGATCAACATACTAAGTGAGATTGTTTCTGCTGTCAAAGTCATTTCTGTGTATTCACTAAGGTTGTGCAAGATCTCACTGGAAGATCAGTTTGGGGCTTTGAAAGGTATTCTGATTTCATCTAAAGTGGTTTGTACCCCCCTCCTTTAAAAATGATGATGATGATGTGTTCCAGATCTAAATGGCAGCCTCTCATTGATTTTCATTAGAAAGTCAACACACGACTGTATTTCTTGTTTGTTTGTTTGACACATTCAGTCCTAAAGAGGAGAGTGAATCTGCCAAATGTCAGACCATCTAGCTCCAGGGAATTATATATGAGTCACCTTTGAAATTTTAATTCCCCCCCTCAAGAAAAGAAAAGAAAAAAAACTAAAGCAATTTGTGCCCTAACCAATTTGATCACCACCACCACCAAACATCCACTGATTCATGAATTCACTTTGTTTCACCTTGTTTACTTAACTTGGGGTTTGTCTGATTCTGGTGCACAGTCCTAGTATCTACCAATAGTTCTTCTGAGCAGTCTTTTAATGATGAGTCATCAGCTGGCCTGAAGCTAAACATGGATTCTTCTGATAGGTGTGGACCTGGAAGCATTCTCTGAATGGCTGCAGAACCTTTTTTTTGGGGGGGGGGGGGGGTTGGAATGTTGGATTGGGACTTGGAAGATACTGGTCCATGTCCCCACTGAACCACAACATTCATTAGGTAGCCTTGGACTGGTTACACCTTATTTATTTATTTATTTATTTATTTATTTATTTATTTATTTATTTATTTATTTCACATCTTGCCGAAGGCCACTCTGGGCAGTTTACAACACAAAAAACAAAAAAGAATCTAAATAAAATTATAGTCATAAATCATAAAATAACACATCTATAACTTATACAATAGAAATAATGAACCATTAAAATACTTATTACAACACAGTTAATAGCAGCTAAACATTTACATTGGCAGTAATTTTATAAGATTTTGGCTGTAGCAGCAGTTTAGGTAAGTTCCACAGATGGAAGCTTAGCCCTTCTTAGTCTGACCGTTTTCACAGAGTTGTTGTGCCAAGGAGAAGAACCATGTAGGCTACCTTGAACCCATTGGGCAAAATACAGGATATGAAAGTAATGAATGCAATTAAATAACATACAGTAGAGCCCCTATATCTGTGGGATTCTTATCCATGATTTCACAGGCGTATATAAAGCATACAAAGGTGCCATTTTGTGGCTTTTGTCCTGCCCCCTTGTGGCTTTTGCCCCACCTCCTTGTATGTTGAATACAGTGGAACCTCTACTTATGAACGTCCCTACCTACGAACATTTCGACTTACGAACGGCTCTGTCCGCAAAATTTTGCTTCTACTTGCGAATGGAGCTTCAACTTACGTTCTGTTTAAAAGGTGTTCCCTCCCTCCCTCCCTCCTTTCCTGCCCTTTTTTTTTAACCTAAGTCATCTTAGGTTAAAAAAAATATTTCTCCCCCTAGTGGTAGAGGACGGATTAACCGGCTTTGCATTAGTTCCTATGGGAACGAATGCTTCGAGGTACAAACGGCGCCTCTACATAAGAACAAAAAACAGCTGGAACGGATTAATCGGTTTTCAATGCATTCCTATGGGAAATTTTGCTTCGACTTACAAACGTTTCAACTTAAGAACATCTTCTGGGACGGATTAAGTTCGTAAGTAGAGGTTCCACTGTATAGGGTTCTACAGTTTTGGGCATTAGCAGTAGATCATGGAACCCATCCCCGGCAAGTATGGAAGTCCTACTGTATTTGTTCATAGTTCCATGATTATACTTAATCATGTAGTACAGTTCAGAGCCAGGAATCAGGAAGATGCATTGAACTCAAGAAAACAGCATGTTAGACTTCACATACAATACCGCCTGCAACCCAGATGGCAGAGAGCCAAATAACACATGTCTTTAGGTGTATAGCTTTACTTTTTAAGAGCAGTGTGGGTGTTTCAGAAATTATCAACTTGCAGACACATGAGAAGGGAGATCCAAATTGGGACCTTGATATAAGAAACCGAGGCTTTAATCTTCTGTTCCATTTTGTCTTTCCAGGCTGGATTAGGAGAACATGAGCAGTTAGTATTCCCTCCAAGATAGGATGACCTAGAGATGCATGCCTCTGGAAACAGACTGAGCTCATGCTTATTTTCCAATGACCAATCAAACAACGAGCACACAAAATGCAAAATATGGAAGTGAGAAAAAGCATGTAGAATGACAACCAAGTGTCTTGTCCACCCCCGAGGATGCACCACTTCTAAGTGTAGTGTCTACCTTGACCCACATACATACATACTTTTAAGATGTTTGTCATTACTATTTTAAATCATGTTTTCTTCCTCCCTTCCCTCTCATTCGCTCAGAAATATTTATATTTTTCTGTAAGAATTAAATTCTCTTTTTTTAAAAAAAAGAAAACTGCATATGTTAGAGACATCTTAAAGCTGTCAAATACCCCTTTAGGGAATTCTGTTATGCACTATTATAGCACTATGGCTGATCCAGTCAAAACGCATGTTGAGACATCCATTCTATTAGATTATGCATGTTTGGAGGCAAACTCTCCAACAGTTGAATATTTAACTCTGCTGTAGTGACACTGAAATTTGGGTCATTACTTCTAGTTTATCTTGATATATGAAGTGATACACAGGAGATTGGAAATGCACTGAATGTGTTATGTGTGAAATGAATCACTATTATTAGCAACCTGCCACATCAGCCAATATAATGTTATTTATTTTAACATGTATTATTCTTATATATAAGAATATGAAACACAAATAAAATGCTGTGTTTTCTTCCTTCATTCTATTTTAGTATGCACATGACATCCATATATAGCAGGTATATAATCAAATCATGCTTTATGGCCAGTATCCCATTGCATGCTCCATTGGTGTAGTGGGAATGATGTAATCAGCGATAGCCACTAATTAACGAGTTCCTACTTCAATTTTCAACTGTACCTAGTGTGGTGCACTGAACTAGGACCCAGAAAACCTGTGTTCGAATCCCCGATTAGTCATGGAAACTCACTGAAGAGGTGGGATTGGTAAAACGGCTCCTTAAATATCTCACTTACCTTGAAAATGCTTTTACGGTAACTGAGTTGGACGTGACTTGATAGTATCTCTCTCACACACATACACACACACATTCACTTTGATTTCGGCTTATGCATGATTCTCCTGTATTTAAATGACACATACATGCAGACATACATACATATATATACATATACATACCCAAACCGTGTTGCATATCTCCTGCAGCAGAAGATTGCTGCTAATGAAAGAGTTCCAACTTCAATTTCAGTTTGCTCATAACTCTCGTGCACTGAGACAAAGTCAGGAGCAACCCAAAATCGAAGCAGGAACTCTTTAATTAATGACACTCTGCCACTGCTTGGGACATCATTCTTTACTTTACTTTATTACATTTATAGCCCGCCCATCTAGTCATGTAGACCAGTGGTTCTTAACCTTTGTTACTCAAGTGTTTTTGGACTGCAACTCCCAGAAGCCTTCACCACCAGCTGTGCTGGCTGGGGTTTCTGGGAGTTGCAGTTCAAAAACACCTGAGTAACAAAGGTTAAGAACCACTGATGTAGACTACTCTACTGCACAGGTGGAGCTATGCAACAGGATTTTGACCTCTATGTGTATCTGAATACATATGTCTGTGCTGTGTTTGTCATTCAAATAGAGAAGAGGATGGCAAGGAGTGAGTGTGACAAGAGTACGGAGCAACCTTGCCACACATACACCCAAATCTGATGCAAAGGCTGGCTCGTGAATTTTTTGTTCTCTAAACAAAGAAATACTGCTGTGTCCACTTCACTTTTGCACAAACACACCAGAGCGATGGCTGGATGTTCGTCCAACACTGATAAGGGAACAGCCTTGTCTGTCAATGCCCCATAACTACCTCACCATGTCCTCCCTGAATCTGCCACCTGAGATGGCAACTTCACTCTATTGTTGGTCCATCCTTTCCTATTGTCATAAATCTTCCATATTGAGTAGTTTCTAAATGTTGACCATTTTTTTGCCCGTACTTAATCTGTGACTTGCACTTTTAAAGTAGCAGAGACCTAGAGATGCTCCCTTTGTATGTGCTTCCTGCAGTGCCAAATAACTTCCCTGATTCCTATCATTAGAGACCTTGGAGTAGATGTTTGATTACTCTTTAATAGGCTTGACTGCACCAGTTCTGCCATCTTTCAGCCAGATAATCCAGGTGTCCTCTTGAAAGCCATTTCAACCCAGATGATCAAGTGGTCTTTATATTTATAAAAGAACTATTATTTAAAAAAAAAAAAGAGGCACCATCCAACGGATCAATTATCATCTGGTTCTGACATGTTCTTCAGGAAGTGGTATGAAACAGCTGGCCTGTAAGATGGAGGAGAGCATAAATGATATATGGGTGGAGCAGGGGAACCATCCCCAAAATTGTTGAGTGAACCACCTTTGCATGAGAGTTGATGGGCAGCAAGCTAATCAATGTCGACATACTTACAGTGTGGTCTTTTGAACTTTTCCGAGATGTCTGTAAAAGGCTGTTATTCTTCTCTATGGAAGCTGTGGGCCAACGAGATAAAATTATGCATGAAATTCTGGGACAGGGCAATGGTCATTGCAAAGGAATGAAAGCTTCCTGATAAAATAAACTTTACTGTATTTTTTTTTATTGATTGATGTATTTATTTGCTGAATGTGTTTATGTGAGGGGACAAAAAAGGTTGGCCTGTTAGGTACAAAAGTGATTTAATAACAGCCTCGGAGACCCCCATCAATGTGAATTTACTTAAAGCACATTTCTTCTGCACTTGTTCTATAGGAAGCACGTACAAAAGGAGCATCTCTGTCTTCTCAACCACGGTAATGGTTCAGAAGGACCTGAGCGTGGATCCCAAACAAGGATCTCAGCCTGGAGATTCCACCATCTGCCTGTTTCTTTTTGATTGTTTGCATTCTTCTTTGTAATTTATTCTTGGATTAGGCTTGTGTTATGTCTGGATTCTGGCACTCCAAACTTTATCTATTTTTATACTTTCCTCTTGCTTTTGTACTTGAGATAACACAGATGTTCTCTTTCTTTACCTCCCAAACTGGGATGGTGATTTACCGACTCAAAAAAAGTAGATTGTAGCCAAAATGGGTGGGACAAAAAGAAGAGAACTTGGAAACAGCTGCACGGTAAATTGAATAGAATGGAAGGATGCCATATCCTTCAGCTGTACTGGATTTTAATGTATATAGTACCCACATTTAAAAAAAACCACACAACAGAAAATGAGTACTCATTAATTGGTACTTGTGCTTTTTAGAATTAATGTTCACTTTTTAGAAAAGGCCCCCTCATTGTCCCTTGTAACTAGAAGTGGGAGAGTATGGAAATCTCTGATGAGCATATAGAGTTATCAGACCACCATCATCCTGTTCCCTAAGATTCAAGACCTGAAGATGGCAGGCAATTGTCATGTTACAGAGGATTTTTATGATGTCACAGAAGAAGGGCAAGTAAGGGCTGGAAAGGCAACTGGAAATCTTACAGGGCCAGGATAGAATGTGGAAATGGGTAAAGAGAGCAGAATGCAGGTAAAATACAGCATAAAAGCAAGCCACAACTTGGGAGTGGGAAGATTTTACCAACTAGGAGGATAGCAAAAGCCAACCAGCAACTGTGACAGGTGCTCCCATTCCTGTGAAGGCTTCCATCCCATACAGTATTTTCAACAGCTCACATGATAAATGGGGCATTTTTCCAGGCTGTGTGCTTCTGCTGAGGTTTGGTACTCACCACTAACACATGTGGAGGTGTTTCTCTCCCCGACCTTATGTCACTGTCGCCAAAGCTTGTGTGACAAGAAGACTCGTAAGTCATGTTCCTGTACCCACCAGATCTTTCTCGAGTTCCATCACCCTACTTGTGAGTTTCTGGCATCTGACTGCTTTCATGTGTAGCCAGCGAATGCTTGCTGGGAAATTGAAGTTGGATACTCAGAATCCAAAATCACCTGACACACAAAACTCAAAATTTGTACTCCTCCGCTGCTGCTTGCCCCGAGATTTGTGTCCATGTTTTGAGTCCTAGAGAAGGACAACAGTTCTGTGAGGCTTCAGTTGGTGCCCAAGTCTGGGAACCCTACTTTAAAGGTGAGTACAGTATTGTACTAATGAACCATAATGTTCTTCATTGATCTTAAGCCTTGGTTATTGTTTGTTTGTTTGTTTGTTTGTTTGGAATATTTTAACCCACCTTTCTCCTTAGATGATCTTTGTGATACCTTCCAACTTTATGCTTCATTATCATCACCTCTATAATATAATAGCAAGACATTAAAGAAAGAATAGAAAATGCCAATACATTATAGACTAAATTATAGAGGGGGGTTTTCAAAAAAAAAAAACCCAATCATAATTGTAAGACAGCCATTCACAGTTGAAATGTATTTCTAAAAAAAGAACAAACAAACTAATGGCACCTTAAAAACTATCCAGTTTTATTTCTGATGCATTTGCTGAAATGAGCTAAAATGCACAAAAGCTTATGCCAATAAACCTTCCTAGTGTTTAAGGTGTCATTAGGGTTTTTGTTCTGTTTTAGAAATGCATTCCAAATGTGTTCTTTCTTTCTTTCTTTCTTTCTTTCTTTCTTTCTTTCTTTCTTTCTTTCTTTCTTTCTTTCTTTCTTTCTTTCTTTCTTTCTTTCTTTCTTTCTTCCTTCCTCTTCCTTCCTTCCTTCCTTCCTTCCTTTGCTGTGACAAACAACAGAAATTATGCTACCTCTTGGAAGTCTTCCTAAAAAAGAAACATGCTTACTGTTTTGCAGAGTGCCATTAAAGAGGAGCTCAGACTGGTATCCTTTGGAAAAGAGTTCCAGGACTTAGGAATAGCTACCAAAAACGTCTTCTCCTTGGTTCCTTCCAACAAGAAGTATTTCTTAGTATACTAGGGTACACAGAAAAACCTCCAAAGATTACTTCAGTGTGTGCAAAGACTCATATAGGTCCCCAATTACCAATCTTACTATCCTGCATAGCTAGAAGTACTACTAACATCGTCATTCTGTTTTAAGAAGGTATCTAGTGCTGCTCTAACTATAACCTCAAGTTGGGTTGATACGGGGGCAGGTTTATCCAGTCTCTCTGGGGAGAGGGCTGCAGTTCAATGGCAGAGCACAATTGCCAGTATCTGCAGGCAGAAAATAACCCTTCCCAAACCCTATTTTGGTACTAGTCTGAGTTGACAGTATGGAGCTAGATGAATCAATGGTATGACTCAGTATAAAGTATAACATTATTCTGCAGATGACTTCTAAGTGGTACAGACCAGACCCATTAGGTATGTACTAGATCAGGTGCTGGATAGGATCAAGAACCCTTTGAAAGTCTTTTGCATCATCACAGGGAGATTTCCATCCAGCTTGTTAATACCTTGCTGTCACACAGCTGTATTGTCATCTGACTGCATATCAATGTTAGGGATGTTGTGGAACATCCCTAACACTGATATGCAGTATCCACTGGGAACTGAGTTTTGTCTTTGTTAAACTTAACTCCCTCATTTTCATGCTCTGTTGAGGAACTGGCAAAGCACCTTGTCACCAGTGTACTCTGGAATTTGAAAGTATTAATGTTTTAAGGATGAGATGTGCTGTCACAAAAAGAAGGGAGAAAGATGGCCTTACCGACTGTTTTTAAAAATCTGCTCTTCTAAAAATCCATTTGGTTACACACACAAAATTATTTATTGATACCAATGGCTTGTAGCATAATCAGGCCTTGCTTTCATATATCATTCTAAAATTCAAATCCAAGTCAAGTGGATTTAAAATATAGGTAAGCAACACATGTCCTGCAGGCAGCATGCACCCTCAGCTGCTCAAGAGCCTAACCTCCACCAATTTTGACAAGGTATCACTGAATTTGTCAGTGCAGCACATGCGTGTGCGCACGCATGCACACACACAGAGAGAAACAATGTGTTCCTTGTTTTAGAATTGCACTCCACAAAGCCGCTGAAAAGTGTGATTCTCTTTTATTCTCAAACAAGGTGTGTGTTTTCCATGCACCTTGTTTTAAACTAGAAAATGCTGTTTCAAAAAATCTAGAGGGAGGAGGTGTGTTGATTGCAACAAAATTCAGGGGTAGACTTTGGCACCTGGACCCACTGAAGCTACCCATCCCTAAAAGATCAACATAGAATCCTTGATAGCAAAAGGGTGGAAATATCCACCAAAAGTGACAGCTTTAAGAGCATAGAGAGGAGAAGAAACCTTGTAGAGGAAGAAAGAAACTGAAAAGCTACTGCAGAATTTCTTGAGCCTCTGGGGGGAAAAACTTTAGTGAAAGGTCTCCCAGTATCTCACCACTATCTCTACCTGATAGATTATTTCTACAAATAATTGCTTACATAGGCAGTCTACCCATAGTGTGTGCAGTTCAATCCGTCAGCCATAAAGTTGCACAATACTGTATCTCATCTTCCTCTCTGTCTCTCTCTGGTTCTGACATCATTTGCTTATTTTCTGGGTCCTTTTTAATGAGAAAGGTGGGATAAAAATATTTTAAATAAATAAATATAAATATATAAACAACTGTTTAGGACTATGCAGTCTCTTGACCTGGGTACAGGTAAGTTAGAAAGAAGGAGTGAAAAGGGGGGTGGGGGACCAATGGTAAGATAGTAAAAGGTAAAGGTTCCCCTTGACATTTAGTCCAGTCGTGTCCGACTCTAGGGGGCGGTGCTCATCCCCGTTTCCAAGCCATAGAGCCAGTGTTTGTCCGAAGACAGTTTACGTGGTCACGTGGCCAGCGCAACTAGACACGGAACGCCGTTACCTTCCCACCAAGGTGGTACCTATTTATCTACTCACATTTTTACATGCTTTCGAACTGCTAGGTTGGCAGGAGCTGGGACAAGTGACGGGAGCTCACTCCATCACGTGGATTCGATCTTACGACTGCTGGTCTTCTGACCTTGCAGCACAGAGGCTTCTGCGGTTTAAGCCGCAGCGCCACCACTGGTAAGATAATATACTATGAAATCAAGATAAAAATAGTATGAAGTAAAAACAATGCAGCCTGAAAATGAGTAGCAAGGTAAAACACAGCACGATCAAAAAGCACTAAGGGTCAAACTATACATTACAAAGAGCCTGTCATTAGAAACAGAAATCACATTAGTCTTCCAGAGAAAAAAAATTCAAGAAGATCGTCATGTCTGAGACTTGCAAATTTTGTCCCTGTCTACCTCCCAGTGCCTAATCACAAAACAAAAAGCAAGCTAATTTGTAGCTATGTGAACTATAAAAGTTCATGTTGTGGCAATCAGATATCTTTCAGAAATTAAGGAATTTCTTTTTCTAAGAAATGGCATGCTAGCTATACTGTATAACTTATGCCTGAAAATAATTCTTCAAATACCTGCAAAGCTTGTTTGCACTGTCAGTGGAGACAGCTTTATCGTCATGAGTCAGAAGACACAACCTCTGATCCTTATTAAATAACTCTAATTTGCTTTTCCAAACTACTTTAGAAATAATAAATGTCACCTATGTCTATGTATCTCTCTTCCAACTGCAGAAGGCATCTGCAAATCAGCAAACAAATCTGCACTGCTCATTGATGCTAATAGTGTTGAGCACACATTTCTAATTTTGTTACAGATGTTTCATTGGCGGAGAACGGTGACTCACCATTTTTGGCACAAAGCAAAGACAGCCGTGCCATTTCATCACAGGCAATAATCAATTTTCTACCAAATCGGTTCTGCATTGAATGATGCCATGATAAATTAATTGGGAACAAACCCAGCCAATGACAGAGCTGATGAATAAAATGTGTCACACGGACAGGGGAAGCTTATAAATCAATTCACTTGTGCTACGAAGGTCAGGCAGTGAGGCGCTAATAAAGTATGCCTGATGACTAGCAAGCATGTCATGTCTATTATTTATTTATTTATTTGGTGCAGTACTTTCATTATAATCAGACAATCAGACACTTGGTCTCTTAGTTTGTCGTCTTCTAAACAATAAGGATCTGGTCCTGCCACTCACACCTTGATAGCATCCAGATTAGAATACTGTAACGAGTTCTCAGAATTAGGAAAAAGTTACTTGTTTGGACCACAGTTTCCAGAGCTGCCAGGGAGTTGTAGCCATAAAAAACAGGTTTTCCAAATCCTGCAGGTTCAGCCAGGGAGGGGGAAGCGATATTGGCAATTGTCTAGAAGTAATAACTAGGGTTGTCTTGAGTAAGAATTTCAGTTCAGTTCATTTTTACAAGGACTTTCCAACACTTGCAAACATCTTCATATATACATATATGCACCTAAAGCTGTTGATTTGTTTGTTTGTTTTTGGTTTGTTTTTTGGTTTCTAGGTATTTTGTTATCCCTTTAGTTAGCATAGTATAAGCCAAAAAAATACAGAAACGTTGAGAGATCAGCCCTGTCTGATCATAACCACCATCTGGGTGCTCACAAAAACTGGCACGTTCTGTGGTAAAAATCACTCTAGAAGCATCTCTAAGTAAAAAATATATCTTAACTTACAGTTGTAGCAGGCATCCTTCAGTCTCAAGAGACTATGGTAATGTGCTCTGAATAGAGGTCTTGGAACAACATCTGGTTGTTGGCCAATTTGAGAGTGACAATCCCTTCCACACTGAAGACAAATACAATCTGTCCCCTGTCCAGCTCCCTGGTTTTGCTGCTTTCGGGACTGCCTCTTTGCCTCGGCCTGCTGAAGAAGTGTCTCTTCAAATTTGGAGAGGCCATGCTGCACCGCCTGCCTCCAGGCTGAACGTTCAGATGTCAAAGTTTCCCATCTGTTGAGTTCCATTCCTAAGGCCTTCAGATCCCGCTTGCAGATATCCTTGTATCGCAGCTGTGGTCTCCCTCTGGGGCGATTTCCCTGCACTAATTCTCCATATAGGAGATCTTTCAGAATTCGACCATCAGCCATACTCACCACATGCCCGACCCAACGTAGACGTCACTGTTTCAGTAATGTATACATGCTAAAAATTCCAGCTCGTTCTAGGACTACTCTATTTGGAACTTTGTCCTGCCAGGTGATACCAAAAATGCGTCAGAGACAACGCATATGGAATGTGTTTAGCTTCCTCTCCTGCCATGCACAAAGGGTCCAGGACTCACTGCAGTACAGGAGTGTACTCAGGACACAGGCTCTATAGACCTGGATCTTGGTATATGCCATCAGCTTCTTATTAAGCCATACTCTCTTTGTGAGTCTAGAGAACATGGTAGCTGCTTTGCCAATGCGTTTATCCAGCTCGACATCTAGGGAGAGAGTGTCAGAGATCGTTGAGCCAAGGTACAAAAAGTCATGAACAACCTGCAATTCTTGTGTGGAGATGGTAATAGAGGGAGGTGAGTCCACGCCCTGGCCCATGACTTGTGTTTTCTTCAGGCTGATTGTTAATCCAAAGTCTTGACAGGCCTTACTAAAACGATTCATAAGTTGTTGGAGGTCTTCGGCAGAATGGGCAACAACAGCTGCATCATCGGCGAAGAGGAAGTCCCGCATGCATTTCAGCTGGACTTTGGTCTTCGCTCTCAATCTAGAGAGATTAAAGAGCTTTTTAGTATCAGTTACTATCTGTAGTTTCAATCAGAAGAAAAAAAAGGGGGAAATGCATGCTTCCTGCTTGTATGGTGGTCAAAGGAAGAAGAGCGCTATCAACAAAACAATAGAAACAAAGAAACAGGAAGAAATGGAGGTGCCTAAAATGCCAGTGATGGGAAAAAACTGAAGCCCGCTCTTACTGCTACTCAGTGTTAATGCATGCAAGAGTGCTACTACCACAACATATAAAAACCTACAACAAAACACAATCCACCACTTTCTGAGGTATTCCAACAGCACTTCCATTGAGAAAGTTCTTCTTAAAGTACCCTCTCAAGCATCAGAAAACACACTTGCTCCACTTCACATGTGACAGTTCTTTGGGTATTTTAAGATGGCTCTCTGTCTTCCTGCAGTCTAGAAATTCCTCAGAGTTTTGGAAGAAGGAGTCTTCCAGAGATACCAGTGCCCAGCAATACTCTGCTCAAACCCAGAGTAGGCTCTTCTACCGCCTCACCTACTTCATGGAGAACAACTGGCAGAGTTGTCGGTAGATGCCATGCTTCATATTTGTTAAAGTGAACCGTTCTACTGTTGTGCTTCCCCATGACACTTTGTTAGTGCAAATCATCTGAGCCTCTTGGAGAGATGTGCAACGGATAGGAATTGGTCCCCTACAAGCAGACACTTGTTGCTTGCAAATGGAAAGCAATCTTGTACAGGCAAATTTCTGAATGATTACCTTTCTTTCATTCTCTTTAGAGTGATGAGGTTAAATGATAAGGACTGGATGGCTCTTTATAAGGACTTGATCTGTTCAAAATTTCTCCTGAACACCAGCATGGTCAAAAATGGGCGGTCAAGCAACATGGTTTCCTCATGTTTGTGTGTGTGTGCTCACACAGACACACATACTTTGCTTCCAGAATCTCTCCCCACCCACCCTGATTTGGTATAAGCAAATGACCACAACCCCCTTTTCAGTACAACTAAGGAAACTCTGTTGTTCTTGGTCGCCTTAAATGCTCCATAAACTTTTTCAGTGAAAAAAAGGAAAGAAGGAAGAAAGAAAGAGACATTAAACAGAAACATTACTCAGATTTCTGCAGAGGACAGATGAAAACTCCCTCAGTAACACCAGTTGGAAAAAGTGATTTGCTACAGATTGCTGTCCAAATAGCTACATTCGTTAGCTGTCACTGTGTGTCCTAGATCAGGCCATTAACTATTCCAGCTTTGACATTTTTATGTCCCGAGTCCTAGATTTTTCCATCAAATGTCTTTATTAAATCAGATTAATATCCTGGTAAAGTTGCTTTCAAAAAGGCACATAAAAAGACAAATAAATTTTGATGAAACCATAACAGTGTCATGCTTCTCCATGAGGTAGGCAGTGTGAATCTGCCCAAAGGGGCACACTACACCTTGGTTCACACATACATGCCCTACGGCTAATCACAGCTGTATTCTGATGGCATGGACAGTGGGCGTTCACAACATTAGAGGCAAAATCTTACAACATTATGCTGTAACAATGACGACAATTCACACATTCAGCTATATTATTTTCAGGATAGTGATCCAGTGTGGAAAATCTTGATAATGCATAGGCATGAATGAATTATTTTTAAGTTCAGGACTGGCTTTTTTTTAAGGAGGGCTCCTTTTTATTTATTTATTTATTTATTATTATTATTATTATTATTATTATTATTATTATTATTATTATTATTATTATTTTCATTTTCATTTTCATTTTCATTTTCCATTGGGTAAGAGAATATCATAGGGAAGGGGATTTGGATCAGGGTATTGGGGCAAATAAAAAATACAGAATGTGATAGAGAACAGTATATATCATTATTACATTTGTCGATATGTTTCTTACTAAGCTTACTTCACACTTATCTTGCCATTTTTTTTCTAAGCCTTTAAAATCTAAATTATATCTTATATTTTCTTTCTCATAATTTTAACCCTTTCATATTCTCATCTCTCATCCAATTATACAAAGGTTCCCACTTTTTTCTAGCCTCAGTAATTTTTGTCTTTTAATACAGTGGTGCCTTGACTTATGAATGCCCCGACGTACAAACATTTCGACTTATGAACAGCTCCATTTGCAAAATTTTGCTTTGACTTGTGAACAGAGCTTTGACTTATGAACAAAAAGAAAACGTGGGGAAAGCGGGAAATGGACTTTGGACTGCCTGGTACTGCCTGGTACTGTCTGGTACTGCAATTTTAAAATGTAAAAATTGGTTTAAAAGGTGCTTGGTTTGGTTTAAAGCTGCTTGGTTTTAAAGGTGTTCTGTTTAAAAGGTGTTCGTTCCCTCCCTCCCTCCTTTCCTGCCCTTTTTTTTAGCCTAAGTCATCTTAGGTTAAAAAAAACCATTTCTCCCCCTAGTGGTAGAGGACGGATTAACCGGTTTTGCATTAGTTCCTATGGGAACTAATGCTTTGACTTACAAACGGCGCCTCGACATAAGAACAAAAAACAGCCAGAACGGATTAATCAGTTTTCAATGCATTCCTATGGGAAATGCTGATTTGACTTACAAACGTTTTGACTTATGAACATCTTCTAGGACGGATTAAGTTCGTAAGTCAAGGCACCACTGTACTTCAGTTAAAATATCCATCTCTGCTGCTTGAAGAATTTTTTCTATTATCTCCTGGGTTGTTGGAGTCTCCTCTTTTTTCCAGTATTTGGCATATAAAATTCTTGCTGCTGTAGTTACATGTTACAAGTTAAATAAATAAATAAATAAAATAAATAAATGTACAGGAGTACCTCGGTTTACGAAATTAATGCATCCTTCGGGACGTTACGTAATGCGGAAATTTCGTAAACCGATACGCAGATTGCGCTAGGAACGGGGGCGGTGCTAGAAACCTCCAGGCGCAATGCGTCCTGGGGAAACCCTTTCGTACAGCGGGGGGAAAAAGAAAAAGAACGTAAACCGGGGCATTATTTTCTATGGATTTCAGTTCGTAAACCAAAAATTACGTAAACCGAAGCTTTCGTAAACTGAGGTACTGCTGTATGATCAGATATCTTTTTTCTTTTTCTATCGAGTTTGGTATTATATTTAACAAAAACAGTTCAGGTTCTTATGGAATTATAGAGGATAACATTTTTTGTAAAAACTCATGAACTAGTTTCCAAAAGCTCTTAGCTTCCCACCACATATGATAAAAGCTACCTTCTTTTGATTTGCGTTTTCAACACTTGTTAGAGGTACTTTGATATATTTTCGATAATTTTTCAGGTGTCATATACCATCTATAGAACATCTTACACATATTTTCTTTTGTAATTAATTGCTTTTGTTAGCTTAATATTACCTTCCCATATTTGTGACCATGACTTTAAGTTAATACTGTGGCCCACATTTTGGGCCCATTTTATCATACATTCTTTAACTATTTCATCTTGCATTTTTAATTCTAGTAGATAATTATACAACATTTTAATCAGTTTTTCCTTTACATTCAGAAGTATCTTATCCAATGGTGTCTGTTCCTTACAAAAGCCTACTTGGATGAGTAGCGAAACATTTCAACCTAATGAGGAAGAAATGCAGTTGCCATGACTCAACATTCATATAACCTCGCCTGGATGACTGAAAATCTTCATAGATATATTACACTTTGAGATTGATTGCTGCAGATTTTCCCCTATGCTCCCCTTAATTCTCACTCCAATCTGCCATTGGTGCATATATTCAAGCAAGTTAAGTTATGAGTACTATAAGAATGAACTGCTGGATAGCTCAGTTGTTTAGGTATCTGGCTGCAGAGCGAGAGGCTGGGAGTCCAGGTCCCCACTGTGCCTCCTTGACAGAAGCTGTACTTGATGGTCCATAGGGTCCCTTCCAGCTCTGCGGTTCTAAGATTATTATTATTACCTCAGATTATCAGCTTCCTGTGTGCTAATCTTTTGGGCTCATCATTACTGATATGGGCTTCAACTGTCTGGAAGGAGCATCCAGCTCCATAAATGATATCTTCTACAAGATGATTTGTGCTGATATGCTGTCCATAGGGATTGGCCATCACACTGCTTGGCATAGCTAAGCACTAGAAAGCAGCAGCAGCAGCAGCAGCTTCCTGTTATACTTATTTATCCCTAATACAAGGCCTTCTGTGATTCCCAGTGTGGTATAGTGGATAGAGTGACAGACTAGGACTCTGGAGAATAGGGTTCGAATCTCAGCTCAGCCATGGAAACTCACTGGGAGACTGGAACTGGTAAAACCACTCTTTAAATGTCTCAATTGCCCTGAAAGCCCTAGTACGGTTCCTGTAAGTGAGTTCCAACATGTCGGCATATAACACACACAGTAATCCTTCAGATTACTATGTTGTTTCCTCTGATACCAGGAGGAGTCAGTCCATTTAGCATTTGGATAGTCTGCTCCATTCTGTTGCCCAGCTGCACTCTGTTGCCTGCTTGCCTTATTTAGAAGGCTGCATGTGGCTTGGTCCTCTTGTACACCACAGCTCCTCATGTTCCTCTGCTCATAAAGCTATAATGATTTGGGAAGGAGGGGAAAACAGCTGAAATAATTGTATTGCTGAGGCCAGAGTAACACATTTCTCTCTGGATGGAACATTTATTGGCTTCTTCAGACATTTAGCAAAACTCAGCATGATATGATGTGGCTGGCTGGTTTTCTGTGTCCTGCTGTAGAATAAAACCATTACATTCCCTTTTAGAATCATATGTGATCAATTTTGACATACCTACTGTTTTAATATTTAACACGTTACCATCACTCTAGGAAGCTCAAAAGACAATTTGCCTTGTTAAGAATACTTCCATGTTATTTCATTTATTTATTTATTTGGCTTTTATCCCACCTTTCTCCCCTTGTGGGAACTCAAGACAGTCTATAAAAATTTAAAATCAACCGTTAATTAAAATGAACCAATTAAAATGTCATACCATAGCATAAAAATATTTAAAAATATTATTTAAAAACTGTAAGTCAGGTTTTAAAAGGCTGACCATCTCAGTTGCCCACTGCCTCCTGAAAAGCTTCTGTAAAGAGGCATGTTTTCAGCAACTGGCAGAAGGGAAGGAGCCAAACACACATCCCAAGAAAGGGAGTTTCCTAATCTAGGGGCAGCCACAGGAAAAGCCTTCTCTTGAGTCCTCACCAAGCTCAAAACTACACTCTTCAGGGGGGAAAAATGAACTGAATCCACAGTGATGGCTGTCATAGCACATGACACCCACTTCTACAGTGGTTCAAAATGGCCCCAAATCCAGATTTTTTTTTCTGCTTTGGTTTTTACATAAACACAGTTTTAGCTGGTATATTCTTTTTTCCCTGCTAGTTGTCTGTCTGCCTCTTCCCAACTTCCCTGTTTGCCACCTCCCTCCCTCCTCCCTCATCCACTGTTGCGCTCTTCCCTGTTGTTGTTGTTTTCTCCTTTGTGCCACCATTCACACATGAGAACATGTGATCCCCTTTTAAATACCTGTAATTAAAATCACACATCCAAAGATGTGCATAAACACCTTTTTAAAAAAATAATAAAAGGGGGTGGGCAAAGAAAAAAAGCACCACAACTTGCATGTGTGTTACAAGTGGGATTGTGTCTGTTTCCAGCTAACTGGCAGCAAATTCACTTTCTTAGGTATACTGCCAAGGGTAGTTTCAACCGAGATGTGCATATGAAAGTGGTGACATCCAGAGAAGACACTCCCTTGAGGATCTTAATACACATGGGGGCTCATACAGGGGGATACAGTATTTCAGATAGCTTGGAGCTATAAAGAACTTTAAAGGTCATTTTTCTACCTCGCTTAATACTTCAGGGTATTGTATATGTAACGCTCAAGCCTCCCTAAGGAGCACTTAGCACTCGGCCAGAGAGTTCGACAGGCCACTTACCTACCACCTTTGCACTGAGGCAAGTCCTAAGACCTCAGCAGTGCGTAGCGTAAGCCCCTTGAACAAGTCTGACCTTAAAAGAACACTTTACTTTTACCCAGTACTTTGCAAGTACAGACACATGGGCTTTGTGATTCCTTAGAACTCACAACAGCTCAGTTAGGTAGGACTCTTAAAGATAGCTAGTTTGTGGCCCTCTCCACCTCCTGGATTAGCCAGACCCTGCTGTTCAAGAGACCAGTCCTTTGTAAGGATTTTTATAATTAATTTTTATTAGAAAAATAGAGTTTCATAGAATCAGTTTATATTGCTCAAGCTTTAGCATAAGGAACATATTCAAAGATTATTAGGTAAAGGTAAAGGTTCCCCTTGACATTTAGTCCAGTCGTGTCCGACTCTAGGGGGCGGTGCTCATCCCCGTTTCCAAGCCGTAGAGCCAGCGTTTGTCCGAAGACAGTTTCCGTGGTCACGTGGCCAGCGCGACTAGACACGGAACACCGTTACCTTCCCACCGAGGTGGTACCTATTTATCTACTCACATTTGCATGCTTTCGAACTGCTAGGTGGGCAGGTCAAAGATTATTACAGTTAAATAAAATAACTAATCCCCATTAAAATAATAAACACTACTAAGCTGGGCTAAGGTGGAGTAGCCCTACCTCCTTCTTTCTCTTCACTTACATTCTCTCTCCTTCAAGCCACATGCTCAAACCATCAAGTTCTTTCTCTCTCCCATCATCATGGAATCGAACTTCTGAAATCCTCCCACATAACCCATCGTCCATTTTCTACATTCTCTAACTCCTCCCTTCTTCTTGACACTTCATGGCTGTTAACCAATTAGCCTCGAGGGGCTATAACATCTTCCTCCTCCCTCAATTCCCATGAAAATCCAGGTGTTTTATCTCTTCTCCAATTAGCTCGGAATGTTGAGTCTTTCACGGGCTCTTTGTTCAACCTTCAGCTTTATCTCGAACCACGCTGTACCAGTCTTCAGAAAAACACTCTCATAGTACTTAGAAAAACACATTTCAATGTCTCTCAAATCATCTTCACACAGAACCTGTCTGACTCCATCTTACATTTCTCTGACTACATATCCCATACTGCTTCAACTCCATCACAGTATATACTGTAGGATATGACTTAGGATCGATAGCTTGCACACCTTCTTGGAGCATGTAGCAGAATATCTCCCAACCATTTCTCTCTTATTAGGATAAAGAAGGAAAATCAAAAGGTTTCCTGCTGTAGATGGGTCTCATTTCAACAAGTTATTTGTGAGCTCTAGTTGGGTCGCATCCTTGGTTGGTTTTCAGTCTAGCCTTCTGGCTTCTTATTCAACTCTCCATGATGATTCTGACATGTGTTTCAGTCTTGACCTCTGGCCTGCTACACAACCCTGCCTGATTTGGTTCAGTCTTAGTAGGTCCAGATTTACTGACTTCATCAATTACTCCTGGTCTTTGATTCATCTCTGTCTCAGTGTGAATAGTGAGGATGCTTGTATGCAGGCTTCCCAACTGTACATGCAGAGACAGTGGTCTCCTCTGGTTGGGTCTGTTCACACAGTTAATCAGTTGCACACAGAGTGGAGAAGGGTACTTCTTCCTGTATCCCCAATCCTAAGTATACATGTGTGTCCTCAAAGTACATGTGGCAAAACACATGCACTCACTCTGGATGATGTGTCAGACCAAGGCCCTTGGTCCACCTTTTGTACATCTTTGAAATAAGTTCCTCTCCCACCTAGGGACTGATTCAATAATATTGCTTACTCTTTATTCTTTTCTCTCTTTCCATCTTCCATTTTTTTTCTCTGAATGCTAGAATAGTACTGAGTAATTGTAACACTTTGGAGGTGCTGCTTGTCTGACAGTGTAAGTGAAACAAAATAAGATCGATGTTTCTTGGTTTTCCTTTCAGATTTAAATTAAGACGAATGAAATGAAAGGACAAATACAGACAAATTCTTTTCTTCATATTTGTTTTCCCTGTCAGATCCGATGGTGGAAGAAAACTATATCTATTGTAGTGGGATGATTTTCACCTTCAAATTTTGCAATAGAGTGTTAAATAAGACCATGCCATTTGTTTGACATGGTTTTTCTTTAACATGCTACTATGAGGGGGATACTTTGGCTTGAAAAGACATGTCAGCTTAAGTATTTTGGCTAGGTAACCTCCAGGTAAGATACAGATCCCAAGATAAACCTAACTTAAACAAGTGGATGGGGAAAATTACACCACATAAGGAGAATCCACACATGTAGTCTGGACAGGTTTACACACACATGTTAACCATATGACTTCGTATGACAGAAATCACAAGCATGCAGGGGAATTTACAGAACTTGGAAGCACCATTTCTTTTGCTTACACTCTCCAGAATCCTGCAGTTGGCATGGCCACTATCCATGCTGGCTAAGGTCTTTGAACTGTTGTCCACAAAAGTAACATGAATTCATGACAGCTTGCTAGAACGGTGCTTGGGAAGTTACATTAAAAGCAATTAGTTGCAGTTAGAATCATAAGGCTTAAATACATTATCTTTTAATCTTATTTAGATCTAATCGTTGTAGTTGTAATTTTTTAAAATGCAAGTTGACTTTTCCATTTCTTAAAAGTAACTGCACCAGAAACATTTCAACTTTAAAAAAATTAGAACAAACACCTCAATCCCATCACCCACTGGCTTGAGAGCCAAAACACATCTCAGTATCCTAGCACAACATTAAATATGAATGCACAGAATAGATTTTTCTTAAAGAAACAGTCTATCGGAATACTAAGAGAATGATATTACAGTATACTCAGGCCTCTATTCTCTTAATTGCTTGTATATTACTGTGATCGTTGTGGGTTGATGGGGTGGCTGGTAGGTTTCCTTAACCATAGACTTCAAAAACTCCAGATGCTCAATGCTGCCAGAATTTGCCTTTATTAGAATCAGGCGCGGGGGGGGGGGATACACCATGACATTGCCCCCCTTGAACTCTTCCATCCCAACACTCCACAGGTAGGGGTTAGTTTCCTTCCTTAGCTCCCCCCCCCCATTGCTTACTGTTCCAAACTGGATCCCAGTTTCCTTCACTGGTTTGCCAGAACCTCCAGTGCAAAGTTAGGGTTGTGTTTGCACCACTGACCCCAGTCAGTCAACACCCTTCAGGGAGGACTCATTGTCCTCAAATGGAAGAGACTGGGAGGCAGGATTAGCAGTCTCTCCTGCTGTTCCCATGCAGCGCCTTGGGTGTTTCCCTCACTTGAAGGAGAACGTTATGGGTGCCACACATTCTGTCCTGCACCCTCAAGCTAGTCTGCTGCCTTTGGGGTTACAGAGGATGCCATTCCGTCACTAGTGTTGAAGGAACTCTGAATGGCCAGTCTAGCTGGCTTCTGAATACTAAATCCCACCATCTTGTCCTTTGATTCAAGTACATATTGAAGATGAACCTGAATCTTCACTGCTCTCTCCCTTTACCATAGCGGTTCACAGCCAGCTATTGAGACCATTTACATCTTCCTTCAAGGTAACTCAGTAAAGATTAATTTTCCAATTTACATACACTTCCTTGCTTTATGTATCTCTGCCTGTGTCCTATCACATAGTGTTCAATTTGCCAGCCTGAAATGCATGGTAATTTCCAAGCATTTCCATATGATGTCCCATGGACACAGAAGTAGGACAGTTTAATCCAAAAGGTGGGGAGCAAAGATGTAAACTCTCACTTTCACCATTCAGAACCTCTTCACAAAATGATGGGCACTAGCTAGCTAAATGATTTTGGAGTTATAGTCCAAGAAAACGAGCATTTCAAAGTACTTCTCTTCTAAACTCAGACTTGAGCCTAAATCCAATTGCTAGTCTCTACTAGAGTAGACCCATGGGATCAATTCCTGGATGATTCTGTGTAAATTCCATTAATACAATCAGTTTCTCCTGTTGGATCCAGCAATTGGTTTTAAGCCCAAATGGCTGGCAAGAATGAGCGTTCATTCATTCTTGGTGTTGTAGTGTTCTCTGTATTAATAAAAATGCTCAACCTTTACATTGTATAGTTTTAATAACCTTAGCAAAAGGGCCAAAGAGAAAAGAACACCCCCCCTCCCCAGATCTGGGGTTGATAACTAAACAGTGTTCCAGATCTGCAGATTGGTTACTTACTTATTTGAAGATTTTTAACCTCCAGTTACTAGTGTATTGATTATGTTAAGAAAAGATTTGGCTCGTTTCAAGAATAATTACTCCTGGTTTTTCAATATGAGAAAGACAAAACAGAACAGCTATTTTTTAAAAAGAAACAATACTTTTCCTTTTCTGGATTCCCTGTGGGGTTGAGGTTATGTCTTTTCTATATCAGAAACAGCACTGGCAAAAGCCATTACTAACAGAAATGGAAGGTGGGAACCATCTGCGGCTTTTCTGCAGAAAAATAGCTGATTTGGTTTAAAAATGGAGATCTGATAGTCGATGAATGGCAGGACAGGGTGGAACTCCCAACTCCTGAAATTCGCATTTTGCCACTTTTATGGTGGGATTTGGAATTTGTTTTGTTGATAAGACATATTATGGAGCATAGATACACAAGTGACTCCTTATCAGATGTGATTTCCTAGGTGTGTTGTTGGTACACAGGATGTGCAAAGTTCTGCTTCCATGCTCTACTACAGCTTTGGGCAGCCAGCTCACTTGGGAATTAATAGCTGGGACATGTATATATGAGGAAGATCAGACACTTAAGCTCTGCCCTTATTATAATGTCTACATCTGTCCCTATCGTGAGGCACAGTGCTTGAGGCAGCCACTTCATGAGGTTGATGTTGGGTGACAGGGAGCAGCAGGAGCAAGGTGTTGAAGGACAGAGTTTTGTGTCCTCCTGGGCCAACTTATTGGATAATGTTGTCCCATTGATAGTCAGCTTCTGTATGAGATGTGGGAGGGGCAGTTCCACCATCTTGGGCACCAAAACACCTTTGGCCATCCCTTCTCACGTCCTCAGTCTTCAGTCTTTTTGCACTAAGCAGGAAGGTTTTTAAGGCAGGTCAGTCCCACTTGATCAGGATTATAAACATTGGCATGATTAGGTTTCCAAATGCATAGAATTTTCAAGCAAATGCAAGCTTTTCAAACAAAAACCCATTAAATATAGTCCTTCATGATATGTGGGACTGGGCAGAGAGGAAAATATATGTTGGGGTTGGGCTTTGCATGTACCTGTATGTTCTCTCTCCACTTCTTACATAAGACTGAATGCCTGCATAGGCCATATGGGCAGGTGGTAATGCATACCGGAAACTCTTAACATCTGTGTTCTACCAATTGTAGACAAAGGTATCCAGAAACCTCAGTTTCAGTGTTCAGAAACATATAGATTATTCCACCCTCCAAATGATGATGAAGTATATGAGGAAAATCTTTCTGAAAATATAATTTCCTTTTACTCAGATGAACCTGATCGTGCAACATTTATATAAATATGTAGATTAACACAAGAGCTTCAAAGGTTCTGCATTTCCTCCACCACCGCCCTTTCCACAAAAAAGCCTGCCCCTCAGGGAACATTTGCTAGTTGTTATTGATTGGCAGTGTAATCTAACACAGCAGTAGGGCAGAGGGTTGCCAAGTCAGCAGAAGAGGTGGTTCATGGATGATGATGGAGGTGCCCCACTCCGAAATTCAGCTGATCAGAAGCCAATAGGCAGCCACCCCCCACACACAGCCAGCCACCCCAACAGCCTACCCCACAACCCCTTCCTTTCCCTACCTTAGCCCCCACCCCACTCCCACCGACACCCCCTTACCTTAATAGCTGCTGCCCAGGTCTCCATCAGCCCTTCGCAGCCACGGCGTGTAAAAAGGGAGACTGTCTGCCCTTTGCAAAGATGGTGGCTGTGGCTTCATTTAGGGTAGGGAAGCTGCAGCTGCCATCTTTGCAAAGGGCAGCCTGGATTCCCTTAAGGCAGGCTAGGGGAATCCAGGCTGCCCTTTGCAAAGATGGCAGCTGCAGCTTCCCTACCCTAAATGAAGCTGCAGCCGCCATCTTTGCAAAGGGCAGCCAGTCTCCATTTTTACATGCGTGGCTGTGAGGCCAGAAGACCTCGGCAGCAGCGATTAAGGTAAGAGGGTGTCGTGGGGTGGCGTGGGGCCTAAGGTAGGGAAAGGAAGGGGGTGGGAGTAGGCAGTGGTATTGGGTGGTTGTGTGTGGGGGGTGGCTGCCTTTCTGCCACCGATCAGCTGATCGGCGGCCAGTAGGCAGAATGGTGTTTTGTTTTTGTTTGTTTTTAAATAAGAAGGATGAATAAAAACGGGTAAATATTCATCCCTTCGTATTCGTGGGGGTCTCTGGAACCAACAAATACGAATCGATGAATATTTAACAAATAGGCTATATTCGTCGGAAAAAGCGAACCGTTTTTATATTCGTCCCCATCTCTAGTGTTGAGCTTTGTCAGCTTGGCAGATCTGTCCAATGGAAAGTTTTCCCTCCTTGAAAGCGCTGGGGAAAATTAATTTCTACTTCTTTAGTGTGTTGTTGCTGAGAATCCAAAACAGGGCCCTTTTGGGTAAACAGAGCAGCTTCAGGTCCTCTTGACCTTATTGTAGGCACAAAAATACAGCATCTTCATTGTATTGAAACCCCTCCCTCTAGAGGACAAGGTAAAGGGGGCTGGATAGCAATATAAATCTCTCTATCTGAGCTGCAAATCTGAATCTTTCAATTTATGTACCAGACACTCAAGGTCACTGTTGTACATAATGGATGTGAGAATTTCATATCTTGTTGTCTGATTTAAGTTGTCAGGCTACATTTACCTCAGGGACTTTTTTAAAAAAATTAAAACAATAACAGCAAGACCCGTAACTAATTTTGCAATTCAACTATCCATAGCTTTCTTTTCTTGATTTCATTAGTTAACATTTCTTTCATTTCCTTTTTAGCTTTGTTATCTACATTTTCTGCTGCTGGAGACATGTATATTGCCTGTGTTGCAGTAATCTTCCTTAATTGATTTGGGATGTACGCCAGTCGCTTCTGGTACTCAGGGCCAGTATCTTCATGTGACTGGCTTTCATCCAGCAACTCTCGTCCTCTGAGTTCACTTTATCCCTTTGCTCTTTTAGTACTGGAATATTTTGCAACTTTAGCCTTTGAATTCTGCTCTTTCATTACACATGCCACTACTTGAATTGGTTAAGGGCAGGGAAGTGCACACATTTTATAATACATTTATAATACATAGGTATCCTAGTATCAAACTTCTTGGTGACTTATCTTTGGCTTACCAGTAAATACGTCAGCCCTGATCTCCATTCAGATGATAAAATTCACAAATATTACATATTTCTTCTTGAAGTAAAACAGCCACATTTTAAAAGAGATTTTTTTAAAAAACCAATATGTGAAGTTACAGGATAAATCCTATAGAATCCTCCCACCATCTTCATATCTAGTATGTGTAGTCTAAAGATAAGAGAGTTTGATCTATATAATTGCAGGAAGTGGTTGTGATAACTATATTGTGAGGTTACAGCCCTTTATTACTAATTTCTTTGTTAAAATATTTATATTTATATTCCATCATATATCAACAGATCCTAAGGTGGGGTATAGAGAACAAAATAATTTAAAACCATAAGTGTTGCAGACATTATAGTGGAATTGCATAACTTAGTCAGGTCATATTCCTTATTATTTATTTAAAATATTTTTACCCTGACTTTCTCCTTAAAAGTACCCAAGGCATCTCACATCATTAAAAATACAATATTTAAAAGCTAAAAGTAGTAAGCATACAAATCTTTAAAAATAATTAAACAAGTATTATATTTAAAAATAGGAAATAAAATTAATAATAAAAACACATTTAAAAGCAACAGAGTGCAATAATCAGTTCAAAACCCCACCTCAGACAGCCAGTCAATAAGGAAAACCCTGCCTGGAGAGAACGGCCTTTGCCTGCTTGTGGAAGGACAGCAAAGATGGGGCCAACTGGCTTCATGTGGGAAGGAGTTCCAGAGTCTTGGAGCTGTGACAGAGAAGGCCCTCTCCCGTGTCCCCATCATGTGTGCCTGTGAGGTGGTAGGACTGAGAGCAAGGCCCCCCCTGATGAACTTTATGCTCATGCAGGCTCACCATGGGAGATGCAGCCTTTTAGGTGGTTGAACCCAGGATAATTTGCTTACAGGATTCCTGTGTCAGGGTTTGAAATTTTGTACATACAGTGTGTTAAAAACAACAACAACAACAGTAGGCTGTGTGTGTGTGTGTGTAAAAAAGCAATTCGGAAAATGTACAGTATACAGCTCTTCTTAGGTTTCAAGAGCTGTTTACTACAGGTCACCATGATATAATCAGTCACTTCACCAGCCAAATCTGAAAGCAAGGTCAATGTAAAATACCATTGCTCTACAAAAGAATCTCTTTCATCACTGACAGTTGAATGTGCAGACAATTGAGGAAATAGAAAACAAAGGAGAGAGAAAATCTTCCTAGATTGAAATGTGTTAACATGAACCGTTAGGTGGTGTACATTGATGTCGCAAATTGCTGGACCTGTAACCCACTCCTTCTGTAATTTACACTTACTTATCTTGCAGCTGTACACACTCAGTTAATCTAAACAAAAGCTACTGTCTGCCATCGGGGCAACTTGCTAGCCTTGTAATTAAGAGGAGCCCTACTTTGCCACTCTGGTAAAAGCAATAGAGATTTTCATTAAATGTTTTCTGACCATTTATAGAGAGCAGCAATTTGACATACCAATTTGCTACACCAGAGAAATATTAACAACTGAGAGAAATATAAATATAGGAAAGTGAGAGATACATACATGCTGCATACCCCTCCACCAGATACCAACACCACAGATACCAGGAACAAGACTCTAAGAAGCAGGTGGGAACAGCAAAGACATCATGGATTTTCCTCCATAGATTCAAACTAGTTTGGCTGGGTGAGTACTTAGAATATTTTTCATGTGTGTCCAGGCTAAAGATTACTCAAAGCTACAATGCACAGAAGCAATGTAGATGGATAAAGCTTGTAAAGCTTGTAAACTGATGTTGCCTGGAATCATTCCAACAATGAAAAGACTTATACCTTGATCTTGATACCCAGATGAATTTGCATATGACTGGAAAGACTGGTCCTTACTGGAATTAACCCTTTTAAGGATAAATGCAAGGTGTGCAAACACAGGATTCTGGTTTTTCCTAATAATAATAATTGCCTGCCATAAAGTCAATTCTAACTGATGGCAATCCTTCCCAGGGTTTTCTAGGTAGAAAATACACAGAAATAGTTTACCGTTCCCTTCTTCTGAAGCTGCCCTGGGATTGTGCAGCTTGCCTATAACTGCACAAGCTGGCTCTTCTTGCAGGAGGCACGGTGGGGAGTCAAGCTCCCAATCTCTGGCTCTGCAGCCAGATACCTAAACCACTGAGCTATCCAGACATCTATAAAGACTTACAAGGCTCTTAGGACATTGTTCAGGTGACCTGACACCTGGAACCACAAAACCACAGAAAGTCCATCTTATAAAGATTCAGCTTCTATTTACTGGCCAACCTCTAGCCCACTACAGTAGGGAGACACGAGTAGTGCACTTGTACAGCCTCGTCTGGCTTTGAAGGCAAGAAGTTACAGCTGATTGTCACCAGTGTATTAATGTTATGCAGCTCTGAAACACCAGAAATGCCAGAGGCTTCACATAGATATTGAACACCATGGTTTAAAATGGAATCTAGTAGTACCCCACAGTTTAATGGGACTGAGCAGATATCTCCTTAGCCTTGCTCTATGGAAGCAGCCCTGAAGATATAGCAGAACTGTTTAACACTATGCATCTTACTCTTATCCTGCAGAACTGGTCCAGTATGACACTATGGTCATTCCACTGTTTTTCCTCCAGAGCAAGTAATCAGGAAGGTGACTTGCTCTGCAGGAATCCTGGCCTGGAGGAATCCTGTCCTGAAAACAGACTGAAATAGATCCAGATAATCCACTTCTTCTAAGCTATGATACCTTCAAGCATATTGCTCAAAAAGGGAGTGGTATTTGTGATTGGGAACTAGTTCTTATATACCTCTGCATCATCTTCATGAGCAGGTACACCATGACATCTTTTGAAAACAATCAGCTCCATCCTCTGGTATACTGAAGCATCTACCAAACCTGGATCCACCCAGTCAACCTTGCCCAGGCTGTGACTCTACATGTTTTGGGCTAATGATGTACTGAGATAGCTCCCTGTTTATTATGGTAGCCCTGGACTCTTGGGCTCTCTCCAGATAATTTTGATATGCATATTGAACTCCTTCAAAGTTCTCCAACACTGTCTATAAGACCTGCTCAACTAGGGACACTGCTGAGCAGTGAGCTATGCAGTATGCCAACATCACACCTGTTTTGCCTCTTCTGAACCAGCATGACGTATATACCTTTGAAACTGGTATTCGAGTAGCTGGGTCTCCTCATGGGGAAAATGGGAACCTGATTATAGTAACATCTCCCTCCCAGCCCTCCAGGCCAGGTTAAGGCTGCACCCAGTACCCTAGTAGACAAAACTGAAATACGTTCACTCCACTCAGCTCTTCTACTCAGGTCTCAATAATACCCATTAATAATAATCATAATGTGCTATCAAGTCAATTCTGATTCATGGTGACCCTCTTCAGGGTTTTCTAGGTAGAGAATATTCAGACATGGTTTACCATTCCCTTCTTCTGGGCATGCCCTGGAACTGTGCAGCTTGTTCAAGGCCACACAGGCTGGCTGTACTCGTAGGAGGCACAGTGGGGAATTGAACTCCCAACCTTGGGCTCTGCAGCCAGATACCTACACCACTGAGCTATCCAGCCGGGTATAATATCCATTAGGATATCAGGATAATCTTTATCTACAGTCAAGTCATGGGGAACATGGAAGGAGCCCCCTCAAACAATGTGAGGCCTATGAACACATTCGGACATCTTCCCCTGGGCAATGACAGCACAGTGTCAGCTGAGCCTTCCCTCCAGAAGCACCACTAGATTGCTTCTGACATGAACAAAGAAGAAGAAGTCAAGTTATGAATGGTAATTATTTTACAGTAGACTGAACTGGCATTCAGCAGCTGCAGCAGCAGACCTGCCATCAGCCTGTCAGGGCAGCTTGGCTCTGTGGAGACGGGGGAAGGGCTGAAAGACAGAAAACACATGTTTCAGGTATCTATTCTATTTCATTTGGCACACGGGAGCCTCAGTGTTCCTTCTGCTCAAATTCACAGGGACACACAGTCTCCTCCCTTCCAAGTGTAGGTGCAATGTACAGTAGGATCAATAGCACGGATGCAAAAGAGCGGTAAGATCAATGTAGGAACATTCCACGTAAGTGCTTTGCCAGCTGTAATGACACAATCCAAGTGTTACATGCAGTGCACTCAAATGTTCTCAGTGAACAGAACCAGTTTAAAGGGACATAATTTGTCAAGGCATTCATCTCGACTTCAGTCCAGTGTTCCTCCATGTGCATAGACCAAAGTGTTCATCTCTCACTTGAACACTTCCTGGCTCATTCTGTTCCCCGCTTCTCATTCAGGAACTATGGAGACAATCTCTAAGAGACTCTGCCCACACTCTCCCTCTGGGTGATAAAAAAGGTAAAGGTTCCCGTTGACAATTTGTCCAGTCGTGTCTGACTCTAGGCGGCGGTGCTCATCTCAGTTTCCAACCCATAGAGCTAGCGTTTGTCCGCAGACAATCCTCCGTGGTCATGTGGCCAGCGTGACTAGACATGGAACGCCATTTACCTTCCCACCGAGGTGGTGCCTATTTATCTACTCGCATTTTTGCATTTTGCATGCTTTCGAACCGCTAGGTTGGCGGGAGCTGGGACAAGCGACAGGGGCTCACTCCGTCGCGTGGATTCGATCTTACGACTGCAGGTCTTCTGACCTTGCAGCACAGAGGCTTCAGTGGTTTAACCCGCAGCGCCACCACGTCCCTCTCTCTGGGTGATACTATTTCACAAAATATTGTCTCTCATCTAAGATCTGTATCCCTACATCTCTCTCCAACTACCAAGAAAAGAGGGGACGTCAGCCTGCTGCTATGCATCCACAGGGTCACCTATGCTCTGTTCTATTATGTCCTCACTGCCTAAAACTCTGAGTGTCATGGGATGGGAGGAACAGCTGGTCTTCATTAGCTCATCCATCCTCCATGTTCTGTGGTAACACAGCCTGCATTCAGTGGGGAGCACCTCCTCAGTGGGAGCCTCAACCAGATGCAAGAACCCTGTCTCCTCCGATGCTGGCGGCTGAGTCAAGTGCAGCCACACACTGTCAGCATGTTGCCTCTTAAAGCAGTCAGTGGCTCTTTTTCCTTGAAAATAAGCAATACTGGTGTGCTTGGAAGTAACCATGTTAAGGAGCTGCTTTCAAACAGAGCTTGGAAAGTTACTTTCAAGAAGATTGAATATAATGACACAAGGGAGCCATCCATAACTAATCAAGGGACTCGGAGCATATTTCCACCACTGTTCAGTTACAAATGACCCTATTCAGTCATTATCTAAGCATGTTAATGTGCATGTTGGGTCCATGCACATTAGCCTTACCACTGCATTATCACTCACAGGTGAAACCAACAGATGGAGCAGCTGCAATACCATTCCATGGGAATCATAACTCAGGTTTCTGGGGCTGGGAGTGGTAGTTTTGGCTTATGTGGAAAGGTTATAAAGACAGAGAGCTTTCAAAGATGAGGCTGTGTTAGTCTGTGCAAGCATATCAGACAAACTCAAGCAAATAAACAGCCAACAACAACAAAAAATCCAAGTGACAAAAATATGATGGCACCTTAAAGACCAACTGCTATACTTTAATGTGAGCTTTTGTGGATCAAAAGGCTCTCCCTTTTCAGAACGTAGCTTTCATATGTTCAATGTAGCAGGGAAGGGCTGTCACATGCCCCTAAATGCATATAGGCTTCATGTGCATAGATCAAGTCTGAATACTGAGGTTTAGTGTCACTCCAAAGTCTTTACTAGATGGACAAGTGGGCTTAAAGTCAGGAGACCTTCATACTTCATCAGTAAGATACTAATGTTTATCCTAAGCATCCCATATGAAATATGCAAAGATAGTGGTGCAGTGATAGCTTCAGAGGTACAGGTGCTTGTTCTGACAGTCTCTATGGCCACCCTACTCCATAGGAAGGATCCAAAATTACTGGCCACTGGGTTAGTCCATATCACCAAAGAGGGAGCAGGTCTTTGGTAAATGTAATGCCTCTAAATTCCACATTTATGACCAAACCGCTCTCAAATACTTTGCATCACAATAGGCAGAGCTTGCAACGATGTACTGTTCCTGGGAAGATGTCATAGTTCCAGTACATTTACTGATAGAGACATAGAAGATTCAGCCACATCTAACATGCTGAATTTTCATACCTGCCTCTTCTGTAGAGATTCGTGTTGGGTGTGGCGTCATCATCATCACCATCTAAAATATATAGCTTCTGAATCTGCACTTGCATTGTGTTATTTCCTGCCACTGTGGATTGTATTGTGGTAAAATTATAACAACACTGTGCCCTTACATAGTGCTTTTTCAGTGAGATAAAAAGTCACTTAGAGCAAGCTTCTATGGCAGGGTGTTTTTATTCATCCCCCTGTTCCATATGTGCAAATGGAGCTGGAGCAGCATTTTACTTAAACACACCCACTGCATTCACATGCTAAACTTGATAGTTGAACAGGGGACTTCCAGCCTGTAGCCTATGCGGTTAGACGGAACACCAGGTCTCCTGAGATTCAATCATGAGGTTTAAGTCTTCGACAGAAAAGTGCTGTTGTGGAAATTATTATTATTATTATTATTTTTAAAAGGCATGCGGCTATGAGTCTTGTTTATTTTGGTTGAACCCATATGTGGTTGAGCAAAAAAAAAAAAAAAAAGAGTGTTCCTCTACTGGTTATAACAACTTGGCATTTTGCTAGCATGACTTAACATTTTGCAGACAGAATGACAGACACATCCTCATCCACACTTGCACACTTGGCAGTTGTCTTTTGATATTCTTTCAAAAATGAAAAGGACAAAGTGATGGATAGTGGGGGGGGGGTTTAAAGGGGGGGGGAACCTGAATCTTTGATTAGTATAATGAATATGATTGCATGTTGTCAAGCTGATTCGAACTTATATGTTCACCTTCTAAGCATTTTTAGGTGTAGAATATTCCAAAGTGTTTTAATGTTCCTTTCTTCTGGGAGTGCTTTCGAACTGTGTAATTTACTCAAGACCACACAGGCTGGCTTTTCTCCTACATGACTCAGCGGGAAATTGAATGTGTGATTTCTGCTTCCAAAACCACTTGCCCCATGTCACTAAGGGAGTGACTACACAGCACAGAGAAAATACTGTCCGATCTATTGTGTACCCACACTTTATCAAATTGGGTTTGCCTTGATGAATCACCGTAGCCATCCAGGCAACAATTGTCAGGCATCAGCAAGGCAGAGAGCTTCATTTGCAGAGTGGTCTAACAGCAGAAGCTGTCTTAAGGTGCTAATAAGGTGCTAAGTGGAAATTTCCACCTCTCCTTTTAATATAGGTCTAAGTGTGTCAGCAAAACTCTGTTCCAGCACTGAGTTGGAAAATGAAGGAAGGAAGGAAGGAAGGAAGGAAGGAAGGAAGGAGGGAGGGAGGGAGGGAGGGAGGGAGGGAGGGAGGGAGGAAAGAAAGAAAGAAAGAAAGAAAGAAAGAAAGAAAGAAAGAAAGAAAGAAAGAAAGAAAGAAAGAAAGAAAGAAAGAAAGAAAGAGATTCCGTGGAGACCAGGGGTGTGTGGTTAAGGGGAACCGACATCCTGTGAGTGCCCTTTTGCATCAGATCAGGTGATCACACTGGCAGAAAGCAGACAAAAGTGACATCAACTGCATCAGAACAAATGTAAACCACCCCTGCCAGCTTAAAAAAAAAAAGCCATTCTATAATGGGCTTTTCTGCATTGAGCTTTACATCATGTAGCCACCAGATTTTAATTCAAATTCATTTGTGTCCAATCTGATATAAATTTCACGGTAAATGGCCAATGGAGTCATCCTCTGAGCTGTCCAGCCAGCAATAGTTACACGCCAGAGAGAGAATTTGTTGCCTTCCAGCTGTTGTAGAACTGCAGCCCCCATCAGATCCAGCCAGCCAATGATGACTGCTGATGGGAGCTGCAGTCTAACAGCATTGGGAGAGCCATAGAGTGCCCATCTGGACTAGCGTGTTACTATGGACAACTGGGGCACAGACCCTAGCAAGAAACTCCAACTTGATTTGGGTGCCATTTTCAAGACCCATAAGCAGAAATAATTCCACAGTTCACATTAAATTCGTCCAAAGTTTTTTTTTTAAAAGCCCTGTCTGTCCAAGCAACAAAAAACATCTGCACACCCCCACCCACAAATCTCTTAGAGGAGAGTATCTATAGGGCATCTCTTCTCTGTTGGGTATCTATTCAGACAGTTAAGGGGCATAAGCAGGTCCTCTGTTATTGATATCCTGGCACCAGCCGGGTCAGCTGGTCTTAAAACCGTAGAAATTTAAGACCAGTACTTTGAATTGGACCAGAATACAAACCGGTAAGTAGCAGAGCTGACACAACGCCACCAGAACGACATGATCAGTCAACCTTCCCCATCAGACAGCAATGCACTCTGAACCCAATAAAGCTTCCTCACACATTCTAAGGAAGCCCTATTGCTTTAATCTAAAATGGGACGTGATTAGGGTATGGATGACCCTGGTGGAGTTCTTAAATGAGAATCCACATATCCCAGGTTGTTGTTCAACCTAAAACAGAAAGCATAACCATACAGGACAAAGAGACAGTTTCAAATGATTCAGGCAGTCAAGCTGGGGCACCAGGCAGGGCAGGGCATGTGCTACAAAGAGAACATGAGCACAAGAAGAAATAGACAATGGCCCTGGCCAATATAACCAAAGCCTTCTGTGATCTGTTTGCAAACCCACACCATCCCCTAGGATCATCATTATCATCCAAGCAAACAAAGGTGCTTCTTGACAGAAGGACATATGCTCAGCTTTCATAACAAAGTCCAGCTTAAGGCAGGGGAAAGGGTGGTTTCCTCCTACTTCAAAGTAACTTCTCCAGCTATGGTTGTCGAGATCATTATCTTCTTCAAACATAAATGCTACCTGACAGAGAGACATTAAGTGGCTCCTGTCCCAAAGAGGTTACCAATTGGAGAAGCAAGGAAAAACAGGTCAACAGAGTGTGGATGTTCAGAAGTGTGAGGGAAACAGGACAGCTATGGGACAAAGTGAGACAGTTTATGAAGGGTCACGTTTTAGTATTAATTTGAATTAGCAATTTGGGATCCAAAAGCAAGAGAAGAGCTATTACTGGAGCTTGGTTAACAAGGAATGAAACTAACCATCCTTGTTCAGATCTTGGAAAAGTTACCGTATTGTACCACAACTCGTACTGGCTGGGGGATTCTGGGCCCTGTAGTTCAAGAATATTAACTTTTATTTATTTTCTATGGTTTTTTTTTTCTGTGTAAGATAGAAACAAGAGAAAGAGAGTGAGTGATAAAGAATTTCTGCCATCTGTTCTCTTACCTGGACTTTGTATAAACTCTGGAAAAGCATAGGGACTTCTGCCTTCTTCCTATTTCTCAGACTAGTTCCAGGCTTCAGGGGACTAAAAGTCCAGAAAGGTACTTTTGCCCAAGGTGGTACAGATGGCAGGGCAAGTAAACCCCCCCCCCCATAAGTTGCCCACACTCCAGGTGATCTCTGCTGACCCTCTCGGAGGAGGCATAGCAAGCATTTGAAGTCCCACCTCCAGAGCCACATCAGCACGAATCTATTTGTTACATAGTCTTTGAACTCTTTAGAAATTGTTATTTAAATTATATATTGCCGATGTGACTATATGGGAGCCAGTGTGATGCAACTGATAGTGTCAAAATAGACACTAGGAGACCTTGGTTCCAGTCCCCATTTGGCCTTGGAAACTCACTTGGGGGGTGGCAATGGTAAACCACTCCTTGAACATCTCACGTACTTCAAAATCCCTTAGGGATTTTGCCATACATTGAAAAAAAAAATGTCACGGCACATAACACACACATATGATTACTTTAATCTTCTTCAGCTTTATTTCAGTTTTTAATATTAACATTCATAGTCTGTACCACAGCCGATGTCTGGTTTTGTTTTTGCTAAGAGAATATCAGCACACCCTGTTTTGATAAACAATTAACTTCCTCCTGGACACTTGAATAAAAGCTTTCAACTTCATCTCTGTCAGCATCTGCAGCCGGACCATAGAACTGAAGTCTGACTGATATTATTTGGTCCTTCTGTTCTTTATAATTTGTAAGTGCTTGTGCTACATCATGTCTATTAGGCTGCACTGTTTTGTGTTTTTTTTTAGATTTTCATTTCCAGCTGAAAAAAATTTGTACTCACCTGATTGAAAAGGTCTTATGGCAGTCCTCTTAAGGCTGTTCATATCAAGTATTATGGCATTTGAACATTCCATTCCTTTGTATAAGCATGCCTTTCAACTTCCTACAATAATAATAATCATAGGACATCAAGCAGACTCTAATGGCACCCTTCCCAGTATAAAGTACTCAGAAATGGTTTACCAGTTCCTCTTCCTGAGGGCGCTCTGGGGCCATGCAGCTTGCCCAGGGTCACAGGGATGCAAGGCACTTAACACCCATCAGCCACATACTGTATGCTCCAAGTGACCTTGGCTATCTTTGTCCCTGGAGGCACCAGGGGGATTCAAACTGCTGGCCTGGGTGCCAACCCACTGAGCTTTACCAGATCTCTTCCACGCTTGTCATGTGCTGCCACATCGCTTCTAACATAGAGAGGCCCTAACAGAGCTTTCCGAGGCAGGTGATATTTAAGGTGTTGTTTACTCCCGCCATCCTTCAGAAAGAATCTCCACGGCCAAACAGGGATTTGAACCCAGGTCTCTGGAATCCAACTTACATATATACAGGTGTATGTACAGGTATATATATACAGGTGTATATATATATTTGTTGTTGTTATTCGTTAAGTTGTGTCCGACTCTTCGTGACCCCATGGACCAGAGCACGCCAGGCCCTCCTGTCTTTCACTGCCTCCCAGAGCTGGGTCAAATTCATGTTGGTAGCTTCGATGACACTGTCCAACCATCTCGTCCTCTGTCGTCCCCTTCTCCTCTTGCCTTCACACTTTCCCAACATCAGGGTCTTTTCCAGGGAGTCTTCTCTTCTCACGAGATGGCCAAAGTATTGGAGCCTCAGCTTCAGGATCTGTCCTTCCAGTGAGCACTCAGGGTTGATTTCCTTCAAAATGGATAGGTTTGTTCTCTTTGCAGTCCAGGGGACTCTCAAGAGTCTCCTCCAGCACCACAATTCAAAAGCATCAATTCTTCGGCGGTCAGCCTTCTTTATTGTAAAAATAAAAATTAAAGAACAAATGGAAAGGACAATAACGGTGTGGCACCTTAGAGACTGTTATGTTTTTCAAGGTCGCGTTGCAGGCTGCAGATCAGACTGGCAATGACATTTTCAAAGGAAAAGGAAAGGAAAGCCTTTTATTGAGTATTCCTGACACCCCCACTCCCCCCCCCCCGCCGCCCAAAAAATGACCCACAAGAGCCGCACCCGGGCCAGCTGCTCCCTCCGCCACCACCCCCCTTGCCCCCGGGGCGCCAGGCGCCTGGGCGGCCGCCTCCTTTTCCTCCCCGCGGAGCCGTGGCGGCCGTCTTTTCCTTCCGATCGAGGATTGGGGGGGGGAGAGAGAGAGAGAGAGAGAGAGAGCCGCCAAACAAACCCCAACCGGCGGCGATCGTTGCTCAACTCTCCGCGCCCAGAGCGAGCCGCGGGCTTGTCCACCGCCCTGACCCTCGCCCCGGCCGGGATGCGCGGGCGCCTCGGGCGTCGAGAAGACCCCGCCGGCTGGCCCTGATCGCCCGGCTGCCCGGATCGGTGCGTCAGGGGGCCAGCCAAGGCGGGCGGCTGCTGGAGGCGGCCAGGGGGGCGTTGCGTCTCCCGCTTGCCAAACCGCCCCCACCCCCACCCCCACCCCAGCCCACCCCGGCGGGTCTGGAAGCGGCGCCCCACGTTGAGAATCGCACTTCTTTCCGGAGTGTAATTCTTTGCAGGAGGGGCAAGGGGGAAAAAAAAAAAAAGGTGGCCAGGAGGGCAACCAGTCTCGCCTGGTCCCTGGAACTTGCACAAAGGGGTTTCCGAGTTTTCTCCAGCCCCAAGTTGCTTTCTCGTTGGACATCGTTACTTTGGAGAGTTTTAGAAGGCGCCGAAAGGAGCGGGGGGGGGGGGGGATCTGTCTTTCCAACCGCACCGGCCACAAGACCGAAGGAAAGAAAGAGCCTCTTCTTTCTTTGTTTTGAAACCTAAAGGATCCCTGTGCCAAGCATCAAGGGTCCCGATGCTCTCCCTTGGCCCCTTCCTCCTTTCCGTCGCGATCTGGGCCAGCGTGTGCAGGCGGCCGGGATCCACCGCCGGCGCCCAGAGCGGATCCATCCGAGCTTTGCGGGCTTCCAACCAGCGGAGAGACGGTGAGTGTTGCCAACTCTTCTTTCTCCGACTTTTTTTTTTTTTTTGCTCCTGATATTGTCCAGGAGGACGCCCAAACCCGAGAGATGATGAAAATACGCCCCCTGGAAGCCCTTTGAGGTGATGCACTTCTCTGGAAGGGAGAGAAGAGGGATCCAGAAAAGGTGGCAGGTGGACCCGGGTGATGGGTCAGAGCTTGGGGGGAAAAAAAAAGGTTTTTGACTACAACTCCCATAATCCACCAGTTTCTGGAATCTCCACGCCCAAGCCACATAGCTAAGGAGGGATTCTGGGAATTGTCATTGTAGAAAAGTAACTTTTCCAAGCTCCGTGGATGCAGGAAACCCAAAACTGCATCACACCCCCCATGGTTCTTATTGGATCATTATGTTCTTGGGATACAAAGTGCAGCTTCCCTGTGGTTGCGCATGCCACACATGCTGTACTGCTACACACGCTCACTGTTGGCATGGTCTTGCTAACTGTCACATATCTGGCAGTGTTTTCCATCCAACACATGTGCAGCTTGCACAGGCAGGGGTGAGATGGGAGGAAGTTCGTGGAAGTTTTACTCTGTATTCGTTGTCATACTTTTACTGTACAAACAAGAGTAGCACTGGCTCCCATAGCTCATCACAGAGCTGTCCAGGTTTCTGACGTAGTGTGGCGTCACATGCACGCTTACTTTGGAGTGTGTCTGTGTCCAGCGAAACATAGGGCTGATGGAACTAAGAGGCACAACCAGAGGTCCCAGAAGTGGTTTTGGAAAAGGCAGATTCACACCTTTGCGCATGTACACTCTGGTGAAAATGACTGGAATGGCACAGTCTGTGTTTGTTTTGAAACTATCCTAATGCACTGTAGGGACTTGGGGAGCCTATAAACATTCATAACTGTTGGTGCTCGGAGTGGTTGGGTGATTGGACATTTGACCGGGACATTTTGCCAATAGAATACGGGGCCAATTGTCCATAGCTTACTGCTATCTCACCAATTTTGTATGGACAAGACCACCTTTTCAATCAAATTACCTGACTCTTTGCTTCAGACTGAATAGCAGCCTTCCTCAACTTGGTGTCTTGCACATGTGTCAATGGGATTTGGTAATCATCAAGTTGGAGGAAGTTACCATACACTAGAAAGACCAATATCAGGACCGGCTCTATCATTAGGCAAAATGAGACAGTTAATTTATTTAGCAGATTTTAACCTTTATGAAAAGGCAGAATTTTCTTATCTTGCTACTGTTTATGTGTTTACTACTAGGGAAATAGTGTTTCTGGCATTTGTCACTTCAGGGGCCAAAATAACATGGCCCTGGATATTATGTCGCTTGATGGGACAGGGGGATTTTTGCATTCCCTGCAGAGTTTTTGGAAGTGTGCTTACATTCTTGCAGTCTATTAATCTTCTTCAGAAAGCCTAATTCCACTTCTTGATAACTGGAAAAAACGGAGAAAAGACAGTGACTGGATTTGAATTTACCTGGTGGCTGCATTTAAGAACCCAGAGAAAAATATCTTTGCAGGCAAGGTTGGGCATACACTCAAGGCTTAAAAGAGGCAGCCAAAGCTTGATCCTGATGCCAAATGCAAGTTATCTCTGTTTCCCCCTCATATTTCTTCTAAGAATATAAAGCAAGCCCTGCTGGATCTAACCAAACGATCTGTGAAACATTTTGCTAGGACAGTTTGTAAGCAAGAACAGGAGAAAAGAGCTGCTCTGTGCAAATGACATATTCTGGGACATTGCCTGGTATTCGGATTAGAATGATTCAAGCTGTGCTTAATTTGTAAAATGAGAAATGCACAAGCATACCTTTATGCTCATTTCTGGATTAAAATCCTACCCCTCTCCTTCTATATGGCAGGCTTCACAATGTCAAGGTGGACTCATAGATTCTGTGTATGACGAAATATAGCATCCCCTTCTTATTGGTTCCTAAAATATATGAAGGTTCCATTCTAGGCATTTTAGAATGTTGGAAACCCCTTCCGTTGACCAGTCATTGCCAAACATGTATAAATGGTCACAAGGTGCCTACAGATGGATGTAGTATTAATGGACAGGAACACTGAATCTACTATAGATTGGAAGATGAACTGAATAGGACTTCAACTTCCCCAAAGCTTTGGGATAGAGATGGACACGAACCAATTCATCCAGGTTCGTAAAGTTCGCACAGGTGCTGCTGCTCCTCTCTTCCGCTTCCTCTGGCTCAAATAGCCACTCACCAGACCCAGCTTGCTTGTTTTTTCCATCTCCTCAACTGATCTTCCAGTCTTAGCAACAGCTCAGGCTTCACTGCCCTGCCTGCTTGGCTGATCTCCCGCTCAGACAAAAGGACAGGGCAGAAAAGTCTATGGTCTTGCTTGTGGCTGGGAGATTATTTGAGGAGGTGGAAAAAGCAAGCAAGCTGGGCCCGGTGAGTGGCTGTTTGAGTCAGAGGAGGTGCAGAGGCGAGCAGCAGCACCTGTGCTGCCACCTTTACAAACTGGGATGGAATGGGAGGAACCGGTTCTTGCCCATCTCTACTTTGGGAAGATTTGGGAACCTTGGTGGACTAGAGCAGGGGTCTCCAAACTTTTAAGCGTGAGGGCCACACTGTATTTTTTTCACATTTTTGAGGGCCAAAGGAACGTGTGTGCATGCATGTCCATGCGTACGTGCGGCCACATTCACGCACGCACGCACCCCCCACATGGATGCCTGCCTGCACCCCCCCACACGGATGCCCGCCCGCCCGCGCGCGCGCGCGCGCACACACACACACACACGCCATGCCCCATGTGCGCACGTGCATGGCTGGATAAAACAGCAAGGCTGGCCAGATGTGGCCCACAGGCTGTAGTTTGGAGACCCCTGGACTAGAGGAACACTTGACAATTGAAACAGTTCTCTGTTTTATCTGCCTCCTGCAGGTGATTGGATGGGTGGATTCAAAGAGTCACCACTACAGATCTAATACTGAAGGTTTCTCTCCTTCCTCTCATTTCATACCTATGTTCCAAATCAGACAAGATAGGTAGCATGTCATTAGAGCACGATAGCAGTTTGCCAGAGCTTTATGCCAGAGCTACAGAACTTGCTAACAAAGTCCATGTTTACCTTCTGGTGGACAATCACAAAACACAGCAATCTGAGTTGTACAATCCTGGAGGTAAGAAAGCTCGTGCCATGAGAGCCAGACACCTTTCCATGCTCAAGGAATTCCTGCTTCGAAAGATGCTGCTGTTTCTGTCATATAGGTGACTTTGAGCCACCTTGAATCTCTGAAGACCAAGGACATAGATAGTTCGAAGTTCTCTATAACTTCGAAACAGAATTTTGACTGAGAAAACCAATGCTAATCGCTAAAGGATTTGGTTGTTTTTGTCTGTTCGCTTTGATTTCTTAGTGCCACTGAACTCTCTGAATGGACTATTTCGATCGTTTTTCATGGCTGGCTTAAGACAATTCGTTATGTGGGCCTCCTTCCCTACTCCTTTATTCCACATACAGAAGCAGACTGGAAGTTGAACATTACTTCCAGCACCAGTGATGAGGCAGTGTCTTTTGTTGCACCAGAGATCAGCAGTTCAGTGTAGGGCACACAACAGCTCATGACATCTCCGGCTCTCTGTCTGCCAAGAAAGGAGAATGGTTCCAGAGGGGTCTACCATTGTGGTGCCCTCCCCCCAGCATCCGCCATCTGAGGCTCTTGCCTCATTCTGCCTAACGGTAGGGCCTGTCTCGCTGTGTGTAAAGAAGAACAAATACTCATAATAAGGAGAGTGGCTTGCGCTTGTGCTGGAATGACTTTCTTTGTTGGTTTTGCATGTGTGCCAATAGCTGGAAGCTGGCTGAGTGACAGGAGGCTACTCATCATTCTTGTGCCGGCCCTTCCACCAGCCTGCCCCCATCCAGATGACTTTCTCAGATGCCACAACTTGAATAAAACAGCTTAGCAAATTGCTGCCTGACCACCCCCACCCACCCCCTTTATATAGCTTGGCTGAGAATCTTAGTGCTTCAGTTTTCTCTGTCATCAGTCTCTTTGTGATTCGAGTACAATCAGAGTTATCCCTCCCCCCCCCCCCCCGTGAGCTGTTTTGTTTAATGAGGGAATGGAGCAGAGAAGGGAATGCAGGGGGGGATACAGCCGTGAATACAATCTCTAACCCCCACTGTGTAAATATTAGACATGCAAGGCTTTTACAGCTGCAAACAGCTGGAATCCAATGTTTCTCCACAGCAGATGTTTACTAAGGGAAGCCCTTGAAGGAACAGAAGTACTTAAAGGTCTCAAACAAGGTCCCAAGGGTTGAAATAGGTATATTATCTCTCCAATGGAGTCATTTCCCTGGGTCAATGAGCTCCTAGTGTCTCTCCCTCTCCTTCTGTTCACTTACGTCATTGTTTTCTGAGGGCACAGCTGAAAGAGATTTTCTCCCACTCTTCCTTCCATATCTTAACCAAACCAGATATTTGGAGACCAGAGACCGTTCCCTAGTTGGAAAATGAAAATAATAATAATAATAATAGAGGTAGTTTGGAAGATGATTTTGCATAAGGATGGAACAAATACTTGCCCATTTTCACATCTTGGATGGAAAAGAATGACTTGGCATACTGAAGCGCTCCATCAAAAATCTCAGCCGCTATGGGATTTTTCTGTGGCAGCACAAGAGAGGAATGCCAAGGCCTTTCTCCCTCCACCCCCATCATCAGCCGCATTTGCAAAAAGCTGTGCTGGCTGGAGGATTCTAGGAGTTGTGATCATAGAATCATAGAATAATAAAGTTGGAAGGGGCCTGTAAGGCCAGTAAGTACACACACACACACACCCTGCTCAGTTGATTGAATCCAAATAAAAGAAGATCAGATGGTTGTCCAATTTTTTCTTGAATGCCTCCAGGGTTGGAGCACTCATCACCTCTCAAGGTAATTGGTTCCATTGCTGCACTGCTGCACAGTTAGGACATTTTTCCTGATATTCAACCAAAATCTGGCTTCCTATAACTTGAGGCCATTGTTGCGTGTCCTGCACTTGGGGATGATCAAGAAGAGATCCTGCCCCTTCTCTGCATGACAGCCTTTCAAGTATTTGAAGAGCGCTATCATATCTCCCCTCAGTCTTCTTTTCTCTAGGCTAAACATGCCCAGTTCCTTTAGTATTTCCTCATAGGGGGGGCTTGGTTTCCAGCCTTCTAGTTATCCTTGTTGCCCTCCTCTGAACTTGTTCCAATTTGTCAGCATCCTTCTTGATGTGTGGCATCCAGAACTGGACACAGTACTCAAGATGAGGCCTAACCAGTGCCAAACAGAGGGGAACTAGGACCTTGTGGAGATTTGATCCACAAAAGGAACTTTGTCGAGCCGTGCCTCACTGAACTGTTAGGCAATGGTTTGCCCCACCTCTCCGTGTGATATACTTGACTTCTGCAAGCATTGCTTCATTGCATGGACTGTGCAAAGAGAATGTCAGAAGGAGGCCAGGTTTCATGGTGGACTCTGTGGCTTTCCTATTTGGAACAAATCATTCAATACCAACATGATAAAATGTGGTCTGCTCTGCATTCTGGATCTACAGAGATCCCATCTTGATAGAATTGCTGCATCCTTAGAGAAAATGTGGTTTTCAGAACAAGCAGTATTAGGCTAGCTCTTGATCATTGTTCCTTAAAGCATGCCCTGCAAATTGCCCTGAACTAAAATTATTATTAAACTGCTGGATAGCTCAATGGTTTAGGCATCTGGCTACAAAGCCAGAGGTTGGGAGTTGAATTCCCCATTGAGCCTCTTTGACAGATGATGGCCTTGATAATGTATAGAGCTCCTTCCAGCTCTGGAGTTCAAAGACCAAAGCCTTCTAATGGAATGATCCTGAGTTGCATCAAGAGAAATGATTTTATACCAGCTAAAACTTCTCATTCCGTGGTACGAGAAAAGGGTGGACGTTTGGTCTTCCTTATAATGCTGTTATCTCTGTTTCTCACATACAGAAAGAGCCCCATCCAGAAGCTCCAAAGGTCCACCTAATCCAGTATCGCCCAAAAGCAGGCAGCAGGTGCTTCTGGAAGACTTGGAAATAAAGTTAAAGAACTATAGTATAGTGCAGTAGATTAGAACTGGGGAGATCTGAGTTGAGATCCCTCCACGCCTACCTAGGTGATCTCAAGCCAATCACGATCTCTTAGTTGATGTTTTAATGAGGAAAATGTGTTGATATGAGAGCAAGAGCAGAGTATATGAAGCTTTGTTCTCCTTGAAGATTACAGATGTAATATATTAAACAGCAGGCTTGGGGACAATGTTACACTGTGACAGTGATGTCCTTCACAGCTAACCTTGGGTTTTGTCTGGGATCCTGGAGTCAATCAAGGTGTTTCTGTCTGCAAAATATACAAATACTCAAGAGTTTACCAAAGGTGAACATATGAGTACCTTCCAGATCTTTTAGAACGCAACATCCACAATCACTTGACGTTGGTCATGTTGGTGGGGACATGTGGAATCTGGTATCCAAAATCTGTGGAGGACATCGTGCCCACTACTGTCTACCAATCTTACCACCGAACACACCAGCACCATGTAACAAAAGTAATATTGCCCCTTCTTGTTATTTCAGTCCACAGCCAAAATGCAGAAAAGCTACTTTTTGGACTGTAACTCCCACCATCCCACCATTAGCCTGGATGGAACACATGTTGGTTGCGGGAATTTGGGAGCTGTTTTCCAAGAAGTAACTTTTCTGTGCTCTCAGAATGCTGTCCATCTATTTAGCCATTTGTTGGATCGGTGTGTACTCTTATTCTACACACAGCTGGATTTCTTTTTCTTTTCCCCTCCCCTCCCTGTAAAGTCTGTTCTGAACATCTTTTTTCTTTTCTTTTCTTTTTAAGGTTCTGTCCTGAGCATGTTCCAACACTGCTACTTTAATTACAATCTGAGGACAAAACTTAATTGAGTCAAATACTCTGGGCTTATGTCCAGGTTTGAACAACCTGAACTTTCAGCTTTGCAAAAAAACATCTCAAGGGGATCCAGATCTACGGCGACAGAATACCAGGATTAGAGGTTGGGAAAAGGGGGAGATCTTTCATAAAATGGAAAATAACCATTTGGATTACTGTTGCCGGTTGTCTTTGAGCATAATGCCTTTGTTTTAATAACAGCCTGGCTGGAATTAAGGCAATTTGGTATCTCTGTTCGCCCCATGCAGGCCTTTCCTCTGCCAAGCCAAGTGTAGACAAAGGGAAGCCTTGTGGTACCCTGGAGTCACACTGGTTTATTGTGGATTAAGCTTCCAGAGGTAAATGGTTATTTGGCAAACACAAGATGTGGGCAAAGATGCTATTAAATAAATAAGATAATCTGATACCAAACTACCCCATAAGAAAATAGAAGAGCAGAACAAGGGAGTATAAGGCTCCTGGGGCATACAGCATATCTTCAGACCACATACACTCTTCACACGAGGTAACATAGGTTTCTATCATAGCAGTGACTAGGTATGGGATTTTTGGAATTCATGAACTACAGCACCCAGATCATAGAATCATAGAATAGTGAAGTTGGAAGGGGCCTATAAGGCCATCAAGTCCAACCCGCTGCTCAATGCAGGAATACAAATCAAAGGATATCTGCCAGGTGATTCTCTAACTCTGCAGTAATCCCCCCAGGTAGACTTCTGGGGGCTTTCATCAAGAAATCAGACTCCGAGCAGTTTCAAGGAATTGCCTCCCAACGTTGTGGGTGCCCCATCGCTGGAGGTTTTCAAGAAAAGGTTGGACAGCCATCTTTCCAGGACGGTGTGAGGTCCAGGATGGTATGAGGTCTCCTGTCTTGGGCAGGGGGTTGGACTAGAAGACCTCCAAGGTCCCTTCCAACCCTACGACAGTTCTGTGATTTTATGATGGGTGTGGTAGACTTTGCACAGAAAGACTTTAAAAAGAAACAACCTACCAGACCCTTATAACTCCCATGGAGCTTAATAATAATAATAATACAATTTCCAGGGGATGCCAGAGTTGAAAATGAAGAACTGGAAAAACTAACAAAGTACAGAGACCTGGCAATTGAAACATCTCACCTCTGGAAGAAACACACTTCAGTGGTCCCCATAGTCACTGGGGCTTTGGGAATAATATCAAGAAATCTCACCCAGTACTATAAGCGATTGCAGATCTCAGAAATCACACCCTCAGAGCTACAAAAAAAAAACACCCCAGCAATATCAGGAACAGCATACATACTGTGGTGATATTTAACGGATACTTAGGTTTTTGGTTAAAACTTGTATCTGTTACATAATACCAGTCAGTGTTTTTATAATTTTGACTGTGCCTCGTGTTTTTGAATAACAACAACAACAACCTTTGAACTGCAGGGAGTCTATGGATCATCGAGTCCAGCCCCTCTCAAGGAGGCACAGTGGGGAATCAAACTCCCAACCTCAGCCAGATGCCTAAGCCAGTGAGCTATTCAGAAGTTCATGAAGAACTTGAAAACACCTGCTAGGATTTTGATTTCTTGATTAAAGCCCCCAGAAATCTGACTGGAGGAGTTCCTCTAGACGTTTGGAGGCTGTAGTCCACGAATTCCAAAAATCCCATGCCCAGCAGTGACCCTATATGGTCTCAGACAGGATTCTTCCTAGCTATACCTGCCTACCACCCTCTCCCTCACCAGCGATCCCTGATATGCTCTGGTGATCTCTTATGCAACCACTAACCAGTCTAGTTTTCAGATCACGTGCAAACCACCAGAGGGTGCACATGAACCTGAGGTTTTTTTTGCTGTTATATTTCATTCAAACCAGCAGCTTCTTTTCAGCCATCAGCTTCTTAGTTGCCGTGCTGAGAGCTCTAAGACATGGACTTTTCCCACTTCCATTCCACACCAATTATGTATGGATTTTGTTTAAAACAGGGGCATCCCATTGTATTTTTCTGTTCATTTTTTTCAATGGAGTCATCGGTTGACAAATGCCTCCCATTGGTTAAAGCATGCTTGTGCACATAATTTGAATAATGGACAGCATGATTTTTGCAAATACAGTAGGACTGCAGTATCCAGGTGGAGATTGGTTCCAAACCCCTCCCCACGGATGCTTCAAAGCTTGGATATAAAAAAAAACCCCTGTATATACGTAACATAATCTCTGGTTCCCTCTAGTGGCCAGTTTTGCTAAATACACCTTGTAAATGTGTTTCATTTTTAAAATTTATTTTAATATTTTCAGACAGTGGATAAGTGAAACCGTGGATACTGATCCCACAGACATGGCAGTCCTACTGTATACACATGAGAAAATGTTGATCAACTCATTTTTTAAATGTACAGATTTCCAGCTGCAAATTATACTGATTTTGAATCCAGGGAGTGTCCAAGGAGCAATATTTGGGTATAGCTTACAACATTTGTTTGTAGCCATTGCACTGCACTAGGTCTTAACTACACTGTTGTCTTTTAAGAACTAATGTAACTAAGGAAAGTACAAATCTAACTCAGCTGTAATCAATACAGTGGAGTTCCACAAAGGACTTGGCACTGACTGCCCTGTTTTATCAGATAGATGTATATCACGCTAAGGCAGATATTTCAATTATAAACTCCCTAGTCAGTCTCAGACTTACAGTTACTTTTAAACAGCTGAATTGTATTTATCAGTCCCAGCCTTTAAGAACCCATTAAAATACTTCTCTCTTCTTATCACAGGGTTGCTGTCGTTCATAGAAATAAAATTGTGTTCTTCCCTTTCTGAAAGGAGAGCATGATCAGGGCAAAGATAGCAGACGGACAGCAGGAATTAGTTGCAGAATGAGATGAGGGATACTCCTTTCCTATAACCCTGCTAATTTCAAAAGCCTTGATCACACACAGATATGTTCCTATCTATTTCATCTCAAACATTTAAATAGTCCTCTTTCAGTGTTCCCAAAATGCTGGATTGCCAGTATTTTTTTTTTTTCCTGTGTTAAAACTGTGGTGTGCACTTATTGAGGCAGAGCTTCCTGGAGCAATGAGATACGTAGAACAGTGGTTCCCAACCTTGGGTTAATCCATGTGTTCTTGGACTGCAACTCCCAGAAACCCAGTGTGGTGAAGTCTTCCAGGAATTACAGTCCAAGAACATCTGGGTTACCTAAGGCTGGGAAACAATGAGCTAGAAGAAAGTCTCTTATAGCTTGTATTAGCTATCTACTGAACTATGCACCCAACACATGAAAGAAGTAGCACAAAAACGTCAAGTTCGTTTTCCAAGATGGTGATACTGGTGCACATGGCTGGTGGGATAAACCAGACAAAGGTTCCTGGCTGTCGTATAGAGTCAGGGACATGCTGCTGGCTGTTTCACCATCTTCCTGATGCACACCTTGTCCCAGCAGGTGAAACAGGTGAAGTTCGTAGTTAGAAGGAAATGCAGAATCTTTCTCAGCCTTTCCGAAACATTTTGCTATCCATTGCGGAATAAGGCAGGAATGTTGTAGACGTGTGACCAATCAGGACAGGGCTCTGCGAGTCCCTCCACCCTTTTGTGATTGGATTTCCCCTTTGCGTCCTCATTTCTAGGTCCAATTCAAAGGGAAGGAAAGTGTTTGTGTTGCAAATTAGTTTGGCAGACCCCTAAGAGAAGATGCACAAGGGAGTGTGAAGCTGAGGAAGAGACCTTCAGGGGGCATCAGTGGTTTCAGGCTAAAGGGTGCCAGCGGAATACTCTCACTGTTATCTTAACGTCAATGGGTTTTTCATAATTTATGGGTGGAAAAAAAAAACTCCAGGGAGCTAAAATTCAACTGTTTATTAGGAGAGACATCCTAGAAGTCAGAATGTCTCAAACTTGGGCCCCTCTAACTCAGAAGGTGACTGTGAGTATAGAATGAGCATCTCTCTCAGGTGTTGTAGCTGTCCTTGGCTTTCAGGGTTGGTGGGTTGGGGGACTGGATGACCTCCTTGCAAAGATCTCTTCCATCTTTAGGATTCTATGAAATTTACAACTCTATACTGCTCCTTTCAGGTAATCCTGTGCACCTCATGACTGTGTTATCACTGACACCAAATAAGTAATCCAGTATGTTAGCACTGGAAAGCAATCCATGCCAATACAATGTTAATTTCACCGTTTCTTTTCCTTACTAGCAAGAAAAGGAAAAATCAGTAAGGAATATGGAAGGTTTTAAGTGGGGCTAGGAAGAGAGTGGGGTGGAGGCCCCATGTGGCCCCTATGGCAATTTTTACAAATCCCATGTCCCCTGGGACAATTCCACCACCCCCCCAAAAAAATTTGCTTTCCTGCTCATGGAGGTCTCCAGGAGGCATTCCCCCCCACTCTTTTATTCTTTTCTGAAACAGGTTGCATTGATTCTCCAAACACTCAAACTGTCCAGTCTAGCGATGGGCATGGACCGGGAAACTGGTGGTGTATGATGGTTCGTGATTTGTGGCTAACCATGAACCATTATGAACCCCCTGAAAAACGAACCAGTTTATGGTTTATTTTGGGGGGTTTGTGTTGGGGGGGAACCTACCTGGTCCTGCCACCTCCTGTCTCCCTATCTGGTCCTGCCACCTGTTCCTTTTCCTCCTCCACCACCGTCAACATCATCAGAGACAGTTGGCCAGCTTCCCTTCCAGAAGCCAGGCCTGCTGCCTCTGCGCCTGCCGCCCAGCTGATAGATGGGTGTATGTGCAGAGGCAGTAGCCTGCTGCGGAAAGGGAAGATGGCTCATTGTCTCTGTGCATGCACCCACCTATAAGCTGGGTGTCAGGGCAGCAGTCGGCTCCGGGGGTAGTGGGAAGGGAGCAGGCAAGCGGGCATCCAATTTACCAAAGCAGAACTAAGCATTAAGAGGTAAAAAGTTTGATGCTTTGTTTTGCTTTGGTAAAACAGGATTCCAGAACTGGGTCATGAACTGAATCACAAACCAACCTGATTTGTTAGTTTTTCTGGTTCGTGGTTTGGTTCGTGCCCATCCTAATATCAAAAGCAAGAATAGGTTCCCCCATGCTAGTCTATTGCTATTGCTTCCCCCCACCGAAATTTTTCTGAATATTTTTAAATACTGTTTTTGAAAAATAAGTTGGCATGAATCTTTTATCAGCTCCAATACCTGACCCAGTGATAATTCTTTCTCCATAGCCACCACTCCTTGACCACATAACTCCCTTCAAAGGAATTGGTGCCAAATTTGCTACATTGCAGACACCAGGTGAAGACTATCCTTTGTACCAGAACATTCTATCAATTGTGCGCTCTAGTCGTGCCCATATTATGGTTTCTGCTGGCTGTCATCTCTTTGGAGAGGATTGATAGTTGCCACTCCTTTGTCTGCTGCTTGGAGATGTGGCTTCTTTTTAATTTGCTGCAGGTTTGTGTGTATATTTTAAGTATACCTGCATTTTTCTTTATATTCTATTTATTTTCTTGGCAGCTGCACTGAATGCTGTTGTAGAGCAGAAAAGATGATATAAATTTACTTTAGATGGATGGATAAATGAATGGATGGATTGCATAGGCTACGTTTGCCTGAACCACTATGATATCATCTCAATATAAATATATCATGTCCTTTTTAATCAGCATTTTAGTGACCCTGCTATATGGGTCACCTTCAGTAAGAAAATACTTCTTTCTTATTTTTTAAGCATAGCATGTCTCTGCTGTTCCGGTAAAGTCATAAACTCTAGGTGACGCCAAGCTTCTTATGAATCTGGGTAATTTCTGGTCTCATTCTTTGGTGCTGATCTTTTTCCCGTGTAGGAGCAGAGGAAGGCAGTTTCCTTCATTTGTGCTTCAGATGCCTGAGCATTCAGCAGATTGAGACTGTTGTGGCAGGAAATCTTTGCCTACTGAATAGACTTCCTGCTAGCCCCCCAGTACCCTTGCTGCATACTTGGGATTTTATTAGATTGAACTCCATGAGAAACATAAAAGTGAACTTTACTGACAGCTTCGAATACAATAAGCTTGACCTTGCTCTCTTCCACTGAAATAATAACATGGCAACATTCCCATCAGCCTTAGTGGAAGGAGGAATATTTTTGTTATCTGTATCTTCTGAATAAAGTAATTCTTTGCAACGCATAAAATTACATATCTAATAAGGTAAAAAAAGCACAGGAATGCCTGGTCACTTGCTAGTACTCTCATCAGTAAGCTCCCTATTCTTCAAGAGTGGTTGAGCTGCTATGATGTCACAGAATGTTCACAAATTCTAATTGCTGATCAGGAGCTCTCTATCTTAAAGTAGAGTCGATCAGTGCAATCTACCTGTAATGTCAGTCCTAGTCTTGTGGCAACATACCCAGAAGCAATGAGGTTCCATACAATGCTCCTCAATGTCTTGTTTGCATTCAGGTCAGTGAGATGCACTTTTGTTGTTGTTGTTGTTTAGTCGTTAAGTCGTGTCCAACTCTTCATGACTCCATGGACCAGAGCACGCCAGGCCCTCCTGTCTTCCACTGCCTCCCAGAGTTTGGTCAAATTCATGTTGGTAGCTTCGATGACACCATCCAACCAGAGATGCACTTAACCTAGGTTATTTCTGGATCATCTGGTAGTGGGAAACACTCTTTATTTCTCTCACAAATGTTCAGTGGTGAATGGGAGGTCAGGGAAGGTTCGCTTGAAAGTGGCATGCTTTCAGATATGTTATAGCTGACCTGCAACCCAACCAGGATCTGCTGAAGATGTCAAGATTCAATTGTGTTTACACTGAAAAATCTTTAGTCTCTTTACCTGATTCCAACATCCTGAATAATCTTAATATGGGGTTATTACAGCTTTCACCATGCTCATGTTCAAAGGTCAGTAGTCAGCAGCAATTTATTTTCAGCATGTTGCCCTTCAAATATTGCGGAGAAGAGGAAATGTGTCACAAAAAGAAGTCAACATTATGCAGATTTCCACAAAAGCACTCTTAGACCCTTTGCACTCACATATACACACATGCATGCGCGCACACACTCATACACAAGTCCCAGCAAAAAGGTATAATATTCAATGTTCTCTCTCTGTATAATATTATAAGGTATAATATTAAAGGTATAATATTCAATGTTCTCTCTCTGCACACGTGTGTGTGTGTGCACACACACAGAAATCCAATGGGGCTGCATACTGACAGTTGGCAGCTGGTTTGGTTACTTCCTGTTTTGGATGGAACCCCATGCACACACAGGGCAGGGCTCCCACACACTGGGACCAAAAATTAGAGGGAATGTTGATCATAGTCAACGTACTAACTTTCAGCTCTGTTGGGTGCGGCTCCACCTCTCTCACAACTTTTCCCCTGTGTGTGCATGCAATTCTGCCCCCCCCATGTGCAGGGTTCCATTGCGACTGCAACCTAACACGATCGTTGCATGGAGGAGGAAGACAGCTGTGCATAGGGAGGCATAGGCATGTGTGCGCATGCACCCAACTTAGAGGGAACCTTGATCATAGTACATTCCCAGTTTATCTTTCCTTTTGATACTTATATAAAGTGTGCTGCTTACATACTGGCCCATCGCACTTAAAGCACTCGCTGGGAGGTTGACAGTTTAATTATGCAGGCTATACATGCCCCTCCCAGTGGGCTAAGTACTCAGTTTACCAACCTTGGAAGGCTGAGACAACCTTGAGCTGGCTATCTGAGAAAAGAGAAGGCAAAGGACTTCAAAGATGGGCCAGGGTTGGAAGGACAATGTGGTGCAAATCTTTGCTCAAAGAGGACCCACCCTAGAACCCAGCATGAAGCTTTCCTTGCACCCACTGCAGAAGAGGCAGGCTGTTTGTGTCCCTCTCCTGGGGGTTTGGTGTGAACGTGTGTGTGTGTAACACTGATACATAGCAACTGTGTTTTGTTGAACTATTTTTGCATTTGTTGAACAATGTTTCACTGTTTCTCTCCAGCTGTGCTAGCCTAGAGTCTCAGAGAGACACTTCCTTGGAGGAGTGACAGAGATCAGGTCTCCTTGTTCCATCAGTCTGAATGACTGTGAATCTTTGAACTGTCATATCATGCCGTAAAAATGGATTAGCAGTAGAATATAAAGTGCTCACACTGAAATAAGAGTCATCAAAAAGCAGGAAAAAGTCTATCTGGTCTTATCTAGTCAGCGTAGTTATCTGATTTTATGGTGGGGATAATCAAAACATTGAACACAGGTTTAATTCAGAAAAGATTAGATAGGGAAGTTTTCTTTAAAAAACAAGGCAGTCTAGGAGTACTCTAATATGGGTTTCTTTTTTGTACAATGGTTAACATCCAATACAAGTCTCTGTAGTATAGAAAACATAACTTTCCTTAATTGGATTTTCCAAAAAGCTCTAGTAGTTATTTGCTAGTTTCTCAAACAACAATTACTGTGCTGGAAGAATTCAAATCCAACTTTTCCATTTCCCATATAAATGGTGTATCAGTTTATTTCCCTGTCTTTCCAACTCCACTCACAGCTACATTGCTTAAATTGTCTACATATCTTCCTAATCAACTACAAGGCTGCCGCATAGATTATTGTCCCTGTTTCTTGCAACTTTCATGTGAACTCTTTGTATATTACAACTGCACATGTTGTAATAGGAAAAATTACCATTGCCTGGCACCAGAACTAGGAAATAACTTATTTGGGCCATATGAGACAAAAACAAAACAGAAATGCTGTGGCACCTTAAAGACTGACTGACTGATTGTTATATTTCGGTGCTAGTATCTGTCATCAACTCCCACTTCCTCAGTGAAAATATATGGCTGGTATATGTACTTATGGCTGGCTGACTGGATAGCTCAGTGGTTTAGGTGCCTGACTGCGGAGCCAGAGGCTGGGAGTTCAATTCCCTTCTGTGCCTCCTGTGAGTAGAGTCAGCCTGTGTGGCCTTAGGCAAGCTGCACAGTCCCAGGGAGCCCCCAGAAGAAGGAAATGGTAAACTACTTCTGAGTATTCACTACCTGAAAAAGTGTTGCTGTGTCAGAATTGATTTGATGGCACATATTAGTTAGTTATAGTTATTTATGGTTGGTATATGCCCAGAGCCCTATTGGTTATTTATACCAGTGCAAGTTTGTGACATAAATCAAATTTCCACTACTTAATGAATCACTGCTTGTTTTCCTTCCCATGTACAAGTCCCAATGAGGAACTTCCTCAATGTGTTTGATCACAAATCCCTTCCCTTCTTCTGCTGAATCATTTGTGGGAGGAGGTTTCATTCAAGTCATCTGAGAAGAAAGAGGAAGGAGAAAGTTTTTCATAAAATATATAAATTAAGAGTTGGCTACTTATTTCATTTATTTTCCAATGGTTGTCCAAGTAAGGGGGACATCTTAGTAAGGATTAACAGAATGTAGCAGTTCAGTTTGGTGGACTCCATGTTGTGTAGGGCCTTGGCTAGTCCTATAAATCTATAAACAGTGAAGAGTGTATGAGGCAGTTGTATGTGCCATATGAAAGTACCTTTGTCTGAGATAAGGAACATGGGACCTAGGCCAAGAAAACCCAGTGAATGCTGGCAGTGTCAGCACTTTGTGAAACAACTCTTCAGCACTGCTGAATTTGTGAACAAACTATGCCTCTCTCTTGACTCTGCCCACTTTAAGAAGATGCTGTGGGTGAAAAAAAGAAAAAGGTCTTGGGAGAAACAGAGCCATGACAATGTCATCTTCTACTACTTCAGGAACTAGCAGTTAAACCCATGTATCTTCACATGAAAATAATAAAAATGTGTCTCCTGTTTAAGAACAATAACAAGAAAATAAATAAGTCTTGCGCTACCTCATGGCAGGGCTGGTCCTGCAGTGGTGCTTACATTCACAAAAAGCTTGCTATTGCTCATACAGGATAGGAAAGAATAGGCTTGTCTGAAGGAACAGCAGGTCACCGTCTGCTGATCACCACTCCCATTTGCTTTGAAAGATTATCTCGCAAATAATTGGCTCATCAACATTGTACAGCTGCCACTCATGCACACCTCGGATGTCAAACGGACAGACCACGAGGCAAGCCACTCTGAAGTTTGAGGGGGTGCCTGGTCACCAGTTACCTATGTGTCACAGAAATGACAAGCATAAAACGCCCTCTTTATCCTGACTTTTTGGCAAGTCCAGAATGCTTATCTGTGCGCAATGGTGACCTGTTTGTTGCAAAGCAATTTACTGACGTGACCTTATTAAAAGTAGTGCGAGATCAGCTGCTACTCACCTCATGTTAATAACCAGTAAATAAAATGCTAATTTACTTTACGGCTTTGAGCTGCAAAGGTCCAGGTATTCATATGGTTTTAATTAGCAACCAATTTGCACACTAGGCTGAATGGAGGACTATTATTCTAAAAGACGCCTTTGCTGGGAATACAGAATTACCATGCATCAGGTGGTGCCATGATTAGAAGCAGGCCTTTGTTTCACGTTTTAACCTTTATCTTCTGGGAGATTTATACCTTGGCCTTTAGATACGTAGGAGTTAAACTAGATGCTGTGCTAAATGTAGCAGTGGGAGGTGTTAAATGGATTTTCTAGCCATTTGTGAGCCTGCCCAACCGGGATGTTGGCAAGTCTTTGGTTTTAAGTCCCAAGTCCAAGTCTGAGCCTTTGGTCCCAAGTCCCTATTAAAAACAAGCTTTTTCCCTAGAAAAAAATGGAGGGGTGGAGGGGTTCTGAGTCACGAGTCGGGTCCGAGTCACTGGAGAAAAAACACCTGAGCTGAGTCCGAGTCAAGTCACCAGCGTGATTTAAGTCCGACTTGACAGTGAGCCCCGTGACTCAAGTCCCCATCCTTGCCCGCCAGTCTGAAGTGGGTCCAATGGGGGTTCCTCCTCCATCTTTGGATCCATATATGGGAAGCTAATCGTTGAAAACACAACAGAGTTGATTCAAAAAATGATATACATCTTTTTTGTGTGTATCAGTTATTTTAGATTTAGGGTTTTGGCTTTCTTTTTTGTGAAGTTCTATTAGATTATTAGTGTAGTTTTATTATATATATATGATTATGTGTTTATTTTATAAGCCGCCCAGAGAAGTGGCCTGGCCACTGGATGGGTGGGGTAAACATTCAACTAACAAACTAACTAACAAACAAACTAACTAACTAAATAAATAAATAAATAAAAAATTTAGAGTCCTGTCCTGTTTCATCTGGCCTAGTTGACACTACCGACCCAAGCTCAACTTCTAAAGTCTCTGGTCCCAATGGTTCCATCTACCCCTGATGAGGGAAAGAGTCCAGTTCTCACCACTGAGCCCCTCTGCTATGTAGGTCATGGAGTCCCGTGAACAGGACACCCAGTCTCCTGATTGCTCCTAACAAGGAGGGTCTCTGTGACCACAAAGAGGGCAGTTGGGGGATAAACTTCTTTTACGATAATGGTGTTGGTCTTGACTCTCCAGGGCTTCTTCCTTTGACTTCTCCTGGTACTGACACTCCTGAGGCTTCTTTCTCCACCACCACTGGCTCTGCTTTTTGCTTAGTACTCCTGCCTATCTAGTGGCCTTCTGCTCACATGCCCCCCTGTAGGATGGGCTGTAAGGAGTCCTGGGGTGTTTATGTTTTTCAACCTTGCCTTTAGGAACTCATAGCTGTACCAGAACTCCTCTGCCAAGGATTATCATTATAATTATAATCCCATTCCCCTGGGGGTTCTGCCTCTTCTTCTGGGGGGTCCTCCACCCAGTTGGTCCCAGCCCACTCTTCCTGGGCATCTCCTCGAGTCTCCTCCTCTGGGTCCTCTTGGGTTCTTCCCAACCTCCAGAAGCCCTTTGCACTCCATCTCTGACCCCAGTCCCTTAGCCTCCTTCTTCCAGCTCTCCAGGGTTCTTCTCCTCTCCCCCCCCATTTCCAGGCTCTGTTTGACAGCCTACCTCCTTTCTTGTAAGAATCCATACCTTCTCCTTCCCTAATGACAGGGCCTGCTCCATATTTGTCATTTGCCAGGGGTAGAGTACCATCCCCTTCTCTCTAACTGGGTACCTTCCAATCCACCCCTTCTGACATCGCCATGTATGCTTTTGTTTGGATCCTGCTTTCTCAGGAGTAACATGTGGCAGCATTCCCCTCCTCAGGCTCCTATAAGAGAATCCAAGTGATAGGCTCTTCAGGTGACTAGTTGGGGTGTATGGGCCCTGGTTGGAGTGTGACTGCTCATTGAAGCAGCACCTTTGTCCCTTTCATCCTCACACCCCTCCATCTCTCCCCTTTGAGTGGAGAAGGTGGGGTGACGGTCAAAAATCTAGTACCGCTACATAATGGCCTCTATCCAGGGAGGCCATTCCTGTGTGCATGCTTGCAAATATGAAAAGAAGACTCAGGGAAGCTACTGCCACAAGAGCAAAATATACATTTTCTAAATGAAATTATATATACTAAACCAGTGTACTGCAAAGATGACTGTATTAAACGTCTCTCTTTTACGTGCTTTACTGCAAAGAAGTTTATTTTTTTATTGTAAGAATGGGTTGGGTACAAGCAGAAAAATATTTGTTTGTTTGCTGCACTTGTATACAACACTAATTAGTGCTGGGCACTGCTCTGGGTGGTTTGCATCCAAAGCAACATGGATATAAACTAAACCTCAAATAATATCCTATGAAATAAACTCCACATATAAACAAATAAAACAACAATCATCTAATGAATCAAAAAAGAACCCAAATGATGGCAAATTCATTCAAGCTCTTGCTATTTTACCAGAAAAACATATCACATAACACCCCGCCCTCCCCCACACCACCAATAATTAATGTCCTTCCAAGTCTCTGTCCACTGGATTTGAACTGAAAAGAAAAACAAAGGCAATTGAGTATAGTGGGTTGAAGATAATGGGATATGCCTCAGCAAACACAGTGGCTGTTTTTCCTTGGCTTTGAATGATATTAACTCTCCCAATGGAACAGAAACCCCTTCATTTGATCTAATCTGAACCAAGAGAATTTGACAAATTGTTCTGGTGTTGATGTTTCTCTCTGATTCGATTTTAACAGCAGGGAGAGGAAAAACCGGGTAGCAATAACAACCGTGTACATGTTAATAAGTGGTTCATATCTTTGGAGTACTTTACAGACCTCAGCACATTATCTAATGAAGGCTGTCTTGTCAGTTTTACGTGTATCCCTCCCATTTTCTTCAATTGCTTTATCAGGATTCGTATTACTGGTGGCTTGCCATGTTATTTGTGCACAGACCACAATGTGTGGTTCAAGGTTTCCCAAATCAGTTTTGTCCTTTCTAGCTCTGGAGTTCTATGATGGTGATGGTGATTTTCAAGAATGTTATGTTTCGTTTGTCCAAATGTTGATGGTCCTGCACAAAAGGTTAAAATGAAAATACAGACACTTTGGTATGTCAATAGTTGAAATAGCACAAGAATACAGATGGAAATACACATGAATATGTAACATTCAGTTATGCTAGCTGATTTGTCAAAAGCATAATGGCTTTTTGGAGTCAATTCCAACATGTTTACATCAGGCCTGAAAGTCTTAGAAAAACAATATTTTGTCAGCATGCTATGTTTTGTACATTTCTATGGCGAGCTTAATAATTATTACCTGTTTGTATTCTTATTGGTGCGAAAGAACACTCATAACCTTAGCTGATTTACTGGCATCTATGAGAACTGAAAATAACTCAACTATGAGTATCTCTGTTGCTGACAAATATATATACTAGCGTTTATTTTCTTTTACCGCAAACATTTATTATGGAACTTAGAGAGGTAACATTTTTGTCCCTGCAGAATATCTTAAATTTCATTTTTATGCCATGACATACATTTTGGCAAGGTCTTTCATGTAGCCTGTGATATTTGGCCTTTTAAAAACACTGCAAAACATAAGCACGTGTTATTGATTTGCAGTTACAAGCTGGTCAATTTCCCTCCTGAGTGATGGCAAAAGAAAAGAAGAACAGCAAATATGCTATTCACAAGAAAAGAGAATAAAAATCCAAATAGTGCAGAAGTTGGTGAACTCTGAGATCATGCTCCAGCTATTCAGCCGCGTGCCTGCAATTAAGGAAAAACAAACTGAAATGGTAGAAATATGGAGATGCCTGACCAAATTGCAGAGTTTGGAAAAAATTACTTTTATTAATTACAGTTCTCAGAATTCCACCGTCAGGATGTGGAAGTTGTAGTGCAAAAGAGAACTTTTTCGAGCTCCTTTTCCAAGTTCTTCTTCTACAGTAGCCTAATACTGATGTGTTTTTCTGCCTGCGTAACATGATCAATGTAAATATTGGTAGCAAATTGCCACCAGTTAAGAAATTAGCATCAGCATTTGCTTTTGGGCACTGGGTCATGCAACCCAGAACACAGGAGCAAATGCTTACATTGACTTCTTAACATGCCGCCATTCTCTGCCAAGATTTACACTGATGGCTTTACTGCAAGTGGGCATAACTATTAGGATTTGGGCCAGTATCTCTTCCATGGCCAATATGTGATCCAGAGATGATTTGAAAGAGGACTCTTTCCTGGTGAATCTGAAGTGGCAGCACTGCAAAAGGGACTGTAAACTTAATTAATTTAACAGATCCCAAGGGAACCTATGTTCTGTTCTCATCCAGTTTATTAGTCACACTAAAGAGAACCAAGTAAAAAGATTGGTCATCTCTCACAGAATCGTCACATAGGCAACAGTGCTTTACTTAAAGAAAACATTAAAAAGGAATCACAGTTAGTGTCTGTAATGTCTTCACAATAGAATTTAGATCCGTCCTCATTGCAACTTTGAAACATAACCTCATATCTTAGAATTCAGCAATTATACAAATGTATTACAGATCATCAATATTTTCTTTTGTGATATAGTATAGCCCAGTGTATTATGGGAAACACAGCCATTGTTTGAACAGTATAAAGACACCTACAGAGGTATCATAAAGCAATAAAACAATTAAACTCAGGCATCCTCCTGATCTTCCTGAAGGGAAACAGCTTATCACGTTAGGAAGAGAACCAGATGCTGAGATATATCCTGAGAAAGAAGCTTCAAAGAAATACCAATTTAAATTACTTTTTATGGCACTTTGCGTGTACCTCCTATATAGCTACTACTGCATTCTTTTCTTTTTTTTAGACTTTCCTTACCGCACGTCATGTCATGGTGTGTACTTCCCTGAAACCTTGCAAAATGTGCATCATGACCATTTCTTAAAAGAAAGGGCTCCACAGCATTATATGATTTGCTTTGTTTGTTTCAGCATTAGAACATCAAATATATTCCAGCAGATGGTGTAGAGGTAGGAGCCGAAGCTAATGAAAAAAGAAGAATGTTCTGATGGTTCTGTTTATTTGGCCAGTATGATTTTTTCTCTACTGATAGAAAGACTTCAGTCAGCTTTCTTGGTGTTAACTCAGATGTCTGGCAAATGATATGAGTTCATATCCTGTCATGGGCAAATATAGGCAACTGTTTATCATAACTGATTGGATGACATGTCCATCATCTCATAATATGCCAATTATCTGTATTTTATCCCAAATCTCAACACAATCAGCATCTGGGGGAAGTAGAATAATTCCATATACCTCATATATGATGTAAAACCTGCAGGGGTTCTCACTTTCCTAAGCTCTTAAAGTCATGCCTAATTGTTTTAATTATTTTTATGAAATGCTTTATAGCTTTATTAGTTCATTTATTTTGCCTTTGAAGCATTACAGCATAGACTGGATAGCTCGGTGGGTTGGAATACATGACTGTGGAGCCAGAGTTTGGAAGGGCAACCCCAACAGTGCTCCTGGGAGAAGAGTCAGCCAGTGCAGCCTTGAGCTACCTGCAGAGTCCCAAAGCACCACCAAAAGGAGGGACTGCTAAAGCAACTCTGATTACTTTGTATCTAGGGAAATCTTTTGGAGGATCACCATAAGACAAAATGGACTGGATGGCACAGAACTAATTCTTTTTAATATTATAAACGACCTTGCGAAACAGGAAAAGTGGTATGCACGTGTCTTAATGAATAAACAAATAGAACAGTAAGGTGGAATGCAAATTCACTGTAAATTATACAACAAGACCCCCGTGTCCACAGGGGATTGGTTCCAAGAGCCAAGCCTCATGAATGTTGAAAACTACAGATAATAGTGAACCCTATGCATAGTATGGTCTGGCTCCCTCTAGTGGCCAGTTCTGGAAATTATTGCATGGAAATATGTTTTTCTGGAGTTTTTTTCTTTTTCTTTTTTCTTTTCTTTTTTTTACATTTTCAAATCACAGATAGGTAAAACCGCGGATACCCATCCTGCAGATACAGGGTCCCACATTCTAGTCAATTTAATAAGTGAATGGCTCACATTTTACTTTGGCAGATTACCTGAGACAGAGTTGATGGACAGAGGCAAATTTTAATTGAGAAGTCTGTGGCACAATTGACAATCTTTAGATCCATCAGGGTAAAAAGATAATATTAAAGATACCTATGAGCTAAACTCACTAGACTGTGAGTGCCAGGTATTGAATCAATGGGACATATTAAGTCAACACTTATGCAACTCCCTTTCAACCAGTGCAGTAGAGCCCATCACCTTCTGGAGATTTCTAAGCAAGGTTTAGATGGCTATTTATCAAGGATGCTTTAGCTGTGGATTACCTGCACTGGCAGAGGGCTGGACTCGATCATTCAGTTCCATGATTCTGTGAGTCTAATTGTTGGTCTCAATTGGAAAAGATCAAATGAATGAAGGAGATTTAGATTCAGTGGTTTGTACTATCAATCTAGATGAGACCAATAGTTTAGCCTATAGTCTTCCAATTATGAATGAGAAGTTTTGCTGGTAAACTAAGTCACAGTTGGGTAATTAAGTTATTTTGAATGTCATTTAATCTGCTCCAAAAGATATTTACAATAAGAGTTCAACACCCTGGCCACTGGCCTGTAGAGTCCCTCAGGATTCTGTTTTGTCTCCTATGTTATTTAAAAGGTAGTAGATGGCAGAGATTGTAGCCACAGCCATGGATTATGAGGGAAATGATGCATGTTCTCTCCGATCTAAGGCATCTAGAGAGTTTATGCTGGCTCTGACTCCATGTCCTGTGTGACAACCCTTCAGCTATTTGCAGATTGTTATTGTTTCTCTAGGGTAAACAAAACCAGCTCTTTTCATTGTTCCTCATGTGACTTGGCTTCCAGAGCTCCCAACTGTCCTGCTCATTCTTCTCTGGACATGCTTAAGACATGTGGTGTCCAGAACTGGATGCACTTCCCCATGTATAGCCAAGCCAGACCAGAATAGACTAGAGCTATTAATTTTATGATCCCGGCAGTGTGGCTTAAATCCATTTCTTCAGCAGGACTGCCAGATCTCAGGGTGGCAGCCCAAGTCTCAGGAAATCACTGTGTGTCTTTGGATTGTCACGTGGGCAGGGGGGAGGACAAATCGCAGAATAAGCATTGCTGGAAAGAGGAAAAGGTTTGAGGCTGGTGTGTGAGGTGGCTTTAAAGCCTGGGCACATATCTCATTCCATTCCTAGCTGCCACTAGGTCTCACTGCCCTGTTTCTATGATATCACAAGGACCCGCTCTCATTGTCTCATGTTTTGGCCCTGAAATCTCAGGGAATATGATGCTGTTGACCTGGCAACCCTAAGGATATCTGATTTTGTGACTGAGTAGCAGGCACATTAAATAAATACAACTCTTAGCGGAAAGAGGACCCTAAATGTTTTGGGTGAAAATAGAGATCTGGAGTTTCAGTATGCTGTGTTGTTATTCCCCAGCCTATTTCCTAATAATTTCTCAAAATTATAAACAAGCCTCTGTATGATATGCGATATTTGCATTATTTTTGAGGCATCATTTCTTCACTTGAAATATAAGGTGAGAGCAGGAGGCTAGAGAGAGAGATAACATCAATAAATCCTTCAGAACTCTGTTGTGAGGTTTGTTTATTCCATGCTGTAGAGCTAATTTAAGAAACCTTGCAAGGGATTTTAGGAAAATCTATAGCTTCCTATTCTGCTTCCATCCATCTGTCAGCTGAGGCAGCTCTGATCTGTGAATCAGGTCAGATAAGTCAAGTTGAAGAAAGGCAATAGAAACACTGCAGCGTTTATATGTGTTAAAAATGCTCTGGAAGTGACTGGCAAACTTTCTACTGAGGTTCAGTTCAACAATATCTCTCAGATAGACAGACGGACAGTCCCCACATGCCCACCCATTCTGATATTAGGTCTGGTCCAAGACATTTTAGTGTCTGAGTCAAAGAACAAGATTTATAGAATCCCTATCATTTATAAGTCCTTATCCCTGGCTGGGCTTAAATTTCAGCTGCAACACTGGGACGCCTCCAGAACACTTGGGAACAGGGTGGTCCAGATAGCTCTCTTGACAAGACATGGCCAGGGAATTCATCAGGAATGGACAGGGACTGCCACAGTTGCCCCTCAGGCCGCTGCTGCCCTGTACCCAGTCTTCTTTTCTCAAGGTTAAGCTTAACCTTGAGAAAAGAAGACTGGGTACGGGGCGGCAGCGGCGGTGGAGATAGGACAGCATTTTTCAAATACTTGAAATATTGTCATACAGGATGCCTATGATGATGTCATACAGAGGGGCGGCAGCGGCGGTGGAGATAGGACAGCATTTTTCAAATACTTGAAATATTGTCATACAGGATGCCTATGATGATGTCATACAGAGGAGGCATGGGATCTGTTCTCGATCGTCCCAGAATGCAGGAGACATAATTGTAGTGTTTCAGTTAAGGGCGCAGCTGAGACCAATGTGTAATTACTGAAGGGTCCTAGCTAAGGACTCCAGCTGAGAGCAATGTAAAGGCATGGACTCCCCATATAAGGCAGGCTCCTATGAGGGATTGGCGCAGGAAACAACTGTTGTCTTTACCTGCAACCTGCTTTGGTATCTCCTGGAGCTATCTTGACCCTTGGACCGGACCTGAACTTCTCTTTGTGATTTCTTGACTCTAGCATTATTACTGCTGTTTCTGACTGATTCTCTGGCTTCTGACCTTGGACTGGCTTATCGGACTCTGCCTTTAGTTTACTGAAGTAAATCATGACAATAATAATGGGCTCAAGATTCATAAAGCCAGATTTCAGTTGTATATGAGTAAAAACTTCCTAACTGTTAGAGCAGTACAACAGTGTAGCCAATTACCTCAAGAGGTGTGAAGGCTCCAATGCTGGAGGTGTTCAAGAGAAAATTAGACAAGTATTTGTTAGATATACTTTGATTTGAATTCCTATAATAAGCAGGGACTTGGACCCAATGGTCTTATAGGCACCTTGCAACTCCATCATTCTATGGTTCTTTGAGACAGTTGGCCTACTCTGCCCAGAACTTGGAAATGTAACTTTTAAAAACTATAGTACAAACAAAGTAACATTTCCAAGATCTAACTGCCTAAGGTAGGGCCGGCCTTGTCTCAGCTCTTCCTGTATACCTGTTTAGCTCTGTGTCAGTGTTGTTCTAGTCACATGTGTTAGGGAGGAAGAAAAAGGTGTGCTATGATGACATGCTGCTCTACACATTGTAGGCCAAAAGTTGTGTTAGGGAAATGTGTGTGAAGTAGCTCTGTCACAGACTGCTGTGACGTTACTGCATCTTAGCAGAAACTAATTCCCAAACTATATGTGCAGCACCACTTTTAGAGAGAAGGTGCTTAGAAATAATTTAAAATACTTATGCTGAACCACTCTACTTTGTATCTGAGGGAGCTCAGCCATCACTAAATGTGACTGAACTGAGTCTACCTAAAACTCAACTCCATACAACAAACATGTATTCCTCTTCCCCTCCCCTCCAGCTCCATTTTCCTTTTGTGTCATGTTTTTATCTAGATCTGTGTTGGAAAATCTTAGGTCCTAAGTCTATATCTAATCCACTTGGATTCTCCCCCCCCCCCCCCCCCGATACTTAGCAGAGCTCTGAGCAGTGACTGAAGTCTCAGGGAATTGCTATGCTTTTTCTAGAGTCCAGGATGGAAGATAAATCACAGGGTGAACATCGCTAGAGAATTAGAAATTTGATTTTGTGTGTGGGACAAAATTATTCCACAAGCAGGTAGGATGGTTTTGAAGCCTAGGCTTCCACTTTCATCAAGTCCCAGTTGGTGTCAGGAGTCAGTGGCTATGTGCAAAGGTGTTTGTACATGTATTATGCTTGATTTCTTCCCAATGCTCATCTCCTTGGCCTTTGTGACATTACCAGCCCTCCTCCAGTCTCAGGGGTTTGGCTCAAAGTCTTAAAGAATGAGATGTTTCCGATCTGGTAATTCTACAAGATGGCAAGGATCCCTTCTTCATAATATCATTGAGGGATGGCTGCCCAACTGTTGCAGTTTCCTCACCATCTGTAATGTTTAAATGTCTCCCATTTATGCTAAAATAAGCTGGTATTTTTTGTTTCAACCTTTCACCTTTGGCTTCACCTGCCACCGGCCTGTGGCCTACTGGAGCTTCTAAAACTGAATACAGTCCTTGGGCTGAAAGAGGCTTCCCACCCTAGATCTAAAGCAGTGTTTTTCAAGTATGTTTCTCCTCCCCGCCCCATCTGAGGCTAGATGCTTTGAATTCAGGTTTTTGCCATGTTGTCTGGGACTTCTGAGACCTCCATCTCATGTGGAAATGGGTGGGCCAATGCCCAGGGAAAAATTCTTTCCTGCTATGGGGCACAAGGAAGTGTGTTGTTATTTTTTTTAATTTAATTTTTTTTTAAAGGAGGGCCTTGGTTACCTGGCTTCTAGAAAACACATGTGGCCCACAGACCTCATTTTGGGCTCTAGAAGCCTTATCTGCCCCATGGGTCTTACTTGGTCTAACCCTTTGGAGATTAAGAACCACTGATCTTGATGCACCCTGCAGACATACAGTCTATTTTAGGCACTTCTGTAAATAAGGAATGGATGTTATGCATGCATAACTCTACCACTTATTTTTTTTAAAACCCTCTGGGATTCTGTGGCTTTTCTATATGTAGTTACTCACAGCAGAAGGAATCAGCAGGAAATTCCCCCCCCCCCCCCCCCGTTTTTTAATCACCGACTAAAAACCTTAGCAATGCTATGCAAGGCTAATTGCTTATTGCTGGTTTAAAATGATTATGTCTGCTTACGTAATTATGAATTATAATTAAAATCTCTAATGTGAGTAATTGTAATAAATGATGCACTCCTAGCTATTTAGAGCATTCTGCTTTGTTTAGCTGTTAGAAATATGAAGCAGAGGGAGCCGTATAAGTTCTTGGGTTAGTTCATTATTTTCTGTCTCATTCTGACAAATTATTAGTGCCTAATATTACCAATGAGTTCCACTTATACACAGAATCATGAGAGTTTCCTATGTGCTCATGGTTGGCTGCGCGAAGCAGCATTAGCTAATGCACTAGATCACTGATCTGACTTTCAACAATGCTTTGCTAAACCATGTCTAGTATTCATACTGCTCAGGAGTGGAGGTAATCTTTTAGAGTCACTTTCCTCACAGTGGAAAAAGCACAGCACCATGACTGTAGTGGATCTAGAACTCACAGGGATAATGCATAGGGCTGTCTGGCTTAACAGATATGATGACATCATCTACTATAAATGTCAGCCTTCCCAGTTTAGCACAGGTTCCCAATAAGGATGTCAATTTTCTCATCTTCGTGAAAAAGGGTGTGTTTCAACACATTGGCAACCACTGCAAGATTTTTTGCTTTTTCCCAATAGCTAAAAAAGACCAACACTTTTTGTGACAACAGCAGCATTAGCACACACAAAAAAAGTTGCTCCAAAAATTTGCAGTCTGCACATTGTGTTTTTGTGTGTCTGTGTTAAATAAAGAGCTTTTGCTTTCGGTAGTAAGCACACTTTCCTTATTCCAACAGAAGTTGAGACAGTTGCCATTTTGCTTTATTTTGCAAAGCATGGGCAATTTTTTTGTTTGTTTTTTAAGTTACTATCTATGGTCTGATTTGGGCGTTTTTGTATTTGTGTGTGTGTGTGTGTTTATTTGCAGTAGTGGGAGTGGTGATTGTTTGATGCTGTTCATTTTGTCTGTGTATTTGTTATCCTTGGCTTCCATTTTGAGCAACCAGAAAAGTGATGCACCAGTATCTTCACAAATGTGTGACACAACACAATGCAGTGCAGCATGGCGTGATCCTGTCCATTAAGCCATTTTCTCTTCCAGAATACGTCATTCCATTTCTTCCTTGACTGGTTTTCCTTTTTTCTTCTTCTCTGCCCTATTTTTTGTCTCCGGATCAGTCAGCATTCCATCAGTATTAAGCTCAATTGGTCCTCCCTGTACTATTCTCCTCTTGCTTTATGTGCCTTCCCAACCACCCCATACTGTGGTTCTGTTAATAATCTGGGGAATCTTCATGCTTATATCTTGCTTTTTTCTTCTTCTCTTTTTTTGCACTTATGGTATCATTTTGACTATATAAAGATAGCTCCTCATGTCTGGACTTCGGAAATGGAGAGACTGGTAATAAATGCACTGGATCTTCTATGAGGTACTTCAGTTTAATACTTGACAGACCTGGACACCTTTTCTGATGTGGAACTTTCGATCCTGGAAAACTGTGTGGTGTAGTGGTTAGTGCATTGAAGTAGAGTTGCAGAGAATTTGGTTCAAACTTGTACTGTCCCATGAAACTTCCTAGGAAATGACCTTGTTCCAGTCATACTCTCCCAGTCTTGCAGCATTGTTGTGAGGGATGAAGTAGTAGCTATGTGCACCACTTGAGCCCACTGATCGAACAGTTGGGCACACAGTGAATAAATAAACCTTTCCCACCCTTTCAACTCAAATCTAAGTCAACAGACTTCCTTAGGTTAAATCCAAGGTGTTTAATCTGAACACTGATCTTGATGGTATTCAAATTGCTTGACTAGAGATGGATTAAACACACACACACACACACATACAAACAGCATTAGTGCAGGTATTTGTATTTCAAATAATTCAGCAAAAGCCACATGCCGTAATTATCTCTGAAGGGCACCTTCAACCTTCCCAACTTCCGATCACTTGTCAGTATGTGAGCGCTGTACTTCTAGTAAAGTGTACGCTGTATCTCAGAGGAATGCTGGACGACTGAATGAATGTGGGATCAGTTTCAGAATATATACCCTCCGGCTCTTTGCCACATCATAGCATAGCAAGTTTCCTCAGTGATGATACTTTATCTCCCTTGTGCAGGAACACAGTCAAACATAGGTTTAAAAAGTGAGAAAAAGAAAGAAAGATGACATCAATGAGGGGAAAAAAATAGAAACATATCCTTCCCTCTTGTCTAAAGCAATATCCAGCTGAGCACCCAAAATAATAAAGAGATCATATAGCTTTAATGTGCTGCGCAGCTGAAACATATGATGTAGCATCACTCTTTTTCCTATAAAAAGACACCATTTTGAATGCTTATTTTTACAAATGTTTTTTGGATAGTGGCTGCCAGTTGTGGAATGAAATCCCCACTGGGTTTATACATATATTGAGCAATCATAGGATTATGCTAAGTTGCAAAGGTCTTTTGGGATCACCTAGTCTGACCCCTGTTGAATGTGTGCATCCTGGAACTGTAGAGCTGGAAGCAGGAAATGTGATGACTACTAGCAACATTTCTCATTCTTGGTAATTTTAAAAAGTCCCACCAATCTGGGGATCCCCAAAGACAAGCTGCAGAAGTGGCATGAGCCCTTTTCAGGCCTTACTAAAATTGGTGTTCCAACATGTTGAAAGGAGAGTGCCCATGTCCATCCTCTTCATCATCATGCTCTTTATGTTCTCATCTCTGAGGCTGAAGATGAGAGAGTCCTCTTCCTGTGTAGGACCAAGACTCCTTGAAAATTCCAGTTTTTCCTTTTATGCCAAGCCTACATGGGAGCAGGAATCTGTCCAGACTTTGAGTTGAAAACATGAAGAATGTGATAATAGAGGAAGTGCCCTTCCAAATGTGTTCAGAATGCTGACTTTAGTCGTATCTGAACAAGGGCAGTCCGAAGCTGACGCTTGGGTTACCAGCTGTTCGGCAAAAAACAGCTGGCAACCCAATTTGTTGTTTTACAAAGCAACAAAAGAAAAAAATGTATTTAAAACATGCACTTGTGTGAAAAATAGGCAAGAAAAATATGTAACTGTGCCACATGTGTACCAAATACATACAAATTTCTGTTCAGATGGGATAAATCACTCCACCAACTAAGAACGGCCATAAAACATCTGCCACAGAATTGAGAAAGAGCTTTCCATTTGTCAGTCCTTCTGAAAGTTGTGAGATTTCTCATGCTAAGTCAAAATAAGCCACAAGCTCCACTCTTTGGTGGCTTTCCATCAAGTCCTTCAGGTTTGAGTTTTATAACAAAAATTCCCCTGGAACCCAAAGACATTGATAACCTAGAAGCTATCTGGTGAGTCATGGGAATAATGCCTGCAGATCACTTGCTGGCATCATTTATGGTTCAAAGTACAGTGGTATCTGATTGTCTCTGAACCTCAAACATTCATCCGAGATTAATGACAACTTTCTTGGCAGATGCTGTTGGTCAGGTTCACCTTGCATCAGTGGAAGAATTTAATCTGTAGAGACACTGTACAAATCCCACCACCCATCCCTCTTTTCATGGCCTCAGTTCCCAAACTCAACAAAATCCTTTTTATCATTCTAAGTTAGAGTATGCTAACAACTGCCCTGCTTTCAACATTGCATTTCCCCCAAAAAACAATTAATCCAGAATGAATGGTGGTTCAAATACAGTCATAAGCTATCATAGCTCCAAAGATAAATGATACTGATTTGTGATCAGATGGTGCTGTTCCCACGACCACTTGGGCAGAATGAGAAGAACTGGGTATGATACTCTATGTGTTAGAGGGGACATTGACCATAAGACAGAATTAACTTGATGTGATGTTATTATTATTATTATAAATTTTTTAAATAAATAAGAAAAGGGACCTTTGAAAGTCCCATGTGCAAAGAGTATCTCAGATGAGGAGAACTGCAAAAAGATTCCTATTCACAATGTAAATTTTGACAGGAGCAGACAACAAAGGAAAGGAAAAGAATGGAAAAAGGTGAACCACAAAAGTTAAAACAGGATGAATCTGAAGAAATTTATTTGTATAAGTTAGTCTTCTTTGTTTTCAACTGGGATGAGGATGTTGACTGTTCTGTAGAAGTGGGATGTTATTATTTATCTCCTAACTCAGTGTCATTAAGCAGGTTTCTTTGTATTTTCTTCCATCTGGCTCTGGGGGGACATTCTTTCCAATGTGTTCAAATCGACTGCTGCCAGAACATTCCTGTCAAGTTTGGTTAATTGCAGAAACCTAACAATTCTCCAAAGTTGTGACTGCTCTCCACCTCCACCATGTCTCCAAGCTGCCAGGCTGGCTGTGCCGGAGCATGGGCTCCAAAGGCATAATGCCATAGAAGGCCAAGAGGTTTCCTTATGACAGATGGAAGCAATTGTGGTGTTTCAGAAAACAGAGCTGGTGAGAGAGGTAATGTATTCCCTCACTTAATTGGTTCTCCAGCTCTTCCTTCTTGATGAATAACTCCTAGGACCCTGGAATCATCATCATCATCTTTTATTTCTGTTTCATTTTCTTTCAGCCCTTTGAAGTCCTTCATGACAGTACTGTCCTTCAGGACAGCACCCTCAAAAAGAGGACTCTCCCGTGACAGCCTTTCAAATAGAGAACTGCTTTCTGCATAGTAGGACAAATGGCTGTCTCATTCTGGAAAAGAGTAAACAGGTCCAGACCAGCTACATAGATTCTTCTTGTCTTCTTAATGTCCTCTTCCTTCTTAGCTTGCTCATGAGAAGCAGGCCAGCCCACAGTATTAACTAGTTTCATTAAAATATAATATTTTATTAAAGGGAACCACATGTATTTTCTTAATATTTTCTCTTGCAACTAATTTGTATCATCTGGAGAAGAGGACTTTTTTGTTCAATGAGTGTTCATTGGTTCTTTTAATGGGCATGTAGTATTTAACAGACCCCATTTAAGGAGGGAAAGATCTGGTCATTTACATCTCCAGGGCAAAGTATTTGATGAAATCAAGACAGACAACTAATAAAACAGACGCAAATCTACATTTCAAATTTCCAAAAATATACTTGGTAATGATTGCAAGAACAAGTAAATGTTGAAAATGTCTGTCTTCCATTTAATCCATGCCTACTACCAAGAACTATTTATAATTGTGAATCAGCCAGCCTGATGTCCCCTTCCCACTTTTATACCAGAAGTGCTCTGAATTTAAAATGTGAAGTGTTTATTCTAGTCTTGGAGCTCGGCCACTGAAACAAATTAATGCACTTTAAGACAGAACTTCCTACGTTGCCAAACAAGGGTGGCGAGAGAGACAGAATCAGAGCTTGGAAAATTAGGATTTAGACTACTGTACAACTCTCTGAAAATCCCAACCTTGCATGTGTAGTGGCTACGCTGGCAGTGAGATTCTGGGAATTAATAGTTCAAAAACTACAATTTGCCCATGAACACTCCTGCTGCCTCAACCCTTCTGTGGACTTCCAATTTCTTGGACCCACAGGTTCCCAAATATTTTTCAAATTTCAAATTTTAAATATAACTATTTGGTACCTAGTGCAGTGCAGTGGATAGAGTGATGGACAAGTTCATTGGAAGCCAGAGTTTGAATCCTCGCTCAGCCGTGGAAGCTCACTGGTGGTGTGGACCTAGTAAAACTACTCCTTAAATATCTCACTTACCTTGAAACCCTATCAACCACCTGTAAGTCGGTCACAACTTGATGGTACATAACTATCTATGTATCAATACTGATATCCATGTTAGAAATGGGCACAAATTCCTTTGTGCCGAGTTGTCCTAAGTTGTTGGCAGGCACCTCAGGTGCCATGCATTCTTTTCTCCCACCCACCCCGACTGGCTCCCCCACGCAGCTGGGGTGCTGTGCTGATGACTTAGGACAACCCAATATGAAGCGATTCATGTTCATCTCTAATCAATCTCAATAAGCAAGTATGTGTACACACACGCACCACTAGAGGGCACAAAGAAACTTTCCTTTTCTTTAAGGTGAAAAAATGGGTGGGGTTGTGGGAACAGGCAAAGCTCGCCCAGGTCCAGGGATGAATGGCCACCCAACCTCTTGAGGTTGCCCACTCTCAACCTAAACATATTTTCCATTATGCCCCAACTCCGGCTCTAGATCATGGTACCTCTACATCACAGGATCATGACTTCTGATATAGTGATACCAGGGTCCTTAGGGTTTAAGTCCCAAGACGTTTAGATCATGGGGGAGTATGATATCAGTCCGCACTCCTATCAAGTTCTGTTCCCCTGAGCTGAGTTGCAGCACTCACAATAATTGAGAGGGAAATTGATTTTCACTGGAACAGAATATTTTTTGCAAGCTATCTCTGTTAAAATAGCCATTACCTGAAGTTGGTTTTATCTTGAATAGGCAGTAAAGAGCCATTAATTTTACAAAAGACCTCTTCCTTATTTGTTGATATGGACTGATCTTGCTGTTTGTGTTATTGGACTTCCCTTAGGCAGACTGTCATGGTGAGCACCTGCACTTCCCAACGTACCATTACACCACTGGCCATGAGCATTCAAAGAAGGCAGCCCATCTGCCCTGTTTCCCCGAAAATAAGACCTAACCTGAAAATAAGCTCTAGTATGATTTTTCAGGATGCTCGTAATATAAGCCCTACCCCAAAAATAAACCCCAGTTAAGTGAAACCACCATTGTGCAGCATTGTGCAGCAACCAGAAGAAGATGACATGACTGTATTTGAATAAATGTAGATTGCTGTACATGAAAAAATAAATAAAACATCCCCTGAAAATAAGCCCTAATGTGTTTTTTGGAGCAAAAATTAATATAAGACCCTGTCTTATTTTCAGGGAAACACGGTAAGTGACTACTCCCAACCAGATGTTTTAGGGCTGTTATTTTTCTGTCCTCATTCAAAGCCCTGAAAACTTACCTTGGGGCATAAGGAAAATGGCAGAGGCAGACACTCCCAAGTGTTGGCGTGGGGTCAACTCCAGAGGCTTTATATGGCTATTGCCTCTCCAAAAGCTTGGAGTCAAATTGGATATGAAGCTTGTAAGAGCACTCTGTTTGGGAAAAACAAACCTTGGAGCTAAAGACAACAAGTTACACAGAGCCTCTTATCTAGCTGCTTCAAATCCTCCCCTTCATTAGCAGAGTAAAGACGCAGACGTAAGAAAATGCACAGAGAGAGTTCTGATACAACTTATATCATAATATATTAGGCTTGGTTAGACATAAATACATGGCAACATATACATTGGCATAGACTTCTCAGAGCAACATTATATTCACATTCAAGTAAAGCAAACGACCACCAGACTCACAACTGAGTGGCAAAATGGTACTCTCATACACTTGCTTATATACTGAGAGCAGCCTATCACTGCACACATGGCAGCTGAACATGTTTAACAAGCATTACCTAAGCTTGTCCCATCTGTATGCTATCAGTCATCCGTTGGCTTGACGTTACAGGAATGACTTTGCATTCTCTACTACAATATTAAATTTAACCCCTTGTTCACTTAAAGGAACAAATCCTGACACCAAGGCCTGGTACAAACTCTGGTCCTACAAGGACCTAGAAAATGATAAACACAGTCCTATTCCTTCAGTATCAAGGGTAGGAGATATAGGTTCTATCTGATAGTCTACCTGCCTCATACTTCCTTGTAGTCTCTGCTTGTTTTCATAGTGTCCTCTTTTCTATGGTTCTCAGATCTTAGAAAATCTTTCCTTCCTTCCTTCCTTCCTTGACTGCAACTCCTGATGCATTTGGGATCATCCAAAGAAAAGAAGGGAGGGAAATTTTTCAAAGCATTGAGGGTGCCTACATCACAGTTAATAATTTTGGAGTGTAGGGAAGAGAAGCATGAGTTATGAGCCAGAAAATTCCTGGTTCTGGTTTCACATTATGAGCTAGTTGGGCATAGACTTACATAGTCTCTGTCCCTTAACTCACTAATTGCAATATTGAGAGAGAAATATTTCTGTCCTTATATTACAGAATTATTCAGTGACTGCTGAGCTAATGTGTAGGACATATTATAAAAATGTTGAGTAATATGCACAATTATGTTTGATTAGCATACTGTGCTGGATCTTTTGCAATGAACCTAGAATGTGAAATGATTACACTGGAAAGGCTGTTTTGTAATGACTGTCATGTTTTGGGCAAGTGAATAAAGATTTTTTTAATGTTTATAGATATAGCCCGGAGTATCTTAGCCGAAGTAGACTATCCATTACAGAGCTAATTACAGTCAAACCAGTGTATATTCAACAATATGTGTAGCATCCATGCTCCAGAAGCATTGTTTGGTGCTCTTATTTCCGTGCTTGCAGAATGGAAATAGCTTCAGAATTTGACTTGGTGATGGGACCTATTAAAAGGGACATTTTCAAACTTGCTGGTCATGAAGAATAATCGTGCAGGTGGAACATGGGTAGGTCTGCAAGAAAGAGATAGGCATAATTTATTTTTCCCTTTTTTATTTTAAATCAACTTTACACTTCTGACAAAATACAATACAATACAATACAAATTTATTCTACAGCCAAAGGCCCGATAAAATACAATACAAGTACAGTATAAATTCACAAAGTAAATTTAAAAAGTTTAAAATTAGTTGAACGTCAGGATGCTTTTTCGAGTTTTCTGGGCAGAGAGAAGGAACTTAGCCACAAGTTCTGTAATGGACTTATTTGTATCTTCTAAAAGGTATTTTGTATACCAGTTCAAAGATCTTCCTGGAAAGCTTTTCTTTAAGGGGTGTAGGAGCCTGGCACGATCAACCTTGTAATAACTACATGTAAAGAGAACATGTTGCAACGTTTCAATTTCTCTATTATTACAAGGACATAAACGGTTTTCATAAAATACACCATGATAGTGGCCCTCTAATACAGCGGATATAAGACAGTTAAATCTGGCTCTTGAAAAAAATCTGTCGATATTTTGGAATTGTCAAAATTTTCAAATACTTAGCTCTTTGGCCAAATTCAAAGTTCAAACCAAAATATGTGGGTGAACAGATTTTCTGGCCATTCTCTATTGAATGTTGACAAAATACAACAAAAACAATTATCCTTTAATTTTCCTATTTCCTCAAATTTTGTGATACAGTTTTTCTGTTTAAAAAAGCATACAAAAATGGAAAAAGGAAAATGTACATATTAGAGGATGTGTTTGGGGGGGGGGGGAAGTGTTTATTCAGGGAAATTGCATAATAAAATCAGCACTGGAAAATAAAAGCTTATGACAATAAATGCAAATAGTCATATATTTTTCTTTAATGCATCATCATCCTTTATGCCAGTGGTTCTTAACCTTTTCTTTCTGATGGACCCCCTTTAAATATCTATTGTTGCCATGGACCACAAAGACTTAACTCCGAGATTTAAAGTCCGAAAGTGCATCAAATATTTATTTAAAAGGATTTCATCAACAGATATACCTTGATATAACAGTGACACTTTTTAAGGTGACTGGAAGAAGCTTCATTTTACTTTGAACAGGATGCACCCTCATTAACATCATCAGTTCTTTTCCATTTCAAGTTCAGCTAGCAATCCATTCTGAGGCTCAGCCAAAATGTATTCTTATTAAATTCACAGCAATAATATCAAAAAGTCACTTTACCCGGCAATACCCAAACGGTTTTATTAGTAGAGGGACGTGGTGGCGCTGCAGGTTAAACCGCAGAAGCCTCTGTGCTGTAAGGTCTATAGATCTGCAGCTGTAAGATCGAATCCACGTGACGGAGTGAGCGCCCGTCGCTTGTCCCAGCTCCCGTCAACCTAGCAGTTCGAAAGCATGCAAATGCGAGTAGATAAATAGGGACCACCTCGGTGGGAAGGTAACAGCGTTCCGTGTCTAAGTCGCACTGGCCATGTGACCACGGAAGATTGTCTTCAGACAAACGCTGGCTCTATGGCTTGGAAACGGGGATGAGCACCGCCCCCTAGAGTCGAACACGACTGGACAAATCGTCAAGGGGAACCTTTACCTTTACCTTTACCTTTATTAGTAGAATTCAAGAAGAAACACGATCATGATGTCCATCTGAACACTGACTCCGACTCTCTCTTCCCACAACTTCTGTCTGTGCGATAACAAGAAATGTCACGTGCTGTCTTTCTGCCACTCAGTGTCATTCACTTGCATGTCCTCATATCAAACGGTTACAGTATTTGCTATCAAACAGTTATTTTCATGATTGATTTTTTTACTTTTGTTTGTTTTTAATGGAGGCGGTAGGTTAGAAAAGCCAAGTTTTACACAAACAAGCAAAGGAAATTTAGATTTTGTTCTATGTTTCCTTTTCATTCATTCATTCATTCATTCATTCATTCATTCAATTTAAATGCAAAATATCATAACATTTCTTCAAGCCTTTGTGGACCCCCTGTGAGGACACTGCGACCCCCTGAGGGTCTGCGGACCACAGGTTAAGAACCTGTGCTTTATTATTTATTCATTTCCTTTGCAAGCAGCCAATTTAAAAGCCAAGGAAGGGTTTTGTCTTTTTCTTTAAAAGATCAGCTATAGCAAGGAAAACGGCAGGCTGTATAGAAATAAAGAAGATAGAGACTAGAAAAGATGGGGCATTGCAAGACATCCTGATGTGTAGAGAAAAAGTCTTCCTGGCCAGAATTCTTTGCATGTTCAGTGCCATGCGGAATTGCATCCTATGCACAGGACTAATCTTAAAACACCGAATGTATCTGATCCCTTTTATCATTGCAAATCAGAAAGGATTCTTCACAATCTCAGATTTAGAATAGAAGAAATATAGGATCACATGCTTCCAGGATTAGTAATGTCAGGGGAGGCAAACAGGCAAGGTTGTTACTAGTATCTAAACCAGGGATTCTACTTATAGTTTAACTTGATTTATGAGTGGGAATTCTGTTCCATGGCCGAAGAAGGAATTTTCTAGACCAAGAGAAGAGAGCAGATGGAGAATCTGGAGGAGCTTGTTCTCATCTGACTCACTGTGGCTGAATATAAGACACAGCCCATAGGCCATTGTGGATGCAGGAATCAGAGGCAGCAGGAGGCCAAATTACATTACACAGTAATCAGTAAAAAGCAAGCAGCCCAAGAAATACAGTTAAAGAGCCATAAGGGAAGTGTGGAGTATGTTGACAAAAGTTAAGTACCAAGGAATTTGTTTAAATGAACTGTTGGGATCACAGCCATACAATAAAACTGAGTGGTCCACAACAGCAGAAGATCAAATTCAGGATAATTTTTTTAAAAAATGTAGTTAAAGGTCCAAACTGAAAGCATGGAGCATGTTGACAACTATAAATACTTAGGGTCCCTTTCAGTTCTAGGATTATGATTAAAGTGATGAAGAAATTGGCTGAATAAACAGTGAGATTGTAATGTTGCTAGAAAGGTCTGAATAGAGATGATCCAGAGTAGCTTTCTCAACGTGAAGAATGTAACAAAATTTTTAAATTGGCATTCAGAATGTGAATTGGATGACCTTGTGCATCGTTACTTTTACTATATGGCATAGAATCATGAAGTTGGACATAGGTTGTTGTAAAAAAAAAAGCATTTGAAATAAGTGTTTCTTGAAGGATGTTAAGAATTTATTGGATCAAGAGGGCTAACTAGAGATGGGGACGAACCACCAAAATGGTGGTTCATCCTGGTTTGTGGTCCGTCAGAGTTTACAAACCACGAATCTCCTCCCGATGAACCGACAAACCACAAATCAGTTTGTCGGGGTTTTAGACAGCTAGAGGCTGTCTAAAAAAACCCCCGCTGACCTCCTCACCCCCACAGTCTGCCCCCCTGCCACCTTCCCACTACCCCTGTTGCCTCCCTACCTAGGCTGCCACACTCCATGCCACTGCCAGTGCCGCCGCCACCCGCAGCAACCTGCGCCACAGCGGCCTCTGCAGCCACCATCCACTGCCGCTCGCTGTGATGGCCTCCGCCGCTATGGCCTGTCTTAAGGGAATCTGGGCTGCCCTTTGCAAAGATGGCGGCTGCAGCTTCCCTGCCCTGAAAGAAGCTACAGCCGCCATCTTTGCAAAGGGTAGCCAGTGTCCCTTACAGCAGGCCATGGCTGCGGAGGCCACCACAGTGAGTGGCAATGGATGGTGGCGGCAGCAGGTGGCGATGGATGTCGGTGGCACCAGGCAGTGGTGGATGGCAGCAGTGGCTAAGGTAGGAAGGGGAAGGGGGCAGGGGGCAGACTGTGGAGGTGGGTGGCTGTGAGGCTGATCAGCAGGCCCATAGGCAGAGTGGGAAAGCCATAGGCCTTCGCTCTCTTCCAACGGGGGATGAATAAAAATGGGGCAATATTCATCCCTTCATATTCGTCGGGGTCTCTGGAATTCATGAATACGAAGGGATGAATATTTAATGAATCAGTGATTTTTAACTAATATAGTGATTCATTTTTTCATTTGTCCCCCATGTCTAGGGCTAACCAATGAAAGCATTTAAAGCAAATGAATAAAGCCCAAGAAATCATAATGCAGAAAGCTAAACTATATCATAACAAACAGCAATTACAGATTGTTACAACTGATAATTCAGGATGAAAACTAATGGGAAAAGCAATATAAGGAGGAAAAACTTTATGGGTGAAGAACTTTATTTATTGGTGGAAGAACCTTGCAGAGTGATTTAGATGCTACAGAATGTCACTGTTTAGATCTGTTGCATCTGGGGTAAAAAAAAAAAAAGCTACCAAGATGTGTAGAATGAGAAGAAGAACGAGACGAGGGGACAGCTTACGGGATGGAGGATGAGGAAAGCGGAAGGCAGGTCTGGGATGTGTATCCACAATTTCATCATGCTCCCCTTTCAAATGTTCAAAAATAGTCCTGCCTGGACCACTGGTCCCCAGAATCCTTAAGCCCCCCGAGTCTGTGCTCGTGGGGAAGATGCTGGGCATTGTCATTGAAAGAGCACCTTTTCCAAGCTCTGATCCTTTGAAAAGTGCCACCTGGACACTGCAGACAAAAAAGCAAGGCAAGTTGAAATATGTCCCAAGTTCTTGGATTCAAAATCAGGGCTGAAGAGTTTATCCTGAATAAAGGAGGAAGCATTTTAAAAAAGTCCTTTGATTGTTAAGCTACCAAAATGCCTTTGTTCCTTCTAACAAAATTGCTCTCATCATACCTCAAGAATAACAGTGCTAATGAGCCTTTTTGTAATAATCACTCTCTCCCCAATTGTATGAGAGAAGATTGCTTCTAATTATTTGCACAGGCTTGTTTAGCTGTCATTTATCATTGAAATACACATCCTCATTTCACCAGGCTCTTTAAACAGCGATTAGAGATGGCCAGGCTGTTTGCTTCAAGACTTGTGAAGTCTTCCAGATTATCTACTTTTTTATACAGTGGAGGCAGTATATTTTCTGAGGAGATGGACTAGTAGGAGTCAATGTAAACATTGGGAACTGAAGTTGAGAACACCGACATGAGAAAGCACAGGCTTTGTCTCTGAGTGGTGATCCCTTTCCCTATCTGAATGTAGGTGTGTTTTGGATTTATAGCCTGTGTTTTCATGGCCGTACCTGCAGTAGCTCACAACCACCCTTGCGCAGAGTGGAAATCAAAAAAGCAGTAACTAAATTATCCCAGACATAAGGATTGTCATATGGAAAATGATTCTTGATGGGAAATCTAGAGTAATTGTATTGGCTGCTCCATCTGCTGCTAGCAGTCGTGAAGTGTCAGCACCACAGATGACAAATGGGCCTGGATTTGGCATCTCCCTCTGGTGCCGGCGGCTGAGACCATGTAGGCCTAGTCTACTGTACTCTGAGCTTGCTTGCCTGCATGGATTCCTCCAGTGCTTTTTTGTCAACCACGAGCAGCTCAGCTGGCACAGAATATGTAGGGCTAGAGCTGACGTGTGTGTTTGATTCATTTCCCACCTCTTTCTAAAAGCAGAACTGTCTATTTTTAAAACCGAAGTTGTCATAAGCCTGGCTAGCCAAGTTCTGGGAGTTTTGTAGACCCAAAACAACCGTCTATATGCTTCTAGTTAATATGGTCTAAGTCATCCTTGATAGTAGCATGTGCTGATATTCTTGTTTGGCAGTAGGAAGACTTTAATGGTCACTTACACATCAGCTGATGGTGTATACAGATCACATGACTAAAATAAACATTCTACTCTTATTTTTGTTCTTTATATATTTCGCTTTTTACCAAAACCACTACTACAAAGGTAGGAGGGTGCAATTTTATATTCTTGCCTTGGATGCAAAATTAGTTAGCTACAACTATGTTGTGGTGGTGGGGCAAAGTATATTTTTTTTCATTTTTGTGCTAAGTTGCTGTGTGAATGAATGGTGTGGTGAACTCCCATATCCGTGGGAGATCAGTTCCATGCTCTCCTGAGGATGCCAAAAAATGCAGATTATACCAAATGCTATTATAATTGTGAATGCCAGAGGAGGAAGACTTCCTCTTGTGGCAATAGTGAATGCGACAAGAGGAAGTCTCTGGCTTCCTCTTGTGGCCACTGGGGATTGGTTCCAGGCCTCCCCACTGATACTGAAAACTGCAGATAATAGAGATAGATAGATAGATAGATAGATAGATAGATAGATAGATAGATAGATAGATAGATAGATAGATAGATAGATAGATAGATAGATAGATAGATAGATTACACAGACAGACAGACAGAATGGAAAAAGGAGAATAAACAGAAAAAAAATATATTTTCATATGCATTACCAGAACTGGCCACTAGAGGGTGCCAGTGACCATGCTATGTATTCTTTACTAACACATATTCATAGCATGGTCTCTGGCTCCCTCTAGTGGCTGGTTCTCTGATAATAGTTTTTTCTTGATTTTTTTTTCTTTTAATATTTTTAATACTTTCTGAATGTGGATAAGTGTAAATGTGGATACTGATCTCACCAATATGGGGGTCCTACTGTACTCAAAAATCTGTTTATTGTCAGCAATTCTCCAAGATTGACCAGGCTGTGACTCTTTCTGGAGATTTTCTTCCTCACCAGTGAGTTTTCCTGATTTTCCATTAAAATGAGACCTCTGGTCCTGATTTTGCCACATCACACCTTTTTTTCCCCACTTGTCCTTTTGTGCAACAAATTGTCAAATTCTTCACACCTCAGTGTCCTTTCCAGGGAGTCATGCACTGGAAAGATGCCATCTTGATTAGGAATTCTAATAATTCTATAGAGACTGATGTCTGTTCTAGAAAAAAAAAAAAGATGAAAAGGCATCTGAGAAATCCCACAAGATGTTCTGTGACACTTTTTTTTGGAGTGGGGACCCTTGCACAGACAAATTTTATTGCAAGAATTAAAAAAAAGACACAATGAGCAAGAAGCTGCAAGGTTCACATCCTTACCAATTCTCACCTCCTCCATGGGGAAAGCCCAAGTGTCATATTTGGGAACATCAATACCATGTGGGTAAAACCTGCTCTTTACCTTCACATTGGCTGATGTCCTTCTTACTGCCAAAAACCTCTTACAGTGCAAGCTCCGCAGATACACATATATTCCCTCCATTTCCACCTCACTTCTAGGACCCTGTGATGTACAAGCCCTCAGTTTGCACACACTTCCTATCAGGGATGTTGGCATGTCTTTGGGTCCGGGTCCCATGTCAAAGTCAAAGTCTTTGGTACCAAGTCCCAAATCCCTATCAAAAACAAGTTTTTTTCCTCAGAAAAAAAGGAGGGCTGGGTGGGTTTTGAGTTGGGATTTGAGTCCGAGTCATTGAAAAAAAAAAAGCAAGTCGAGTCTGAGTTGAGTCACCAGTATGACTTAAGTCTGACTTGACAGCAAGTTCTGTGGCTCAAGTCCCTATCCCTGTTTCCTACTTGAGAGAACAATGGATATTTTAGATATGGTGTCCTTCTTTCTAAAAGTTGCCCCTTAACATCTGACATTATATGTGTGAAGATTCTCAGTCATCCAGGTGAGGTTATCTGGAAGTTGAGTCATGAACTTCTTTATTAGGTTGAAACGTTTCACTACTCATCCAAGTAGCTTCTTCAGTCTGAGGAGAGTTGGTAGGAGATCCCTGATATATCCTTCATGTTGGTTTCACTTCCCCCTGGTCTGAAGAGGCTCCTTAGAAGGACAAAGGACTGGGGGTGAGGGATAATCCCACTTCTGCAGTCCTTCTCACCCATTGTCATGGGTCATTAACAGTCGTTAACAGTAGTCTTTCTGGTGGGTGTTGTCCTGATCTTTCTGGGGACGGATGAAAGGGCAGCATGATAAATAGGAGACATATTGTATCTAAGGCCTCCACCCCTGTTGAATGAGGGATTTTCTATATGCACATTTATGGCCTCCCTGACCCCTCTCTCAAACCACCTATCTTCTCGGTCCAAAATGAGTACATCTCGGTCATCAAATGAGTGTCCTTTGTCCTTCAAATGAAGAAACACTGCTGATTGTGGTCCTGGGCCATTTCCCCTTCCTGTGCTGGGCCATTCTCCTGTTTAGTGGCTGTTTGGTTTCTCCAATGTAGAGCTCCGAACACTCCTCCTTGCATTGGACCTGACATTATAGTGGTGGGTGTCCAGATTTTGCCTATCATTTTAGCTGATCTGCAGAAGGTTAGAAATGTGTGTGCCTGTCTCTTTAAACAAGGCATGGACAAGCCCCATTTCATCTGGGAACACAACAGCATTTCCCATTAAAGTCACCACTGAAGCTGCTCCAGTGAACTTTCCTCTACATTCCCGGCCCTACATCTGTTTGCTAGGCGCTGGCTGTCATAAATAGTTGTCATAAAAGGCCATTGAGTTTTTGATGTCTCCAAAGGCAGGGAAAAACCCAGGATTTTGACATTTGGCAAGGGATAAAAATATCATTTCAACACCAAGGGCAGAAGAAAAAAGAAAAAGAAAGAAAGAAAACTCTCTGTTTCAGAGGACAGAAGTGTGTTTCTCCATTTATGAGCTGACATGCCACATCTAAGAATATGAAGTCTGACAACAACCCAACACAGCAAGCATTCGATTACAGCACTGCTTGTTTTGTTCTTTTAAAGGAAAGATCCCAGCTTATTTCTCCCCTAAGGTGCATGCGTACAGCATCGTCTTAAACAAGATATGTTCTGACCACATTTCATGAATTCATGCTATCCTACCCCCCTCAAAATTCACACATGCATATTCTCATCCAAACATCTGTCAGAAATGGCAGTATTAAAGAACTAACAAGTTCCATGTTTCCAGCAATACATACAAAACAGGACTTCCTAGTATTCTATCCCCATTAATAATTGTGTGACTTATGGTAACCCTTTCCAAGCAGAGAGTACATGGAAGTGGTTTACCATGCCCTTCTTCTGGGGGCACCCAGGGACTGTGCAGCATGCCCAAGGCTACACAGTCTGGTTCTTTCATATTAACCCTTTCTGAACATCTGAACATGGCTTTTCTCATGCTCCAATACAGCATTGCCATCTGCTTTTGCCCAGATTCTAGTTATGCTACCCAGTACTTTGTTAGGACCATCCTCTGGCTCAGATTCCCAGCATTCATGTAAAGAAAAACAAGGTGAATTTCTAGCCCCTGTAGAACTAAAAGATTGGAGGCAAAATATGCAGTCACTGTATTGCCAAATTGTTCTCTACCAAAAAAAAAAAAAGCATTTCTGTGTGTGTTGGTAATGATTATCCTCTCACAGTTTCTGGTAAATGTTGCAATTTGGGGGAAACTTGGTTCTAGCTTGTTTGGAGACAAATGAGGTGGCTTAAGCAGTGCTGGCTGCAAATATGGGAAGCAATGAAGCCCCAGGGAAAAACAAAGCAGAGATGTGTGAAAAAACAAAAATGCTTAGGCAAGCAGGATTACAACTTGTAGTATCTTAGAACATTTTAGTATTTAAGGTACTGTGGAGCACATTTAGTATTTTTGTATTTAAGGTTCTGTGGAGTCTGCCATGTTTGCAGGAGGGAAGAATAGAGGGGAAAATAGAAAAGTATTGAGCTGCTTCTTGCTTTAAACTTAGATTGCTAGAAATTGGTTTCAGATAATGATAAGACAATGATAACATTTTCCAGAAGAACTAATTATACTGTTATCTGTCTTAGTACGCCATTTGAAGTGCTTAACCAGGTATATCTCTTATATGTTAAATAGGTCTTACACCCACGGAAACACGCATACAACATTGATGTACTGGCATTTCTTAGGAATCAAAGACTGGGAAATTAACTTTCTTAGAGTACACCTACCCAAATTTCCCGTGGTCATGTACTGTATTCTGGATGTTATAATCCAGAATTTTACAATTGATCCTTTACAAATCAACTTTTGCAAGGCCTTTTTGGCATCTCATTCTGTACTGCAGTGTAGCCCTCGGCAGAGAAGCAAAAAAGCAGCTGTTGGGTGTGGTGGTGTAGAAAGGATGTGTCTTGAGGAAATGTGGAAGCAAAATATGAGAAGATTTTGTTTTAAAGAGAAAGGGCACTCCTGCAACACTGTTTTGGCACTTACTTTATATATATATTTCAGTATACAATGTAATATATTGAATTAGGCTATGTGGATTTGGAGCATGGGAATATAGCAACCCTATGCACTATGCCAGTGGTTCCCAGATGGTCTTGGACTACAACTCCCAGAAATCCTGGCCAGCACAGGTAGTGGTGAAGGCTTCTGGGAGTTGTAGTCCAAGAACATCTGGGAACCCAAGGTTGGGAACCACCGCTCTAAGTTGTCACATTCTGAATGTGAGAAAGAAGGAGCTGTTTGAGGATGAGTTTTATTATCCTGATCAAATTTGTGTCATCCTCATTCAGGATAATCATTGTGTTAAACAGCATCAATGCAGACCTTTAAGGTCCTCACACCAAAAGGCAGGAAATGGCTAGGTATTCATTGTTACTGTATTTTTGCTATTAGGAAAAAAAGAGACAAGCATTTGAAAGATTTTCTGCTTCAGGTGCCAGAACAACTAGATTGAATTGAGTATCCCCACTGTTCGTCTCACAAACCATCCTCTGGAGTAGGCTGAGGAGAAGAAAACTGACAAGTTGAAAGTCTCATGGCTGAGATAGGATGTCATAACCAGTGCACTATATGACAGATCCAGCTGGCAACCCTATGCTACACATTTCCCCAATGCTTCTTTTGTTTCTTTATCCTACAGCAAACAAGCCTTTTAAGCTACTGGGCCACCTTCTACATCACAGTGTTGAAGTGTCAGCCTTAAATCTAAATGGCTTCAGCCAACATACATTCAAAAACAAAGCTGGAATGTCATTGATAAGAAGATTGCGTTGAATGCTGAACAGTTTTCCATTGGAGGTGATTGGGACCATCATAGAATATTTGAGTTGGAAGGGGCCTAGAAGGCCATCGAGTCCAACCCCCTGCTCAACTCAGGAATCCAAATCAAAGCAGATCAGACAGATGGTTGTCAAATTTTCTCATGAATGCCTCCAGCATTGGAGTGTATCAAAACTGTATCTGCTTGTTGCTGCTGTCGTGTTTTATCAACATGAACACATCTGTTTAAGTACACATGGGAGTTGCCATGAGTTAGTTTCCTGAATGCTGCTATAAACTATTCAGTATATAATTTCAGAAATTCTCCTCGTTTAACAGATATTCCAAAGAGCTGTTAATACAGCACAGAGCAAAAAACAGTAGAACAGGAAGCAAACAATCAAGGGAAATCCAAGAGAAATCAACATTGGTTGAATTTCTGCCTTTTGGGGTTTTAAGACTCAGATTGGAGAAGAGAAAAATGACAGTTTTAATTCCAGGTTTCAAAGATAAATAAGATATTTATTTTTGTTTACAGGAGAGGCATCAACAAATGCCACCACATCCATCACTCTTGTCTAAGCAGACAGCTGAAAAGGAAAGACAACAGGCATGTTATGACATTGCTAAATGTGGTTTGCAGAGTAAAGAAATGGCTCACACAGTGTTTTCCGCAGTGCTAATTTAGAATTTAATAATTTAATGGTTGGTGCAAATGTACCTTTGGTTAATGGCAATTTCTGGGCTCTCACTGCTTTCTTAAAAAACTAAATCATATTATATGTACGATTTTCTATTTTCCTGTTACCTCCCAAGATCTCCACAATGTTTTAGAAATAATTGTCCATGGCTCAATAACTTCATTAATCAATTCACTCAGCACTATGGAATGAATTTCACATTGTGTCCTAATGACCTGAGAAATTCAATTAAAAAATAAATATGCTAACCTTTCTCTAAGGAGCTCAGGGCAAGTAATATGCTGGCCTTATCTCATTTTTATCCTCACAACAATCTTGCGATCTAATGTTTATATGCTTCATACTGAAGTTTGAGGTAGTGGAGTGAACAAAACCACTTTCGGTTCTATGTATGGGTTCACCTTTTTTTAAAAAAAAAATGCCGCCTAGAATAAGAAACTAACTGGGATGAGGTAGACTTTCCTTCTTTTTTTTTTTAATTTTTTTCCCCTTTATTTTAAATTTAAACAAAAACATATAACATACAAACTAAAATACAATTTAACTGTGTTCCCCACCACCATATGCGGGACCTCTTGCCATAATCTTCCTCTTCCTTATTCTTCTTCTTCTTCTTCTTCTTCTATTGTCCTCTTCTCCAAAACTGCATTGATTCTTGATTTGGAGCTTTCCCTTTTCCTCTTATTAATACATATTCCAAAAATCTCCCCCATATATCATAAAAGTTATTTTTTTTCAACTCTCCTTTCTTAACCTTTAAGTTACAAGTTAATTTATCATTTATTGCTATATTCCATATTTCTTTATACCATTCTTCAATTTGCAATTCGACTTTTGATTTCCATTGCCTAGCTATAATCAATCTAGCTGCTGTTAATAAATTGGTTATCAATTCTTTAGTCATTTTGTCATATTCCACATTCTCAAATATTGATAACAAAGCAATCTCAGCATTAAAAAGAAAAATTATATCTTTTTCACATATGTAGCTTAATTCTTTAAAAATTTGTTTCCAAAATCTTTGCACTTTTTCACATTCCCACTTTCCTTCTTGATGTGCTAGGGTTTTGTTTTGTTTTTGTAGGTAGAGCTTTTTAACGTGGGGAAGTATTCAAATATGCATGTCCACTTGCATGGGTGGTTCATTCGTCCAGCTTTGATAAGGGGAGGGCCAAGTTCCTGAGGCAAGAAGAGAAGTGTTACCACCCCACTCCACCTCACTACCTCTCCATTGGTGCCACCTGTGGTCTATCTAACTTTGTCTTGGGACACATAACTGATAGGTTCTCTGGAGAACACCACCAGCCACTGCATACAACAGCTACTGGTTCTTTCCACAAAACCACTCAAATTTGAATTTCCAGCTCTAAGGGGCTCGTTCTCAGAGTCAGGGACTAAGGGCAGGGTGTCTATAGGAGAACACCTGGTTTTTTTGTTTGTTGTTGTTGTTGTTGTTTGGGGGGGGGCTCTCAGAGCAAGGTCTATGGGACCTAACCAGTTCTGGAAAGCCACACACTGGTTATTTCTTTGCTGCATCAGGAAAACAGCTGCCATGTCTCACCAGGAAGGTTGCTAAATCTCAGGCTTTGGCCTTGAAATCTCAGGAGATGGGATGGTACAAACTTGACAACACTAGTAGTTTGGGGGTTAATCCATACCTACTGCAGATCATGTGCAAATTTACCGGTAGATCCAAAGTTGAATTTAGATTTAGATTTAGAAAATAGTTATTTTCCATTTTTTAAATTTTTTTAGGTAAAATTCCTTTTGCTATGCAGTAGAAGTACAGAGACTAATATATGAGAATAGCTACAAGTCCCCCAGAGTCCACTCCTTTGTCATTAATGGCACTTAAAGTATCAATAATTCACTCAGATATTTGTAGGAGAAAGAATAAAAACATTTCTTTACTTACAGTTGGTTGAAATTACAGACTTTTGTATGCTGCTTTCATTACTGCACACATACTTATCAAGCAATAGAACAGATCAACAGCAAACAAACAACTGCTACTAGCTAACTAAAGAGAAGGAAAAAAAACTCTCATCAGAGAGGCAGGGCTCTCTTTGAAATCAAAGGGTGGAGGTAACAATTGGTTAGTGCCGGATAGATATACAGTCACCTCAGCCCAGAAAACATTTACACAAACTACAGACAGAATGTGAGGTTGCAAACAAAACTGCTTGACATGTGGAGGCTTGTCATCAAGTCAAGGCAGTCTAAATGGACAAGAATGGAGAATTTAGTGAACATTCTTTGTATCCCTGGTTTGTGCAAACTGCTTTATAAGTCTTTGGACCAATAATATAGTTAATTATTAGCTATAACAGAGTTGCTGTGAGATTAGCCACAATTCCGATTTGACCACAGCAAAACAAATCTAGTTGCATAATACTTCAGGGTGTTAATGAAGCAGCTTGACGGGTTAAACTCTGAAAGTGGTGGATGTCAATGCCATGCTAACTGATACGTTGACATATGGCTGCATAAAGTGCTGCGGCTTGTAGAATACCAATGAGGCATCTCTGTCAATAAGCCGTTTGGAAACCAAGCGACAGCAGTTGGCATCAATCTTCAACAGCAAATATCTTTGCTTTCGTTTTTTACTGTCTGCCCATCTGTTTCTTCACCCCCTTCTTGCAATTAAGCCTGCCTTGGAGGAATCACATGTCGATAGAGAATGTTTTCTCAAAATGTGACTTGGTGTCAATCAAAAGGTTCTAGAACATTATTTAAGAGGACAGGATGGTTTTTGGTAATCCCGCAGGACTACAAAGGAAGAAGCTGTTAACATGGAAAGTGATGGGATTTCTAATGGCTTTATTTCAAGCATTATGGAGCACACATGGAAACATCATCTACACTTTAAATTTCCACAGTTAGTGTGTTTCAACCAGATACAGATGCAGACCCTCCACTTAATTCATCCTTGTATGGTAAATGGAGAAATTTTGAAAGGCTTTCTTCCCACAAGTTAGATGGCAGGTTTGTGTTTGTTGGTCTCAGAGCAACTTTGCACAAGTAGGTCTTCCACATTTCTTTAAAACAGGCAATACTGGCAAAGGCCACAACTTTTCCATATTGCATGAACTAGCCCACTCCTCTAGAAGCTGCAAGAGGCCCACAAAAGGTGAAAAAGTGACTGGATATCTACTTCTGGTTTTGATTTTGGGGCAAGCTGTGTGTGTGACACTCCCTCTGTGCTAAAAACACCACTCCTTGAAGTTCCCTGCATTTGGAAGTGACTGCATGCCACTGTGCTTGCACTCAGGATGTGTGTGTTTGGATGGGGAAAAGAAGAGAGAGGACCTTCTCCAGTTTCCTAGACTGTCCTTTATCTGCTCTGACCAGTGTTGACCCAACTTCTGCCTTAGATTGCTCTTCTTGGGATATTCTGATGCCACTTCCTTCCTTCTCAACCTTTCTCTAGCCCCTCCAAGAAGGAGACATCTTATCATTGTGCTCTAGAGATGAATGGGACAACTATGGCTCCTGACTAGAGATGGGGACGAATATAAAAACGGATCGGCTTTTTCGACAAAAATAGCCGATTTGTTAAATATTTGTCCCTTCATATTTGTGGGTTCCAGAGACCCCCATGAATACAAAGGGATGGATATTTACCTGTTTTTATTCGTCCTTCGTATTAAAACAAACAAAAAAACAAAAAAACATCTGGCCTCCCAGGCACGGCATGTGAAAAGGGAGACTGGCTGCCCTTAAGGCAGGCTAAGGGAATCCAGGCTGCCCTTTGCAAAGATGGCAGCTGCAGCTTCCCTACCCTAAATGAAGCCACAACCGCCATCTTTGCAAAGGGCAGCCAGTCTCCCTTTTTACATGCCGTGGCTGGGAGGCCAGATGGAGACCTCGGTAGCGGCAATTCAGGTAAGGGGGTGTTGGTGGGGGTGGGGTGGGGGCTAAGGTAGGGAGAGGAAGGGGGTGGGGGTAGGCTGTGGCTGTGGGTGGCTGTGTGGGGGGTGCCTACCAGCCGCCGATCAGTTGATGGGTCAGCAGTGGGGGTGTGTTTTTTTTTAAATCAATGAATAATCGAAGTGTAAATGTGATTCCTTTACAAAGGGGAAAGTGTGCTCAGGTACGATCTGAAGAGAAAGCAGAGTGTAGTGTACTCAGGTAATCATTCTGAGTTTGAAAGGGCTGAATCCATAAGTGAGTCAGGCTCCTGTACATGCTTACTCTCCAGCAGTCAGGAATGAGAAAATATATCTTTATGATTGGAGAAAATTCTCCTTGGAATGGCACCTGGGGCATGCAAAGAGGGCCAGAGCTGCCAGTGGTGTATGGGTTGGAGTTGGTCTGTACCTGAGCCAAACATGCATCAGAGTTCAATTCAGACTAGAGATGGGCATGAACCGCCAGACTGGCAGTTCATTAACCACTGTAGCAGGTGTTCGGTAGTTTGGTGCCCCGACCCCCACTGGTGAGTGCTACTCAGAAGTAGCACCCAGAGGAGATGGGGCAGGGAAACCAGGACACTGCCTCTGAGTGGGTGTAGACCAGTGGGGGTGGGACACTGAACTGCCAAACACCTGTTGCAGTGGTGAACAAACCGGAATGAACCAGTGAACCGGTGGTTTGTGCCCATCTCTAATTCAGACCTTTCTCATTAAAAATGGGAAAGCTGAGGGAGGAACAGTGAGGAGACTGAGAACGGAGACAGCATTCTCAGTTCTGCACTCCCTTTACATGTTTTCATTCCTTGTTGATACATAAAACATGATTATCTCTTCTTGTGTGGAATACTCTCTGGCCCGGTCAGTTGGCTCGCTGTATTAAGACAAGAAGAAACCCAATTAATTTTTCACAGGTTTCTCCAATTACATCTCTCAACATTTCTTAAGAGGCATGGTCCTTCGTATTAAAGAAGGGGGAAAATAGAGATGCTCATTAAAGAAAAAGTGGGAGAGTGGGAGAGACACTTCTTTGCTGTACTTTATTTCATTTTTTTTTAAAGGGAAGAAAGGAATATATTTCAAAAGTGTTCATTGATGACTTCAGAAGCTGCAGAGTGCTTGAACTGAACATCTTATGGTCTCCATTGCTAATGTGGCAATTTCTCCCTATTTCCTTTCCGTGAAACATTGCTTAGAAATCGATTTTTCTTAGCAAGATGAGAAAATGAGACCAGTTGTACTTCAGAGCGCCACTTCAAAGATTTTATTGATCTTGGGGGTTTTACTGAACATTTCATCAAGGGCTTTCTGTGAAGTGATTTCTCTTGCACTTTTGTTGGGATGTTTTCTTCATAGAAGGCAAAATGCCTCATTTCAAGAATGATTGACCTTCTAAGGCAGAAAAGCCACTGAAGGTTTTCTGATGTCCTTGAAGGTTCAGACATGTGGTCGCCTTATATTATGGCAAAGCAGACATCATACTTCTGATATTCAGATATTCCTTTAGATGAACTGAATGTTTTAGTGAGAGGTCCATCATTCATTACAAATGCAACGTATACAAAGGGAAACAGCTTACATATTGTTAAAAATCCATTCAGATAAAGTGCTACACCATATACTGCATATATCCTCAAAATCCTTTTTATTCATGTTATGGCCTGCTAATAGTACAGAGGGTCCTTCAGGATATGGCCAAAAAGTTCAGAAGGAGCATTCAGGAGGCAGACAGTGCTGCTCCAGCATTTGCTGCTGTCTTATGCTACTTAATGGGAAGGTTGGCATTTTCACTTAAATGGAACAAGGGACAATTGATAAATACCTAATATTCAAGAGGCCCACTTCTAATTATAGTAGATAATGTAGGCCTAAATGGTTAAATGATCCAACCTGCATAAAGCAAATGGCATGCTTTCTTTTGGTATGAGTGGAAACCATCTACTTCTGTGGAAGTCTTTTTCTCTCTCTCTCAGTCTCCATCCATCCATCTCTCTCTTTCTCTCTCACTCTCTCTCTCTCCCCCCATTAGACAGTTCACAAAATACAATAAAATCATATACTAAAACCACCATATAATAAATGCAAACTGCAATAAAATAATAGTTTATTTAACTACCTTTAAATAAAGATACACAAATTAAAATCATTTGAATGTCTCAGGAAATATTCACACTAGTAGAAGACAATTTTATACAATTTGATCTTAATTAGCTTCCTAAAGACAGAGAGGGATGGTCCCTGGCAAACCTCTGTAGGAAGCTTACTGCAGAGAGAAGGGGCCTGAACTGAGAAAACTCAGTTCCTATTATTGGCTTTTTCAGACTCATTGGGTGTTACAATTCTTAACATCAAGGAATGCAAGGAGAGTGTGGGATGGATAGTTATTTTGTGAGAGAGATGTTCTGCCAAATATCGAGGTCCTGGGCCATTAAGGGCTTTTAAGGTTAAGACCAGCACTTTAAATTGAGCACCGTAAGTAACAGGGAGCCAATAAAAAGTGAGCCAAGGCTGGGGATATGTGTTCATATCTGCTGGCCACCGCATTTTGCGCCTGCTGAATTTTCTGTACTACTTCAAGGGCAGCCCTGTGTAGAGAGCTTTACGGTAGTCTGTTTTAGAGATTACCAGTGCATGAACCACTTTTGTTGGGTTTTTTTTTTATCCAAGGAGGGGCAAAGCTAGTCAATCACTCAAAATTGATAAAAGGCATTCTTGGCCACAGCAGATATTTGTGCCTTCATAGAGAGAGTGGGGTTCAAGATTACCCCCAGGCTGCAAATCTGATCCCTCAGGGGGAATGTAACCGTCAAGGCCAGGTAAATATCCTTCTAACCAACAGTAGATTCTCTGTCTTATCTGGATTCAGTTCCACTTTGTTGGCCCTCGTCCAGTCCATGATCAACACCAGGCAGTGCTCAGGGACCCGCATAGCACCTCCTGCAGGTGAAGAGAAGGAGAGAGAGAGCTGTGTGTCATCTGTGTACTGATGACAAAGAAGTCCAAATTTCCATATGATTTGCCCCAGTGGCTTCAGATAGATATTAAAAAGCATTGGGGAGACAACCAATCCCTGGCTATTGGCTATTAACCCCACTCTGATCTGAATGTGTCTGCATTTCCATTTTTGTAGGCTCACTTTGGATTTCATATTTTGGTCATGTGCTACTGTGTGATGTAAAGCTGAGAACAGGCTTCTATTACTTAGCTGCAGCAAGAGAGGTATAGCAAAGTGGTTTGTCTTCACATGCCCATATGCACTCGCACATATACGCACACGTGAGCAACTGTCATATAGTCTGAAAGTTCAGCTTGTAAAATGAAGACAGCGTGTTCTTTCAGTGTGAACAATGGCTGGATTGCAGCACTTTAAACTTTTCACTTTCAAAGTGTACATGTATAACCTAGGACTGAGATGAAAGTTCTTGGAGATCATTTGCTTTGTCATTTGAGGACTATCCATGTGTTATCTATCTAGGAACATCTACACGTGTACTGGAGAATGCACTAATCATCCTGTAACATCATTAAAAGCACATTCTAGGAGAGCCTGCAATGACAATGTGTACAGCTTTTACATACAGCCTATGGGAATGTTTCTGTTCTAAGTGTGCTTTTGCTGCATCCTGAGCCTCACCATGTGACCACATAACCCACAGAACTCAAAACAGGCACCTGAAGAAAGGGCCCAAATCCTCTTGCCTAGTTATGCTGGCATAACACAATTGGCATAATATTTGGAAGTGAACTGCTTCACATTAAGAAATCACTGTAGACATTATCTGTTGCATACTGAATTATGTGGCTCAGTGTGCAACTGATAATGTCTAAGATGATTTCTTAACATAGGCAATTTGTCTCAAAAAATACAGTCTTTGTGTAGCTATGCAAGAGGATTTTGGCCACTGGCTGCAAGTAGGATAGTGAATTTAGGGAACATGTTTTGGGGAATCAGAGCACAATCCTTCATTCAGTGGGAGTTATTCTTTAGCACAGTGGTTCCCATCCTTCGGTCCCCAGATGTTTTTGGACCACAACTCCCAGAAATCCTGGCCAGCACAGATAGTGGGGAAGGCTTCTGGGAGTTTTAATCCCAGAACATCTGAGGACCCAAGGTTTGAAACCATTGTTTTAATATGTGAAAGCTATACCTACAGCCATTGCCACTGAGAACCAGACAATACATTATAGACAGACCATGATTAGAGGATGAAATCTGTTAGTGTTGCTGAGGTGTGACTTTTTCAGACTCTCATGGCTGAGTAATCCTATTTGCAAATGAAGCCTGACCTTACCTTCTGTTTACCAATTAAACATCAAAGCCAGTGAATATGCAAACTATGGGAGTTATGAAATGCTCTTGCTGTTACAATTAGGTGTTCTGAGCACTTAAGGAATTCTTTGTTCTAAGTGACCAGTTAACGTATAGTTTGCCTGGAGGTAACAACTATATGTGATACAAAGGATCTGTAAAATGAATGCACATGGGAAGTTCTTATTTTGTGTTATCAGCAAGAGAGGCACTAGCGGATCAGGTTAATTGAACACAGTAACATGATATAGGAGTTCCATTGAATTAAAGGGCAGCTGTGCGATCATAACAAAATAAAGTCCAAATGTAAAAATAGGCAATACCTTTATGATATGGGAGTGTTGCTAAAAAATTTTTTTTGCCCCGCACACTTTCCCTGTAGTTTTCTGCCATTGGGAAATGGCAGATTTAAGAGGGGCAACTGAGATAAAAAGTATATGAAGGGTGGAATCATGAACACCATGGACTCGGTCTAATTGATGTGGTTGAACAGGTAGGGCAGGATAGAATATATGCACCCTAGGGATGGAAAGAATGTTGACTAAATTCCTCATTTTCACTAATTTAGGCTGTCTTTACACAACAAGACAACTTATCATAAAATAATGGGGTTGGGAGGAGCATGTAAGGGCAGGAATCCAAATGAAAGCAGATCTGACAGATGGTTGTCCACTTTTCTCTTGAATGCCTCCAGCGTTGAAGTTCTCACCACCTCCCGAGGTAATTGGTTCCATTGTCGTACTGCTCTAACAATTATGACGTTTTTCCTGATATTCAGCCTAAATCTGGCTTCCTGTAACGTGAGACCATTATTAGGTGTCCTGCACTCCTTATATGAGTGCAGGACATGTTTAAAGCCTGTCTCTAGTTGAGAGTGAAACAAAGAGCTCTTCCCTTCCCTGCATGGTCTCTGTAATTAGTGTAAAACAGTGGTTCCCAACCTTGAGTCCCAGATGTTCTTGAACCACAACTCCCCAAAGGCTTCACCACTAGCTGTGCTGGCAAGGGCTTCTGGGAGTTGCCATGCAAGAACGTCTGGGGACCCAAGGTTGGGAACTACTAGTGTCATACATATGTGGTCTCCCTTCCCTGTGAGAAGTAATGTACAAAAGAACTAGTGAAGTGGGAAGAAAGATGGAAACAACCAATCTAGTGCTTAAAATTTTTTACATAAAGCAGCAGTCTTGCTACTTTGGGGCAGTTTTGCATATGTTTTGTGCAAATAAGCAATTTTTTGGAAATGGGAAATTGTGCACACTAAATATCATTGTTGGCAATGCAAAAACTTTGTTGAAAACACAAGTAAATTCCTTGCCTTCCTCATTGGGGACGAGAAGGATGTTGCAAGACAGGCATTTACACCCCTAATGTGGTTATACATATCTTTATACCCACTGTATTGCCATGTGCTGGCAAATGCTTGCATAGTCCTATTGACTTCTGGTTATTTCCAGTTCAAATCAGCCTTTGTCTCATGGTAGGGATGGGCATGAACCGCCGCTGGTTTGGTGGTTTGTGCCAGTTTGTTTAGTGGCCAAACAGGTTCTCGGCACTTCCCAGCCCTGCCTCCTGTGGCAGTCACCCACTCAGAGGGCAGTGCCTAGAGGAGGCTGGCCAGGGAAGCCGGGCTACTCTTTGTATGCTAAGTTATGGACTTTAAACTAATAAATGAAGTGCATTTCAACTGTTCATAGTGCAGCAGAATTAAAGGAGCCAAATGTAAATGTTCTTCGTGTAATCACATAAGAACTAGTAGGTAAGGCACAACACTTTAATTACTAAATCTTGAGGGAAATTTCTCTGTCTGGCAACATGCTACTTGAAAACCATGGGGACACCACTGTATCAGTTCAAGATGTGTAATGAATCTGCTCTGTCTGCTTTCCCCAATCTGTAACACCAAGAAGTGCCGGTGAACCGCATGTATCTTGTGCCCAGAAATTAGTACATTTCAGGAGCCGTTCCATAACACACTGAGAACGCATTTGATGAAATGTGTACATTTTGAAAATACACAAAAAAGAATGCATATATTTCTGAAATGTATATCAAAGCACTTTAATCAATGGGACGATGCATACAGCTTGAAAAATGCATACATTTAAAAAATGTGTGCATTTTTTAAAAAATGCAGCCATCTGTATGCTTTTTTAAAAGGATCCTCACAGAACTGGCACAGAATAGACTTAGAGTTAGAGATAAGAAGAGTTCTTGACAGATCTATCCATCCCCAATATCAAGAGAGGCCATTTTGCTTTACTCAGTCAATCAATGTGCCACATAAATCGTCTGAGAGTCATCATTTATGTGAAGACAATTGTTACCCATTCAGACTGCATTTCTTATGAGAAATAATAGTGACAAAGGAAAGGGTGAACTTGATCTGTGACAGACTTTTTTTTTACCTTGAAAGGACAGAGCTTCATGGAAAGGACAGAAGTATCAACGATCTATAAAAATTAGTTGACAACAATATGTGAACTAGAGTTACCTTATGCAGCAAATTATACCTTATTTTGAAACGTGTTTCATGAAAAGCAGCTTTAGAAGGCTGTTGTTATTGGCATAGGAATATCAGGAGTGTGGGAAGAAGGGGTACCTCATCCTTCCCCATTCAGTATTACCCCTTCGACTCAGGTGGTTCAAGACGGACCTCTGTCAACATGCATCTTGGACTGAGCAATGGAAAACACAGGTTTTGGTTATTTATTCTGAGTAGCAAAAAAGAACCAAAGTGCCAATTATCCCTCCCTCCCCTTAGCCCTCTTCCTCTTTCTAATCCCCAAATGTACCATTTTTCAAAGCTTTATGAGATCCCACAAACAACACTGATAGAATTCTGGACATCTTGTACACATGGGTCATTTTTTCCAGCACATGAATGGAGTGGGCAGGCTTTGACCTGTACCAATCTTGTTGGCCCCACTCGTTCCCTAGACACCATGGGGGGTGCATACCATTGCTGATTCTGTAATGGGCTGAGTGACAAAACATAAACTCTTGTAATTAGATTAGAAGTCTGTTTTCCATCATTATTAATTCAGGCATTGCCTTTAGTCATCTGCTCCTTTATTCCTTTACATAATTACTGTGGCATTCAAAAAAACCCACAGTTTGTCCTAAACCTTGTACTGTGTCATGGTATGATTAAGTCTGGTGACCTTCCAAGCAGTAGGAACAGCGTGTTCACAGCAGAACACCTAGCTTGTTTGAACTTGTCCAGGTACCTGGAGTTACATCCCTTGCTAGCCGACTAGGTTGGAGAACACTGTTTTGTGTGATGCCAAATGATATTTGAGCCTGCATCCTCAAAAGTATACCTCAGCATCTTGGCCATCTAGACACCTCTCCTTTCCACTGGTGGGAAGCATTTTGAGGGTCAAAGCTTTCCAGGGGTCCAGAATTTAGAGAACTAGAAATCAGAATTTGGAAAAGTTACTCCCATAACTCCTGACAAAGGTCCAGGCCCATTAGGGATGATGGCAGTGGTAGTCCAAAGTACCAGAAGGGCACCAAGTTGTCTGGCATTCACAAAAACAAATAGATTTTTTGCACACAGTTGGAAGTACCTCCCTCTCCCATAATTCAGTATGCCTCCAAAACACTGCCAGAATTACAAAGATGAGCATTGTAACTTTGCTGCTGTTTTCATTCCCTTGTTGATTTGAAGGAAGGAGGATGCATGGGCAGCAGAGGAAAAGATAGAAATTCTTCTATGGTTCAGATCAAATCCAAATCAAAGAGGAATTTTGGTGCCTTTTACTGATGACCTTAGTGTTGAGGTGGACTTTGCAAGCTTTCAGAGTTCATTACTAAGCATGCTTCCAGAGAACCTACCTGGCACAGAGGTAGACTGGATACCTGCTAAATTCTTTGATCTCATCAGTGTAGACTATGTTGACACAATAATACTCCTTGATTATGAACCTCGTGGCACAGTAGTTAAATTTCAGTACTGCACTCAAAGGCTCTGATCACGACCTGAGTTCGATCCCAATGGGCTCAGGTAACCGGTTCCAGGTTGACTCAGCCTTCCATCCTTCTGAGGTTGGTATATCCAACTCACTGGGAGGGGGGCAATGTGTAGCCTGCATAATTAAATTCTAAACCACCCAGAGAGTGCTTTAAGTGCTATGGACAGTATATAAGCTTTTTGATTAGGAGTTTTCAGGTTCTTCAGCATTCCCCACCTCCAACCATGAGCGAATCAAAAAGCATTTCTTCTCCCTCACTATATCTGTAATTTGCACAAATTGCTTCTGCCCAAAATGAGGATCCTTTCTTTTTGAAAGGCAAGCCATGAAACGTATACACCAAAGGATTTGCTAACCGTTAAGAAAGACAAATCCTCCAGTACTTCCCATCTTTGAACCAGCAGACCTGGTTTGTGTGGTTTTGTGTAAAATGGGCAATCTTGCTAAAACATCATTCTCACAGATGTCAGAATTCTGTGGAGGGCACCAGGAAACTCCTTACCATACTCACACACCAGGAAAAGAATGATGCAGCTTCTTATCTTTGCATGCAAGGACAAGATGAGGGAAGCTTTACATCTGGCAGCACACCAATTGTGCATGGATTGCCTAGTCGTATTTAGAAAACCCCTGGGATATGCAGCAGTCCTACAAACACAGACACAAAAAGGTAGGATTGGGGAAGGAGAAGCTTGTAATCTCATTTGAACACCTTTCTTTAAAAAAATTAATACATATGTTGATGGTTTCTGCTCTATAATGGACAAGCAGATGGACTGGTGGGAGACTTTCCTGAACAAAGAAGCCATCACAGCAGCAGCAGTTGCTTGTGATCCCTGAAAATGGAACTATAGATCATGTTTCTGCCTGTCCTTACAGGGCCCATTGAGCTGAGGCCTTCAACAAAATGAAAGCTGGCATTAAATCCGTGGGGAGGAAGGAAAGGTGGATATTTATGGATTTGATGATAGGTTAAGCTCGGTGAGAAGGGGCTGGTGGATGGGTAGGAAGTAAACATTCTTGTATTCTGCATATTTTCGTACAGAAGAAAAGAGCAAAAGAACACGTCTTTCACCGGTAAGGACTGCAGAGGTAGGGGGTAAGGCTGTCTCCCTTTCTGCTTCTCACTGTTAGAAAGGATGCAGCATTTTGGTGAGAGCTTCTCCACAGACAAGCTGCAGCTGCCGAGGGAAATGACAGCTGCGGTATAACATGAAGCTCTCTCTCTGAAAGGAAGGGAAGCTGATGAGCTGAGGTTGATGGCTCGGCAGATAGCGTTATCAGTCGCTGTGTGGGCAAAGCTGATAGCAAGTTAATCCCCTTCTGCTTGCATCTTGCAGGCGACGGCTGCCCGCCTCTGCGGCAGAAGTGATGTTCCCGGCCAACTGTTTGCAGAAAGAAGTGTCAAAACACAAGACTGAGTCCAGCGTCAGCCATGGAAATTGCCAGACCTTTGGGTTAGGACATTAGGTCACGGGGATGTCTTCAGGATGTTCCCAAGTCAGCTGAAGCAAAGGATTTCAGACTGTTCTTTGATTTCACTGGCACATTTACCCGATGTTCTATGAAACAATCTTGTGTTATGTAGAAAGGCATCGGAGTCTTCTACAGCCAAGTTTTGCCTAGCCAGCTGGCCAGCATGGTCTTACACTCAGCCTACTTATCAACATATTGACCAGCTCCAGGGTGCAGTTCTTTTATAACAAGGTCAATGGATTGTGTGTGTGTGTGTTTTGTAATAGTTGTGTTAATTTACAAATGCAAAATGGAGCATGAGTGGAGCACAGGTAGAAGCAAAGAGCTGAAACACTCTGGTTGGCATCCAAAATTTGTGGCTTGCACATCAGATTTCCCAAAAGTTAACTTCTGATACCTATGCCAAGTATGGAATTTAGGGGAGCTCTAATCTTACCATAATAATTTCCCGAAGCCGTGGCTGAGAATATAATGAAAATATGCTTGCTGTGCTGGAACTCAGTAATGGAGCATAGGCTTTGCAGGCAGAAAGTTCAAGGTTCATTCTTTACCTCTCCAGTTCTAGAGGATCTCTTAAGACCCAAAAAGTTACTCTGCTTGAGGATTTAGAGTCTCAACAGTCTGTTGGTTGTGCCAAGAACATGAGCCAACAGCCTGCATCAGTAAACAGCAGGTTCATGTATTTTTCTCTTCAACCTATAATTGAATTACCCAACTTTAAGTCTGCAACTGTAAATTTCCCTTGATTCATAAATCTGCAGCCAGTTGTGTGCCTAAAACTTAAAAGGTGTTCTGTGGCTAATGACAACAACAAAAGACTATCAGTACTCACGTGAAGGCTTGGATATAATATGCATGTAGGTCCCATGTATTTATTAAGGTAGACACTTCCCAAAGGATTAGTGGGACATTCGAGAAAGGGGCTTGACATTAAGCAGAGCTTCAAGTTAATTTTTGGACTACAACCCTCATAACCACCCAGCCATCATAGCTACTTCCCCTTCTGGCTGGAGGATGCATAGAATCGTAGAAGACAGGGGCTGGAAGGGACCGTAAAGCAGGGAGTCCCTACCTAAATCATCCAGTCTATCTTTGGATCGTCTCCAATGCTGTAAACACCACCCTCTACGGCTATCTATTTCATTCTCAAACATCTCTCTCTCTTTCTCTCACACTCTCATAGGTAAGTTCTTCTTAATATTGAGTCGAATCTTGCCTTCCTCTGGATGTGTTCCAATTTCAATATCCTTCTTATACTGTGGTGGCCAGATGAGATGTGACCAATGCACAACAGAGTGATCCATTGATTTGGACACTATACTTCCGTTCATGTAGCCAAGTATCATATTAGGGTTTCCCCCCGCCTTGCTGCTGCATCACACTTTTGAGTTTATGTTTATCTTGTGGTCTACTATGACCCCTATATCTTTTTCACATGTAGCACTGTCAGTGCAACTGTCCCATCCTATATTTGTGCATCTAATTCTTCTTGCCTAAATGTAGAATTGTACATTTTTCCCTGTTGAAATTCATTTTGTTTGTTTTTGCCCAGTTCTCCAGTCTGTTAAGGTCTTCCTTAATTCAGTTTTATCTTCTGAGGTATTAGCCTCTCAGTTTAGTGTCTTGGCACTTATATTGTTAACAAAAGTAACTTCTTCAAGCTGAAGGAACAAGAAAAGGAGGCAGAGACATTTTAAAAACATCATGGTTTTATGCTGACAAAATAGCAGTCAGCTTTGGCTTCCAGAGTTGGGTTTCCCCCCCTAAACTCAGTTTATTTCCTAAAGCAAAGCGTGCCTCTTATATACCACCCCATAGGGCTTTAAGCACTCTCTGGGCTGTTTGCAAGTTAATTATGCAGGCTACACACTGCCCTCCCCTTCCAGTGAGCTGGATACTCAATTTACCAAGCTTAGAAGGATGGAAGGCTGAGTCAACCTTGAACTAGCTGCCTGAGCCCATCAGGATCGAACTCAGGTCATGAGCAGAGTCTTTGACTGCAGTACTGCACTTTAACCACTGCGCCACAAGGCCCTTCCCACCTTAGTGTTTAATCATAATAGCTATTCGTCTACATTTTTAAGTGCCCACTCATTTGCTCCAAACATGACAAATCATAATGCAACAAAATAGCCCCATAGATTGTGCAGCTTCTCATGCCCTTTGTTATCCACAGTTATCCTCTTGGCATGTTCTATTGCTAAAACACATTCCTTGAGCTTCATAAAAAATATACATATTGGAGGGATGAGCTTCTCACTCCTGTCCAGTCTTTTCCCTCTGTTCAATTGTTTGCGCCAAGTTTTTGTCTTTGAGACTGGCCTTTGCCATGCCTTGCCAGAATTTTGGCTTCTGCTGCATGCATCTGGGGTACTTGATAGCTTGGTTTGTCACTAGGTAATGATGGGTAGCAGATGCTGATATCTTAATGGCTGGCATAATTGTAACAGTGTGAGAACGGAGCAAACAGGAGATATTTTATCACCATTACAAACAGACTGTAATTTCACAATTTCCCCCTTAGATTCCTGTTGTATGATATAATGAGAATTGTCTGTCAACATTGACTCAGAGAACTCAGATTTCAGGAATCTGCCTTTGATACCTCTGGGTTCTGGCCTGTACCCACTGATATTCCATGTCTTCTGGTCCTGCGGTTTTTACACCACCATATGCCCCTGTCTGGGGTCCTCTCCACATTCAGTCAGGAGAAGATTTTCAGATAGTAAGAGAACATTTGGGAAATAACCTCAAGTTAAGTCTAGATCAAATTTACAATGTACATGTACAATGGAACAGCATCTTGCTCAGATAAGAGAAACAATAGAAAAACTTGTTTTGGAGAGCAGTGATTTGGGATTGATCCCTAACATGAAACATTAAAAATGTACCTCTTCTTCTTCATTACCTGGACAAGAGCTCCATTCACAAGGATGTTCCAGTGGCCCAATTCAGTATACCTAAAGCTAAAGAAGAACATAAGAGTCTTGCTTCTGCCATAGGCAGATAGTCACAACCACATGCTGTATAGCTAAACATTTAGTTAGGATGGGGATGAAATCATTTCATTCTGGGATGAAAACACATTGCCTGCAAGATGGTAAAATATTTTCTCCGTGTCTTAGTGAGAGTTTTTGCATTTTGAGAACAATTTTTTTTGGACGTGTGATAAACCACAAATTGTGTATGCTCTGCAAACAGCATGGCTAAGTTACAATAGCTGCTGCTTTGTTACATAGGCTTTTGAAAATCAGAAGCATCAAATGGGTTGCTTGCATTTTTTGGATCAATCAGATGGCCCATCTGTTCCTGCTGTGTGTGCTTTGCTTCAGAAAGGGAAAAGAACATACTTTTATATACAGACATCTGTACAAATTTTGGAATCCTTAATGAGGGAAGAATTATTGTTGTCTCGTTCTCTTGTTAGAGAGAAGACAACTTATTTGGGTTAACTAAAAGACTATTCAGTCATTCCAAAATCTAGCATCAGCACGTATAGCCCTCTCCCTTCCTCACTGCTTTGCTCACCTGAGCAGCAACATGTCTGGGAGAGGTTCCTGCTTCCCAGACAAGCTCTATACCTAAGCAAGACCCCTGAAAAATTTAAATTCTTGCTTATGTGTAGAGCTTACACCTGAGCAGGACCCTTTCCCCCTCCAGCTATTATCACTGTTTGCATGAGCAAACTGAAGGGGGAGTGAGTGAGTCTAAGTACCCCTCAATCCATATTGAGAATACTGGATTTCAGAATGGTTGAAAAGGTTTTTTTTTTTTTTTTTTTGTCAACAAGCCTATCTTATCAAGCATAAGTAATTCCTAAAAAATTAACATCTCTGATTACATTTTGAATCTGAAATGAAGGTTCCGGTTTATTTATTTATTTATTGGATTTCTATCCCACCCATCTAGACCAAAGGTCTACTCTATGGTTTGCATATTAGTTTCGGAAGATGCTTTTTTTTTAATTTATTTTTTATTTTTAAAAACTAGGGATAAGGTAAGGAGTACAAAAGGTAGAGGGGGATATGGGGGGGAAGAGGGGGAAGGAGAACACAAAATCTACTGTCATCCAATCTGTTTGTTCATGTTGCGATATCAAGTCGACTTTTTGCCTTTCTACAATTTGATTGCCCTCCAGGTTTCAACTTACAGTTACATCTTAGTTTAATTCTATGTTATTCAAGCACTATCTGGTGACTCGAGCCATTTATATAATAAATCCCATCGTTCAGTTGCCTTTTCTATTGGACAGTCTTTCAACACTTCTGATAGAATATCCATTTCTGCCGCTTCCCATATCTTCTCAATGAGTTCCTCTTGTTTCAGTATCTCTGATTTCTTCCAGTTCTTAGCATAAAGAATTCTGGCTGCAGTGACTATATATATAACTAGGTAGTTCTTTGTCTTATCTATATTATCTGGTATAATGCTCAGTAAAAACAATTCTGGGGTTAGTGGAACATTACAAAGCAGTATTTTTTGTAACAGAGTATGTACTGCTATCCAATACTGTTTCGCTACTCTACAAGTCCACCACATATGGTAAAAGCTTCCCTCTTGTGCTTCACACTTCCAACAAACATTTGACACCTCTGTATAAATCTTTGACAATTTTTCCGGAGTCATATGCCACCTATAAAAGATCTTATATATGTTCTCCTTGAAATTTACCGATTTTGTGAGCTTTATGTTATTTTTCCATATTTGCAACCATTGATCAATATCAATATTATATCCTATATTTTGTGCCCACCTAATCATACATTCTTTTTCCATCTCATCTTGCATTTTAGTTTCAAGCAAATAATCATACATTTTCTTAATTACTTTATCGTTTGAGCCCAGCAGAAGTTTATCAAATATCGTTTGTTCTGTGTAAAAGCCCTCTATTTTATCTTTTCTATACCAGATTCCACTTGTGCTCTGGACCACAAGTCTAGATATATGTTTTGTGTTTCTAACTCTTCTTTGGACCTGTTTCTGGCCTCATGTTCTGTTTGAAGAAGAAATCCATGTCTTCTTTTATTTGCTTGATAAACTCCTCATTTTTTAAATGTGAAGTATTGAGCTTCCAATTAAATTCTCTTGATTTGCTACCCAGTTGTAATGAAATGGGACTGTGGTCTGCAAATGTGTTAGGTAAAATTCACATTTAAAAAATGAGGAGTTTATCAAGCAAATAAAAGAAGACATGGATTTCTTCTTCAAACAGAGCATGAGGCCAGAAACACCAATGACAATGGTTTGGGAGGCAAGTAAAGCATTTTTAGAGGAGCAGCCATAAGGTTTGCATCAAAACAAAAAAAGAGAAAGTTTCAGAAGATGCTGAACAGGTGGCAACCCATGGATTTGTGACTTCCAGAAGGTCCTATCATGAATGCTGTTGTTCAGGTCTTCTAAACTGAAGGTCATAGCTTCCTTTACTGAGTCAGTCCATCTCATTGGCTTGGTCTTCTTTTCCTGCTGTCTTCAGCTTTTCTTAACATTATTATCTTTTCCTAAAGGAATCTTATTCCTAAAGAATCTTGTTTTCTCATGGTAATCCCAAAGTAGGAATGAGCTTATGCTTGAAAAATGCTATACCATAAAGTAAAATAGACTGTTTCTTATATCCTTGCTTCAGGGACACCTGGGGGAAGTCCATAGAGTCAATAACAAATGTCTTGGCTCTCACAGCTCCCAACATCAGGGTCTGTGGCATATTTGGAACATGGAAATAATGCTTTTTTTTTTTCACCACAAGTCCCAGAATCTCCCAGCCAACATGACAAGTCACCAAGCTATCTGGAGATTTCTGAGAGATGCGGTCCTATAAGTCAATTTTCCACACTCTGGTTCCATCAACTGACCTTCTTTCTTTTCCATTTCTGTAGATGATTCCTGTGCAATCTTGATACATTCACAATCTCTTTCCATTCTAGGCATGTTTCTGTGCAGGGAGGCAAGTATCATCTAGGGACATGAGAGACATTTGCAATTATTTCTGCCTTGTCAATAGTAGTGCTTTGGGTTAAGGAAAATGGATCTGTGGTTTTTGCAAGGGCAGGGTCATTCCCATCCCCCCACCCCACACACACACACAAATTGTAGGCCATGTCAGTTCCAGGTGGTACATTTGTTCCCCATTCAAGCCCTCAAGTCCAGCTTCATTGCACATCCATCCCAATTTCAATGTTGTTGGAAACTCTTTTTTCTGTTATATATTTTAAAGTAGACATCTACGGGCAACATAATTTCTGTGTTTGTTTGCTTGGTTGGTTGGCTGGCTGGTTTTTGTCTGTCTGTCTGTCTAAAATATGTTTACCTCGCCTTTCTCCTTAAAAAGGACCCAAGGCTCCAAAGACTCTATACTCCATCCCTCGCCATGTTCTGGGGAGGCAATTTATATAATTTTTCATCCAGTGAAAAGAAAAGATTGGACAGGGTGTTCAGGACAATCCTATTCATGTCTATTCAGAAGTGAGCCTCACTGAGTTCAAAACCTTATTCATCTCACAGGTAATTGTGTATAGGATTGCAAACTTTAATATCACAGCAGATCACTATCCTTTTTACTTCTTCCCAAAACTGTTCAGAACATTTATTATCTGGCAATTCTCTGCTAATTATATGTCCTCCAGTGGGTAAACCCACCAGTATACTCCCAGCCACCATGTCTAAACTGGTGTTTGTGTCATGGAATTTACCTCAAGGGGGCATATTTCTTCATTAGGACTGAAATGTGAAAGGCTGAGAGCTTCCCTTTTTAAAAAGAAAAATAAATCATACTACCATGAACTTTGTTTGAAACCCATCTGGGGCTACTCTAAGACATCTTCTGCTTTGAGATGAATAGGATATGGCCTCCCTCATCCACCCTACATTAGGCACAGAGTGCCCACAGCTGGGGAAATGAAGCCTAAAAATTCCACCTGTATTTTACCTCATCCTTGACAGTAAAAATTCAATAATAATGAGTTAAATAATTAATCTTTTGGTAACCTGTCATGATACAGCTCTGCTGCCTAATAGCAGGTGGTCACTGTGCCTAATAGTAGGGCTGGCTCAGAACTTGCCCATTGTTCTGTGTAAAGTCACTCTGAGAACTTTGCACACTCTCACCGGTAACATCTGTCAGAAGTCTGGAGACAAATACAGCATTTCAGATTCTCTGTGGCAGGAACACCTCTTTAGCCAGTCTCTGTGTATCTTGTTCACTCCTGGGTGAAATCATAGACACACTCTCTCATGTTGGCTTTATTTTGTTTTTTTCCTGGAGAACATCTGTGAAGCATATGCTGTGTTGTGAATCACTCAGGAGTTGTTACCTGCATAGAGCCTCTTGGAACATATTTGACAGCCCTTTTAGATTTACAAAATGGAGCTGATTTGACAGGCTTTTTATGTTGATAAACATAAAACATGCCCGCCAACCTAGCGGTTCGAAAGCATGTAAATGCGAGTAGATAAATAGGGACCACCTCGGTGGGAAGGTAACAGCGTTCCGTGTCTAAGTCGCACTGGCCATGTGACCACGGAAGATTGTCTTCGGACAAACGCTGGCTCTATGGCTTGGAAACGGGGATGAACACCGCCCCCTAGAGTCGAACACGACTGGACAAAAATTGTCAAGGGGAACCTTTACCTTTACCTTTACCTTTATGTTGATAGCCTGTGTGCCTCTCTTTATGCCTATTGCTTGAAAAAGCTACTTCTTGGAGATACAACTCTTGGAAGGCCAGAAAGAGGCATGGGGGCTGAATAAATATAACCAGAACTGCATGCCTGGATATGTGACAGTGTCTATCCTTAACAATTATGCAGTTGATAATTAACCTGGAGATCCCATCAAGACTGACTAATCCAAGATTTTCAGCCACAGTGACCCATAGAGACATCTACATTTTAAAGAGTCACCTTCTATCTACTGTGTCCTGAAAGCAAACTGTATAGCAATGGGTCTCTGTAGCCCTTCAGATATTATAGTACTGCAGCTGTTATAAGCCTGAGCCAGTGTGACCACTGGAAAGAGTTCATGAGATCTGGAGTCCAAGAATATCTGGAAGGTGATAAGTTGCCCACACCTGCTGCAGAAGAAAGTTTTGCTATATATGCATTTCCCTAGAGCAATTAGATGTGGGTGAGAAAAAAACAAAAAAGGGATATGATACAGGACTAGATCAGAGTCAGGGAACTTGTTGAACTCCCAGTCCCATCAACCCCAGCCAACATGACCAGTGTTCATGTAGTGGGAGCTCTCAGTCAACAACAGCAGCTGGAGAGCCGTGAGTTTCCTGATCCCCTGGAGTCGAGGGATCTTTGATGCAATCCATCAGATTTCTTTTTGTATTCTTCAACAACACTGTTCAGATAAATTTAGTGTTATTACACTTCTTCAAACTATCCTATTATTTTGTCTGAGTTGTTTCTAGAGGGTGTTTAAAATAAATAGGGAAAGCACAGTTTGCTGGAAATATGATGACAGGTATAGAAATGTGTATTGTGTCTATATAGTTGCATGCTTGGACAGAGTGCCTGGCAGCAGGAATAGAAGTGGCCATCCTAAGCTATACATGTAATACAGCAGCCTCCTCATCAACCTTTTTGCTTAAAATTGGCTCAGACTTAGATGGAGAAAGAACAGGTTGCCAGTCTTATACTCTAACCCCAGGGTAGACAACCATGGCAGGCTGGGGGGGGGGGGGGGTCTGTACCAGGCCCAGAAATGACAAAAAGTATTTCACTTTGAAAACATTTTGTCCTTAATTACATGGTGCTACCATTGTGATCCATGCCCAGAGGTGAGGATTTTATATCCAAAGAATAAGTGCCAGGCTGGCTGAATAGCTCAGTGGTTTGGGTATCTGGATGCTGAGCCAGAGGTTCAGAGTTCAATTCCCCACTGTGCCTCCTGGGAGAAGAGCCATTTCTGGGCAAGAGATGATTGCACATAACAGAAGCTGAACCATATTTCAGGACTGGAACAGGGCATACTTATACTGAGGGCTGTGGGCTGGCAGAATGGGTATGAGGAAGAATGCTTGCCCAGCATAGCTTATTATCATCCTGCATTCGGTGACCTTTTTTTCGGGGGGGGGGGGATCTTGGAAATCAGGATCTGAAATACAACATGCCTACTGATCAGAACTCTGCATTAAAGATATAACTCTGGTGGGGCAAATGAGGCTTTGACCCAAGGCAATGAAATTTACAGTGTGCAAAAAATTTGTTGCCTCAAGTACATGTATAGCGGCTACTTATTCTCAGGCACAAAGAAGCCCAAAATGTCATCTCCCCACTTATGCTAATTTCATATGACTCAGGCTTAACCAATAGGTCAAGAAATAAGCTACCAAAATTACTAGTTACAGGTCTGTTTTACACATGTGCATAGTCACAGACTATGCTGGCTAAGAGATGCTGGGCATTCTAATCCAGAAATGTGATTTGACCAAGTTCTTTCTCTTCCTTCAGTCTCTCCTGGAAATGGTTTGTTTGGGCCACTGCCTTCTATGCAGGCTTGTAAGTGAGGCTCCAAAAGGAAGAGTTTTAAAGCACGGGAAAGTCACTTGTTGAACTACAGTTGCCGGAATCCTTCAATCAGCAAGGTGAGCTAGGGAATTCTGGGAGTCGAAGTCCCCAAAAGTGACATCTTTCAACTGCTGGGAAATAAAACTGTGGATTTCAATATTTGTGGGAATGCAGCAAACAAATAACTAATGCAGGGAAAGCTGTCTACCAAGGAACTGTTTATATTGAACCATCAACAAGGAGAAAAACACAACCGTGTGACTCATGTAGGCTCCCATTTGCAGTGGGTAAACAGGAAGCTCTGGCTTTGAAACCAGGCTGCAACTTTGTCCTTCCAAAGTTAATGAAAAGATTAATGGGCAGGCCTTAATTTATAGCAAATGCACTTTTTTTTAACAGCACGCGTCCTCATGTTTCTGCGTTCGTTCTTATGCAACACCTCTCCTCTCGTCCTAGAGGTTCAGGCACAGGTTTCTAACAACTTGCTTCACCACCTTTAAGAACAATGAATCCCTGCAAACTTAAGGTCATGCCCTGTCTTGCCAGGATTTCCTATTATGGAGACGTCTCTTGGGTCACACGTTCATTTTGTATGTATTTAATGACAGCCCAGTGATTTAATGCATACCTCATCTTGGGTTTTGTTTGCAACGAGCATAGCCATTGTACTGCGTGTTCTTATAAACAAGAAATCATTTCTCAGTCAGCAATTACCTGCCTTCACATTGTAAACTGAGACAGTTGTTTACTGCATAATGAGGCTTGGTAATTCAGCTCAATGAAATTGGCTTTTTAAAAGAGAAGTCTTATGGGTTCCTCTGCATTTATTTTGAAGTGACTTCTGGAGCCTATGGGTGCCCCTCGGAAGCGGCATGATGCCATTAGTCTGGCTTAATTACAGTATGCTGCCAGCCCATAGTGTGCACATGCACACTGCCATCATTGTAGCATGAGTGTGTGCGCATACACAGAGACAGTCAGTCATCCTGCAGCACTGGCATAGTTCATTTCCCATCTTAATATAGGGAAATTAAAGAGGCATTAAAGATATATCCTAGAGAAGAAAGACAGAAGCTGAATTAGAGCATCTTGGAACTGATTAAGCAGAGCTTGGAATGTAACTGTTTTAAAAAATTATAGCTGAAAAGTGTGAAATGTAGTTTGTTGGCATTAACATGGGTGTACACAGAGGGACTCGCCAACCTAGCGGTTCGAAAGCATGCAAATGCAAGTAGATAAATAGGGACCACCTCTGTGGGAAGGTAACAGCGTTCCGTGTCTAAGTCGCACTGGCCATGTGACCACGGAAGATTGTCTTCGGACAAACGCTGGCTCTATGGCTTGGAAACGGGGATGAGCACCGCCCCCTAGAGTCGGACACAACTGGACAAATTGTCAAGGGGAACCTTTACCTTTACCTTTACACAGAGGGAAGTTACTCATACACACATTCAATTTGTTAGGAGTAGCTCTACTGAAGCCAATGGCACTTCCTTCTGATTTAGGTTGGCTAGTCGAACATCAGCGTCACCAAACGTGGGGGTTTACATTTACATACAATTATATGTACTGATCTATATTTATGGAGGCAAAACCAGAAATGACTTTTTAAATCCAAATAGAATTAAAATATATCTCATTCAGAATGAGCAGGCGACCTGTGTACTGGCTGAGTCTGCTATCCAGATGCTCACCGTGGATGAGCAGCTTTAAGGTCCTCGATCCCTCCTTATCATTATTTGTCTTCAAATCAGATTTTGATGGGATAGTGTTTAGACAGAGAATCTTTCTGTAAAAGATGACACCTGTGCATTGTGTTCTGAATAGAAAGGTAAAAGACTATGTTCTCAACTCTTTGAACATTTTTTTTCAAGTGAGTGATTTAATTATGTAAAGTAAGCATTTCATCAAAGCCTTTTGTGGCTGGTGGATTATTGCTTCACAGCTTGTATGGACCTGCGGTAAAACAATGGAAGAGTCTACTTGTTTGTTATTTATTTATTATTTAATATATTTATCTGCTGCCTTTCTCCTAAAGGATCCAAGGTGGCTTACACTATTAAAAGAAACCATGTTAAAAGGTAAAATAATAAATTATTATAATATTAAAAAATAATTGAATAAATATCACATTAAAAACTTAAAAGTAAAAGCCGTATTTAAAACACACTGAGAACAACAGAAATAAAATACAGTAGTCCCTTTTAAAAATGTGCTTAGTCAACCACTCGTTTAAGACAAATCCTATCTGAAAAAAGGGTCTTCGCTTGCTAGCAGAAGGACAGCAAAGATAGGGCCAGGCTGGCCTCCCATGGGAGGGAGTTCCAGAGTCTGGGAGAAAGCCCTCTCCAGTGTCCTCACCAAATGTACTTGTGAGGGTAGTTGGACAGAAGGAAAGGTCTCCCCTGGAGATCTTAAAGCCCTGGCAGGCTCATAAAGAGAGATGCAGTTTTTAAGTTAGCTTGGATCCAAGCCATTTCCAGCTTTATAGGTTAAAACCAGCACTTTGATTTGTGCCCAGAAATGAACCGGCGGCAAATGAAGCAGCTGTAACAGGGCAGTTATATGATCCCTGTAACCTCCAGTTAACAATCTGGCTGCAGCGTTTTGTACCCGCAGAGTTTTCCAAACACTTTCCAAAGGCAGCCCCAAGTAGAGTGCATTACAGTAATCCAACCAGGGTGTCATTAAGGCAAGTGTTACTGTGGCCAGATCAGACATGTCCAGTATTGGGCGCAGCTGAACAATTTTAACTGTTCAAATGCTCCTAGCCACCACTAAACCTTGGGCATCCAAGTTCAGGGATGGATCCGGGGATACACCCATTTTAGCATGAAAAGATGCTTACTTTTCTCAAGAATTCCTGTTGTCGGGGGCAGAGAGGGAGGACTGTGTGATATAGCCCTGAGAATATATAAAAGCTAGCGAATCAACTGCTGGAGATCGCTATAATTTGACTTCAACACCAGTACACATTTTGCTTCAGAACATGCAATTTCACATCTGAGAGCATTTCTGCCAGCAGAGTGGGTTTGGTAGGAAGCAAAATAAAGGGAGAAGAAAGAGGCAATTACTGTCATGTTCAGTCTGATGCAAAAAAATAAAAAATAAAAATAGAATGCTCTAGTTTTAATGCTCTCACTTATCTTCTTGTTCCTGTTTACAGTAAGTGGCTATAAAACATCAGGCAGTATTAAAAAAAATAGTGAATGGTTTAGACTGATTGAACCATCATAGGAATGTTAAATACTGCTGTAGAATGGTTCTATAGTTGTGCTCCTTCTTCCTTCAATTACCCACAACCACCCTCCTCCTGCCAGAATATAGATTCAAAATGGATATGTCATATAATCGTAGGGTGCCGTTTCTTAGTTTCTGTGAAAGCCAAAGAACACTCAGTTGTATCCTGGGTTGGGGGAGAGAGAGCGTTGTATCCTGGGTTGGGGGAGAGAGAGCTATGTGCTTCACAGCTTTCTCTGAAACCACCGAGCTAGCCCGCTGTGCTTAATCTTAGAACTGCAGAGCTGGAAGGGACCCTGTGGATCATTCAGTCCAGCCCCTGTCAAGGAGGCACAGTGGGGATTTGAACTCCCACCCTTTGGCTCCACAGCCAGAGACCTAAACCACTAAGCTATGAGGTATATCTGGAAGCTGAGTCATGGCAACTGGTCTTCTTTCTTATTCAGTTGAAATGTTTTGCTACTCATCCAAGTAGCTTCTTCAGTCTGAGAAGAGTTGGTAGAAGACCTACCTAATAAAAAAGAAGTCCAGTTGCCCTGGCTCAACTTCCAGATAACCTCACCTGGATAACTGAGAATCTTCACAGATCTATCCAATATACTTTAGGAGCCTGTTGTCTTCAGGTGCAAGGCCAACTCAAAAAGCACACTGAGGTCTGAGCATCCTCTGCGAAAACAGGGTGGGAGACCATCTACTTTGGCTTGAGATAGGCGGATTAGAAGCAGGAGTCCTACAGGAGTCATACAAGGGGGAGAACATTGTCCTACCTGTTTATATGACTCCTGTATGCTATATATAGGGTTTGCTACTATCTGCAGTTTCAAATATCAGCAATAGGTTTTGGAACATATCGCCCACAGATATGGAGGGACTCCTAAAAATCAGGATTGGGGGATAGGAATGCCGGAGGCCAGTCAAGTGTGGCAAAATTTCCCCCATGCCCCAAAGAGCGTACAAGAGGACTTCTGGATTGAAAATATTTCTCCTTAAAAATATAAAAAACAATTTGGGGGTGAAAGAGGATTCTGGGGGCCACAGTTCATTTTCCTTTGCTCTAAGTAAACACCATCTTCAGGTTGCCATATAGTAAACAGTGGCAGTATATTCTTGCAGATACAAAAATGTCATTTTATGACATTTTTCTGAATTGTGCAGTTAGACATTTAAACTCCCCCACCCCAAATAACCATGCATTCACACCTGCATATTCTTTCTAGACCAGACAGCAGAACAAAATATTTATGTTGGTTTGCTAGTGCTACTATTTAATATTTGATTGCTGAATTCATACCTCTCACTGTCATACTGTGCACTTTTAAAATGCCGTGAGATGCCTTGGGTCCCCTATGAGTAGAAAGGTGGCAAAGGTAAAGGTTCCCCTTGACATTTAGTCCAGTCATGTCCGACTCTAGGGCGCGGTGCTCATCCCCGTTTCCAAGCCATAGAGCCAGTGTTTTGTCCGAAGACAGTTTCCGTGGTCACCTGGCCAGCGCGACTAGACATGGAACGCTGTTACCTTCCCACTGAGGTGGTACCTATTTATCTACTCGCATTTTTACATGCTTTCGAACTGCTAGGTTGGCAGGAGCTGGGACAAGCGACGGGAGCTCACTCCGTCGCGTGGATTCGATCTTACGACTGCTGGTCTTCTGACCCTGCAGCACAGAGGCTTCTGCAGTTTAACCCACAGCGCCACCACGTCCCAGAAAGGTGGCAAACAAACAAACAAATAAATAAATACTAGCTGTCCTCTGTTTGTCTTCTTCTGCTGCTATTTATTTCTTTTAAACATGGAGCATCTCTATGATTGTAGTTTTCCTTTCTTCCTTATTTTTATTACTATAACAAGGCAGCCTTTCCAAGATGCTTTTTAAAAACGGGAGCCTTGCTCTCCTGAATGTGTCAGCCTCCAAATGCTTGTCCTTGAGGGATGCTTCCTCAGGGTAAGACATTGTCAATAGTGTGCTGGCAGCACAGTCAGTCTTTCCGGGCAGCTAGACATCAGAGTTGTGATCTTGAAAGTTTTTCTGTGTTGTGTTGTTGCCTCTTCTGTTCGTACAGGTGATTTTTCAGACCACCGCTCCACTCCTGCTGTGGCTTCAAGGGAATCCTTAATGCCAGCCATTCAAGTAGTAGAATAGCTCTTTATGAGCTGGATTTGAGAAAGCAGAATGCAAAAGTCTCCTTTTCTTCTCTCTTTTCCTCTTCGTCCTCTGTACTAAGCAAACAACTCCCATCTTTTCTGCCTCCTTATTCCTTAGTTGGCAGGTGAGTGGATGGACAGACCATCCCTACCTTTTCTTCTTCTCAATGAGAGTGACAGCCAGGGGAGGGACGAGTTTTCCTATCACCTTTTCTTCCTGCCTACTAAGTAGACAAGCACTGTCCATAATGATTCCTGCTGCTTCAGCTTGTGGTTCTTGTTTCTTTCTCCTTCCTTCCTTCCTCTTTTTTCCAGTGATGGGGATGCTGGTGCAGAGATGTCTTTGCCACCTCTTCGTCCTTTGTTGTGTGGAGTGCTGCTCTTGCTGCCATAACATAAAGTGGGTAGGATACAACAGGAAGCATCCAAGCAATAGCTGGGATAGTGCTTCACTTACCACCTTAGATGGCATGAAAGCTCTACCTGCCCCTGAGGTAGGCACACACCCACATACAAACCAAACACAGAAAGACTGGCTGATTGATCAGAAAGATGCAAACAACCCATTCAATGGTACTAATTTTAAAACTCCACACAACAAGGCTGCAGACACCCTCATTTTTTTTTACAATATGTGTTATTTGTGCAAAATCCATTTTCCTAAATGGGAAAACTAGTCACAGGAAAGTAGGGAAATGTTTGATTTCACACTCTCATGGATGACAGAGACAAGTGAGGAATTTCCTCCATGGGCAAATGCAGACATGCACATTTAGCAAACATTAATGTACTTCAGACAGAAATGTGTTCACATGTGTTCAGTTGGTGGTTCAGGTGCTAAGTATGGACGGGCATTTCCTTCACTTCCGGGTGTCCTTTATCTTTAAACTGGACCTAGTCTGGGCAGTCCTTCAAATAGAGCAGTGGTTCCCAACCTTGGGTTCTCAGATACTCTTGGACTACAACTCCCAGAAATCCTGGTCAGCACAGCTAGTGGCAAAGGCTTCTGGGAGTTTAACCTCTGGGGACCCAAGGTTGGGAACCACTGAAACAGAGGATGCCTTCAAATAACTGCCCTCTGACAGCCCTTCACACAGAGAAGTGTCCTTATATAGGTCACAGCGATCTGTCTCTACTATAAAGTAGGACACAGGACCCAAGTAATGTATTGTGAAGCCAGGAAAAGTTACTTCTTTGGACTACATTTCCCAGAATCTCTCAACCAGTACTGGCTGGAGGATTCTGTGAGCTGAGCTGTATCCCCCCCCAAAAAAAAGGCTGTAAGCAAAATCTGGGTGTGAATGTACTGGTGAGTGTTAGGAAAATAAATGGCAATGGCTCCCAATGCTAGTCACTTTTTTTGAAACTACAAATTTTCTCCTTTTTTTAAAGGGGGGACCACCTTCACTTCCTGTTTCTTGGTAGGGGGGTATTCATGCCCTTGCCTCATGGCATCATTATTATTTCTTAGTATTTAAAATTCACCATAGTTCAAACCATGAGGGCAAAGAGCGACATGAACCTCCTTGGTGTGCAGATAGACCTAAAGCTGACCTTACAGTATCTTGGACATTCCAGGGAAATTGCAGGAGCTGCACAAAGAAACCACAACATTCCAGTGTAGTTTGTGCAGCAGTCCAAAGCCCAGGGAAAGAGGTGGATGTTACAATATTAAATATTTATTTTTCAAGCACTGAGAATGTTTGTAATACATTCCTAGGCTTGCAAAGTATTTAAAGAACTAGGGACTTTGCCACTAGTTTTTGTAAGATCAGAGAACAGCTCAGCTGCTTTGACTGATGCCATTCCAATCAGAGGATGTACTTAATGTTTCAGAGTTTTCACTTTCTGGTAGAATTTCTTCTGCTACGCAGTAGAAGTACAGAAACTCACAGTGGAGAGTAGCTTCAAGATTCCCAAACATTCCACCCCCCTTATCACTAACGGATACTTAAAGTCTCAGTAATTCACTCTAAGACATTAGTAGGAGAAAGAATAAACATGTTTCCTTACAGTTGTAAACAGATCAACAGCAAACAAACAACTCTGCTTCCAACAGACTAGAGAGAGGGAAATGAACACTTAGCAGAGAGCCAGGGCTCTCTTTGAACCACTAGTTAGTGCTGGATAGATTGATAGTCACTCCAGCCCCAAAAGGTTTCTCTCAGTCACTCAAACCACAGGTAGCATGCAAGGTTGTAAAAGCACCAACACTTAATTTCTCTGTTAAAACCATATCTTCATCTTATAAGTGAAGCCACATCTGTTACATCAATATTATATGTGCTTCTGAGTATACATCTCAAAAAAAAATCTCAAATGTAGTAGAAAATGGTTAGGCTGTGGGGGGGGGGCACTACATCTAGAGCCAGTTCTAAAACACAGAGCACTGCAGATGGAAAGCAGCAGCAACATCTATCGATCAATCGATTGAGTATGTGTTATAGGCCGTCAAGTCAAAATTGGCTTATAGCGACCCTAATTAGGCTTTCAAGGTAAATGACATATTTGAGGTGTGGCTTTATCAGTGACACCTCCTCCAGTGAGTTTCCATGGAACCCAGATCGCCTGAGTCCTGGTTCATTACCCATTTATACCACACCAAGGGATCTTATTTATTTATTAGTAACATTTATATCCTGACTTTACTTCAGTGAAACCAAAATGGCATACATGGCTTCCCTTCTCTCCCATTTTATCTTCTCAATAATTTTGTGAGGTGGGCTGACAGAAAGTGAAATAACTCAATGAGTTTTGGGGACAAGACTCTCTGAAGTCCTAACACAAGGCTCTAACCAGCCCACCACACATTTTTAAACAACTTGTATAACTCCAGGGTACTTTTGTTTTATCGTGTTTGTAGCCCATTTAATGAACCTGACACACAGTTTCCGCATGTGGCTTGCCCTCGTCAATCAATCTGTGTGCAAGGATCTGATCAAAATAATACCCCATCTCATCAACTCTTGATTGAACAAGTACTGATGCAGTAAATTTTCCCATGAATAAATAAAAACCTAATATTAATGCAATGCTGGCTTAATGCAATGTTGATATCACATGGGTCAGTGGCTGAGATTTAAAGAAAGATACAAAAATTAAAAAAAGGAAATTAGCAGTTTGTGCTCTTGCATAGTTGATTAGATAATGCTTAACTGGCATGCCTGCCTTCAAAGCCCAGTATTTTAGGCTGGCTTGTCTGTCTGTGTATCCCATCCTTGTGAATCTCTTATGTAATGATAAATGCAAATAAGGCAGACAAAGTGGATTTGGACCTGTAATCCTGGCTCTTAATCCCATCTGTTGGTTTTGGTTTCTTAGTGGTGAGATAAATATACTCTGCACATGTTCAGATTAGGGATGTGACAGGTACTCAGACAAATCCACATTCTTGATGATTTTCCAAGTCTCAACCTCAGAAAACTCCCTAACAAGTTTACCACTGCACTCACAAGATTGCCCAACTCCTGAAGAAATAAGGACCTCATCTCATTCTTCTCCTTCATCTGTTCAATGTTTTCCCCTTTTTCTTCTTATTGTAACAAAGGAAACTGTCAAATTCCATGCAGCCGAGTGCCCCTTCCAGCCAATCCCTTACAGCTGGAATTGTGATAATACCTCATAGCTTCACATTTCTTCCAGAAAAGACATGGCTGTGAAACGTCTGAGAAACCCTGTAAGATTTTTTTTTAACAAGATTTCTCAGGGGGAAAAAATCTTACACAGAGAAATCTCACCTCTGTTTTTTGTCTCTCTCTCTCAATTTCTTGCTGAGAATTAGAGACTTCAAGATTCATATCCCTAGTTCAGGTAATCTGTATCACATCAATGCATCGCATATTTCAAAGCTAAGATTGGGCTCATCTTTGACATCATATGAAACGTATCACACTCAGTTGTTTAGATAGTGTTTGTTTGGCTGTCCTTTTGGTTCATCTCAGTACACTAGCTTGTCTAACGGAATGATGTGAGAATGAGATAGTAGAATCTGTGGATGAGAGACCATATTTTGAAGACTTTTTCGTTTGTATATATAGTCCTAAATCCAACTACTAGCCCCAACCAGAATGAAACCTTTAAGTCAGCTGCTGAATGGCAAATCCATATATCTGTAATTCCTGCTCTTGTTGGAATTATCAGGTCTTTTTTGCCATTAGTATTGGAGTTGAGTTGAACATAGGATCCATAGGCTGAAATCCTGTTGTGCAGTTCTGTGGGCACAAGTGGGGATGATGTTACTGTCAGTGGTAAATCACAGATAATTAAAGGCAAATCACTGCTGATTAAAAGCAATTTTGGATGCATGTGACCCCTACACTGTTGGAGTTTTATTTGCAACCTTGTATGCTGCCTGTGGTTTGTGTGACTGGAGGGATTTTTCTGGGCTGGGGTGATAGTCTATCCAGCACTAACCAAACATTCCTTCCAGCCTTTGAATTCAAAGAGCCTCTGTACTGAGTGTTTCTTTCCCTCTCTTTCCTTGCTTGGAAACAGTCAGTTGTTTGTTTGCTGTTGATTTGTTCAGTTGGTTGGTAATGTGAGTGCAGTAAATAAAGCAGCATGCACAAGTCTGTAATTTTCAAGCAACTAAGAAATGCTTTTTCTACTTTCTCCTACAAATGTCTCAGAGTGTGTTATTGAGACTTTAAGTGGCAGTTCATGAAAGAGAGGTGGACTCTGAGGAACTTGTAGCTATTCTTGTTTGTGAATATCTGTACTTCTACTGCATAGCAAAAGAAATTTTACCAGAAATTCAAAACTCTGCAACATATGCACAATGCACAAATTCATGTGCACCCTGAAATTGGCAAAGGGAGTATTTAATTTGTGGCGATTTGCCACTGCTGATGACGACATCACCATTGCACATGCAGAATTGTGCAACAAGATTTCAATCACAGTCTAATGAGTGAGTAAAAATGGCTGCCCAGGTAGATAAGGCAGGAAACCTGGTTCTAGCACAGAGTGGGCAAAAGGCAGCCTCCAGATGTTGTTGAACTGTAACTCCCAAGGTTCCTTATAATTGGCTACATTGGTTAGGGTTTATGAGAACTTCCGTCCAACAATATCTGGAGGACCACAAGTTGCCCATTGCTCTTGTGGAGCCAAGGTCTAGGGCAGTATTGATGGAAGGGAGGAGAGATGTCCAGGAAGTTACAAGATAACAAGCAGCCTAGATTGTTATATCAGCACCAGCCAAGTAGTGTTCAGGGTGCACTGGTGGGCCAGAAACATTTGGTATGAACAGTGGGTTTCATGATCCTAGAGTAGACTTCAGTCTAAATAAATAAATAAATAATCAGGTCAGGAACTCATCTTTAGGGCTGGTGTTTGGGAAGAAGAGTCCATATGCTGTGCTTCTACACTTTGCCTCCTGGTTTTGGTGCCTGCCAAGTCTCATTGCTACATTTGTTCTTGGGGATCAAATAGGATCACAGGAGATGCTGTAGCAAATGGTGAACTCAAGGATGAACCCCCCCCTTTTTTTTTTCCATAGCTGGATTGAAAATCTGACCACCCTCTTTGCCTCTTTTCTCAGATAGCCAGATTCCAGAAATAACATCATCAGAGCTATTAAAAAAATAGCAGTGTTAGGAACAGCATATATACAACGTCAATATTTAACAGATGGTTTTTGGTTAAAACTTGTATCTGTTATATAATGTCAGTCAATGTTTTTATAGTTTTGATTGACTGTGCCTGGTATTTTTGAATAATAATAATAATAATAATAAGAAGAAGAAGAAGAAGACTGAGAATTTCAATTCTCCTTTCCTTTTTTTAAAAGAGCAGCAGCCCTCGTATCTTGGTTTGCCTCCCCCAGTTCTCTAGAAGGTTTGTTGCTGTTGTACAAAAATAGGAATTGATTTCCAATCATGTTACATTTCCTGGGGGGCCTGACACAACCCATGGGTGTGACACTTGCCCCCTAGACTCCTAGAACGTGACCGCTTCCATTTTATGGCTGGACCATTGAAAAAAAATGGGTGGGGGAGCAGGAACTGCTAGCACAATCACAATTTATATATTTAAATTCTTTATATTTCTTATATTTCTTTTTTTATTTATTTAAATTATTTCTCCCCATAAGGGATCCTATTTCAAAGGTAAAAAGAGAACGAGAGAATATCAAGAACAACATTAAACAACTGCACAGAGCTACAGTTTTTTACTGTACTTGCAGGGTGTTTTTGCTTTGCGTGTGTTTAAGTTGAGGGAGCATTAAAATGTGATTTAGCTGGATTACGAGCAACTGAGACCGGTGATAAAGTAGGTTTGATTTAATAAAAAAAAATGAAAAATGAAGGTATGAAGAAGGCAGGTCACACCTTAGGAAGAAAAGGATTATGAAAACGTTAAGATGAACTGCTCCAGATGAAATAAATCAATGGGCAGCAACCTAATGGTGAACTGTGTAAACAAGCAGTGCTGAAGCATCACACTGCAGAGTTGTTATTTAGCATAGATGTCATTTACTTAATTATAGTTTCTGCCAGAAGATATTCAAGGTCACTGCTGTGGTTCCTTTTATAATTGCAGGCTATGCTGTAAAAAATAGAAGGTAGCATCCCTTAGGGACTTCCTTTGCCACTTTATTTTACTTAGGTGACACTCTAGATTGGCTGCTGCAAAACTGGTTATCTATTACTAAATAATAAGGTGCTCTGGGTTTTGTTTTGTTTTTGCTCCCATTCAAATAATTAGTATCCTCCCTTCCCCCAGCAAATTATTGCAGTCCAAAGCAGAACATGTAAATGTTACAGCAAATGTAGGTATGCAAAAGGTTGTTAATTTCATCAAGTTGGTAACTTCTACTGGTCTGCCTGAATTTTTTCTATTTCACTGTAAAATGCCTAAAAACACTTTCATTATTGGGTGGAATATAAATATTTTTGGTAAGTATCAAAGTAAATAGGCCAGCTACTGGTTATAAAGCATCTGTGGTTTTGAATTAGAGGCTCTTGCAATGGTAGACATATGCTTTACTCCACACTGTTGGGTAGGGCTGCCAGATGAGAAGCTTCTAATTTCCTCAGATTTCAGGGCCAGAACCTAAGATCATAGGCAGGACCTTAAGATGTCACAGAGACACGACCTTTTGGGTCACACAAGGGGTGGTCTGTGGGAAACAAGTGCAGCATAGTATGTGTATGTGCCAGGGTTGGAGAGAATGGGCACTGAGTTCCTCAGTAGTGTCAACCTAGGCTGTGTCAACACCATAAGACAGTTCTTGCCTCCAGTACAAGAATGAGACAAGGGATGTTCTTTTTTTCCCCATCAAAGCTTTTGCAACGTACACAAAATGTCTCTGGGCACTCTATGCAAAACCCGTGCCCTTTCCATTTAAGAAGTGAGGCATACACACATATATACGGAGACAGCACAAGTGCAGAAGGAGCAATGGATTGTTGGAAAAGGTGCAAAGAACCAATCCAGTGCTTGTGAAACAAAGCAGCAGCTATCATAGATTTTGCACAGCTTGCACAGTTTATGTGTAATACTTAGTTTAGTGGTTCCCAGCCTTGGGTCCCCAGATGCTCTTGGACTAACACTCCCAAAAGCCTTCCCCACTAGCTGTGCTGGCCAGGTTTTCTGGGAGTTGTAGTCCAAGAATGTCTGAGGACCCAAGGTTCGGAACCACTGATTTCTAGTTGATAGCAGCAGAAAATATCTTATCCTCTTGCTATACAAGGGGGGGAAATGCAGTTTCTTTTCCTTCCCAGGACATGCTCAGGGCAAGCAAAATAATCTCTCCCTCTCTCCCTCTCTCCCTCTCTCTCTCTGTATGAGAGAGAGAGAGAGAGAGAACTCATGCAAGAACATATAAAAAAAACAGCTCACAGATCATGACAATGGTGCTGTGTTCCAAATGACACAAACAACCCCGATGCATGCATCCAGCATCTCTCTCCAGTCCAGTCCCTTCCCCTCAATGCTGACCTTTTGCTTGACCAACATGCAAACCAAGCACACATACAAATACTTTTAGGCTGAGGCAGTGAGCCGTGGTATCAGCTAGGAGTGTGTGGAAATAAGTGTCCATGCTTTCAAGCAACCTCACATATAAAAAAATCAAACTTTCTACTTCCTCCAGGTTACTCACCTGGCGATCTGTCTCCCCACCTGGAAACCCAGGGAAGCACTGCAATTCTCGGAGAATGCAGCTGGCAACCTGAGACCTGGGAGTGCCCCTGCCTGGGTGGTTATGTTGTGAGCAGCGACCTCTGGTATGCAGTAGCCTATGGCTCTACAGATAGCCAAAGTACTAAAACTGCAGGTGGGATGAGAGGGTCAATATAGTTCTGTCTTACTCGTAAGGTTACCGACTCTTGCTGACCTGCTCAGTCTACATTATCTTACCTGCACATTTCTGATCCTGCTGGTTTAGTTGTCATAAATTGCCAGCAAAGGGAGAAGGAGGCTCTGGATTGGGACCTAGTGTAAAAGGGTTTTAATTCCTTAACCCTCCCACTGTGTTCCCCATCTAGTCATTGCAGTAAATTATTTTTACTGCAACTTGACATTTTAGCCATTGGGGAAATCTGATCAACATTGTGACTGCAGCAGTGGTGAAAGGGTCAAATTGTGATTGGGATACACACCCACCCAGACAAGGGTCCCAGCCAGGAACAGAACCTCCATACTGGCGATTTGTTTAGAAAACTATACTCGAAAACCGGTATTTTTAAGGCCAGAATTGTGAAGCTAAAATAACACAATGTTGGGCCCCAAGTAAATTATCTCTCAGATGCAGACAAAACTGCTCATGGCCCTCCCTTCCATTTCTGCGTTGCCACTGACACTGCCGGTCCCCAAAGTTATTTAGTACTGAGACATGTTATCATCTGAGCAAACATTCAAATGAAGAATGAATTGAAACAGTTGACCAAACAGAAAGGCTACTGCTAATGGTTGTTCAACTACCCTCAAGTTCAACTACCCTCACATTAACTGGGTAAAAGTATGTTCCAGTCATGACAAAGAGCAAAACTCTAGATAGCCTCAACACTTGTGCACTAGATGAGCTGGTGACAGAACTGACCAGATGGAGGCAGAACCAGTGGTACTATCCAGGGCTTGAGCAAGATGTGAGTATGTCTGAAAGAAACTAGAAACTGTATTCATGGCATTATCACATTTAATGTGAAGGCAAGAGGAGAAGTGGACGACAGAGGACAAAATGGTTGGACAGTGTCATCGAAGCGACCAACATGAATTTGACCCAACTCCGGGAGGCAGTGGAAGACAGGAGGGCCTGGCGTGCTCTGGTCCATGGGGTCACGAAGAGTCGGACACGACTTAACGACTAAACAACAACAACAATCACATTTAATGTGTATGTAAACAGAGAAGTTCAATGGAATTTCAACTTCAATTTCCAGTCATAACTGCTGGATAGCTCAATGGTTTAGGTATCTGGTTAGGAGTTTGATTCACCACTGTGCTTCTTTGGGGCTGGACTCGATAGTCCATAGAGTCCCATCCCACTCTGCAGTTCCAAGATGCTGATGCTGCTGCTGATTTTATATTTGACTTCAAAGGAAGGTGTTTTTTTCCTAAAGTAAAATACTGGTGAGAAGGAAGCTGAAATATGCAGCTTGCCCAATGCCACACCGACTGGCAGGCACAGTGGGGAATCGAACTCCCAACCTCTGCTTGCACAGCCGGATTCCTAAACCACTCAGCTGTACCTAAAACAGTCTCTGTATCAGATGACTGGAGTGTGTTCTATGGAGCACCAGTTTTTAAATAAATTTTAAAAAGATGCAAGAGGTATCCAAAAAGTCTCCCACTAGTTCTTCCAGGTAATGAACATGTTGATGCCCATCTGATTTCGTCTAGGTACCACTTCTTACTCTGCTACCAAACTCCACATGGTAAGAGCATCAGTTGCTGCTGCCACAGGCTCTACTGAATAGGTGACAGGAGTACCTATGATCCCTGATTTGGCCAGTTTGTGCTGCTTTCTTTCTGCAAAAGTTTCTCCCAATTCAAGCTTTTATTGGCTTGCTGCAAATCTGTTGTTTTTGCTTTAATTATTTATCCGGCTTCACTGTTCTCACTGAGTGGAATGTCATTTGTTTAGTGTTATTGCTGTTTTTGACGAAGCTGAATCCACAGTTTTTCTCTTCTTTTGTGTAAAACACTTGCTTTTTTTTTTAATTTATCAGAAGAATGTGAAGGCAGGAGATTAAACTTGGCAAGAATGAAGTGTTACGTTTTTGTACCTTTTGCCATCCTTGTTAAAAATTCAATAAAGTGTTGTTCATTGTGCCTAATATTATCTCGCAGATGTAGGAAAATATTTTATGTTAGACAGGAATGTGATGACTTTGATTTTCTAATTAGTAGCATCTGGACACACATTTTTGTGCTTAACATTGGAGCAAATTCATTCTCTGTGCAAAATTTGATTGGCCGGTGGGAAATGAAATTATTAACTAGTGGCATGAGCTTATGGGCCAGTATTGCCAAGACAGAATGTTTTCTTTGCTTATTTACTTCCATCTTGTTGCTCTCTTTCTGTTAAAAAGGAGGCAATGTGTAGCCATGTTGGAAATAGGAGCCCCATTGACTGATGTCAGTAATAAAGCTGTCCTCTCTCTCTCTCTCTCTCTCTCTCTCTCTCTCTCTCTCTCTCTCGATGCTGGAACCCAAGTCCTCCAGTGAAGTTGAATGGTAGTAGAGTCAGGACAGATAAAAGGAAGCACTTCTTCACATAGCATAAAGTTAAACTATAACATCTGCTACTATAAGATGCAGCAATGGCCACTAGCATTAACAGCTTTACAAGGGCATGAGAGAAATTCATGGGAATGGGACTCTCAATACCTGTGTGAATCATGATGGCTGTATATCTGTGAAGATTCTCAGTCATCCAGGTGAGGTTATCTGGAAGTTGAGTCATGGCAACTGGACTTCTTTCTTATTAGGTTGCAACGTTTCGCTACTCATCCAAGTAGCTTAGAGACTGAAGAAGCTACTTGGATAAGTAGCAAAATGTTTCAACCTAATAAGAAAGAAGTCCAGTTGCCATGACTCAACTCCCACATAATGGCTGTATGTTACTGTCAATGTCAGACCCAGAATGCCTTCCTTACTTCCTTCGTATCAGAGTGCTGCACAAATTAAAATTATGAACATATATGGAAAATAGGTAAAACTAAAATCAAATTAAAATGTTAATTAGACTATTTTTTTGACCAGAAGTGGGCTACATCAATAGCATTATCTGTTATTTGCTAGATTTTCTTTTGTACACCAGGTGAGGCATAAATTGCACGTACATAAGTGCTGCATTGATTGAATTTCTCCACAGTCACAGAAAATTTGTCCTGTATCCAAGTAGCTCCATTTTACTTAATTATTCTTTGATCTTACTTCGCTTTGAAGTCTATTCAGTGATTTCCAGATGGTCCAGCTAGTCTTGTTCTGGTGGGAGTCACTCTTCAGCATTCAACCATTTGGCAAGGTGTGTGGTTTTTGTTCTCCATACGCTTAGGCTAGCCTCTTTTGGTTTAATATTTAGACCAGGAGAAAGTCCAGGCTGTGCACTTAACATAGGCAATTGTGGTTGTGGGCTTACTTGAATGCTGGACTAGACAGGCCTTTGGTCTTATCAGGAATGGCTCTTCATATGTTTGTATATTCTTCAAGCAAACATTTGAAACACTCAGGAAAAAAAAGAAAAGAAACCAAACCAAACACATACGTAAAAGAAAGCAGTCCAATCTAGATCCACCCCACATGGGATTATTTCCCAGGAAAAATTCTAATCAACTCCTGGGGTCTACACTGAGAAACTACTGTTGTAAATTAATGGGCCTATATACACTAGAAGAACAACACAGCTTAATTAGGCACTTTTCCTCCATTGATTTTAGTGGGGAGCTAAGTACATAGTTAAGTTTCTCCAGTTTTGATTGATGGAACTAATCTTTGACTGAATCACACCTTGTCGAGGTCGACATCAAAAGCATAAACCTTTATGTTTTGAAATCTGACTATCCTAAAGCCATGGAGATTGTTCCTCAAAATGAAAGGATGACTGTGTGATCTCCATTGATAACAATGAGATCTGAAAATGAAGCTGCGTGCTTGCTCTTAAATGTACAGGCCAGTATACTGTTGCATTGTTCCAACTACACAATGGAAGGGTCACCAACCCTAGCAGAATGCCACTAATTAAAGAGTCCCTGTTGCCACTGAGGAAAAGGCCTATATATTCCTAGTATCTGAAGTATTAATTTGGAAATTTGGCTGTCAGTCATATTTCCATCAAGGTGCTTCTTTGCTCACTCTGTGGTTCATATTTCCATCAAGGTGCTTCTTTGCTCACTCACAGAGTGGTTCTTTATTAAATTCTCTAGGCAATCGTGGATTAAAACAAAGAACAAAAAAACCTTGAAATTCATTTTGTGCCTTTCCCTACCTTATAAATATGAGTCAAGGGCTGAAGAAGCTGAGCTTTGTTTTGTGGGATTTTGTTTTTGTTTTAGCTGTGCCCTTAAGCCATCTTGACTAAGTATTAAACAAAATATGACCCTGAGATACAGCGAAATGAATTTGGAACAAGGAGTCTTCAAGTCAAAAGTATCTCAAAAGTGGCTTGTCTTCCAGTTACAACAGAAAACCTGGCTCAGCTAAATGCAGCAAATTCTCTATGGGAACATTTCCAAACTGGAATTGTGGGCTTTCTTTGAATCTATAGTAAGCTGCCTCATGCGTAGCAGATAAGATGGGAATATTTTAAAATCAAATAATTGAAAAAGGATCCATCAGATAGTTCCTTAGAAGAAAAGCACTGGATATCCCTCTCTGCCAGCAAAGAGAGAAACGTGCCAGAGCAATGGGTATGTTTGCTTCCTGTGCCCAGTGGTAGGGCCAGTCTTGGCTAGATATATAAATTAGAAGGGGCAAATTATTGTAAGAAAACATTCAAGACAAAGTCTGGAGTGAAGAAACACCAGCATTGACAAACCTGTTTTCCCTTTGAGGTTCTGATGGCATTGAATGTATTCAAACATAAACCTGAATTCTGTTTTAACCTTCCAACATGGTTCAAAAACCAGAGTGACATAGTAAAAGTAAGAGTGGGAGCAGCTTTCTTCGGTTGTTAGGAAATAAGTTTCTCTAACAGGGTTCTCTCCTTCTTTTAGTGTGCAGCGGGACACAGAACTGGGCAGGTGCGAACCACAATACATGACACTGCCAGTCATTTAGAGTCTTAACAAACCGATAGGTACAACCTGTCTAATTTTTTTCCTCTGTTTCTCCAGCTGCACATCTATTCGTTTTTAACGGTGCCATTTTACTCCAATTACATGTTTTGTGTCTCATTTCGTGCTATAAAAAAAACCACAGTTCTCTAACTAGAATGAGAAATCTTTTCATGCAGTCTGAGGGAGATGGGTTCATGAGTGGCTTGATCCCTCCCTGCATTATGCTGCCAGCTATGTTACTTCCTCCCCCTTGCCCGAAACTAGGGATGCATCTATGTAGAGCCACACAAGATGTAAACTGCAGCTGCCATGGGTCTATACAGAGCTTCCCCAAAGCCTGGCTGTGAAAACTCCTCAGAACCAGATGTTTAGGACACAGCCAGTTCTGGAGGGCTACATAGCTGTATTGGCTCTCCTGGGTAGTAAGGGGCTTCTCAGAGCAAGTGAAGGGGGCTTTTGAAGATTCCCGTCACCTGATGGGAGTGTCGGCCCTGCAGGTTTCCTTACGGAAAGGATAGAGGTGTGGCTGTAGATAACTGTAAGGGGAAGGAGGGTTATTTTCGCCTTACAGGTAGTGAGTGAAAAAAGGTGCATGTTACAAGAGGGATTAATGTCCACCTTTGGGGTGTAGACATGCATTGTGGGGAACTGAAGAGGTACCTGAAGCCAACTGTGGTGCCGCTCAAAGTTCAGATATGGCATTTACTTCCAACAGGATTCAATTTCAAATGAGAAGTCTCCTAAGAGTGCACTTTGTCCCCTCCTCCCACCCCAATCTGGGAGCAGTATCGCTCACTTCCTAGAACAACTTCTGTGTTTTTCATGCCTGTCAATCAGATGCTCTAGGAAGCCTACAGGAAGCAATGGCTAATGGCAATAGGCTTCTCCTGTTATCACTTTCCCAGAATTGGTTTTCATTGTTGTTCTATCTCTAGGACTGGAGGTTCCATGTAGCCATCATAACTACTATCTGTTTTATTCTGGGAAACCCTGGGAACACAGATGAATTAGGAAAATCTCCATGGGAAGATGAGTCATGATGGAAAAGCGAACACTTGTTCACCATTTCCAGGGCTGGACAAAGACTTTTTGCTGCCTGGGGCAAAGATGGGACTGCACTCCCATTTAATATATAGAAGCAGACCAGGCTAGCAACCAAATCTTACTTCAACTCTGGTGACAAGTCAGCATCTTCTACTACACTTGAAAGAAGCAGGTGTGGAGCAGACCCTATGGCAGAACTACTCTTGCCATCAATATCCTGTTGCCAGCCCCTCCTCTTCAGAAGCAATTTCCCAAGATGGCTATCTCAAGGAGATGGCTGGTGGTTCCAGTTTCAGGGTGGTGGTGAACCCCAAAATAGGTTCTGCACCTTGAGCTGCGCCTATTAAAAGTTCAAACTAAAACTCGGAGCGGATTCTCCCTTCTCACGAAGTTGGAGTTATCAGCATCCACTGGTCTGCCTCCATCTTCCTAATGGAAGGGGCAGTCTGACCATTATTAGCCTTCTTCTGCAATTGTAGTCACAGCAGAGTGTTAGTAGTATAATAGAGGACCTTTTTTATTCCAGGAAAACCATCAAAAGGGTCTGATGGGTTTGACCAGTTTTTGTTGTTTTGTCGTTAAGTCGTGTCCGACTCTTCGTGACCCCATGGACCAGAGCACGCCAGGCCCTCCTGTCTTCCACTGCCTCCCGGAGTTTGGTCAAATTCATGTTGGTAGCTTCTGTGACACTGTCCAACCATCTCGTCCTCTGTCGTTCCCTTCTCCTCTTGCCTTCACACTTTCCCAACATCAGGGTCTTTTCCAGGGAGTCTTCTCTTCTCATGAGATGGCCAAAGTATTGGAGCCTCAGCTTCAGGGTCTGTCCTTCCAGTGAGCACTCAGAGTTGATTTCTTTCAAAATGGATAGGTTTGTTCTCTTTGCAGTCCAGGGGACTCTCAAGAGTCTCCTCCAGCACCACAATTCAAAAGCATCAATTCTTCAGCGGTCAGCCTTCTTTATGGTCCAGTTGTCACTTCCATACATCGCTACTGGAAAAACCATAGCTTTGACTATGCGGACCTTTGTCAGCAAGGTGATGTCTCTGCTTTTTAAGATGCTGTCTAGGTTTGTCATCGTTTTCCTCCCAAGAAGCAGGCGTCTTTTAACTTCATGGCTGCTGTCACCATCTGCAGTGATCATGGAGCCCAAGAAAGTAAAATCTGTCACTGCCTCCATATCTTCCCCTTCTATTTGCCAGGAGGTGATGGGACCAGAGGCCATGATCTTAGTTATTTTGATGTTGAGGTTTGACCAGTACAGCAGAGGAATTGTCTCTCTGTGTGTGTTAGAATGGGCCCCAGACTCTTCCACAGAGTGTTCCACACAGGAGTTTAACAACAGGAGCTCCCTGGAATAAACATGCTGATTCTTCATTGGGGGACAATGAAAAGCATCAAAAATTCTGTTCCTCGCCTTCAAGGTAGCAAGAGCTTTGCTTTGCACACCAAGAATGAGCACATTTCTAAACCCTCTTTTTCTCCTCACGTAAAGTTGTGGCAACCTTATTCCATAGACTTAATGATTTTCTGTCTCACGACGTGTGGATGTTTGCATGATGAATGACAAAATAATGTTTAAAAAAATAGAATCATTTGGAGGGTCGTTTGCATCATTTCTATCAATCAGGCTGTCCGGCTATACTGGCTGTGTACATGTGCCTCGCTTTAAAACGGGGAAAGACATTTTATACAAAATATGGAAAACATGAGTGGGGGGAGAACCAAAGCCCCACTCATCTTATTCTGATGCCACAGACCGGGCAGTCAAGGAAGACCATCTGAAAAAGAACCAGAGAATGAATGGGAATTCTTCACTTCCCTAATGTAGAAAGGGTTTTCTGAAGGTAGAAGGGTGAGAACTGGCTGGCTGTTATGTATGGAGATGGGATGCTGTTTTACTGATCCCAGACGGTCATCAGGACGAAAGAAAAATTCTGAGGTCACTGAAGAGGCAAAGCTGCATCCAGAAGCCACAGAACGACATTTGCTGCGGCAGCTGCATTCTGTTACAGCTTCCAATTAACCTCAATAAAGTGAAAAGAAAAGTAAAGCCATATTTTCACTGTACCTGGAAAGGGATACACAGAGTGTTCTTTTCTTTTCCTCCTAGTAATCACACTGTGAAAATGCATGTGTATACTAATAATAGTCATGGCTGGACCGTAGTCCTTAATTCAATCTCGAAAGGCAAGAGAGAGAGAGAGAGAGAGAGAGAGAGAGAGAGAGAGAGAGAGAGAGAGTAAAAATTGCCATTCCCAGTGTTGTGGCAATGTGCTAGAGGACATTTTTTTAAAATGTGCATAATAACAGGGTTGATCTCCCAGTGGATGAAAGACTGTACTGCTAGCTGCATGGGAAAGATGTCTGTTACACAGCAAAATGATTGTTGTTTATTATGCCTTGTTGTCTCCCACAGAGCATCCAGGAGACTCTGGAGGCTAACGGCAAAATGAGAACACAACCTGACATAAAGTAAATACAAAATTCAGGCTAAGCTGACTCTTTTAGTTAGAAACAGGAAGATATGACGTGTGTACCTGCACAACAGAATTCTGATATTGCCTTAACTGCCTTGGCTTTATCCTGTCCTATTCTGGGATTCTGTAGTTCAGTAATGTACTCTGCTAGAGTAATGTACTCTGCTACTTGTGGCATAGTTCAAAGGGGTGCACCAGTAAAGTGACCATGTTCCCCTTCAGTCCATTATTTTTTTTAAATTATACCCTTGTTACAAAAAAAAAGAGTAAGTTGTTACAGATAACTACTTTGCTTGTAACTTATTTCCAACCTCTGTAAAAGTCTAAGAAACTTGTGAAATGTTCAGAAAATGCCTCTGATGCTCTCTTTTCTAGATTGTATTAGGAAAAAAAATATCGGAAGTATGTTCCCCAATGTAAAATATTTCTGAGGAAATGGAAAATTAGCTTCCCAGGGTTGCAGCTCAGCTCCCTTCTCCCTGACTTACAACCTTTCATTACATTCATGTTGGGAAGAACTGAAACCTAATTCTTTATTTCCAGTTTGAAGGGGACAGAGTTGGCTCTATATTGGAGCAAGCCTTGGCCAAAGTCAGCCTTTCCTCCATCAGTGGGCCCTGATAGGGGCAGCAGTCTTGCTCAACGAATGCCATGAGCAGTATAAGAAGCAGAGTCTGGCTGGCTGCCATTTTAATTTCCCACTATGTCCTGGAGTGACATTATAACACCATCTCTCCATAGCTCATCTAATAGTATCTGTACTATACAATAATAATGATAGTAATAATAATAATTGCATGCTGTCAAGTCAATTTCACATAACAATAATTACTTTACTTCATTTTGTGGACCTCGGTACCAAATAAAATCATATTCGTAGAAGCAGCAGTCCTGCTGGTTTGGAAATTCTAGGATCTGTAACCTAGAAAGCACATTTCCCCCAACTTAGTTCTGAAGTTAGGCTGGCAGGGCAGAAGGTGTTCTATGTATGGTAGTCCTATGTGTTACTTACCAGAGAACAGTCTTTGTTTTAAAAGGCTGTCAGGGTTCAAATCTAGTTTGAAAAAGATAACGAGTGATAAGAAGAGAGATCAGGGACCTTACAGTTCCTGCCAACTAGGCATGTGTGTGTGTGTGTGTGTGTGTGTGTGTGAGAGAGAGAGAGAGAGAGAGAGAGAGAGAGAGAGAGAGAGCATATATATATTTTCCCCACATTGCCTTCTTCTCTGGCACTCTTTCTTTGGTGATGCATAATGAGTGACCACTTTAATTCCAAGGAGTCAAAAAGATAGTGAACAAGCTAGCTTCTGTCACAACAGTTTCCATTATTTAGGTGAATTTGGATGGAGCCAAAGGCAACTACGAATCAAAGAATCATAATGGAGTTGGAAGGGTCTTATAAGGCCATCGAGTCCAAGCTCCTGTTCAATGCAGGAATCCAAATCAAAGCAGAGCTGACAGGTGATTGTCCAGTTTTCTCTTGAATGCTTTCAGCGTTGGAGCACTCACCACCTCCTGAGGTCATTCATTCATTCCATTGTCATACCGCTCTAACAGTTAAGACGTTTTTCCTGATATTCAGCCAAAATCTGGCTTCCTGTAACTTGAGCCCATTACTACATAGTCCTGCACTGATCAAGAACAGATCCTGCCCCAAAGAGGGAGGAGAGTCATGCAAAAGGTTTTCCCCCTCCAGTGAGCTGTCCTTGCACAACTTTTTCAATGCTGCTTGGAAAAAAATTGGGCATATGACCAGCCAGATAAGTGCCAAGGACAGTTAAGCAGGAGACCACACTTGCCTCCTTGTGTGTGCTGTTTTTCCCAAAAGGATTCTAGCCAAGATATGAACAAAAGATACCCAATTTCATTAATTTTCCTTTCTACATTAGTATTAGTATTATTAGTTGTTTTAATCTGAAGTTCTTCCTGTCAAATATTCAAATACACTTGTGGACTTTGGTAAGTGCTTATTTAAAAAAAGAGAAAGAAACTGGATAAAATTCTCAAAGGTCCTCTGGGGCAAAATTCAATAGGTATCATTTTTCTCAGTTTGGTAAGGATCCTGTTATATCTGCCTGGCAGAGACTGTCCAAAAAAAGAGAGAGAGAGAGAGAGAGAGAGAGAGAGGTAGTGGCCCTAATGGCCCACTTAGGTTCAAAGCCAGACCCAAGTCTGATTTCAAGGCCTAAACAGTGAAAATATTCTCCCTGGAGTATCAAATCAGTCAGTTTTGCTGTCTTCAAAATTCAGATTTTTAAAAAATAAATTCCACTGAATTTTGCAAGAAATCTACGACTGTTGACAGTTTCTACCTCCTATAAAAATGGACAGAGTAACCAACTAGGACTTCTGGAGGCCTGGGTTCGAATCCCTGCTCAGCCATGGAAACTCACTGGGGGTGTGGAACTAGTAAAACTACTCCTTAAATATTTAAATTACCTTCAAAGCTCTGTTAGGGTCAATGTAAGTCATGTCCAACTTGAAGGCACATAATACAAACATAAAGAATGAGCCAAATGAAATTCTTACTCACCCCTGGTATGAAGGTTTAGCTTTAAAAAGACGGACATGACTGATTAGTATCACCAGCACCGTAGGATATCCTTTTTCCTCATTAGAGAATGGTGACATAATGTAATATTAATTGGCTATGATTCATACTATTGTTTAGAGTCACACGTCACACACCAAAAGTACATACAGTTTTCTTAAGAGAAATAGTTCTGCCATTTCAAACCACTTCCCATTTCCCAAAAGCTGCATTCAGTGATGTAATTTGCCATGTTGTTCATGAATGCCTCCCATGCAACTTTCTATCAGCATTCCTTCTAATTGATACAGAAATCCAAAGCAAATTAAAAATCTTGCTTACTGTGGGGAAAAAAGTAAATGGTAGCATGGGAGGGAGAGCGGAGAGAATGTGGGTAACAGAATTAGCTGTATGAACTGGGTTTATTTTGTATGTCTTGACCTGAAGATGAACTGTTCTGTGGCTGAGATTCAAATATGCTTTTCTCTTCCCTGCATGAAACTTGGTGAATTCAGCTGGCTCAATCTTGCTAGCTGCCAAGGCAAAGAAAATGAAAGAATACTTCTATGCAAAGAAAAGAGAGGGGGGGAACTTAATCTGATGTGTGAAAAGAGAGTGCCAAAATATGGACAGGTGTGTGCAAGTGAAAGAGAGATGGAAATAGAGAAAGATACAGATGAAACAATAAAGAAGAAGGCTGGATAAATATATAGACATTACCTGGAAATACAGTAGCCATCTGTCTCCCTTTACAGAATGCAGGGCTCTGAAGGTTTGTTAAAGGACAATGCACTATATGGAGGTGACCTTTGTTTGACAGGCTGTCTAGCCTGAATCTAGTGGAGCGGTGAAGAACCATCAGCAGTGGAGAGGGGAAGGTGTTGAAGTTGTCCACCAGCAATTAGCCCCGGAATAGTCCATCCAGCAGGCAGATAGGTCAGCCACTGGTCAAACCCTAAATGTGGAAAGGTGACCTCTTTTGGCCATGCCGTCCATGAGATTTGAGAAGTTGTGCTTGAGAGAAAAATAACTTTTCTGAGCTCTGCCTGAGCTTTACTTCTATTGTGGAATGCATGGCATACACCTAAAAAAATAGGAATGACTTCTAAATTTGCAGTTTTTTATATTATACATCGATTCGTTTCTTTCATGCATTTCTATACTGCTGACTTAGTGCAAAGCATTACTCTAAACAGTTTACAGTAAGACAACACAATAAAACCCTCCACCCTATATACTGTACCAACGTTCAACACTTCTAAGCAGTTAAGACAATAAATAACAAGTCCCAAATGGTGAATAACACATACAAAATTGACTCAGGATGTCCTGGAATGTCTCTTGAAACAAGAAAGTATTCAACATCCTCTTAAAAGATGGGAGTGAAGAGACATGGTGGGAGAGAAGAGGGTGGAGGGTTTTACCAGGAGGCCCTTCCTTAAGGAAGGGGCCACCAATGCAAATGATTTTTGGTGACCTTCTTCCTTGCCTTCCTCAGTGTCCACTATTCATGGTGGACCCAGGGTGCCCCCCGCCCTTTCCAGTCATGAGCCAGCTATACTCCAATTTATGCTGAAGTGTCTACATGCAGTATTTTCCCCCCTCTTGGTGCTAAAACGTCCCTCTGTAGAAGCTGGAAATCTGATGCAAGCATTCCACCAACAGTTTCCCCAAACCAGTCCAAAGCCTCTGAGATTATCCTAACATGACCATTGTTATAGTCCTGAACTGTGGTTGACAGCAACAGCCACGAGTGGGCTTCCAGTGACACAATGGAAGCATGGGGGGGTTAACATAATCCCCACTCTTTTCCCCCATACCTCTCATTTTTGGCAGTCTCAAAACTCCTCTGGATTTGTTTTCTTTCTTTCTTTTTAAATTCGAAGGGGGTGGAGGGGAAGAATGTCCCATATATTTTGCCAGTGGAATGTTGGCTTTAGCTTCAGCTTTCCTGGTTTGTTTACTTTGCTATGGCAGATAGATGATCCAGGAAAAAAGGAGCAGATTTTGGAGCTGAGCATTTATGCAGTATCGCTGCACGAGAGTGCAGCAATGGCCTTAGGGTGGCAGCGCAAATCAGCATTCTATATGGCAATTCTAAAAATGGGGCAGCTGAAATAACACATTATAACTTTTAAGACGGGCTTCAGATCAGCACCAAAGGGGGTGCTGTTGTAGCAGATAGTCTGTTCTTGCTCAGTACCAACTTTGGGGGAGTTTGGGCAAAAGGATTTTGAGAGATGATTTTTTTTGTCAGCAGTCAAGGTGGCCTACAGGATATCCCTTTGTGCTCATTACCATTCAGAAAGTGACACCACGCAAGGGAAAATCCTAGAAGGTCACTCCTTTTTTCATCAGTTAACCATTTCTCACCCAAACACAAAACAACGGTCGGAGCTGTTTTTCAAGACGTTCTCTAGCCACAAAGTAATCAAAATGCTTAGAAGAAATGGTCATGTGAGCACAAGAGAGTATCATGTAGACCATCTTGACTGCTGCCATTGGTGCTGTCAACATTCAGGCTGCCCTTTGCTGTGCAAAGTTTGACATCCTTTTTCCTGCTGCCAACGTGGGCATGATGTTGTGCAGCAACATCAGGCCATTTCCTGGCATTTTGAATCGAGGATACAGAAGGATGTAAAACCCTACATTCATAAACTGGATGATTTTTAAAGAATTAAATATCTATATATTGTAAGCCCTGTTCAGGCATTACAAAAAGGGCTAATTTGAAAAAATGAGCAGGGATAGAGTAATAGCCTTGCCCTTCGCTTGTCACTGTCTCCACATGAGGAAGGATCGTGCAAAAAGGAAACCATTTGCTACGTGCATCCTCAATTATATTGAAATACTCCATGTGTAGCAGAAGCTTTCCTCTTCAGGCATTTTCCTCTGCCTGTCAAGGCAAGAACAGATGGGGCTAGAACTCTCTCTGTACCCAAGCTTTCAAGTTAACCTTTTTCTGAATGCCTGAATCGGGCTTATACCTCTACATATATCCACATATACTCCTTATGTATATCTATATGTAATGAGAAGTAACAGCTGTTAACAAATACATTATAAGATTCCACAGATATTCAACAAGCCATTCATTCATTCCTGAATCAAGCTAAATTTAGATTATCATTGTTAGTTGCTGCTGCTGCTGCTAATGATTTATTGGTGTGCAACCAAGCAGATCTCCATTTTTTCCTTGCTATTACCATTATGTTTTTGGTATGCTATTCATTTACTCACGCTAATTGGTCCAACATTTTATTCAACTATTCTTTCTCTGTTTGGTTGCTTGCTTGGTTGGGTTTTTTGGTGGTTTTCCTTTTGATCATGTCATTTTGCAGATACCAGCTGTTATTGAAGACAAAACTGAGTTGTGTAAGTTTGCAAATCGTTGGCCATTTGGGTCCAGACCGATTCACAATTAAAACACATTTACTGAAATCAATGAAACTTATTTTACAGCATTTATAGTCATTGATTTCAATACATCTGCTCAAAGAGTGACAACATCTGGATCCCAGTTCAGATAATATTTATTGTTAGGGAGAGACAGGGTTAAATCCAGCATAATCCTGCTAGTTCCTCACTCCCTATATAGAATATCACTAGCAGTATGGGAGAGTTGGAATGAAACGCAGACATCCATGAACAGATTTGTAGGACAGTCCCTTCCACCATTTCATAACATTTATTGATCCTGTCCATTAGATCCATATAGACAGGATTAGTATCTTTGTCTTTGTGTTTATTTGTGCTGTCTCAAGAAGGGCACATTGATCTATCTGTGCTTTGAGTTAGCATGAGGATTGCTAGCCTGAATTTCCATACTTTTTTGGATATACAGTAAGACCCTTGTATCCACATGGCATGTTCCAAGCCTCCCTGCAAATGCTGAAAAATGCGGATTATAGTGAACGCTTTTTAAAATGGGAAACACTATACATAGCATGGTCTCTGACTTCCTCTAGTGGCTAGTTGTGCTAAAGACATCATGAAAATATATTTCTTTTGTGAGCACTATACATAGCATGTTATCTGGAACCCTCTAGTGGCCAGTTCTGGTAACTTCATCTTTAGAAATATATATATTTCTAGAATTTTTCTTTTAGTATTTTTAATATTTTCACACTGTGGGTAAGTGAATCAGTGGGTACTGATTCCACAGATAAGGGGGTCCTACAGTAAATTCAGCCATAAAGTTTTGCTTTAAACCTAGTATTTTTATTCGGGAATTCAACCATGTTTGTGGTGCCATCCCTCGTTCTGTGTCACATCCCTCAGCTGTATGGGAAGCAAGTACAACACAGTCCTCTCCATGTTGTGAATGGCAGTACCTGTTGAATTTAGTCAGCACAGATGAAGGAGAATTGTATTCATCTCATTTTTAAAGACAGTGCTTCCAAAATGTCTGTATAAACAGAGCAGAAAGAAGTTTTTAAAAATTCAAATATGAAGAAAAACAACTTTGACAGACTTGTCCACCCCAGTTTTGTAATTTCCTCCTCTTTATCATCACTGTTACCATCACTGAGAGCTATTTTTGTCTTCTGAAGGCACACTGAAAGTACCGATGCTACCGCACCCTTATACAATATTTCCCAAGTTTTGTGATGTATATCCATGGAGCAAAAGCAATAGAAAAACAAAAGCAAAAAAGTGTTTTTTGTGGGGGGTTTTGCTGTTGTTCGAAACGTGACAGCACAGCTACTTGTAATAACTGAATTCAGAAACATTTCAAGTACAGGTCTGACTTTCACTGTCCTTATGTGGCCTGCAGTTTTGGCTGAATGATTAAATGCCTTAATTTTTTGTCCTTTCGTTGCCTAATCATGCTTTTAAGTAATTGGGTTCAAAAAGTAGATTTATGGACTGCTTTGTATGTGTGTCTTTATTCTGGAAAACAGATTTCTGTGGTTAATACTCAAGAAAATTTCCTTTTAATAAAGTGCACTCTTGGGCATTTTGAAAGACGTTGGGTGGGGTACATATGTTCTGACTTCTATGCCAACCAGCTTCTCTAAAATAACATTCGTAATACCAAATGCCAGCAGATTAGTTGATTGGCATTCAGTGACCTGGAATAGTTTTGCTCATAATCTTCCAGTGAGTTCTGTTGAGGTTGTGGCTGTATCTCCAAATTAGTATTAATCTCTAAATCATTCAAAGGAGAGAGTTAGATGCCTGGAATTTATTCATGTTAGCAAAGAATTGTGACTTCTTAGCTGGCTTTCATTTGAATTTATTTCTGACTGTGTCTGTTTTTATATTACCATCTGTTTCTCTGAGCATTTCCATTTCCTGGTTTTTAATCTTTGATTTTGGGTGCTGCACACTCTCTCCAATCCCACATTAACTGATACCATGTGTGCTTTGGAGGGTATGAAAAAGAGAGAAATCGTTTAGTCAGTGTTTCGGGTTTTTTTAAGTACATATTTCATTTGTCTTGTTATTCAAAGTAAGAAAACGGTAGTCTGTTTTGTCATGGTCCTTGTTCAGTTCAGTTGTTTGAATTTTCATTCAGTCTATACGTAGGCCAATCATTTTGCATTGTTCCCATTTCTTTTAATTACTTCAATGGAAACATGCAAAAGCCATGATGTGTCCAGGCTTCCCCTCTTCTTCCTCCTCTTCCTCGTGGGCAGCAGAGTAGATAAAAGTATAGACAACAGCTGAAATAATCACCATCTTCAGGCTGTTAAAAAAAATCATATTCCATCTGCTTGCGGGCCAGATGGAAAACCCTTGTCTGACAAATATGGTCCACAGGGTGAAAGATTTCCATCCCTTTTATTTGCCATAGAACTGTGAGTCACACACCCAACCCCTGGATTACGCACAGTATGTAGGTATTGCCGTAAGTGCAAGAGTTTGTATCATATAAAACTGTGTGCTATAATGCTGTGGTTCAATCTAGCCTAACTAGGTTAGCTCTCAGTGGTTGTAGCAGCATGCTTTTTGATTTTTGTAGCATTCCAGGATCTCAGCAAACTGTCTATCGTCTTTGGTCGTTTCTACTGGAAATGCAGGAGACTGCCGCGAGGTCTTTACATGAGCATTCTGCAACTAAGCTACAGGCCTCTGTTGTTTTCCACTAGGGTTAACAACTCAAGCATTGCCAGCAAAATCAAAATTTCTCCTTTCTTGCGTGGAAGGAAAAAGAAAACCTCTCACAATGTTAAGGCCAATGTCAATGGACCATAATCTTCCCACCCCGCTTTGACCAGTGTTGGCCTTCTCCCCATGCTGCTTCTCAACCCTGCCATAAATGTCTTTTTCATAATGAATTAGTCTTCATTTCCTATACGTTCCAGTGGGGGAAATAAAAAGAAATGAAAAAATCTAAGGTTTTTCTGGCTAGAAATGAAAACACTAAGGCCTTCCTTCTTTTAGCACCTTAATATGTCATGTTTATTTCCTAACCTTGAATGACACAGAGGTAAAAGTTGGGTATTCAGTGTTGTTTTTCCCAACCTTGGCCTGAGCTTGACGTGTATCAGAAACCCAAAACACAGTACATAACATCCTTAGCTGCAACACGAAAAGGAAAGGGCTGAGATTGTCTCTTGTAGGTGGGGAGAAAATGCAGACAGCATGACTCTCCTTATTAATAGGGTAGATTCACTGATATTTCTTTAAGGAAGTATATTACAAGGCTCCTTAAAATCATGCTGGCCTCTGCTGCTTTCTTTGCAGCTGCTTAAAAGTCAAGCATAAACGTACCTAAAGAATCAGGGAATGGCTTGGATGACAAACAGGGAAACTGGCCTACCAGTGATTATAAATTTAGCAAGAAATGAGGTAATGCTATAGTGCTTCTGAAATAATAATGGCACGTTGAATCGTTCAATGCCAGCTAATGGGCCAATAAAGTATACACTAGACAAAGTAAGGATTCTACTTACTTGATAATACAGGTTCGCTTATTTTGTTCTTTTGGGTGAGAACAAAACATTTCAAAAGTTTTCTGCTTTTCTTCTCTCCTTTCTTCGGGGGGGGGGGAATTACAAGAGTTTCTGGGTTTGCCTTTTGCCTTTTTTGCAGCAAAAAAAAAATCAGTGAAATGCTTTTGTGCAAAAACCTTGTATTTTATATAAAAATGGATATTTTGTGCAAAAACCTGCATTCTGTGCAGTTCTCTCTCTCTCCCCCCCCCCAAATGCATTTGGGGCAAAATACACATTTTTGGTGCAAAAAGCCCAAACACCTTTGGTAAAGCTGCTACTGACTGAAATAAGTGCCTCTCTCTCTCTCTCTCTCTGAAGTAGGGAATATTTGCAGATATTCTGGTACATCCTTATTTGAGGGACTTCCAAAGCAGATATATATCCTTTTTGAGATATAGTCTTTTGGTGATGGGTACATACATACAAATCCTTTCCACAGGAAAAGAATTGTGTTGTTGTTTTTTAAAAAAATCTCTCTGGGTTGTCTTTGAACAGTGCACTATTATCTTCAATCAGTAGGTGTCAGCTCTCCCTAACCAGTGCATAGCCAAAGTCTTACAGTCACTCATCCAAGAATTAACTAGCTGGTGCTATTGTTGCCCAGGGATGCCCAAATATGTTCTCATTCTTCGGGAAGAGTCATTGAAAAGAGTAGAGAAGAAAAAGTGTAATCTGTGACTCTCAACATATATCATGGAAGGCTTGATGCTAGCTGCCACAAATACTCTTGATGTTGCCTGTTATTGATTGAAAATTATCTGATATATTTATCAATTGTACTATGGTGCTTCTAACATGAACAAAGGAGATAAAAAACAAGTATGTGCATATGCAGTCAGTGGGCTTCAGAGACAATAGGGAGTTATAGGGCTGCTCCCCTCCTGATGTACAGCAGATCCTCCCTCCAACAGGTATGGAGTGAGCAATTCTCCACCAGGGAGGTGTAAAGGTATACCTTGATAACAGGTATCCATAGTGACCATGGTTTCAATCTGTGGAGCAAGCAGAATGCATGCAACTCTGACAATTATATGACTTTGCTCCAAGCCCTCAAAGAATATTATGTGAATACAGATTTCACCTTTGCATGTTGAGACTCTGGATGGGAAAAAAAAAACAAAGGCTTACATCTATCCCTCTGCCACTACCCTGTTTCCCCGAAAATAAGACCTAACCTGAAAATAAGCCCTAGTATGATTTTTCAGGATGCTCGTAAAATAAGCCCTACCCCAAAAATAAGCCCCAGTTAAGTGAAACCCCGGCCTCCACCATTGTGCAGCAACCACATGACATGACTGTATTTGAATAACTGTAGATTGTTGTACATAAAAAAAATAAAACATCCCCTGGAAATAAGCCCTAATGCGTTTTGTTGGAGCAAAAATTAATATAAGACCCTGACTTATTTTTGGGGAAACAATGTATCAGGGGTAAGCTAACATGTGGCCTAGAAGTGACAAGATAATGAGAGCAGTGATGTGTTACTTTGTATGGAGGCAAAAGGGGGAGAAATGGGCCATACAAACTAGCTCCATCCACTACTGATGTTATGAAGCAAGTCTCACCACACCCTAAAGAACTTCATAGTCTGCTAGTGTGCCAAGGATTTCTACATAGAATTCCTGCCCATGTTGGCTTAATGGGCAGACCAGAGATTGGAAATGCTAAACTATGCAGCCCTGATCTCATTCATGCTTTCTCTCAACGTGTGGGAGAAGGGAGCACATGAACACTCCCACTTGACTGCTATTAAGTGGTAGATGGAAACATTTTAATTTAACACATAATTGCGATTTTTGATCCACGTTGCTTGGGGAAAATTGTAACAGGGATTATGAAGTGAATGGCAGAATGAGGGTCAATATAATGAGGCAGCTTCGTTGTCTTTAAAAAAAGCTATTATTAGAAATGCCCAGGATCCTCTCTTATATATTTTTTCAAGCAGTTTCTGAAGATAGATATTCACTCTCTAGAGGAATAGTTGATGGGCTGCTGACATACTTCCATTTCTTGGGCAGAATCTGATAGATGTGAATATATCCACATTCACATTCCTCACCGGAAAACAGCCCAAGGGAAGAGAAGAAATACTGTAGTTACATTTGTATTTCTAAGTGGATCTGAACAAGAGTGCCAGATTTTTGAAGTTAAATTCACTCTCTTTAGACTGAAACAGTTGTGCTTTAAAAGCCCTGCCAAATCAATCAAACTACCACAGCATAAGGTCATCATTAGGAAAACCAGCAAAGAGGCAGGATTAATAGATGGAGTTAAAAGAACTAAAAGATCATAAGGTTAAAAGTGGGCAGATAGGAAGCAGGAACGTTGACAAGTCCTTGGGTTTGAGTCCGAAGTCCGAGGCTTTGGTACCAAGTCACGAGTCCCAAGCTGCAAGTCTGAGTCCCTATTAAAAACAAGACTTTTTCCCCAGAAAAAAAAAAGGAGAGCTGGGTGAGTTACAAGTCAGAGTTGAGTCCGAGTAACTGAAAAAGGAAACCCCAAATCGAGTCTGAGTGACTGGTGTGACTTAAGTCCAACTTGATAGCAAGCCCTACGATTCAAGTCCCCATTCCTGATAGAAAGGGTTTAGAGCCTGTTTCTAAGAGCCTTCTCCCCCAATCTCATTTTGTTGTGGCACCCTGAGATGAAGAGAATGTTAGTGTCTTGGTAGGTTGTTATTTATTTGTATAATGCAACTGGAAACAGATTTAAGGACAGAGGAAAAAAGAATGTGATATACTCTTCTACACACTGATTAAAGGTACAGGAGCTCTGCACTCCATTTTGTATGGCCACTCTACATTAGGGAAGACCCACAACTCCAGTGCTGCAGTGGAGAAAGTGAGACAGCTTGCATACAGTTCAGTCTAAAACCAGGACTAGATTCATTGGCCCTATGACATCGGAGTCATCAGCCACTGTGCATATAAACCCATTGCTTTGAATGCTGTATGCCATGCACTGGAAGAAGATCACGCTAAAATAAATTTTAGTCTTTAGAAAACCCTGGAAAGGGTTGCCATCCGTCAGAATCAACATGACAGCATGTAATTATTATTTAAGGTGTCAGGTGTGTATTATGTTTTTCTTTCATATTATACCGTTTATATACACTATGGACTTAAGAGTGATTGATATGAGAATCATTATTTGAGTCAGTGCATTGTGTGGATCTAGATTTCTGTGCTTCTGCCACAATAATAATGATGATCATCTGCCATCAAGTCAATTCTGACTTATGGTGAACTTTTCAGGGTTTTCCAGATAGAGAACCCTAAGAATAGGCATCCCATGTCTTTATTCTGGGGATGCCCTGGGACTGGGCAGCTTGCCGAAGGCCACAACGGCTGACTCTACTCCCAGGAGGCACAGTGGAGAATTGAACTCCCAATCTCTGGCTTCCCAGGCAGATACCTCAACCACTGAGCTATCCAGACATATATGGAATGCTTGATGTAAAAATTCTGTCACAGCTTGATATGAATAACCTAGGGCTGACCTAAGGCCAGATGTTTCTTGTTTTTTCTGGCTAAAAGACTTACAGGAACCTGGAATTTAAGGTGCAATTTGCTGTTGCAATCAAAGTGTACTTTAAGTTTGTAATACCATTTCAAAAAGAGGGATTATACTGTTGCCTCAAGGAGAATGTTTCTTCTATATAGGGTAATGAAATTATGGGCTGAGATCTGAGAAACTGTAGAAAACAACAGCAAAAGGAACGTTATCCATCATAAAATTTGCTCTTGGTAAAGTAGAAGAAGATACTATTGAGAAAGATGGCTCTTGCCTTTTGAACTCTGCCTTAATTTTAAAGTGCTAGAAGACCAATCATTTGATTTCCATTCCACTAGGAATGGGCCTAGTTCAGAATACATGAGCACATTATATGTGAGGCAAATCATGGCGTTTTATGGCATCACAAATGACAGATCAGGGCGGTGATAAATCAAGCTAAGGATAAATGTTAGTGCACATGCCACCATATTTGTAAGCCATGAGTTTAGAGGGCAAACATCCTGACAAATTCATTACACCTATGGTTCCAGTTGGGATTTTTGATGAAGTGGAGGACCGATTATGATTTTCTAATGATGCTGGCTACATACTCTCTTTCTCTAATGACTTTAACTAGAGCAGAGCTCTGGGTGCCATTTTCTCTCAAAATGCATCTTGAAATAACACCACACTGCATTATTCCGAATCACGAGTCGAGTCCGAGTCATTGGGAAAAAAACCAAGTTGAGTCTGAGTCGAGTCACTGGTGTGACTTAAGTCCGACTCAACAGCGAGTCCCGTCACTCAAGTCCTCATCCCTGGTATATAGCATGATTAGACTGTCTTTCCTAAGGGGTGTTAAGGGCTTTGATATAAACTCTCCCTCAAAATTTCTTCAGCTGGTATATCAGATAATAACATTTAAAATAATATGGATCTCTACTTGTTCCTAATTGCTCTGAGAACAATGGTGGGAAGCAATGATGGGAAGTAACTTAGCAGACAAATGTCAGTTAAATCACACTTCAGTTAACTTTGGCTATAGAGAGAATGATTCATGGTACCAGTGACTTTTAAGAACAATTATAACAAAGAGTTCTGTGACATTTTGAATATTTTATAGAAACAGGAGGGCAAGGCTAGAGGCAAACAATGGGGAATGGCTGCTTCTCTTTTACTTTGCTTGCAAGGTTCCCAAAGGCCTCCGGTTTACCACTTTTCAAAGGAAGAGTGCTAAATAATGAGATGGGCTATAACTCAGTGATAATGTGTAAGGAATGTTATAGGGAAGGTCTGGGAGAAGGTCACCCCTAGAGGCCTAGCTCTGTCAAGGTTGAGCTGGAAGAGTTTGGTTTGGCTAATCTGGTACCAAGCTCAGGTGGAGCAGCACTGAATAACACATGAGGGAGAGAACCATAGCCTCAACAGTAGGGTACATGCTTTGCATGTATAATCTGTGCCATTCCCTTTTTTAAAAGAGCTGCTCAGAAGGACCTCTGCCAGAGATTCTTGAGTGACATACCTGGGTGCAGTGTGGTACACAATAATGAGTTAAATGGGCCAGTGGTCTAACTTGGTATATGGCAGGTCTCCATGTTAGAGTGCCTCTTGGTCTGAACCAGCATGGCCACTGTTCTTCTGTCAGACATTTCCTCCAGAGCAACATCTCAAGCTTAACTGTACATGGGCTCATACAATCCAGATAAAGCAAAAGAAAGATGGAGCTTTCTCTATGCTGGTGGCACAATTTTGAAAGCGGCTCTTCTGGAAATCTTGATTTTAGGCATCAGAAGAAGGAACTACTTTTCTCTTGTTAATTCGTAATGGCAATTGTTAGCTGCACTGAAATTTATTCCACTTTTACGTTAGGTTAATGTTTAACATATTTTTGCCACTTTCTGTCACAGTAACTTGTCTCAAAGATTTTCAGTGCAATAGTTAGTGAAAGAATGTGAAAAGTAGACCCAATAAATAAATACATAAAAGAACATTCATAGTGGAAGCCTATGTAGGTCTATTCTACTTAAAGGTAAGCTCAAAAGAATGCACAAAATGTGTATATGTGTATATCTCAAGCAGGGCATAGGAAAAAATGCATGTAGTTAAAGAAATGCATGAAATGCTTTATATGATGAGAAAATCATGTGCAAAAAGTGTTAATTGGAAAAAGCATAAAAATGTCAATATCTGAAAAGTTGAGGATATAATAGGACCGCGGTATCCACTGAGGATTAGTTTCAAGCCCCCTCCCCCTGTGGATGCTGAAAAGCACAGAACTAGCGAATGCTGTACATAGCATTGTCTCTAGTGGCTAGTTCTGGTAAATACACTGTGGAAATACGTATTTATATGTGTTTCTGTGTTTTTTTAATTTAATATTTTCAGGCAGCGGATAAGTGAATCCGTGGATGCTGATCCAGCAGATAGGAGAATCCTATTGTATTTTGAAAAATGAGTACAAAAATGCATAGAAATGTTCATGAACACTGAAATGAAAATGATTCAGTGCAGAACCAGGATGCATCACACGCAGCAGTGGAAAAAAAAAAGAGAACCTCAATAAAATTAGACCTAAGAGTTCAAGAGATCTTATATATGTACATAATTTATGTACATTATGTACATGATTTGATTTTTGTTTTTGTTAGCAATCGTGTCTCATCCTTTTCTGAACCACATTCTAATTTCTACAAGTTGTGATTACTAACAGAGAGCAATCACCTCACAGCCTTGTACCGGAAAGAAGAAACCATCAACATCTGGGACAATGGCCACATCCAAAGTCCTCGCTTCCCTCAGAGCTACCCCCGGAACCTCTTACTCACATGGAGGCTGCTTTCACCAGAGGACGCAAGGATACAGCTGGTGTTTGATCGTCAGTTTGGACTGGAAGAGCCAGAGAATGATATCTGCAGGTGAGTTGGAAGTTGGGGGTGAGCTACATAAAATAAAATAAAAATGTTACAAACCCACCAAAGCATGGGGGAGGATTACAAGCTACACCAACTGCCTGCTCAGTGTATTGGAGGAATCTGTGGATGTCTCATCCACAGCTGCCTTAGCTGTGATTTTAAAAGGCTGTCATACAGAGGAGGAGCGGGATTTGTTCTCGATCATCCCAGAGTGCAGGACATGCAACAATGGGCTCAAGTTACAGGAAGCCAAATTTTGGCTGAATATCAGGAAAAACTTCCTATCTGTTAGAGCAGTATGACAGTGGAACCAATTATCTCGAGAGGTGGTGAGTGCTCCAACACTGGAGGCATTCAAGGGAAACTTAAGACAACCACCTGGGACATGTATCCTTTGATTTGTAATCCTGCATCAAGCAGGGGATTGGACTTGATGGTCTTATAGGCCCCTTCCAACTTCACTATTCTATGTTTATATGAAAACAGCCACTCAAATATTGCCGACATCTTTCCTGACTTTCATCTAAGAAAGAAGTGTCTGGCGAAATCCATCTTGCCAAGAATTTTTGGACTTTACATCTAAGAATACCTTTCCTGGCAAAATCTATCTTGCCATTAACTTTTGAACTTCAAGTTTTTCAGACTGGTATAAACCTGACGAAGTGACCTTGATTCACAAAAGCTTGTGTATTGTATGATTTTTTTTAGTGGTCTATAAAGGTATTGCCTATTCTTGCATTTGTATTTTGTACTGACCACATGGATCTCTTTTTACTTCATTTCCGTGTAAGAATATGGCTCTGCATACACCATAACCTAACTCATTCTCAGTTGGTTTGGTGTTATTTTTTACCCAAACAGAAATGGCTGCTTATGGATTTAAGTGCCTGCCAAAACAACATGCTTCCTTTCAGAAGTAACTAGGGCTTGATGGTGAAGTGTCACCTGCTGAGCACAGAAAGGCAGTATAAAGACTGGGTAAAAATATCGCTATGTAGACCCTTTCCAAAAAATAGAGTTGTGTTTCACTTAAAAGCACTTTTATGCACATGAGTGTCTTCCCATCAAATAAAACATGTTATAGCATTTCCCTAAATATATACATTTTTACACGCCATGAGTAAACCTGGCTCAAGATGCTAGAGTTTATATGAATAAACAGATGAGACATCATCCTGCAACTGAAGCTGCTTTAAAAAGTAAATGATATTTGATTATCCTCCAGTTAGATTTTGCAGCCCTGCAAGATGCCAATTAATTTCCTTTTGGTGGGTAATTGGTCTTTGGGAGATAAAGAATGGACATTATTTGCATGTTGATTGTACAAACACAGACAGTTTTAAAGAATCAACAATGATTTTTCTTCTTGTCTAATTATGAAGCTGCTGTCTTGTCTGTTTCTGCCATAAGATTCAGGGCCAGCCCTCCCCTCCCATTAGACAGAGTGAGGTGGTTGCCTCAGACAGCAGGTGCTAACTGGTGGAAGCAAGATATTGGGATAGTGAGTTGTGTGGAAAATAGCTGGGCCTGCACCCCCTAAGTAAGTGAGCTGCTTCTGGTACAGTGGAGGCTATTATCCTGTCACCAATGCAGAAATATGGGGATTTGAGTCTTATTGCCCAGGATAGATGTATGTGTGCATGGATTTTACATGACACATTTTTAAAGGTGGACCTCTATGGTTCTGTGCGAGCATATTAACAATAACAACAACAACTAAAGAAGAAGAAGCAAAACAAAAAACAACTTTGAGATATGCCATTCTTCTTTGGTGAGAAACAGACATTTTAAATAGCTCATGACTAGAAGAGAGAAATTCTTCACTAACATGAGTGTGAGCATCTGAGTGTCACAGTAAGAGCTTCTGCCTCCAGACTGTGCAGACTAACTTGCATTGTTTGGTCGTTGATCTTAAGTATATAAGCATGGAATTCCCACAAAGTCCCATCCCGCAAACGTGGAAAGATAGCCCCAATCTGCAACCTCTCTAATACCTGTTTCTAGAATGAGTCGTACTGTTTTCCAGAATGGGCAGAGGATGATGACTAATAACCTTAAAACAAGCACTCACAATATTCTAAAATCTCATTGGCTTACCAGTTTTCTTAACCATAGGTAAGTGAGTGAGTAGCCAAGACTGTCCTGTTTCCTGAGACAAGAGAAGAACTACTGTTACTTTTCATCTTTGGTATTCCTTACTACCTCTCTCTCCTCTGCCTGCCCTGGTTGCCTCACTGCCATCACCACTTTGTTACTGCTCTTGCTACTAAGCATGTGTAGGTAGAAAGCAACACCAGCTGCCCACATCCTGCACAAATGCATAGCTCTGAGAGGCTCCTTCTTCAGGACCAGGCATTTTGGGCAAAGTGGTTTATGAGACCCTCTATGCTAAGCAATGTCACAGCAGCAGGAGGAGGAGGAGGCTGAACTACATCATCACATTAGCCAGAATGCAGTAGCTCCTTCCATCAACAGAAACAGGAGCAGGACATCCATGCTCTGCAGTCCTCCATATTCTCTGAAGGAGTGAAGCAATCTGGAGGGCAAGTCTTCAGGGGACACAGAGGGGAAGAGAAAAAGGTCCTGTTGCACTAGAACAGTGGTTTCTAACCTTGGGTCCCCAGATGGTCTTGGACTAAAACTCCCAGAAGCCTTCACCACTAGCTGTGCTGGCCAAGGGTTCTTGGAGTTGTAGTCCAAGAACATCTGGAGATACAAGGTTGGGAACCACTATTCGAAAGGACTAGTGCTAAGACATGTTGTGGAAGTTGGGATATAGTAACACCTTGTTGATTGCTGGGAAATTGTTCTTTTTCATTTGCTTATAATTTCTTCCTAAATGTCATCTCCACTTTAAAAATTTGACTGGGGATCTCTGTCTCTCTCTGTCTCTGTCACACACACACACACACAGAGAGAGAGATTGAGAGAGAGAGAGAGAGCGAGAGAGAGCGAGAGAGAGAGCATTTAAATATTTCTTGATCTGAGTATGTCCTGGGAAGGAAAAGAAACACACACACAAGCTTTCTTCCTAATTTCAAAGCAAACATACAGAGGACAGAACTTCTGTCTTGAACCTCACCCTTCCTAGATCTGTCAGGAGCCATCTCTCACACCCCTTTGTTGATCTCTCATCCTGACTCCAGGTATGATTTTGTGGAAGTGGAAGACATCTCTGCCATCAGCACGTTGATCAGAGGCCGCTGGTGTGGATACAAAGAAGCTCCTCCAAGAATAACATCAAAAACAAACCAGCTGAAGATAACCTTCAAATCAGATGACTTCTTTGTGGCTAAACCTGGATTCAAGATTTATTATTCCCTTGTGGTAAGTCATATGCCAAGCTCTTTGAATAAAATGACTATTGAGCAGAAAAGCTTTGAAAGTGGATGATTACCTTTGAGCAAAGAAAAATTAACTCACCATAAATATTTCCTTTCAGAAAAGATATCTTTAGTGGAGATCAAAGTATGATTACCATTCTTTCATTAAGGAAGAACAGAAGGGGAAACTACAAACTGAAACTCACCATTGTTCACTTTAATAAGGTGTCAAAGCCTGTTTGACTCTGGACAGAAGCAACGTATTAAGGATATTGACAAAGACTCAAGGCTTGTCTATATGGCTGGGTTGACACAGGCTCTAGTGGGCTAAATAGGGTTGTTTAGTAGTCTGGTATACCATTTGGTGAGATCCTCACATCCACACGGTATATAGACCTCAAGTGATCCTATTTGGTCCACTTTTTTAAAGTGTATGTCTATTAGGTATGTGTATTACAAGTGATATTTGAGAAAAGTATATTAAACTTCTCTTAAAAATCTGGTCAAGATCTTGCCACAGCCTAATACATATACCTAGCACACAAATACACTTCTTTCCCTTGTCTGAAAAAGCCAGTTGAGAAACTGCCACAGTGGCAAATTCAGCTGTGAGTAGTTTTTTTACTGGCCCTTAAAGACAAGGGAAAGAAAAGATTTTTTTAAGAAAAAAACTGATGCAGTACATTTTTACTGCTCTAATGGAGGCTAATATATATATATATAATTTGCTTCCTCTGCCCCTCCACTGAGGAGCAGAGGAATTGTTTAATTAGCCAATATCCTGAACTGGCTCTATTAAGCTAATTCATGACATTAGCAAATCAAAAAAGAAGGCTTTTGGTTCTCTCCCAACAATCACATGCTCTGAAAACATACTAAAAGAGAGCAATCCTACCCACACCATAAAAATAGAATCCCCTCAAACTGGCTAGAAAGGTGCAGGTAGACCATTCTGGAGGTGGGCTGGTTCAGATGCGGAGACAGGGCAGGGAAGCCCCTGGCACTGCCTTTGAGTGGGCAGCCGCCAGAGAAGGTGGAAGAGGGAAGTGCACACCATGATCAGTGAGTGAGCAGGAGCTGTGAGAAGGCAGGGAGGGAAGTGCGCTTCACCCAGGGAATGGATGAGCATGCAGAGGAGGCAGGAGAGGGGAGTGTGCAGTGCCTGCGGAACACCTGTGCAGGCACAGGGCCGAACTGGGCCGAACCACCAAACTGTGGTTCGAGCCCATCTCTAATCACCATCTTTAAGAGTCAACCAGCCCAACCCTGTAGTGGACCAATTAGTAGGCTAAATGCCTGTGTAGTCAGCTCTCAGACAAATAACCATAAAGACCGTTGGTTAAGAGGAGGTAGCTGTGTTTAAGACTAAGACGCTGTATTAAGCTGTATTTGGCATGAGCTTTTGTGAGTTAAAACTGCTCCTCTAGATGCATGAAGTACAGTATTCAAGCCACAAGTTTCTATACAAGTAATCATGGCTATGGAGGTGAGAAGAGTGAAATGGGACTCAGAAAACAACCAGTGTATCATTAACATCGGTCATAAACTTTCCAAGGCCTGGATGGCATAAACATCCTGACAATACAGACGGTTGCTCTTGATTTGAATGCAAGATCAATGACTCGACAATGCCTTCAGAGATTATCCCTTGTGAATCCAGATAAGATGCACAGAGGTCATCCACAGTAAATGCTGCAGACAGAATCACAGCTTGGAAAAGGAGTGCAGCCTTATTGGCTAGAGGATTCTGGGAGTTGTAGTCCACAAAAGTCACTGTTCCAAGCTCTGGATGGAGCCCTGTGTGCCTTAGCAGGATGTTAATTTGGCTCTGTAGTTTCACTCTAGAATGAATGGGGACTGTTCTGTGTTTGCAGTAGAGTTTTGTTTTTCCAAAATGGAGGATCAGACTTCATTGCTTTTACCACAAGAGAAAGCCTGGGGGAAACTGAATACCCGCAGATTTCTTGCTGAGCCCCATCTGAGAAGCTGCAGACCTTTCTTTGACAACATACAAACTGGAAGGAGTTGCAGTTTAGCCAGCCCTAAGTCTGCCTAGCTTCCTGCTCAGAAGGAAACTCCCAGCTAACACTGGGGCAGAACAGGAAGTTTGCTTGAGCTAGGCCTAGCTAAGCCTCAAAGCCTTCCAGTTCAGGCCTTTTCTCCCAGTTGAACCACATTTAGGTGTCTGTAAAATACATGTAAATCAGGAAAAAATTCCCAGAATGAGGAATTGTGGGATTTGAAATCCAATAATCCCACCTTTTCTGCATGGTTCCTTCAGTAAGACCTGGCTGTAGGAGGTTGAACAGGTGCCTTGCCCTGTGAGGGCTGGACAGCATCACATGAGCTGAACAAAGTGGCATGGAATGGAATGGAGCGGAGTCGAGTGGAGAGGAACAGGGCATCAGGATGTGACTTACGCAGTTCTCCAAATGATGGGGCTGCAGTGTTGTGGCAATTCTGGTGCTTGCACAGTATATGGGAGTACAATTCCCACCGCAGGCAGTAGGAGACCTTGTGACACCACCTTACAGGGTTGTTTTCATGATCTAATGGGAAGGAGAAGGGTCTTCTGCCTTGAGCACTTTGGAGTAAATGTATGGTATGGCTATTATAGACATGATAAATATTCCTCCAGAGAAATACGTTTTTCCTTTAAGCATAGACATTAGACTAAAGGCAAGGGTAGGTGGTACCCTGTTAGACCACTAAAAAGTCACAGACAAATGCTAGCTTTCAGCCCATATGGACTTTCACTGGGAAGGATACTGCTTATTTGTGGATGCTGCAGAAAACATTGTATTTGTAGTTTTGTAGCTGTCTAGTAGTGGTATCATTTACCCTTGCCTTTGGAGTATGTACAAGGACCACATGGATTTCCCCCCTTTTGTTAGAAATGAGACTCTAACTGTTAGGCTTTCTGTCCCTTCTAAAGCTTCTGCATGGTTCTCCTTCCCACTTTGTGGTAACAGGCCGGTTGGATAGGTCAGGTTTGGAAAGCATGACTCACCCAAGATCACTTTGGGAGTTTCATGGCTCTGTGAACCCCAGTCAGCCAGTCTGGCTCCAGAAGTGCTACAGCACCCTGGCCCTATTAAAAGCCTGTGTGGTGGGAAGGTCCTGGAAAATGTCACACCAGACTTTGTTGCAGTCACTCTGTGGAGTTGAACTAGCTGCTATGAGATGTTCACTAGAGCTGTTCTTATGCATTACGTCCATCTACTGTATAAACCTTAATCTGAAGGCAATTTAGCAAAACAGCAATTTATGATGTTGCTTTCCCTGGAGTACCACCATGCATAAAAATTAAGCAATGCTGCATCCTGTGATATTTCCAGAGGACTTCTCTTACAATTAGTCAGCTTTATGAGAAAATGCGTGCAGCTAATGTAAGACCCCCGGGCTTGGGAAAAACAGCACATAACATTCCAGTGGAGCAGTAGAAAATTGATAGGCATGGTTGCTGAGCATTGATCATCCTGTCAGGAATGTGAACAGAAAGAATCTGTTGCCTCCTGGACAACCTCCGTGTAAGAGAGCATTGTTCTAACATACTCTGAAACTAATGTGTTCTTTGTTGGCTATGAAATCTCTAGCCAACTCATAGAGTAGGTAAATGAAGGTGGACCTTTCTTCTGCATTGCGTTTACAATACTTTAAAATAAGACAAAATTAGAGTAGGCCCATCTGAATCAATTGAGCTTCTGAAGGAGTTGACTCAACAAATCCTCATTGATTCAATGGACCTACGTGAGGACAATTGACTACATTAAGTTATAGGATTTTGGTCACTGAATAGATGAACAGTGGCACTGCCAGGGTTGAGTGGGGTCTTGGGAAGAATACATTCTTCCTTCTTTTCCCTCTCCAAACCTGGAAAGTTAACTTTTAAAAAGAACTCAATTGCTTATTACATTCTGCTTTAAAGAAGTGACGTATTACAGTTTACTTGTCGCTGTTTAAAAAAGTAATTCATTGTATTACTCATTAGCAACATTTGACTTTTTAGTCAATGTAAGTAACAAAAAATTAAATGCACTGAAAAATTTTAAAATGGCTAAAATAAAATCCTAAAATAAGCCCTTGAACTAACATTTTAGCTACATAAAGGAAGAAACACCTTACCCAGAAGTGAAATGTTGCAATGCTGGTTGGGGTATTCTTGAAGACAGGGTTTTTAAAAGGAACAGTCATATATTACATACACTCAGATGCCATATTTTGATTTTCTAATTAATTGCATAACTGACTGGATAGCTCAGTGGTTTAAGTATCAGGCTGCCGAGTCAGCGGTTTGGAGTTCACTTCCCCAGAGAGATGAGCCAGGCTGTGTGGCCTTGGGCAAGCTGCACAGTCCCACAATGCCTCCAGAAAAACGGAATGGTAGACCACTTCTGTGTATTCTTTACCTATAAAACCCTGGAAAGGGTCACCATAAGTCAGAGTCGATTTGACGGCACACACAATAATTCACAAAATCAGAACTGTATAAGAGAATGGATGTCCCAACTCCGTCTTCTCTAGGAGAGCATCCGTCATTTTCTATATCATCCTCTACAAGATTGAGTTCAAAGGTCTTCCATGGCTCTGCTATTGAACAGGGCTGACCCTAGACATTCTGGTTCCTAGTTGTGAAGGCTAGTGACTGATTTCTCTGGGACAGTGACTCTGTTCCAGGATTTAGTCTGAAATTTACAGAACAGGCTCAAGCACCTTAGATAGCTCCTTTCTGTTCCAAATAAAACCTGGCGTGCATTATTCTCCCTCGCAGAGTGGGAGTCACCAGCCTCCACTGTGCTGGAAACACAAGATGGCACCTCCTCATTCCATCTATATAAAATGACAGATGAATTTTGCCAACAAACTGGCTTCATAGCGTGTCCTTGATTGCATATGAGGGCAACAGGCTAGCTTGTCAGGCAGGATGACTGGTGTACACACACCTCACCCCTCTGACACCTGCCGGTGGCTTCCCTCACCCCATTCTCTGCTGTCTGAGTCAGCTGCTTCACTCTGCCAAATGAAAGGACTGGCCCTGAATGTCAAACACATTTTCTTTCTGTCTGTCTCAGTGGTAGAGCTAACAGCATCTTCTTCCTTCCTTTTCTCCCTCATCATTGCAACGTGCCTAACCTAATATGGATGGCCTTGTCTCAAATAAGCCATTATCACTTCTGCAAATGCTGAATAGAGTCTGTGAAATAAATCACATTTGATTTTATTGGATCAGATAAGCAAATAACGTTTGCATAATTCAGAATTTGGCTTACCGTACCATCATGTAATTTTAGTTTTTGACAGAGAGCAGAAAGGTGCTCTTGAATAATGCCTGAGGTCTCTTCTGTCATTGTGCTTTTACAGGTTTAGCAAGCAGTGCAGGTTTTGCAGATATACTAGGCTGTTCATTTTGCTTTTGATGTCAAAATGACTGTGCTAAATCAATTTCTATGAATTTTCCATGAAATTAGATTAAATGATTGTAGTGATGTTTGCTATCTTAAAAAAAAAATATCTGTGAATCCTCGTAGGAAATGGCTAGGCCTTTTTTGTTGTTGTTTGGTACTGAAAACATCAGAAGCCAAATAAATACTCTTTCAACAAACCGTTTCTTGAGGTGAAGAGCGTGGTAAAATGCAATCGCTTCCAGATCCATTTTGCTGAGGTGATGTTGGCCTCAAGGGTAGATCTGAACGTAGGTTTCAAGGATCAACAATAGTTTGTGAGGTAAAATTGGATGAAGCTGCCATTAGCTGCTGAGGGGTTGTCAAGGAAGGAAGAGAAGTTTCATTTATTCTTTTAAGCACCAGCGCGTAGCAGTAGAGATGAAGAGGTGGCACCAACCAACACCAGCAGCCTTAGGCTGTGACTACATGGTCAAATACTAGAGATGGGCAGTTCAGCTGTTCAGCCAGACCCAGTTCAGTGTGGTGCCCTCACAGGTGTTCTGTGGGTGCCACATGCTTTCCTCCTTCACCTCCTCTGGGTGATCCTCCACTCTCCAGCAGCAATGCAGGCTTACCTGCCCCCACCTGCTCATCGGAGTGGGTGATCGCCCAAGGAGACAGAGGAGGGACGTGTGCTCCTGCCAATGAGTGGGTGATTGCCCAGAGGAGGCAGAGGAGAGATGCATGTGGCACCCACGGAGTACCAGTGCAGGCACTGCGCCAAACTGGACCGAACTGCCAAACTGCAGTTCATGCCCATCTCTATCAAACACCATGGGATTTGCTACAATTATAGTATTTGTTGATTCAAAGTTTCCCCCCCCCCCCCCTGATCACACAATGCAAAAGCTGATTCAAATCGGTCTGGCCCTTTTTGCTCCCAACTCGGCTTTTTTTCTCTGCCGCTGGAGGCTTCCACTTTTCAAACCAGAATGGTGTAAATGAACTTTTCCCCAAGTGATCAGTTGATGGGGAATGAGTCTGTGTGTGATGTTTTGTGATGAAGATAGTTGGGGCATAATGTTCAGGACCGTGGAAATACCCACCCCCGCGTTCTTTCCTCCCAGCCCTCCTCCATTTCTTTTCACATATATAAGATCAGCTCTATATTGCCATATTACCTAATCAGTAATACTGATATACTAGTTTAATGCTAGATAACCTATGGATAAGGAAAATAAAATAAAAGGTAATGAACAAAACAGAAACAACCACTAATTCCCATTGTTCAACATAAGGCTGATTATTACAATCAAGTTAGAGAGGGAGGAGTAACCTCAAGAGTAACCTCTTAAAATTGATCATGCTTCTTGGAGCTGATGGGAGTTGTAGTCCAAAATAGCAAAAGGTGCCAAGGTATCCACTTCTGAGTCACAGTTTTCTCTTTAGTATGCCATTACTGTGCTAGTTTCAAATCATAATTACACAAAATAGGCTCTCTGATGGTTCAGGCTCAATTCTGCAACCCATTTTGTCTTAAATCTTGTTAAATCTTTTATTTAATGAGGCTCAAATTATATGTAACAGATATCATCATTACTCTGTAGTTTGCTGATCAATTTGCTCTCCTTTGTGATTGGTCATCAGCAGAACACCAGTTTCTTTTCCAAGTATGTCTGCTTGGACATGAAGGCATGATGAAATCATTTCTTGGAAACACTCGTGATTTTTAGTCTCACAGAGTGCTATCAGTGTTACCTTCATCCTCTTCCAGAAACAATGTCAGACCTTTCTGTTTGAACTTCAATACTTAGCGGCTTATTTGGGAAGCATTTCCCCACAAATTTTAATATTAACTGCATTGTATCCCACCTTTGGAGTTTAAAGGCATGCACCCCACCCCACCCATACCTCCTCTATGAGGTAAATTAGATTGAGAAGTAGCGATTGACCCATGGTAACTTAGAATGCATGATGATTTAAGTGGGAATCAGTCTTAACTACCAAACCAGTCTGTTGAAAATCTTGTAGGTGCTTAATTTTTCAAAACAGTGGTCTGAAATCCTGTTGCTTAGAATAGTAAGATGAACCAGAGGAGGTCCATTTCAATTAATAGAACATATGGGGGAGTTGATTCACCTAATACCTTCGAATTCAATGGGCCTACTATAGTTTGTTTAAATGAAGCAAAAAGTAAAGTATGCTGCTTATATACCACCCTATAGTGGTTAAAGCACTCTCTGGGCAGTTTTTACAATTTAATTATGCAGGCTACACATCCCCCCTTCTTCCTAGCAAGCTTGGTGCTCAGTTTACTGACCTCGGAAGGATGGAAGGCTGAGTCAACCTTAAGATGGCTACCTGAACACAGTAGGATCGAACACAGGTCGTGAACAGAATCTTCACTGCAGTGCTGCTGCTTAACTACTGCACCACAAGGCTCTCTATGTTAAACAACAGAATTTCAGCAAATAGGTTTATTTTAATTCATTTTATTCTGTTTTCACAACCGCCACAAGCTTCTCTCAACCACTATTAACAGGACAGGTGTTATATCCATTATCTGTTTTAGATACAAAATGGGATTATAAATTGAAACATGATAATTATTTAAAAAGCAATCAACAAGAACAAATTGACTTCTGTCCATATTGGATGACTGGAAAACACAATTGTCCAGATGTGTAATTGTTTACAAAATAAACTTCCAGTCAAGTCTTGTAGTAGTGTTGGTAATAACCGCTGGGACATTTTTGTAGGGTTCGATCAAATAATAGAGATGTTTTATAAGATTGCACAAGTGCAGGAATTGGCTGTTTTTCATGCTTTATTATCCCATTGCAGCAGTTGTTCGAGAGGAATGCAGACTCTGGGACTAAAGATTTGAGAAAGCTATTAGGACATCTCATTAAACTATCTCTCAGGGCAGAAATCTCTCTCGTTCTATATTTCATCCAGTCTTTCAATCCAGTCTTGTTCTAAAAGCCCCAACAAATAGATCTTCTATCACTCCTTCAGGGAGATCATCACAAAGAAAAATCTCACTGTCAGGAGGATTTTTCTTCATAGCAAGTATATATTTTCCCTTTCTTTTAATGCCTCTGCATTACTCACAGCGTCTTCCACCATCCTACAGATCTATACTCTGCCTCACCCTTCCCAATATTTCTTCTGTTCTTTCAAGTATCCTCAGAGCAGGCAAGAATTATACTAAGCTTGTGTGTGGAAAACTCTTATTCAAAGCTTTGTTCCAATTCAATTTAACTGGAGGAAATCTCCCTTGCAATTCCATTCCTTGTCTCCTTCATGGCACATCATTCTTTACTGTGTGCTGGGCCTCAGGATTTAAGAGGAATTCATTGGATTCAGCAGTCTCAAGGAAAGGTCCTTTTTTGTATGTCTCAAGAAGAGTGGTAAGAATTCACCTCAAAAACTGGCACATTTGCAAGGGGGGGCCCTTTGGAGAAATAATGCAAAAGTATGCTCAAAGTGATGTACCCAAGGGTAAAGATGTGCAGAACGGAAAAATACAGTCCAACTTGCTTTAGTCAATTGAGGGAACTGCATCAGCTAAGAAAAATGTGTAAATAAGTGTCACATTAAAGAAATCAGGAAAAATGCATAAACTTTGGGGAATTACATTTCAGTACAGATTAAGAATGACGGAAAAATAGCAAGTGGAACCCAGAGAAACAGGACAAAAATTAAGACTGTTATGGATCTCCCTTTCTTCTTTTGTCTTATTAGGGATGCATGTCCTCTTTTTTTGCTACGTAAGTCTCCAAGTTCTAACTAGCGATTGGCAGTTCATTTTTCAGCAGAAAAAGTGTTCGGCACTTCCCAGCCCCACCTCCTCCAGCGGGCAACCATTCAGAGGCAGCACTGAAGCTTCCCTGCCCCACCTCCTCCAGATGCCACCTCTGTGGGTGCCCACTGGAGGAGGTGGGGCTGGGAAGCACTGAACACCTGTTTGGCCAAAAAAATAAATAAAAATGAACCAGCATGAACCGCCGAGCCAGCACCCATGTCTACAAGTTCTAACTATTGGTGATAATCACAAGGGTCTAGCTGTCTCATCCTAGTATTCAACTTATACATTCCAAACAGAGTAAACTTGACTGGATCAGTTACTGAATGGTGACTCAACACATGTAAATTGCATTGATTCAGTGAGTCTGCTTGAATTCAGACTACCAAATGGATCCAGCCCTTGGACAGAATCCTGTTGCAACACATTTCACTTATGGTAGTCCATGATCTCCAGGCTGCTCTTGTGCAAGCTGGAGATCACCCCCATTGTTTTCAACTAAGCTTGCTTTCTCAGAGCTCCATTGTCTTTGTAGTACAGGGTTGTGTGAGTGCAGCACACCAATAGGGTTCTGGATCATCTGTATGGACCAGACAGCCTGCCAGCAAAGGTTGCTTGCAAACTGAGTACTCTTCTTTGACACAACTTTTCAAAGAGAGAGCAGCTGTCTGATGTAGGAGAAATTTGACCTTTTAAGAAACTTTAATGAACCGAAATTTTAAAAATGGTTGTTTAGTGCTGACAGCTGAATAAATGTGTATCCTAAGAAAATGCATATATAAGGTAAATTATATAGAGAAGTGCATGTATAAAACTCCATTATTCTTAGGAACAAACACTTGCAAAAATGTGCACTCTAGGAAAAATGCAAAAATGTTTTTATGAAAAATGTTCACAAAAATGCAGAGGGGTTTTTTTTGACAAATTTTGATATTTGCACAAACTAACACAAATGTAAACAAACTTATTTCCAGTCATGGAAATGAGAAATGTGGCAAAACCAAAGCTTCTAGTTGTCCATCCTTGTGTCAAGTATATGTGAGCACCCTATTCTGTATAATATTAAAACAGCTTTCTCATGTAAAGTATTGCATGTAGTATTGCAGCTTTCCCCACAGTATTAAAATGGTCCTGCCTCCTGCTATTGGGAGTTGAAACAGCTTGGCGTTTTAGACAAGCCGTTCTCAACCTTTTTTTTTTTTTTTTTTTTTTTTTTGGCCACGGCCATAAACACAATATGGAAGAAATATATGCCAAATCAGGATTGTATAAATCTCATAACGAACCTTATTAGGTAATGTGTGAGGGGCCCCCAGTGAGTCATATTTATTTATTTATTTATTTATTTAACTTATATGCCGCCCACACTACCCAAAGGTCTCTGGGCAGCTTACAACAATTAAAATACAGTAAAAAAAATAAAACAATTAAAATACTATTAAAATACATACTCTAAAAATTGCCATCAGGACCCACAGTTGATATTATTTCAATTAAAAGCCTTCTGGAACAGGAAGGTTTTGACCTGGCGCTGAAATGTCATCAGCGTTGGCACCAGACGAATCTCAATTGGGATGGCATTCCATAGTCTGGGGGCAGCTACCGAAAAGGCCCTTTGTCTACAAGCCATCCCTCTTACCTCCTTGAGGGACGGCTCTTTCAAAAGGGCCCCCTGGATAGATCTTAACTGCTGGGTAGGTTCATATAGAAGGAGGCGGTCCTTCAGGTATCCAGGGCCCAAGCCGTTTAGGGCTTTATATGTCAAAACAAGCACTTTGAATTGGGCCCAGGCAGCAACTAGTAGCCAATGTAATTTAAACAGAATCAGGTTGATGTGTCCCCTAGCGGCCCCACCACTCACCAGCCGCGCAGCTCGATTCTGGACCAGTTGCAGTCCCCAGACCATCTTCAAAGGCAGCCCCACGTAGAGCTCATTGCAGTAATCTATACGATATGTTACCAGTGAATGTGTAACTGTCATGAGACTCCGCTCGTCCAGGTAAGACCGTAGCTGGTATAATTTCCGCAGCTGAAGGAAGGCGCCCCTGGCCACCGAGTCCACCTGGGCTTCCAGAGTTAGACTGGGGTCCAGGAGCACCCCCAGGCTGTGGACCCTGTCCCTTAGAGGGAGTGTAACCCCATTCAGGGCAGGGAAATGGCCTTCCAGCCTTTATATGAGCCTGCCTGTACTCCACTTCCATACAAGCCTGCCCGTACTCTAAGATCAGGCCAGGAGGCCCTTCTGAAGGTGCCATCCCTGAAAGAGATGAGGGGGATGGCATGTCGAAATAGGGCCTTCTCGGCTATTGCCCCCCAACTTTGGAACACCCTCCCTATAGAGATCCGTCTGGCTCCGACACTTTTGGCTTTTCGGTGCCAGGCAAAGACCTTTCTGTTTAGCCAGCATTTTAATTAAATAGTATCCTTTAGCTGGCCGTATGGAGCAGCAGGATTTATTAATGTTAAATTGACTGTTTTAATATAGGATATTATTATAATATTGGGTATTTTTAATGGTTTTAATGTGTTTAAGTTTTAATATTGTTGTACACCGCTCAGAGACCATTGGTAATGGCGCGGCTAAAAAAATCTTGTAAATAAATAAATAAATAAATAAATAAAATATCCCCCCCCCCCCATTGAGATGGCTGTTTTATTCATCACCATCATCATCACAATGTGCTGTCACATCAATTCTGTCTTAAGCAACCCTTCCCAGGGTTTTCTACGTGTAGAGCACAAGGAGGTGGTTTACCCTTCCCTCCTTCTGGAGTGCACTCTGGGAGTATGCAGCTCCTACCTGTGATAAAATGGTAAAAAAGAAAATAAGCTCATGTCCTTTAAAGACCTTTTTGTGAACACAGAGAGAACCTCTCTCCTCAGTTCTTCTTCTGACCAGCAGGTTGAGGTTAAGTTAAAACAATCTAAATAAGCAGTGTCCTTTGCTGCTTACACTTTATCAGTGTCTTTTGATCCCATCAGTAAACAATGAAACCTGGCAGGAGACCATCTTTCTAATCTTCAGAGGCTGTGGGGTCTCTCTGTAGCTGCCATTGTTGTTTCCCTGTGTTTGATAGTTGATAGAATTTTTTTAATGTGTTTGTTTTGTTTTGTTTAATTTGATATGTGCCATCTCTTACAAAAACATCGTTTTCCAACTCAGGAAGGGGGGTAAACAAATAATTTCCCCTTGCATTGTCTGTACAAAACATTATCTTTTCTTTTTCACTTACGTGTTTACTGCAAAATTAAATGGAACCCACTGAGCTTTTAAAAAGTCAATGAACCTTCAAATAAAATCAAAGTAACAGTACAGCACAGCTGTTGGGGGCACAATCTATTACAGCTGAGTGTTTGTGTTCAGAAGGATTCCTATACAGTCATTTTCTTGAACCTGCTGGCGTCCTGTTGTGTTTGCCTACAGTTCCCATCATCCTCAACCAGCAGGCAGAGTGAGGATGATGGGACCTGTAAACCAACATACCTGGGGAAGGCCCCAATATAGCTTACGTGGCACTATGTTTTTCCTCACCCTCCTTGATGAATTTGTACTGATGAGGACTCAGGCAACATGGGTGTTATGGCAATTGGAATGTATGCCTGTGCATGCCATAACCCCATTTTCCTCTCTCTTCCGTCTCAGTTATTAAACTTCAGAAGGCAGCTAAAAGCATTAAAATTCAAATGCACAGTATGACCACTAAAATCTAATCCCCCTACCACTGAAAGCGATTAATCAAAATGTAATCAATCAATTAAGCAGTGGTAAACAGAGAACAGAAATAACAGAGGGAAGAAAGACTCCAACAGAGCAGCCAAAGGAGGAGGTAACTTTGGACTCTGTTTCCAGCATGCACACTACAACAAAACAGACTCAAGTACGCTTTTACTGTTTTAAACTTACTCATTTTTATTTGAATTGTATTGCTGTCAACCACCTTGAGAGCCTTTTAGTTTGCTAGAAAGCTGAGTGGTCCATGGAAGAAATGAATGTAAGAAATTAAACCCTGGTGGTTGGCCAGGGGAGAAAAGGGGACAGTGCAGGACAGGATGGGACGCTAAGGGAAGAAATTGAGTTGGTAAGATGATTGGATGGAGTGTTGGATCAAAGCTCACTGTCTCTTCCACTAGATATGATGAGTACGAGGGAAGAGAGTCGAGTTTTCAAACTGTGAAAGTAGTCCCCAGTGGGCTTTAAGCTTTTTAAAATTATGAACTCTCTCTCTCCTTCTATCTCTATGCCTTGTGCACACAGAGAGACAGCAGAAAAAGACCTCATTATGTATTGTATCCATTTAAGCCAATTCACTCCTCCATTAAGCATTACAAATACAACAATAATATCTGGGACAGGACAGGTTTTTCTAAAAAAAAGCTTTTCATTTGTTTATACATTCTTTCCTAACTCAGCAATATATTCGTCTCTCAAATCAAACCTTTCTTCCCCACTCTTACAGTTATCAGCTGAATGCTGGCAACACATTATATAGCTTCAGAAAAGTCCGCATTCTTTATAAATGAGAAAATCCTGCCCGGTGCTTATTTACAGGCCAACTTCAGCATGTCATCCTTCAATGTCACTCACACCAAGGGAGGAAGGATTCGGGAATGCCCACTTTGCTTCTCTTTTACACTGCCATTAACCTCCCGTTAATTCTGAAGGGCTGTTTTTCTGCTCTGCTTGATGCAGGAGAGACTACTGAAGCATCCCTTTGGTTCGCTTTGCAATTTCAATCAAGGCCTGTTTTTCAATTTCTGAGGGGGGATGCCTTCAAAAAGTCGTCAGTCAGCGTGACAGAGGTTCACCGAAGTCCTCTCAAGAGCACTGGGTTCTGCACTGAGAATGAGATTAAACTCTCTGGGTCAAAATTTCTCCGGAGGGTGAAATCAATGTGAGACAGAGAGTCCACCTGCCTGCCACCAGGGCCCGGTAGCTTCAAATCGTGGCCTCTGCTTCTCATATGCAAATCAGGCTCAAGAAGATGGGATTTGCAGATGGGATGTGGCAAGCAGGAAAAGCAAGGCTGGCTCTACCGTTAGACAGAGTGAGACCACTGCCTCAGTGGCAGGTGCTGGTCCTGGCTGTTTCATCTGAGCACCCTGATCAGTCCTTCCTGTTCCAGGATAAGAGCTATACACGTGCCTCATGACCTGTCCTATTTCTCTGAACTTCTCTGCCCTTCTGAGATGGTGGGTATAATTTCATTGACAACATCCAACTGACAATCAAAGTGAATATGAAATGTGGATAAAGACATCACCGAGCGATGAAGCAAACTAGGAGAAGGCTAGAGAGCAAGTGGAGACGAAAACCGACGGTTTATAACCGAGAAGCTGTCAGGGTCGCGACTAACCTTTACCTTGCTAAGGTAAGGGCTGCTAGCAGAGCACATCTCGCTGACCAGATAAGTGAAGCTTCAAATCAGCAGGTGGAGCTTTTCCGTATAGTCCGCGACCTATCCGGAATTGGTCTAGGTGATGGGCCTCCCTCTAGTATCTCACCAGACCAATTTGCAGCATTTTTTAAATCTAAAGTGGAGGCCATCCATCGGGAGACCTCTCCTTTTTTGGACACAGTGGATTGAGCAGAGATGTCCAGCGCTCCGCCTTGCCCGGTGAGTATTGAATTCTTTCAGCCAGTGACGCCAGATATTGTGGACAAAGCACTTGATCACTGTCGGGCCACCACCTCATCCCTTGACCCTTGCCCGGCCTGGCTCATCAAAGCAGCCAGGCCTATAACAACTGAATGGGCCACAGCAATAATTAATGGGTCTTTCCTGGAGGGCAAGGTTCCTCTTGCCCTCAAGGAGACACTCATTAGGCCCATTAGGAAGAAACCAAACTTGGCGGCGGACGATATTGGCAACTACAGGCCCGTCGCCAATGTTTCTTTCATTAGCAAAGTGGTGGAGAGGGTGGTGGCCGATCAGCTTCAGGTTCATTTGGATGAAACAAATGCCCTGGATCCGATCCAGTCCGGATTCAGACCGCGTTATGGTACAGAAACGGCATTGGTCGCCCTGTTGGATGACCTACTGAGGGAGGCCGACAGGGGTAAAACGTCTCTGTTGGTCCTCCTCGATATCTCAGCCGCCTTTGATACCGTCGACCACAGTATCCTCCTGAAGAGGCTCTCTGAGCTGGGAATCGGTGGTCTGGTGCTTGCCTGGCTCCGATCCTTCTTGGGGGATCGTCCTCAGAGAGTGCAGCTTGGGGAGAGGGTATCGGCCCCATGGAGCCTCAATTGTGGGGTTCCGCAGGGCTCGATTATCTCCCCAATGCTGTTTAATATCTATATGAGGCCGCTGGGAGGGGTCATCAGGGGGTGTGGAGCATCGTGCCATCAGTATGCTGATGACACCCAGCTCTACATCTCCTTTTCTCCGACCATAGTGGATGCCGTTCTGTCCCTTCAGCGCTGTTTGGAGACTGTACTGGAATGGATGCAGGAGAATGGGCTGAGGCTGAACCCGGACAAGACGGAGGTCCTGAGGGTGGGTGGCCCCACCATCAGCGGTTTGGGAAACTCCCTCTCATTTGGGGGGGTGACTCTCACCGCGAAGACTGAGGTTCGCAGCTTGGGGATCCATCTGGACCCGGCGCTCACCATGGAAACTCAGGTGGCATCAGTGGTCCGCTCCACCTATTTCCATCTTTGGTGGATTGCCCAGCTGCGTCCCTATCTTGATGTTGGAGCGCTCACCACTTTGGTACATGCACTTGTAATCTCGAGATTAGACCACTGTAATGCGCTCTACATGGGGCTACCTTTGAGATTGATGCGGAAGCTTCAGATGGTTCAGAATGCGGCGGCCAGACTTCTTAGTGGGGTGAGAAAACATCATCATATCTCTCCCACTCTGGCCTCTTTGCATTGGCTGCCCGTTCGTTTCCGCATCGATTTCAAAGTTTTAATGATTACGTATAAAGTCTTAAACGGTTTAGGGCCTCGATATCTGGCGGAATGCCTCCTCCCACCTAAATCTACCCGTATCACTCGATCTAGTCAGGAGGTGCGACTGAGGAGCCTAACGCTGAGGGAGGCCCGGAAGGAAAAAACAAGAAACCGGGCCTTCTCGGCAGTGGCTCCTCGTCTTTGGAATAACCTCCCTATAGAGATCCGTATGGCCTCCTCGCTGGGTATTTTTAAAAGTCAATTGAAAACCTGGCTGTTTAGGCAGGCCTTCCCTCCAGGCACTACTTGATTTATTTTTTCTCTTTCTTTTCCATCTTGAATGATTGTTTATTGTTGTTGTAAATCACTGTTACTTTTAAATCATTTTATTTACTTGCTGTCAGCCGCCCAGAGTAGTCTATGACTAGATGGGCGGGGTATAAGTATAATAAATAAATAAGTAAATAAATTGTTTTTCCCTTTCTGTCCCACCCAGAAAGACAGGTGCTTCATATCTAGAGAAGTGCAATGAATAGTAGCATGAAGCAGAGTCTTCTCAGGTGCCATATTTGTGAGATCACAGGAACAAGCTACCTTGCACTGAGCACGACCATTAGTCTATCTAGCCTCATATACGAATACCCCCATCTCTACACATGAAGCATGTGTTCTACCTGAGCTGCAGCCACCTCTTTTATGAATCCTTTGTTTCATTGTTTATGTATTTATTGAAATATATGCTGGATGGATAGGTCATTGAGTCAGAAGTTGAGTTTCCACTATGCCTTGTAGGAAAAGAGGCAGCCTGTGTTCTCTTGGCAACCTACATGGTTCCAGAGTGTCCCCAGAAGAAGGGAATGATAAACCATTTATGGCCCCATCTTGGCTGCCCTTCTGCAAGCAGGCAAAGACCTTTCTCTTCAGGCAAGCTTTCCCTGAGTGACTGGCTACCTGAGTGGGTTTTTTTAAAATAGATTATTATACCTTACTGCCTTTAATGTGTTTTGGTGTTGCTTATGTTTTGTTTATGATGTTTGTTTGATCCTTTTTTTAGTACAGTATTTGTATAAACAGCTGCTAGCTTTTATATTGTTTTTTAATGATGTAAGCCGCCTTGGGTCCTTTTAAGGAGAAAGGTGAGGCAAACATATTTTAAATAAATAAAAAATAAAAATACCTACAAAACCCTGGAAAGGGTCACTTAACGAATCAACTTAATGGCATATGATTATTATTAACATTTATATATATATATATACACCACAATTCCTCCTGGAAGCTCATGGTGCCTTACAATTGAAATCTTAATTTAATCTTTATAACCTCTTAGCTTACTGGAGAGCTCAGTGGTTTAGATATCAAAGTTTGATTCCCCGCTGTGCCTCCTGCAAGTCGAGCCAGCCTGTGTGGCCTTGGGCAAGCTGCACAGTTCCAGGGTTCCCCCACCCCACCCCGGAAGAAGGAGGAAGTAAACCACTTGTGAGTGCTCTTTACCTGGAAAACCCTGAAAAAGGGTTGCCAAGTCAGAATTAAGTTGAAGGCACGCAACAATAATAATTATTGTTGTTAACTTACTCTGTGAAACATAATTTGCTGAATGTCAAAATACAAAAAAAACAGCAGCAATGATAAAAGCTTACGGCAGCAGTCAAAATATTTAAAATATGCAAAAGGCAAAGGTTGTGAAACTCCCTTCCCCTGGAGGTTTGTATGATTTCCAGAGTGCCGGCCTTTCAGTATTTTGCTAAGGCTGTTTTATTTTGCCAGGTCTTTGGTTTTGAACTGTTTTTTATTTCTATTGTTTTTTTTTTAAAAAAAAATACAATAATCTGGATAACTGGATTTTTCCCCACTGCATTGGCTTTCTTGCTTATTCTCTTTTATAGTTTTATTAATGGCTTTGGAAGCCCACAGGCAGAAAAGTAATCTCGAAATACTATCATTATGTAAATATACCTTCCTTTTCCTGCTGCTTTACCAGATTCAATTCCCATCACATCAGCTGCTTCCATCCCACCCCAAGATCTCCATCTGCATTTGTAATGAAAAAAAGAAATGTGAATGGTAGGAGAAGAGGTAGCTGGGGACAAGCTGATATGGAATATAGTGGGCCAGAGAAAAGATTGTGTACCTTCCTGCACATAGAAAGCTAGGATATCAGGGGAAAAGCTGGGGCTTGAGTCTTCCTCATTTGTGTGCTTATTTTCTCTGGGTCTAGAATTTTCTCTTCAGTATAGGCATGTCTTCAAATATGCAGCCCTTCACTTGCAGCAGTGAAAAGTTAAAGCTGGCGCACTTGTTGTTTAGTCGTTAAGTCGTGTCCGACTCTTTGTGACCCCATGGACCAGAGCACGCCAGGCCCCCCTGTCTTCCACTGCCTCCCGGAGTTTGGTCAGATTCATGTTGGTCAAATTAATGCTGGCGCACTAGTTGCACCCATCCCTTGAAATGTCTGAGCTGGCCATGGTGATGACACATGCCTTAGTTACATTCTGGCAATGGATGCCACAGACTAAGATAGCATTTTCCAAACTGACGTTCTCCAGACATTTTGGACTTCCGTTCCTATTATTGGTCATGCTGTTTGTGGCAGATGCCCGTTATATCTGGAGGGCACATGGTTGTGAGAGTGTGTATTAATATGACAACGTATGAAGTGTTCAAAAATGTGGGCTGTTCCAAGATATTGCGCTACCAGAAAACCTTGCTACTCTCCCATCTTCATAAGTGAAGTATCTGCTGAATCTTAACTATAACACGAATGATGTGATTCTAGTTTAACAGAGTTGTGAGTCCACTCACGGTTTCAGTCTGAACTTTACAAAAGCTAAGACGGTGAGCCTATTTCAGAGTTAGGATTCAGGTGTGTGGACTAAACTCTGGAGTGGATTCACTGCCCATGTGAAACTGGAATCAACATTCCATCATAAACCCACACTGGCTGGTTTAGGTGGCGAGAAGGATCCATATGCCAAACAGACAGCCCTGTCCTTCAACAGAGGGAGACACCTGGGGGCTTAAGGCAAACCCAAATGTATGCCATCTTTGATGTAGCATCTGCTGCCTGAGATGGTTACTTCACTCTGCTTTACAGTAATAAACATTATCTGTAATTGATGTTACATGTTCTAAATGTCTTAATTGTTTTATTATTTAACTTGTTATGTTGCCACTGATTATGTGATGTTTTTGTTTATGTTCTTATTATTTATGTTAACCACCCTGAGTAACCTTTGCGTTAGATGGGTTGTACAAAAATCAAATCAAATCAAATCAAATCAATCAATCAATCAATCAATCAATCAATCAATCTTGGTAGACCAGCCACCATGCTTTTATCTGGCTTACCATGCTAAGTGTAAACCAGGTTTCCATTGCACTTATGGCTTAAATGTTTCCAGCTTAAGATAGGTAAATCTCTTTGGTACACAACTCCCAGAATCCCTAAGTTGTTCGAGAAATTTTGGGAGTTATTGTCCAAAAAGTAACTTTCCCAGCTTCTGTCTATTTTAGTGGGTAAACGTTTGTGATCAGGAAAGGACTACTCCCCCCTTCTCCTATTCAGAAAATGTTCAAGGCTTCATAAAGAGTCTTTGCATTGGCTGCCCTTTCTCCACTGCTGTAATTGTGCCAAATGTGAGACACATGGGCCAAACACACCTGCTACGTAAGGCCATTTCCCTTGCTCTTTAGACCTTTCACTTCTCATAAACAGACAAGCCAAGTTGAGAGTGACCTTGTTCATAATTACAGCCGAAAACCCTCCTGTGTTTTTTTTTGACTGAGTTTGGAATATCATGTTCTCCTTTCAATGATAACAAGTGACTATGTCAGAATGGATCAGGAGGCATCCACTATATCATTTCACACTATTATTAACATAGTCATTGTCAATAATGGAATTATAACTAGTGATGTATAGTGGCAGCCCAGCTCTCCATGCGCTCTAAGTTTGTATGGCTTCTGGATGCTTAAGGCTCAGTTTGGACATCTTGAGAACAGAAAACACACACACACACTTGTTTATTTTCCTTTAACCAGTTCTTAGCTGAACCACAGGTCATGCACATGCTGTTTCTCACCCTGTTTTAAAGTTTTCCCTCCGTTTCAAAAGCTGTTATGCAACTTGGCAGTGGCATTTCTTGTGAGGATAACATTGAAAAACAGAGGGGGCAGGGAATAATATCTTTACTGAATCTGTAAAACAGTCAAAGTAGAAGTCATGCACTTTGACAAAAGGCACTCAAGTGAGTCACGTTCGTTTGTCCACTGACACAGAGGAAGACAAATGATTCTACGTCCCCCAAGTTAAGGCCTCATTGTACCAACACATCTCAGAGAGTCCAAATGTCTTCTTGTTCATGGGGGGGGGGCCAGCTATCCTTGGTATCTTCATAATTCATGGAAGTAAAAGAAAGCCATGTTGTCATTACACAATACAAATGCAGAAGTAGGGAGTACCCTTATAGACTATTTTTTAAAAATCATACAGTCTGCAAGCTTTTATGGATCAGAGATGTCCACTTCCTCGGACACACACCAATGTCTTAGAGTCCAAAAGTTCTTGGCAGTTGGATTTTGCCAGATGTTTGTCTTAGATATAAGTTAGAGAAGGTGCAGACTGCATTGGAGTTGTGGCTTTAAAGTTATAGTTGAGGAAGCTGTTCAGATAAAGAAGCACAGGGATATTGCATTCTTCAAATAACCTCTGGTTTATGAATGTGGGGTATTGTGCTTCTGTACCCATGATTCAAAAAGCCAGGAAATGGCCCAATATTGCTGCACAGTATAATGTCTGCATTGCCAGTATGAAAAAAGGATGCAAAGCTTTAAATAGCAAATGGCAGCCTGAATGTTGACAACTCCAATGGCAGCAGTCAAGATGGTCTACAGGATACCCTCTTGTGCTCACTACCATTCACAAAGAGACACAAAGCTGACTCCTTTTTTTTAATCAGTTAACCACTTCTCACCCAAACACAAGGCAATTGTCAGATCTGTTTTTGACCTATAAATTCCTAAATGACTTGGGTCCAAACTGTCTCAAAACTGAATCTTCCTATATTAGCCTATCTGGGTTTTAAGATCACCAGGGGTGGCCTTTCTCTTGGTCTTGCCACCTTCATGGGTGCATTTGATGAGGACATGAGAGACGGCCTTCTCTGTCACTCCTCCCAAACCATGGAACGTCCTACTATAGGAGGCTAGGCTGGCCGTTCTTTCCTGACTTTCCATGACAGAAACCTTTTTTTTTCAGGCAGGCTTTCTTTTAAATCACTGGTTGCCTAAGGGGGTCTTTTAAAGAGACTATTGCTTTTCTGTTGATTTTAATGTATTTTTTAACCTTTTTGAACCGTCTTTATCTACCAATTTTACCATATCTGTGTAATTTTTAAAATACTATAATCCTCTTTTTTTAGCTTTAAATGTTGCTTGCTTTACTATTATAAGTTGTCTTGGGTCCTCCTGATGAGAAAGGTGGGGAATAAAAATAATAATATAGAGTCTTGAAATGGTAGCATGGTCAGCACCACTTTATGGTAGGAGACAAGGAGTCTATCTCTCTTGCCACTCCTGTATTCAGATTTTTAAAACAAGGAATTCTGGAACATGTGACTTGTTAATCTTGGCAAAATCTTTATAAATGAACTGAAAACAAATCGTGACCTATTTATGCTAGCCAAATACACAGTAGGAGAACTTGGAAAAGATTTTGTTCTGCTGTGCTTTCATTTGTTTTTAAAAAACTGTATCTCTCAGTCTCTCACCCAACGTGGTAACTTTTCAAGCTCAGTTCAATAGGTACAAATCTTGTAAGTTCTGTGTGTTATAATCCATGATAAAAGTGTCGAGTTGAGCTATTTTAGCAACATATCTCCAAGGAGTGGCCAAATGTGATTTTGGTGGTAGAATAAATGCATGAGAGACTAACCACTAAGATCCTAAATCTTGTAATAGACAAACAACATATTAGGTTTAAAGAGAAAAAGCCAATATTTATTCATCGTTCATAAACCACTTAGATTTGAAAACGTGGCACCAGGGTGGGCACATTAGCCCCGCCTCCATTCCCCCACCATCTGAAAAGTTACCAGAGCTTTTTGTGTTCAGCGAACATGTGAAGACCACACGCTGAACACAAGATCTGAACACGAGATCTGTGGGACTTCCAGGTAGAGGAGGGGCAAAGGGTGGAGCTTAAGAACATCCCTTCCCACCTCCTTCTCTCTTTGAACCCATCAGGCTGAACATGTGAATAAGGGTCAAGTCACAGGGCTCTGTGCAGCTCACGTTTAAAATTAATAAAGCCCCTGACTTGGACACGATCAATAAGACCATTAATACCGCAAATAAGAAGCATGGTTTAGACATATGTAAGCTTTTACAAGCAATGTGGATGTAAAGTGAATCAGAAATTGTATGTATGCTTATTTGAGTGTACAAGCAGGCACTGAAGCTAGGGATATAAACAGAAGATTGGGTAGGGTTTGAAGCCCTTCACAGGCTCTGAGTGACTGCAGCTGTGCTAAGCAGTCACAGAACACAAATAGCTCATGGTGAATAATGGATAGTTCATTTTTACTAAAGGAACTATAATATTATTGAGCCAAAATGAGCAGAATGTAAAAGCCAAGAACAGGTGGTAACACCTCACCCTTTCCACTATTTCAAATACTGAACAGGTGTTGTCTTCCTCTACAAACCTAAATATATCCTTGCTCTGAGCGTCTGTTTTGACTAAGTGTATGTTCAGAGTTTTAAAAATAGTTATATCCGACTGAGGGTGGGAGAGGAAGTTCAGACAGCCTTGCTGAAACTCTATCAGGTTTTCCCCCTCCCTCATTTTTATTTTCTTATTTCCCTCTAATTACATGTAGTTGCTGCCAGATCCAGTGAGGAGACAAATAAAATGTGTTGAATTAATCAGTGGCACCTTTTAAAAGGTTAAAAATTTAAAACAGAAATGTTTCTTTAGACTATAGAGTGAAGGTGCAGTTCTGTACATCTCCACTCAGAGGTAAAATCAATGGTATGTGATGGCACTTGTTATTGTTACATGTCGTCAAGTGGCTGCCAACTTATGGCAAACCTAATAGGATTTTTGAAGTAGGTGAAATGCCATTGGGGCCCTTAGTAAGTTTCTATGACTGAGTAGAAATTTGAACCCAGATCTTCTGAGTTCTGGTCTGAGACTCTCTTCACTGCACCACACTGCCTCTCCACAATCATTCTTACTGCTAGGTAAATATGAATAGGATGTTAGGCTTATGTATTAAATCCAGGGTGATCTGGCCCTCCAGATACATTTGGGCTGAAACTCCCATCATCCTGTACATTTTTTAATTCTCATGCAGTAACAAGTAATCTCTCAGGATATTTTTTTAAAAAAACAGGATGTCTCAATGTGCTAATATCTTTTTCATCAAGGATGAGAAAATTCAGACATTTTGACTACATTGCTGAGGCAGGACATTTTGGAGATTGCTCACTCATAGGGTTGCCATAAATCAGGGGCTGCTTGACAGCACACAACAATTACTTTGTTACTTAAAAGGTCCTAAATTATGAGGGTTTCCAATGTTCAAATATAGCATCAGTTCACATATCAAGTCATGTGAACCTGTCGGTATGATAGGCTGGTTCACTATGTGTTCTCTCCATTTGTTTTTTCTAGAAATACATGCAGATTACTAGTCTTAGCTCTCTTCCTTCGTCCTCGCCTTGGGGTCACTTTTTTCTTTCTTGCTCGCCTATTTTAGATAGGCAAACCTGCAGACATGGAAGTCAGCTGTAGGTCTTCTTATACAAGGTCTAGAAATCTTTCCTTCAGCACTATTCAAAAATCTATTTTCTGAGTTATTAAGCCATTTGTTTCCTTTTTGCCTTGTTAATCTGTCTCCAGAGTGAACAGTCCTCTTCAACAGTGACAAGGTCAGCACTGGGCTGCTGCATCTTACAAGCATACATCCCAGTGAATCCTAACAGAGGAAAGGTGATGGGTGGAACTGGCAGGAAGAGGACAGGAGGAGGGAGAACACTCCTTTTCCCTCCCACTCCACTTTTCTATTATGTGGAACACATAGGGAATAAATGAATAGGGCTTTGTTTTGTCTCTTATTTCTATGTAAGTATTCATTAACTTGAATACCAATGTTCTCCTTGCCATCAGGGCCCTTATCATGAACCTGTCTTTCTACTACACATATAGGACATGAGGTAAAAGAGAACATTGTTCATGTACCTTTCCAGGAAAGCAAAATCTCTTTTGTGAAACCAGGATAATTAGTACTTTATAACATAGCTCAATTTACCACAGTATCTCAAAAGTGAGAAGAGCCTTTAGAACATAAAAATACATATTGTTTCATTGTTGCTTGTGTTACAACTGGCTGTCCTCATTGTTTTCCATTGTTTTTTAAAAAATGTTTTTAAGCTGAAGTGTTCTGTTTTTCAGTTGTATTGTTTTATTGTTATAACAATATATTGTTGAAAAATTAAAGCAGTCATTGTGTCCAGTATCTTTGGCTGTGCAGAAGACCCAAAAAAAAAAGCAAGTTTCACTTTCACATGCATGCATACATGAAAAAATATCTCATGATAATCCCTTTTAAATAGTTATTACTGCATTTAGCAATTCAAGGCTGAAATCCTATATACTCGTAATTTAACTCAATAGGACATTTCTGGGCAGAGCCTGCACTACCATGAGGCCCACTGAGGTGGTTACATCAGAAAGCAGAATGCTTTTCAGGTTATAGAACGGATCCAGTTATATATAGGGCCCCATTTTTCAGTTGCTTCTTGGATTGAATTGTCTTTTAAAGCTTCTGTTAATATGTCCATCTTCTCCACTTCCATAATCTTTTCTGTAAATTCTTCATGGTTTGGTATTTCAGTTTTCTTCCATTTCCATGCGTATAGTATTCTGGCTGTGGTTATTATATGTATTACCAAATGGCTCTCTCTCTCCTATCCAAAGTCTCTGGCAACATATTTAATAAAAATAATTATGGAAATTAAAAAAAAAAGCAGAATGCGGTGGGTAACAAATGCACTGCTCCACCTCCACCACTTTTAACAGGCCCATGTGACTCTGGATTCCTAGTTCTGAGGGGGTTTGGTGCCAAAGTAAAATGAGAAAGTTGAGCTGGAGAGCCTCCCATACAATGGTACCTGCAATTTCCCTGTTCCTTCCTTTCATTGTGGTGTCCAGTCTCACTGAGGAGACCTCAGAGCCAAGCATATGTCGAATGCAAGAGCTATATGTAGAACTGAATCTGGTGGCTCATGTGTGGTGTCTTCTGTTCCTACTGTGGTAGAGATCCATTGCCACTGTTGCTTTCTCTTCCTCTTGTTCCCTCCTTATGCAGCAATGGGGCAAGAAATGGAAATGTCTCCAGTATTGGGGCCTCCCTTCGGATGACATAGAGGGGCCGGGTGCACACATAGAATGACATGGATGGCAGCTGCAGTCCCTGTATAGCATCTGGTGCTACAAGCAGCAGGAGAGTGACATCTGCACCTGCTTCTAGGCAGTAGGGTAGGGGGAAATTCGGAAGTGCAGATTCTCGTCGTGATAGTACCCATAGGCAGAAGTCCATAAGATGAATACAAACATACAACTTGCTGGATCAGTGTACATTAAAAATTGAAGATCAGGTCTTTTGTAAAGCAAGTGGCTCTTAATTGCCTATTAAAGACTAAACCACCCAGATATACTTAGCATTGCAATAGGGTTGGTTTGCAACAATATCCTGTTCCTGAGAAAATCCGTTTGTAAAGATGGCAGCTATGCCCAGAGGGAATAGGGAAGCCTACAGAGGAGAGGGTAGCAGAAGATGTCATAGTTCTCACTACTCCAAAAGGTGTGGGGCTTTGCCCCTGCAAGCCCTGGTTCTCCTACAACACCTTTGGGTAAACATACATAGAAATATGCTGCAAATCTTTAGGTTGATCAGCAGGTTTGAGCATCGCTCACCTTGACTTATTGGCAGGGATTAGCATTTACTTTTCTGGCTCAGGCAGCAAAAAATCTTGGGCCAAAGCTACTGTGTAATGTGTTGGAGTGTGTGTGTGTGTGTGCATGCATGTGCATGTGTGCACATGCATGCTCACATGCGCATGCACACATAGGCATGTATATGTGTGTGTTGGATTTTTTCACATGAACACAGCCAAAGAACAAGGACCAGTAAACCCAGGAGCAAAGCCTTGCATTTTAGATTAAAACACTGAGTGACCAGATAATTCATGCTTTTAGAAAAGGTAAGGCAGTATTCTGATTGCAAAATCTGGTTCATTTGTTTGTTTTCCCCTTGTGATTCAGTTTGATCTTCAGGATGATCTCCAGCCTGCTGTGCCTGAAACCAACTGGGAATCAGTCACAAGCCCCGTCTTGGTAAGTACTCTGATGCCACTTTATCTGAAAAAAGAAGGCTAAAAGAACTGGTACATGGCTAAGGATCACAAGGAGGAGAAAATCATGTTGAAATAACAGGGGAGGTGTGACATCCAGGCTTGTATCTCCCAGAATCAACCCCAGAGGTTTACCTGGCAATGTCCTGACCAGAACATGGAAAGTTACTTTCTAAAATGAGTCAGTTGCATCTTTCTGTCCTTAGCGATTTGTGGCTGTTTTAGTTACAAAATGTTTCAGAAGCTTCCTATTTTCCTACCACATAACAACCCATGTGACTGTCTGAATAACTATAGAAGAACTATGGCCATTAAAACAAATCTAAACATGTTAACTAAAAAAAAACACCAAATTCTGAATTCTTTGTAATTTTTTCCTGGTTAAATAAGAATATTCCTACTGACCTGGCTTTCATTAGATGAGAATTGCCAATATTTTGTACAAAGTAACCGGTTGTCAAATGCTGCTCTATGGCAACATCTCTGACCTTGCCTTCTTGCAAAAGTCCTCCTTTCTCTTCCCTCAGGGATGAAGCAGTTGGGCGACTGCTGGGGAATTGTTACTTTTTTGGACTCTACTGGCTATGCTGGTTTGGGGGGTTCTGGAATCTGTACTACCCCTCCCTGCAAAAAAAAGAAAGAAAGGAAAAAAAGGGTTCCCAAGCTCTGAGCCCTGTCATTTTAAATCAGAGATGGGGAAAAGCTACTTTTAAAAAAGTACAGGTTTCAGAGTTCCTCTACTAACTGGTCAAAGGCTCTCATATCTGCAGCTCAGGAACCTTTTCTGCTACATGTGTGTAAAACTCTCTGACCAGAGGAGCAGTTTTTGAGACAATCCCCAGGAAACAACAGACAACCTCCAGGCTTACTTAAAAGGAGACATGTTTATTGCTTAATTTACAACACACAGGTGTACCCAATGGTTTGGAATGGACGACAGCATGGCTCACAAGCCAAGACGTCTGAACACCCATTGAGTAAAGCAAACAATCTTTATACAGTTTTGGCTGTTTACACTGATACGTTGCAGCTGGGAAATAAATCATTGCTACATTATGCTTTGAAGGCTGATACCGGCATGTGAACTACTCCTATATCAGGATTGTGCCATGATAAGCTTAGGTATGCACAGCTGAAGTAAATAAGCTTGTTAGTGGCATATGATAAGAAACCTCTGCCTCCAACTCCTGTTCCCAAAACATACTGCAGCTTGCACGTCCTTTGTCCGTTTCTATAATCGTGGGAACATTGGAGCATCTCTAGCTACACCAAATGGAGGGCAGCAAATCAAAATGGAAGACAGACAGCTCCTTCAAATATCGGGTACAACACTGTGGCAATAACCTCTTTGCAGACCAAGCTCGGGTTTGTTTGCCACTTTCCCAATGAACTCTCAAGCAAGTTATCCTTGGTTTTGTGATATGTTCCATGACTTGCCCACTTCTGCCAAGAGAAGTTCCTTTTTCTGCTTGGTGATCAAATCTTCAAAACTATTCTTTCCAAAGCAGAGGATTATTTGTCAAAGAAAAGTATTACAGTAAACAGGACATTTCTTTCGTCTTTCATATTCTTCTCTCATTCTCATCACTTCTATCCAGAACCTTTCTGCAAAGCTCAGTCATGTGGCAGATTAATGGCCCCACCTTCTTAAATCTCTACTGTCCTTTCCAGTGTCCAGCAGGAGGCCTTAACTCTTAAAAGCCCTCTGTAGCCTAGTCTCCTCTTACTTATAAACTCTTACATGCCTATACATCCTTGCCTGTGGTGTTCACTCCCCCAGACTCTCAGCTGCCTTGAGGTTGCTTAGGCCCAAATTAGATGATACAACTAACATGTCATTAGGAGTAGGGGTCCATTAAATTGTGAAAGACATTTATTTATTATTTATTTATTTAAAAAAAAATTTACCCTGCCTTTCTCTTCAAAGACATCTGAAAGACATCTGTGACTTTTCCTTATTTTGCATTTGGAAAATTACTTGGATTTTGTTTTGTGATTGGCCATTAGGAGCTCAACACAGCCTTCATTTGCTAGTCTACCCATGCCCTATGTGCTTGGAGGGAAGATGTCATAAGAGCAGGAAATACAAGTTTCCCTTACCATGTGATTTCTTTCACAAACAATGGCACCTTTTCTTCTTTGCTGGCCGTTATGATTGGAACAATTCTATGAGACCAATCCTCTTATTTCAGGTTTTTTTCTTTCTTTAACACTTTCCTTCTGTGGGAAGCTTCTGACATACAGTCCCCATATGCTGCTATAATTAAGCCCAAGAATATGTGACTCAAATAACCATATATTTTTACTCCTGTTTCTCTCTGCCTCCATTGCCTGCTCCTTCCTCTGTTGTGTCTTCTTTGTTGAATTTTACATTTGAGTGTCCCGTGTTTCAAGGGGTACCCAAGAGTAAAATTCAACAAAGAAGACATTGACTAGGTAAAGTATCACACAAATTGCTGACACTGTATAAATAACTCCTGATTTCATAAATCATCAACAGCTTGGTTGTGTGGGTTTATGTGTTTGCTCACAGGATATGTCTTCACCCGAGCCAGGTCATGTATTAGGCAGAGTGAAGTAATCAGGGAAAAGGTGACCGCAAGTGATTCTTTTCAGCCATCTCTCCCACAAATCCTTGGCCCTCGTGACACTAGAAACTAGGCATTCTTAAAATAACCAAGAAAGAAGAGCCAGTGCTGTGGAGGCAGCAATTTAAAGGCTGATGCTGTATTCCTTTTCTTTCTTTCTCCCTCCTTTTCAAGAGTGTCAATATCAGAGTACAAAAGAGGTATGCGGGAGGTGTGGTGATGTGGGCAGTGGTGTGGGGCAGTGACATAGGCAACATTTCCCTGCCCAACTCAGAAGGTAGGAAAGGTGGCACCATCTCTGGTGTACATGCATACACTTCAGGTGTACCTATATTACTCAGTTATTGCAGTTTGATTCACTTTACTTGATATGGCGCCATCCTATGTTATCCTAGGATTTGTAGTTTGGTGGCATATTTTGAATTCTGCATTAGAGAACTCTACTGCACTTTCTCATGTATAGAAGAGAACCCTAAGGAGGTCACCAAACTATAATCCCAGAAACCTGTAGCATGGAGCCATCAGAATTCACATGCAATCAAACTGCTATAAATGAATAGACACCATTGGTGTTTTTTAGACAACGCACAGCCACAGTCTTGTATGAATGCATTCTCTGGAAACAGTGTCTTTGACTTGTTTGTTGTTCTGCACACAATGTTTTTCAAAGTACACTGCACTGTATGTCACTCTTAGGGCGTTTCCTATCACTCTTCATCAGTGACTGACCCTACTCTTATTGCGGAAGCTCTGGATCAAACCGTCGCGGAGTTTGATACGGTGGAGGAATTGCTCAAGCACTTCAACCCAGATTCATGGCAGGAAGATCTCGAAAATCTGTACATAGAAAATGCCCCACCCCGAGGGAGGAGTTTCTATGAAAGAAAATCAAAAGGTAGGAAGTACCTTCTTGTCGCTGGCCTTGTTTAAGACTGGCATGTGTAACTTTCCAATTGTGTTTGGCTGCTGAGATTTTTAGAAGGGTAACCGATCAATGGAACAACAACAATGGAGTGCATCAGTGATAGTGTTGTGTCTGTTGATTGATTGATTGATTGATTCATTGATTGATTGATTGATTGATTGATTGATTGATTGATTGATTGATTGATTGATTGATTGATTGATTACATTTGTATCCCACTCATCTAGTCACAGCACTACTCTGGGTGGCCTACAGCAATAATAAAAATAGCAGTAACTCTCCCACACATAAACGCATTTAAAAAAACAATGGAAAGGACATCTAGGCAACAGCAAACATAGCTCAAATTGAAACACATGGGTCTGTGAGAGTATCAAAGAGGGAAGATATTACCAAAAGCCTCTTTGAAAAGCTCAGCCTTCATATGTTTCGTGAAAGTCAGAAGGGAGGGACCCTGGTGGACATCAACAAGTCCTGTGTTCCATGTCATTGTGGCCATCACCAAGCCCGGTTCCTAGTGGAAGATTTCTGGGGCTTTCTGGGATGACAAGTCACAGCCACAAAGTGGCCAACCCTATTATTTTTTTGTTGTTCTTCACTTGAATGGCTGCTTTGGTTTATTATAAAAATATAAATTTAAAGAAAGTATGACTCTAACATCTGTGGAAATTCTTAACAGTTCCACTATTCCCTGTCTGAGAATTTAACTCAACCAAATTCAGTGCCAACATAGAAACAGAGAGGAGAGCGCGCATTTTATTTTGTGTCTCTACCAAGGTAGTCCTGATGTATTAGCCACTTTGTGCATGAGGTAAAAAGCAAAGCATAATGTGCTGCTTATATACCACCCCATAGTGCTTTAAAAAAGAGAGTATGGTTTAATAAGAAGCTGACGGCATATACCAAGATCCAGGTCTATAGAGCTTGTGTCCTGAGCACACTCCTGTACTGCAGTGAGTCCTGGACCCTTTGTGCACAGCAGGAGAGGAAGCTGAACACGTTCCATATGCGTTGTCTCCGACGCATTTTTGGTATCACCTGGCAGGACAAAGTTCCAAATAGAGTAGTCCTAGAATGAGCTGGAATTTTTAGCATCTCTACATTATTGAAACAGCGACGTCTATGTTGGCTTGGGCATGTCGTGAGAATGGCTGACGGTCAGATTCCAAAAGATCTCCTGTATGGAGAATTAGTGCAGGGAAATTGCCCCACAGGGAGACCACAGCTGCGATACAAGGATATCTGCAAGCAGGATCTGAAGGCCTTAGGAATGGACCTCAACAGATGGGAAACCTTGACCTCTGAACGTTCAGCCTGGAGGCAGGCGGTGCATCATGGCCTCTCCCAATTTGAAGAGACACTTGTCCAGCAGGCCGAGGCAAAGAGGCTGTCCCGAAAGCAGCAAAACCAGGGAGCTGGACAGGGGACAGATTGTATTTGTCTTCAGTGTGGAGGGGATTGTCACTCTCGAATTGGCCTTCTCAGCCACACTAGACGCTGTTCCAAGTCCTCCATACAGAGCACGTTACCATAGTCTCTCGAGACTGAAGGATGCCTAATCAAGTGCTTAAAGCATTCTCTGGGCAGTTTACAAGTTACTTATGCAGGCTACACATTGCTTCCCCTCCCCCCAGTGAGCTGGGTACTCATTTTGCCAACCTTGGAAGGATGGAAGGCTGATTGAACCTCAGGTTGTGAACACAGTTTTGGCTGCAGTACAGCAGTTCAACCACTGCACCACAAGGTAGAAGTTCAATGTCTTTTGATGTCAATTAAAATGCATAACCACCTAGGCTACATAATGAAAACTGGTGAGATGTTTGCAGCCTGTAAAACCACCTGCTCTGACAGGTGCTGATGCCAGCTGTTCCTTTAAGTGCAATGTGATAAAAGTGATTATCCAGCAATTATCATGCAACAGGCTAGCTAAGATAGTGGAGAGGGACAAGGAGAGGTGGAGTTGATAATAGCAGTTAGGATGTCCATAGCTTGCACGCAATAACTGACTTTTAAACAAAGCCCCAAATCACTTCTCCTCCAGAGAAACTATCATAGGTGTCCAGATTTGATCTGGTGATTTATTCATAATGGCAGCGGAAGGCAGCTGGCTAGCTTGAATGACACTTTAGTTTAATGGACAAACTGAAAAGAAAAAGACATTCTTCAACTCTGTGTGCACAAAGTCCCTTATGATCGCAATTTGAGGAGTTTTGCTGTTAAGGAAACCCAACATTAAGAATAATTTAACCTGGTAATCACTGCAGTCCTTAATACAGTTACTTGGGAGAAACTCATACTGCTTTTACCACAAAATACTTCCCAACAAGGTGTGTTTAGAACTACATTTGCAATTTGGGGAAATTTGATATGCATAAAGAAGAATGTGGTGAACCACACCTTAGTACAAGGTCAAAGAATTTACTTCCATAGTGCCAAAAGCAGATGAAGACTAATTTCATAATGGCTTTTAAAGGGTATAATACATTGCTATCCAATAATAATAATAATAATCATTTGACATCAAGTTAGTTCTGATTTATGGCGACTCTTCTCTGGGTTTTCTAGGTATGCAATACACAGAGGTGGTTTACCATTCCCTTCTTCTGGAGGTATCTTGAGACTATGCAGCTTGCCCAAAGCCACACAGACTAGCTCTTCTCATAGGAGGCAGAGAAGGAAATCGAACTCCCAACCTCTGACTCCATAGCCAGACACTTAAACCGCTGAGCTATCCAGTTGTGCTACCAGGATTGAATAAAGCTAGATATCTAAACCACTGAGCAATCCAGACATATATCTGTAGTAGCAAACTGCCCGTTTCCACTTTTTAAAAATCTTGTATACTTAATAAAGAGGACGTGGTGGCGCTGCGGGTTAAACCGCAGAAGCCTCTGTGCTGCAAGGTCAGAAGACCAGCAGTCGTAAGATCGAATCCACGCGACGGAGTGAGCTCCCGTCACTTGTCCCAGCTCCTGCCAACCTAGCAGTTCGAAAGCATGTAAATGCGAGTAGATAAATAGGTACCACCACGGTGGGAAGGTAATGGCGTTCCGTGTCTAGTCACGCTGGCCACGTGACCACGGAAACTGTCTATGGACAAACGCTGGCTCTACGGCTTGGAGACGGGGATGAGCACCGCGCCCTAGAGTCGGACACGACTGGACTAAATGTCAAGGGGCACCTTTACCTTTACCTATACTTAATAATGAACTCATTCTCTGAATACAAAATCTATAGGTAGCCAAAATGCCACCATCCCCACACAAACTGATTGGAGGCACCCATAGTTTTGCATAAGTAAAAAATAGCTTTATTTTTTAAAATCTGAGGGTAGACTCCATAAGACCTTCTATAATACTGAGAAAAGGGGAAGCTGAGAAAATAATGTGATCCTGGTTTGCTGGGGGGGGGGGGGGGAGAGATTCCTCTCTCAGTATTAATGTCCTGTTCCAGATTCTCCTATCTTCTTCCATTGTAACAGAGATTTAAAAATAATAATAATAACAACAACACTCAGCCTTGTAAAATGTGGCCATGCATCACACAGGCATGGTGTACAATGTGGATGAACAGATAGCTATTGTAGGCTAGAAAAAACCAGCACCAGCTCCACTACAGTTTTTTTAATTCAGGGAAATGCAGTTAATGCGGATGCAGTAATATAACCACTGTTCTGTCTCCACTGTTGCTCTTGATATTTCCAGAACGAGCCGCAAAGAATACCAAAGCAAACAAACAAACATTTGGAATTTGTACAGGAGACCAAAAGTAGAGAAGTAAGTGTTCTGGTAAAAATAAAGGGCAGAGAAATTTAAAAGGAGAGAGAGAGAAGGCTAAAGTCGCACTAAAGTCAGAGGGATTTCAGATCGAACTTTTCTGGATCAAAATCCACTTCTAGGGCACATGAAAGTTAATTTCATATTGGCTTTTTAAAGTATACTACATTGCTATCCAAACCTATCTCTGTGCCAATGAGCTCTGTCTGTTTCCAGTTTTTGAAAATCTCATATACTAATAGTGAATTCATTCTCCAAGTGCTCCGAGCGTTATCTGCTTTCAAGTCGGAACCGTCTTAAGTGACCCCAATGGGATTTTCAAGATAAATGAGATGTTTATGGAGTGGCTTTACCAGTTACACAAGCCCAGTGAATTTCCATGGCTAGCAGGGATTTGAACCCAGGTCTCCTAGTCTGTCATTCTATCCACTAGGCCAGTGGTCTCCAACCTTGGGCCTCCGGATGTTCTTGGACTTCAACTCCTAGAAATCCTGGCCAGCAGAGGTGGTGGTGAAGGCTACTGGGAGTTGTAGTCCAAGAACATCTGGAGGCCCAAGGTTGGGGACCACTGCACTACCACTGTCACCATCCCCACACAAGCTGGTTGGACACACTCAAAGTTTTGCACTTCTGAAGTGGATTCTGATCCACGAAAGCTCACACTAAAATCAATGTGTTCATCTTTAAAGTATTTTGAACCCCCTTCCGTTTTTTATTTTTATCAACCTGCTGATACAGACTAACATACTACTACTTTGGAAATTGCTACAACAGAAAAACAGTAGTCCACCATGCAACCCTGAAAGCATCAGATCTTACCTGGTTTTGGAAGCTAAACAGGGTCCAGCTTGGTATTTATGTGGGCAGAAGATCACCAAGGAATACCAACAATCTCCAGATGGAGCTAAGGAAGAATCCTGCCTCAAACCCTAGAAAGCTGGTGCCAGCCAGAATTAATAATATTGGGCCAGGCTGAAGAATGATGTAAGGTCACTTCCTATGCTTTTCTGGGTGCCACAGTTGGCTTGTAGAGTGTACTGTATGTTGTAGAATCCTAATCTCAGTGAAAGAGAGTCTGCTTGATAAGAATAATGGGATGGGTCACAGGAGCAAGTGACTCCCAAGACACCGTGCTCATGCATCGATGAACAAATGTGGATGAATGAGCCATTACAAGTCACACACTACGGACTGAACATTCAGATGGCCTGAAAGGTACTTCTTTTCAATGGGGTACATTGACATGGAAAATGAATTGAAGTACATACTTTTGTGAACCAGCCCATAGTAATCAGATCTAGTCCTGTGAATACCAAAGTGATTCATTGACAACTGTGATTTATAATATTGAAATTCACCAGATTGCACTCATAGGGATTCATTTGGACTTCATACTTCTGCTGTGTACACATTATGTTATAACGGCTATGCCATACTATGCAAAAATTACTCGGTAGGTTGCAGCAATTCCTGAGGATGACTTCATCAGGTGGGATGTTCTTGAAATAACATCAGACCATTACTTCCAACTTAAATAAGGATTGCTGGCACCATTAGGCTATTGCTTTTTTATAGGGATTGGAGCAAGAAATTGCTAGAATAGAGTTATGTATCTTGGAATTTTATCAATATACAGTGAAAACAACAACAACAACAACAACAACAACAACAACAACAACAACAATAACACCGAGTGCTCAGATCTCATGCAAACTCCCTTAGACCTTAATAATACCATCCATTGATCACTAATTACAAATATGTTTTTAAGCCTTTGAACAGAAATTGAACAGGGAAATCTCATATCACAGGAATTTGCAAGGAAAATCAAGGAAATAACTGTAGTCCTCCATGTCCTAATTCTTAACAGGTTCTGGGCCATCTGCCAGTAAGTCACACAATGCTCTGAACACTGAATGCAGATGTTGCATGTTCTCCTGGTATATATTCATCCTCTATTCCGAAAACACTATTTTGTATAACAGGAAATAATCATCCCAAGGCCGTTGTTTTCCAAATATTTTACATTCAGGAAGCCCCTTTTTCGTAATTACGTGTTTATTGAGGAACTCATGTGTTGGGGCACATTCATGCAAAACACTTCAATAGCCTGTTTCAATGTGAACCAAGGTCCACAAGGTAACAGGAAAACTGAAAGAAGCAGAATCATGTTGGTGTAAGGCCAAAGTCAATCAGATTACAACCGAAGAAGACAATCTAAAGGTGTTTTGGACCACAACTCCCTTGAGAATTGGAGTCCAAAACATCTCAAAAGGATCATGATGCCCATGCCTTGGATTATAGCAAGGCACGTCAGTCTAGGCCAAGGTACACTAAGTCAGGTCCCATCAAGTATGTTAGTTGAAAGATAGACTGATGTAAATCAAGATATGACAAGTCAGGTTATGATGAGCGAGAAACACAGTCACTTTTTGTTGTTTCAGCCACAGCTCCAAACAGTTTGTAGTATAATTTTAGCTGGAGGCCAGGCATCACTGTGGAGAGATCCAGGCTGTTTGGATAATGTAACATCTCCTAAATTGATGAGAATAAAACTAAATTAGCTTACTGTCTAAATACAGCAGAAGGTGACTTGTGAGATCCCCATGGTGAGAGACAATTATATGTGTAGAGCTGGTTGGGGTTTCTACATCTCTGTGTATTGTGTGGTGTCACATTGCTACTGACTTATGATGACCATATCAATTAATGACTTCCAGAAGGTTCTTTCAATAACAACCCTCCTCAAGTTTTGCAAAATAAAAATCATAGTTTCTTTTATTGCATAAATCAATCTCCTTTTCCTACATCCTTCAACTTTTACTAGCATTATTGTCTTTTCCAGTGAGTCCTGTCTTCTCACGATGTGCCCCAAAGGCTAAGTTTTGTTATTTTAGATTCAGCTCGAAGTCTATGCTTAGTTTAACTTAAAATCTACTCCTTTGTCTTTTAGCAGTCCATGGCATATGTAAGACTCTCCTCCTGCACCACATTTTAGGTTAATCGTTTTTCTTTAAGTCCAGGTTTCACATCCCTCCATAGTGAACAATAGGAGGGTGATCCCCCTGGTGCTTCTAATATTTAAAGGGCCTCTAATTCAGCAGGAGTAGCAGAGATGACAGGTGAGCCATTCTTAGACTCTGAAAATAATGGACAAGCCACCTTGGGTTCTTTTAAGGAGAAAGGTGGGGTAAAAATATTTTAAATAAATAAATCATTAAGCCAAGAGGATGTAGAAGAAGGTATTAAAAATTTTCCCCACTCCCAACTGGACTGGACAGTGATTCATATGAAGCTGAATCCTCCTGGAAACATTGATTTATTGTCATTATATTAGCCCAGTTTCATGGTTCTCACCACTGCGATACCTACACGAAAATTGTGCTGATAAATACACCCAATGTTCCTCTCTGGCTACAGATTTCAAAGGACATTCAGCATCGATGACCAAGCCATTTTTCAGAGAAAACACATCTACCGTATCTAGTCTTCATATGGTGAATAGTTCCTAAATTCTCCAGAATATAATTAGAAGATCACTTATCTGATGTTTATTTTTCTTGATGTATGACAGCATGAGATTTGATGTTACCTGCAAATAAAATGTCTGTGATGAGAAGTTAACCAAGAATCTTGCAGAGCCATGGACTTAAGCTGTAGAACTTAATGGAGAGCTCACTGGGAGCTTTTGGATCCTTGGGCAACCGTCCCATGTAGTGAACCACTGCACTGGTGGTGGCAGCTTTCTAAATCAAGTACCTGCACAGCCTGCACTGACTCAGTCCATTCATGTTGTCCACTGAATGATTCTGGGCAGGAAGGAGTATGAAGAGCTTCCTGATGCAGCAGAAACTGTTCAAATCATCTTCTTTTGCTTTGGAATGTCCCTGCATTTTTGCCTATAGTTCGTTTGCTCCTTAAATACTTCCTCCATGTTTGCCTTTCTTCATGAAATGTTTTTTGGCATAGACTCCTAGCTTGCTCCTCAACCCTTCCTCCTGGTTTGTTCACCAGCTTTGACTTTTATCCAGCCTGCATTCAGATTAACTCCGTTGTCTGTGCCTGAATATGGTGTATTAGCTTTTCCTAAAGATTTGCAACATTTCTTAATACTGTTGATATTTTTAGGCATATAGTTGTACACACGCATGTATGTTACTGATTTGATTTGTATCCAGCTTCCTCCTGGAAGCTGAAACCCAAGATGATTTACAGCAGTATTTAAAAAATAAAATACAAATAAAATGCACTATAAATATTAAAACATGATTAAATTGGTTGTCATATTAAAACAGAAAGCAGTAAAAACCATTAAAAAACCTTTCAATTAAAAATTACAATTACAATTACAAAGTGCAGCACCCCCTTAAAAGCTCCTGTCCTAAAAGATATCCATTAACATTTATTTTTACTGTTCACTGCAGAGAGAAGGGGAGAGGGGAAAGGAGTGAAAACCAAAGCTTCTTCAGAGTGGTTCTATGGAAGAATTATCCTTTAAACTATTCAGTTGTCTGTTCACAAGTAAACCTTACAAATCATGTCCTATTCAGCAAAGGTGAAGGAAAATAACATAAGCTTCTCTCTTGCTCTGGCTGGCTTCCCTTGGTATGCCTGGTCTCACACTAGTTGTGAGATCAGTCACCTGACCAATGACTGATCTCAAAATGGTGGGGGCTTGCCAGAGTGAGGGAAAACACCCATGTTGTGCAATAGCCCTTCTACTCTGAACAAAAGATTGGCTTAGGTCAGTGGTTTCCTACCTTGGGCTCCCAGATGTTCTTGGACTACAACCCAGAAGCCTTCACCACTAGCTGTGCTGCCCAGGGTTTCTGGGAGTTGTAGTCCAATAACATCTAGGGACCCAAGGTTGGGAACCACTGGCCTAAGTGACTGAATGCTTGGAGAAAAACCGACTTGCTTGTGCAAAGGTTATGTGTGTGAAACAGTCTGTACTAGCAAACACACACACACACTTGCCTGTCACTGTGGGTTAAGCTGTTGTGTGATATTTGGCACTCTGCAGCATACATAACATCTCTTTTAAAAAGGAAAAAAGTGACAAGGGAGGTCTGTGATGCAGATTCCCTGGCTCCTTTCCATTGATTTCAGCAGAATGACCCCCTTTATGACAGCAGCAATTTCATCCTGCGTAGATGAGTTGACCTTTCTTCTTTGAGGTAATTGGCATGCCAGCTTCTATGAGCCGCAGTCCCCTTGTCATATGGACAATTATAATTCTACTGAAAAGCTCAGCCTTCATGATCATTCTCTTTGGGAATCAACTTCTGTGTCAGAGAAACTTCACCTAGGATTTGCAATGCAAGTATAGAACATAACGCAGGCTTGCACACACCCACCCACACACCAACACATATTTTCCTGGCAGCCAGGAAGAAAAAATTGAGACTATGTCATAATGAAAACAAGGATTTGTTTTTTAAAAATATATAATCATGTGCTGTCAAGTGGATTCTGACTTAGGGTGACCTTGTTCAGGGGTTTCCAGGTAGAGAGTACTCAGAAGCTGTTTACCATTCCCTTCTCTTGGGGGCACCCTGGAACTGTGCAACTTGCCCAAGGCCACCCAGGCTTGCTCCATCACAGGAAGCACAGTGAGGAATTGAACTCTCCACCTCTAGTGCTGTAGCCAGATACCTAAACCACATTATTTTTAACAATTTTGAGAAAGGCCACAGCTTGCATGGAATACACTCCTGCAACTTTGTTCCACCTCAGTGCAAAATACGTCAAGTATCTAAAATCCAAGCTTTCTTGGAGAACTTTCAGAAATAACTAACTTTTCTCCTCAAGCTTGGAAAGGCGTATCCTGTTCTGTGGTAGCACCGGAGCTTGCAAGAGCAGAATGCAACACTAGTTTAACCAAGAGGTTGAAGGGTGTGTATCTTTCTCCATTGCATGTGTTGTACCTACTCACACCATTGCATTAAGTCCAAAACAGCTCTTCAAAATATTTTGGCACAGAGGGAGTATAACCACATCCAAGCAGTTCTTGCTTCGCTCTTCTCCCAGTGACTATAGTACAGATAATATGCTCATCCTCTACCACTGAGTAATTTTATGAAGGGAATTTCTGACTGGATTTGTGGGTAGCATATGTATATTTGAAGGGACATGGTGGCGCTGCGGGTTAAACCGCAGAAGCCTCTGTGCTGCAAGGTCAGAAGACCAGCAGGCGAAAATCGAATCTACGCGACGGAGTGAGCTCCCGTCGCTTGTCCCAGCTCCTGCCAACCTAGCAGTTCAAAAGCATGTAAAAATGCGAGTAGATAAATAGGTACCACCTTGGTGGGAAGGTAACAGCATTCCGTGTCTAGTCGCGCTGGCCACGTGACCACGGAAACTAAGGACAAACGCTGGCTCTATGGCTTGGAAACGGGGATGAGCACTGCGCCCTAGAGTCGGACACGACTGGACTAAATGTCAAGGGGAACCTTTACCTTTACCTATGTATATTTAAACTCCTGTTTTAAAAAGCCAGGAATTTCAATTCTTCAAAAAATCAGGTTTTTTAAATTAAATATTGTGGGATATTGTGCTTCTGTACCCATGATTCAAAAAGCCAGCAGAATGGTCCAATATTGCTACAAAATACCATGCCCACATTGCCAGGAGGAAAAAGGATGCCAAGGTTTACATAGCAAAAGGCCTCCTGGAATAGCTTAAAACACAGATGGAGTTGGGCGTCATCAGTACACTGGTGGTACCAGACCACAAAATTCTAGACAGCCTCTTTTAATAATCATGGAGCCCTGAGACACTCCACAGGCGAAGGTGCTGAACAAGAGTCCCCCAGCATCACTACCATTCACAAAGTGACACCATGTAAGGGAAAATTCCAAAAGCTGACTCCTTTTTTTCATCAGTTAACCACTTCTCACCCAAACACAAAGCAGTTGTCAGGGCTGCTTTACAATAAATGTGAATGGTTGTGAGCAGAAGAAGGTATCATGTAGACCATCTTGACTGCTTCCATTGGTGTTGTCAACACTCAGGCTACCCTTTGCTATGTAACGCTTGGCATCCTTTTTCTTGCTGGCAATGTGGGCACAATATTTTGCAGCAATATTGGGCCATTTCCTGGCTTTTTGAATAATGGGTACAGAAGCACAATATCCTACATTCAAAAATGAGGGTTTTTTTGAAGAATTAAATATTGTACAAGCATGATGGCAGTCATGCTGCAGAGAATTTCCAAGATCCAGCATCAGTGAACTGTGGATGCTGGTGACTTCAGTCTGTGATAAAGGTGAATCTGTTGCAGGTTTTAGTCCAAACTTTTAAAAAATTAGCCAAGGTGGTGACCCTATCTTGGGAATAAAGATCACCACCTTGGATAGCTTCTATAACATTCACAGTACTATGTCCACAATCTGTTGGGTGGTAATACACCTTTTCAAAATGATTCAAAGCCTGTTTGTTTATTTATTTAGAACAATTTCTGCCTTACCTTTTCCTTAGTGAACCAAAAGCAGCATTCATGGGTCTCCTCCTGCCTTCTTCCTCTTCTCCACAAGGTAGGTTAGACTGAAAGAGAGTAATCAGTCCAAGGCAAACAGTGAGTGCCATGGTTCATGGGATGTTGAATCCTGATTTCCCAAGTCCTCTCTAGAGATGGGCATGAACTGGTTCATCCCAGTTCCTAATGGCAGCAGCACAGGTACTGCTGCTCTCCTCCTCTGCCTCCTCAGCTGATCAGCCGCTCACCAGGCCCAGCTTGCTTGGTTTTTTCCACCTCCTCAGCTAATCTCCCAGTCATGAGCAAGAGTCACTTCTCTGCCTTGCCCTTTTGTCTGAGTGGGAGATCAACCAAGAAGGTGGGGCAGAAAAGTCTGAGCTGTTGCCAGGACTGGAAGATCAGTTGACGAGGTGTGGGAAGCTAGCACGATGGGCCTGGTGAGTGGATGATTGAGCCAGAGGAGGTCGGGGAGAGGAGCAGCAGCACCTTTCCCGCTGCCCTTGTGAACTGGGATGAATTGCAATGAACTGATTCATGCCCATCTCTAATCCTGTCCAATACTCAGACTGCTATTTGTAACTAGCTGTTGCCAGTTTGGGGTTCTTCTGAACCCCACATTGCTTCTGGCTAAACAGATAGTAGGATTGTTTATAAGCTACATAAGCACAGGGAATTTTGAAAGGTGTAGTCCAAAAAACCAACAACCACTAACTTTCTCAGTCTCTGGCCCCAGACCCAAGACATTTTACAGTCTAGCAATGATGTAAGTTAGAGACAGCCTTTTCCTATATCAGTTTTCATCTTTCCTACATGTTCTTCTGCAATGTGTGTCTTCAGTTTGTGATGTGAACATTTCAGCTGCCCAGAGCAGGGACTTCACTATAACAGGTTTGCTAAAATTTGGAGTTATGCTCCTTGAAAAATCAGGGGTGATTCCTCAATTCACTGTTTTTCTAAGGGACTGAAGTCCCACTTACTGTGGTTGGCAGCTAGTGGTTAATTTATTGGCAGGCTGTTTGATTTGTATTTCCAATAACAAAAGCAGCATTTTATTAAGGGGTATGTAAAGACCCTTCGGAGTACCCAGTGGTACCATCTATCCACTCTTGCAAATAGAGTGACAGACTAGGACTCAAGAGACCAGGGTTCAAATCCACACTTGACCATGGAAACTCATTGATAGAGTGGAAATACTAAACCACTTCATAAATATCTCACTTACCTTGAAAGGCCTTATTAGGGTCACTATAAGTTAGTTCCAACTTTATGGCACATAACTAACTAAGAGACCCTTCAACCTGATCTGTGCCTGAATAAAGAGCACATAGAGCAAGGCCAACTTGCCCTATGCCTTTTTGGTGACACTCTGACACAGTCCTTGCCTTAGTCCCTGATGGCATTTGTGGCTTTCTGTGGAGATCCCATTCCTACAAATGGGGAAACAGAAATGACAAGGCCAGCTGATAAATTGGAAGGTAGAGGTAGGACAGGACACCAGTGGCATCCAGTAGCACTTGTCCTTTGTTTTGTTCTTATTTTTCCTCTCTTTTTTTAACAGCTGCCTAGAAAAAGACCCAGTTCCTTCCTAGGACTGTCAGTGTTCAGTGAGTGGGTGAGGGACTTCAAAGGGGCAATGGGCATGTTCCCCTTTGATTCCTTCTTAAAAGGGCAATGTAGGGAGCCTTCTCCTCTTCTTTCATGTTGTCCATTCTCTTTGCCCCCATTCTTTCCATGTCTTGGAACCGAATCTGTAGCTTTTTATTACTTTATTGATGTAATAAAAGATTTTGCTGCAGGAAATACAAGAAAATACATTTCTGAGGTAAAATGTGTAGTCTTCCTCATCTTCTTGAGTTTTTCTTGTGGCTCAATGGTTAAACTGCAATACTGCATTCAAACTTCTCCCCATGACCTGAGATTAATCCCAACAGGCTCAGGTAGATGGCTCAAAGTTGACTCAGCCTTCCATCTTTCCAAGGTGATAACCTGAGTACCCAGCTGGCTGGGGGGCAGGGGGCAGTGCATAGCATGCATAATGAAAGTGTAAACCACCAAGAGAGTGCTTTACAGTTTCTTTCTCTTTTCCAAATTCTAATAATGAAATATGAATGCCAAATTTAACACAAGGGATCAGCTGGAATGTTCCTTCACTCTCTTAGCAAAAAGCATTTCATTGCTAGGCCCCTTGTTACCCGGGAAACATGTGAATACCCCTGATTTGGTTTGTGTTTACATATTTATCCAAAGGTGGTGTATGTGCCTAATTCTATTTTTTTTTAATTTCTTTTTTTAAGTGAGTTGCTTGACTTTTAACAGATAAGAGCTTTTCGAACTGCTGGATAGCTCAATGGTTTAGGTATCAGCCAGAGGTTGGAACTATGATCCCCTGGTGTGCCTCCTTGACTGGGACTGGACCCAGTGATCCATAGGGGCCCTTCCAGCTCTGCAGTTCTAAGACTAGTATTTTTTACTATGTTTGTATGCTATATATATACAGGAGGTTGGACTTGATGGCTTTGTAGGCCCCTTCCAACTTCACTTTTCTATGATTTCTATGAGGTAAATAAAGTTTTCTTTTCCTTCTGGGTCAGTAGTTCCCAAACTTTCTTGTGCTCCGTGGTGCGCAGGCTGTGTACAAGTTTGCTGGAATGGCTGCTGCGCCACAATTAGCAAGAGAGGGGTAATAAGAGGGAAACACTTTGGAAAACCCTTTTTTTATGAAGAGAATTAGCTTGAATGGTCAGGCTTGAGAGGCAGGAGATTGGAATAGTGACAACAAAGCACAAAATTTCATCTGTTAGGATGAGATAATCAATAGTTTTCTATTCTCACTCTTTCCTATGTACACTAGGGTGACTTTGCTTTCAATGCTTGAGCGCACCAGTATCTCTCATTGATTTTGTGGTTATTCTAAAGCAATACATACTTCTTTGTGGAGATAGTGGCACTCTTGGGGAAACAGGCAAAACTTCATAGTAAAACATGTGTTTCTGTTAAATTAACATTATGTATGGTATGTATGGTAAGTTTTCATTTTAGACCTCTAAAAATCCTGCTTAGCTTCCACAACCCCCCACCTTTAAGTGTCCAAACATTCACAAGGAATTGTATCCATACTTTTATGATTATATGGGAGCCTTAAGGTCAAGAAACTTAAGCTTTATTCAGCCTTACCTGAATATGCTTAAAGAGAGCCACTTAACCTGGTCCTTACATTGTTGCTTTGAACATGTAATCATTACTGAGGCTTAAGACGAGAGACGTTGCTGATTGTATGTAGGTTCTCTACATCAGGAAGAACCCAGTTTTCTATGATCCTTGCTACCTAGCTAAGTACTGTACTCTGAACATGTCTAAACCCTGGAAGACAGAAACAAAATTCAAATTGATCTGGATAGGCTTGAGCGCTGGGCTGAAAACAACAGAATGAAATTTAACAGGGATAAGTGCAAAGTACTGCACCTAGGAAAAAGAAACCAAACACATAGTTACAAGACTGAAAGAACTCAGCATGTTTAGCCTTGACAGAAAAAGACTGAGGGGAGATATGATAGTGCTTTTCAAATACCTGAAAGGCTGTCATACAGAACAGGATCTGTTCTCAGTCATCCCCTAGTGCAAACTGAGTCCACACAACAATGGAGAGAGCTTTAGTTTTTTTTCCCCCCCAAAAAATAAAAGTCTTCTTAAAAATGCAGCAGAAGAAATAGCTTATGCAATTTGTGAGCCCCACTGACTCTAGCCATGTCCTTCCTCCATCCCTGGATCCACAGACAACACTGATTCAGTAGAAACAAGTTTTATTATAACTGAGAGGGGTGTTACAAACATACCAGTACTTATTACATTGGGGACTGTTCCCTTCCCTTAGGTCCAAGTCCAGAGACCCTTCAGTCAGCACCACCAGGTTGGTCTCAAGTCCTTTTCCCATTGGTGGGGTTCCCCACATGGGCCAACACCGTGGGGCCTGAAACAGTTTTAAATGCCTGCAGTTAGGGGAGTGCTGACACTCCACTTCCTTCCTTGCTTTCTGCTGTTCTAGACAGTAAGATGTGAAGCAGTGGATCCAAATTATGAGAAAGGAGGTATTGACTAAACAAAAGGAGGCGTTTTGTGGCAGCAAGCACTGCCAACTGTGGAAAACACTACCGTGGACTCTCCTTGGTGGGAGGATTTTAAGAAGAAGTTGGATGACCATCCTTTGAGAATGCTGTAGCTAGGATTTCCTGAAATGGCAGTCTTGGGAACCATTTAACTCTATATTTTGATGAGTCTTGTTCTTTGGAAGCTGAATTCTGAGGATGCTGTACTTTCCAATTAAGGCTTTGCAATATTCTACTTCATATGCCAAAAGATCTTGACTGGTTTTGGGTACAGTGCATCTTACTCAGTAGGGGAGGAGGAAGAGCTGCAATTTTCTGCTTAGCTTCAGTCAGCAAAATGTCTTCATCTGGCCCTGCCACCAATTGCCTGCCAACTCTCTTCCCTTCTTACAAATAAGGATGGGGAATAGAGATGGGGACAAATCAAAAAAATGGTGATTCGTTTTGATCCGTTATTCGTCAAGGTTAATGGATCAACAAATACGAATATAGAAATATTCTTTGACGAATTGACGGATCGATCCGTTGATTCATCTGCACTTTAAATGGCTATAACACTGGCCCCCGATGACCTAGAGACACCTCAGTATAATGTAATTAGTAAAAATACCCCCCCGACCCACTGTGGCTGAATGAAAAACCAAAAAAATCCAAAAAGAAAAGCCCTGCCAGCTAAGTCTCAGTCAGAGACACGCACACACACACACAAGTCACAACAATTTCATTTTAGGGAAAAGGAGAAAAAAGGATTGATCCAGCTACACCCACCCACTGTGCCTGAGATGCAAGCCTCCCAAGTCCCAAACTAAACTTTTGAAAACTGATTGAATAATGTAGTCCTGCCAGCTAAACGCACACACACACACACACATACACAAAAGTCACACCAACAAATTCGCCCCCACCCACTGTGCCTCAGATGCAAGCCTCCGCTTGCCTGAAGACAACACGACACAAGCCTCCAGGAAAAAAAAGTTTGAAAAAAGCCCTTCCAAGTAGCCTAAGCTACCTGAAAATCCCTTCCCAAATTCCCAGTACAGTTGTTGATGATGATGATGAATGATAATTTTGAAAAAGAAAAATATAAGCGACGCGTTCGTTTGCTTTGCTGCCACAAAAGTGAAACCAAACCACCAGAGCAACAGCAAGCCAGCAGCAACTGTTCTCACTCCGGAGAGCATAAACAGAAGTGTGCAACGCCTGGAGGGGAAAAGCTTATATACAGCCTCTCGGCACCTTTCGGCAGCGCTATTGGCTGCCGGACATGCCAATCCACGATCTCTGTCCTGATTCGCCAAAGTTTCTAATTAGCACCAGCAAACTCAGAGAGACCCCCCAAAAGGTAACGAATATATACGAATATTAACAGATTGACGGATCGATTAATAAAACCGAGGAAATATTCGTCCAGCCATATTTGTCTAGATTTATATTTTTATGAATACGGATCGACGAATATTTGATAAATCGGCTATATTGGTCGAAAAAATCAATCCGTTTTTATATTCGTCCCCATCTCTAATGGGAAACAATTTCTTTCAGACCCTTTTTAAAAAGAATGTTTCAAAACTTAACTTTTTTTTTCAAAGTCAGCCTGGAAAGAACTTGAGAATAAAAAAGTTGAAGTGGGGGTGGAGAATGGAATTGACAGAATCATCTATCCAAGAGCAGAACTTTGAGTGGTTATGTCTTAAATACGTAATAAATGATTAAACAGTCCAAAACACTATGCATTTTTCACCATCATCATCTTAGAACTGCAGAGCTTGAAGGGGCCCTATGAATCATGAAGTCCAGCCCCATCAAGGAGGCACCGTGGGGAATCAAATTCCCAACCTCTGGCACTGCAGCCAGATGTCTAAACCATTGAGCTATGCAGCAGTTCTATATTTGTTGTTGTTTAGTCGTTTAGTCGTGTCCGACTCTTCGTGACCCCATGAACCAGAGCACGCCAGGCCCTCCTGTCTTCCACTGCCTCCTGGAGTTGGGTCAAATTCATGTTGGTTGCTTCGATGACACTGTCCAACCATCTCATCCTCTGTCGTCCCCTTCTCCTCTTGCCTTCACACTTTCCCAACATCAGGGTCTTTTCCAGGGAGTCTTCTCTTCTCATGAGAGTTCTATATTTAATCAGGTTAATTCTGGATCTGAACTGCCAGTTATTTTAAGAGGTTCAACATACTTAATATCTATAGGATAGGCAAGTACAAAATGGTCGTTTCCATGTAGGAAGTATCTCTAGTTTTTTAAATTTGGATTCCTGGATGTCTTCTGACTTTAGTGAGGGGGTCATTCATCCCTACCTAATTTACAAAACTGCAAAATTTGTTATTGAGATTGCTGGGCTTCAGTTCTTAATAGAGAATGTTTTGGGGGGCTGGTGTGTTTTATTCTTTATTTTGTGGCTGGTATGTATGTATGTATGTATGTATGTATGTATGTATGTATGTATGTATGTATGTATGTATGTATGTATGTATGTATTTTCTACCCCACTTCTGTACTTTCTCCTTCCCACATGTATTGTCCAATACATATTGCCACTCAAAAGCTGGAATCCTATTGCTTAATGTAACAATTTGCACTAGAGTAGTCCTATTAAGTCAATGAGAATTTGGGCTTCTCCATGAGTTCCATTGATTTAACTGGGCGTACTGTGGGAGTAATATACTTTAGTATATTAAGTTGCAATGAGAGTAAGCCCATTTGACTCAATGGAACTTACAGAGGAATTGGTTCACCAAATCTCCAGTGATTCAGTGGGACTACTCCAGTGTGACTTACTGTGCTAAACATAATTTCAACTAGAGTGGGCTAACTGCCATCATCTTATCTCTTGCGAACTTTATTTAGCACATTTTGTGAGACTTGTGCATGGCAGCTAGAATACTTGTGGAATATGATATGTGCACGTTATTGTACATAATGATCTGATCCCCAGCTCTTGAATTCATGTGCAGTTCAGAACATATCCTGTCACTGGACTTCCCACTCCTCTAAATTTTCTGACACGGGGCTCACCAAGTTCAGCAAAAACCAAAATATACTTTCATCTATGTCTTGTGAGAGAAAATATGCATTTAAATATGGTCTTTGAGAGAAATTACACACAAAAATATATTTCAAAAGAAACTACATATTTAAAATAGAAAATTAATAAGGGTATGCTGATTTATATTTTTTGGACTACAACCTTTATGGCAACAGGCCATGCTGCCTGGGGTTCCCCCTCCCCCAAGAAACCACAAATCTGCACATCTCAAATATTTAAATATGCATTACAATCATATTTTGATAGAAGATTAATGCAGAAGAATGAAATAATGGCAGGAAATAGAGCTGTGAAAACGGCCTCTACAAATACTAAATTATACTTCTTGGCACAGAAATTGTGGGGCTGTTTGAACAAACTTCTCCAGAGGGAGGCAAAATTCTCCAACAGGGTCTTAGAGCTGGGATTTGGAACACCATTAACAATGGCTACCTGACTGTGCTTTTTCCCCTGACACACACACCCCCGAGGCCTATCTGATTTGATTTGAAAATTCAATGGCAACGCAATTGAAAATTCAATGGCCCAGCTCTAGCATCCAGGCCACTGCAAAATGGCTGCCACTACATTATGATAGAGAAGAATCAGAGAAAATCCTGCGAAGCTGGCCTCTTTTCGGCTGGGTGAGGTGCAGAAACATATCAGCAATGTTCTCATGGGTAAAAAAAAAAATCTTCTAAGCACTTTTGGTTCATGCAAATATGATGCAAATTAGAAATACACAGGTTTGTCCGTGCCATTAGATATATATAGCACTAATTGCAGAATCTGTATATACCAATGAGATATCTCTTCTCTTTCTCTGTTCTAGTCGATCTGGACAGGTTGAATGATGATGTCAAACGTTATAGCTGCACTCCAAGGAACTATTCCGTCAACATAAGGGAGGAGCTGAGGCAGACCAATGTGGTTTTCTTTCCACGCTGCCTTCTTGTCCAGCGCTGTGGTGGAAACTGTGGATGTGGCTTTACACATTGGAAATCCTGCACATGTACGGCAGGGAAATCAGTGAAAAAATATCATGAGGTATTGGATATAGATTGCTTTGCACTTATTGTTGTGATTATGTCTGCACACTGCCATTGTCTTTTCTTTGCACAGGATAAGTAATATTTGAAAAGTCTGAAAACTCTCCTTGGGGTTTCTGTTCCAGGCGAAAACATTTTTGTATGGAAATTGTGCAGAATTGCACAAAACTGAAATGGCTGCTAATTTGTTTCATGGACTTTTAAGAATTGGGTTGCTGGTATGCTTTTGAAGAGACATTCAGTCTTGCGCTTACTGTTTGTCTTTTGCTAATCAAATGAAAGGATGCTACTTTTGCACAGATACATTTTGCACAAATTGCAGAGACACTGACAATCGAGAGAGAGATCCCCCTTCTCTCATTCTGCACCTGGAGGCAAGGAATCTAATGGGGCTTCATACGGGGTGACATATGAATAAATGAAAATGGAGAATTTAGCTAGCATTTGTCACACTCCTATCTCAATTATATCATTAATGGCAGATATTTAGTATTTATTTAGCAGCTACAGTGAAACTAAGGTGATGTCAACATTTAAATTAATCAAATGACAAAAAATACATGTTTTCTGCATGGTAGAACATTTTTCTAAAGTTAGGGTGGCATCTGGAGACCAGGTCATCTTCTCTGGGACAAGGAAATATGAGTCTTACTTTCTCCCACATACAAATTTTTTGAATGTTCTTCTTAAAGTTTTTCCCACTCCAAATTTAAAGGATCATATCCAAATGTTAATCTCAGCAAATCGGATGATTGAATAAATGGGACTTACATATGATGACTTAACTACTCCCGTTCATTCAATGGATCTTCTCTAGCAGAGACTAATATTTGCAATTAGCGTGGGGAAATTTGGGGAAAATCTTCCACCAAACGAAGCATGTGATAGCCCTTCTCCACCATTTAATGAGGCTACAGCCCCATAATCATCGATGTAACTAAAAAGGTACAGTTGTACCACAAAAAGACTGACATTATCCATTAATAGCTGAAATCATATTGCTTAGCATACTAAGTCACAACTGTGTTGTAATTATAGTAGAATGCATTAATTTTATTGTGGGGGAAAAGAGCAAACTAATAGGGAATTATACTCCTTTGCAAGCAATAAACTGGGATGGAAATGGGGAAAAAGAAAATAAACACGTCATCAAGTGTAGATTAAAAGATACCAGCTTGGTTTCCAGAAAGAGAAAAGAGTGCTTAAACCACATGCAAAAATTGGTTTCTCTAAAACTGATTAATTATTAATCTATTAATTGATAGACACTTGTTACTGTTAAAGTTTCTGCTAAATGCAATCCTCTCAGGGGAAAAGATGGCTAAACCTGCTGGGTAAGCACCCTTGGAAAATAACTGCATTCCACTGGAATGACAAAAGGTGAAAGGGAATTAACTCATCAAGTCCACCACATTGCTATTAATTCCTTCCATTCATTTCATCTCAGAGACCAGAATTAATTAAGGGCAGTGCTCTCACATTTACTTTGAATGACCTGGCTTTTGTAAATTTAAATGTAAATGTATCCTTGAAGTATGAATTAGAAGTACAGTAAGCACAGATTTAGACATTAGCATGAATAGATGCTGTGCAGATAAATCTGTACTGAATGCATCAAAGACAAGATGGATGTTAGTCCAGTGTATTCATCCTGAGTGAGAATTTCTAATCTGTCTGTGTCCTAAGGCTAACTGCTCTTCTCCAGCTTCCTTCTGCATTTATCTAGCCATTCCTAAACACATGCAGAGAGAGTTGTGAGCGGGAACAAAGGAGCAAGTGAGATGGCCTCTTTAGTGTCTTTTCTGTGTATCTGCACTGCACAGTTGTATCAGTTTGATACCACTTTTAACTGCCTTGGCTCCATTCTGTGGGGTGCTGGGATTTACTTAGAGTTACTTAGAATTTTTATGTAGAGAGATCAAGTGCTGGAACTCAGGAAAAGGCCTTAGGGCTCACTTAGCAGAGAATTATAAGCATCTCACTAAACTACAAATCCCAAGATTCCTTAGTATGTATGTATCCATGCTGTGGATACCAGATTGCTGCTAATGGGTAGTATAGTTACACTCTATGAATTAATCTGAGCATTCAGCAGGGATACAAGGCCCATTCCTTAAAGGACCATGCCCGTTCAAAATGCATGTCATGCTTCAATGCATGCACCCCATGTTTAAAAAAAATTCTCTTCACTGCAGCAAACCTAACATCAAGACGAGGAGAAGGTGAGAGATGTCCTCTCTGATGTGCCAGCTTTCTAGAGGCAGAAATTGTTCAATATCAAGACACTGAATTTTTAATTATTTACTTGTCTAGAGATGGGCATGAATTTCAGTTTGGAGGTTTGTGCAGATTCGTCCACATGGCGCCACAGGTGCTGTGTGTTCCCCTTCCCCTGCCTCCCTGGCCAATGACCCACTCACCAGCTGGCGCATGCTTCTCTCTTTGGCTGTTTAACCAGTCCCTGGCAGGAGCACAGGTTTGCCTGTCCTGCCTCCTTGTCTGAGTGGGCGATCAGCCAAGGAGGCAGGGCAGCGAAGCCTGTGCTCCTGCCAGAGACTGGTTGAACAGCCAAAGAGGAGGAGGAGGAGAGGAGGATTCACTGGCTGGTGAGTGGTGGATCCACCCAGGGAGGTGGGAAAAGGGAATGCGCGGCACTAGTGGTGCTATGCATACAAACCGTCATGAACCTCAAAACCAAGGTTCGTGCCCATCTCTAATCAAAACATTTTTGAACCAGATTTTTACTTTAAAGAATCTCAAAGTGGCTTACAATAATTAGGTCTTCTAGGTCTCCTTCCTTCTTGGCTCTCCTTTGCCTCCATGCCATTTATATACCATTCTATGCAGTTTGGGTTCTGTGCCTCTCCCTGGTATTCCATTACAATTCACTTCTAGAACACCATAATCATACTCAGGTGTCGTAACCTTGGCAGAAAATCTAGCAGAGTCTGCATCCTACTCTCTCATAGGTAGGTACAGACATATTAATAGGGCTGGTTCATCTGCATCTCATAGTTTCTAAAACACAATTATTTCATACTTTTCAAGGGACAGAACTCTGCTTAAAGGTGTGCATTTCCTAGAGAAGCAGTCCTGTGGCCAACAATGTGCAAACTTCATTTTTAAAAACCCTCTTAGATTTACTGTCACCATGTTTGCTTTGAGCCCTGGGTAGGCGACCATGTGCATTATTGCTGCATGGGCATGCAGCAATAGATATGGTGCAACAGCCCAATTCAGCATTCCGAAAGCCAACTCAAAAAATAGGAGCGCCCCAAACAAAAAATTATAACTTTGAACCTGGACCTCTTCTCTACCAGCTTTGGAACAGATGTAGTAGACAGTCTACTCTTGCTCTGTGCCAAATGTAGGGACATTTGGGCAATGGTTTTTGAGTTATTTTTGTTACAAGTAAAGCTGTTTTATCCCACCCCACCCCCCTGTGCAAACATCAACAACCTTTTCTGTCTTAAGGTTTAAAACAAATCAAATACACTGAAAAGACCAGCTTGTGTACCTTGAAAGAGAATACTTAGCCTCACCCCCTTTTTTTATTTTGAAGGAATCCAGGTATCCGGGCTTTGAAAAAAGCTATTTGAGAGACAAAAAAACTTTGAAGCACCAGTGTTCTAAACATAAACATTCCAGCAGTTATGGGGAGTGGGGGGAGTAATGAGCTGAACTTTTGATCCTACCAGTCAGGACCAAATTAAAGCGCTTTCAGGACTCTCCTGGCTAAACAGACATTAAAAAGTGTTTCTGTTTCTGGTATGAAAATATTTTAAAAGATATTTTAAAATTAGAGACTAAACATTCAGAAGCTCATTCTTTTAAGCTGTGAAATTACTATTTTTTGCTTTGTAGCTGGGGATGATCTACCTCGATGCCCTTTGCTATGTCTGTCAGTTAGAACTCCCAGAATGGAGAATTCTGAGATTTATAGTCCAAAAAATCCCCAAATCCCATCCCTATTAGTTGACAGCAAATTAGTGCTATTCATGGAGACACTGGAAAGTGGTTCAGTGGTTCAGGAAAGAGAAGACCTGCTAGTCCTAACCCTAACCCTTAATACACTGGATTTCTCAGATGATAGTTGAAGAACTATCCAAATATGGTGCTGGTTAAAGATGAACAAGAATCTTTAGAGACCTTGAAGTTGTCCTTCAATAGTAGTACATGCAAAGTATATTAAACAAGCAACTGGATCATGTGCACTGTAAAATTCCCTGCAGACTGACACTGTCACACTTGTATGTCTGTATCACTATGTAATAAATAGAAGTGCTGAAATATTTCATCCAGCCTTCATTTGGAAATGAACTAATCTGATCTGTAATGGCCCAAACAAAAGTGTAGACGGGAATGTAAGCTACCTTTTAGATTTCATGCTTCTCCACATTTTGTCATACAGTGCTTAGCTTTAAACACCTAAGAAAATGTACATTGAAATTTGCATAAAATATCATAAAATGTCTATTAAAATACATGGCTTTTCATAAAATACATACAAAAATGTGCATTTTATCACAAAATCCATAAAATGCATGAACTATGTATGAATATCCATGAAGACTCCCCCTCCAACAAAATAATCTTCTGCATATTAATGCAGAAAAGGGGCAGAAAAATATATGTAAAACTGACACCAACAGATGAGAGAGTCCGATTTCCATATCCTTAATTCTAGACAACAATTCTCAATGTAGTTTCATACTTAACACCTTGCATTTGGTTCAGTCACTAAATATACTGCCTCTTAAAGATCAATAACTCATTTTTAAACTGCTCAACCCCCAATATCAGGCCAGGGAAGTACTTTTTCATAAACAAAGGAAGGTTTTTTAAAAATGCCAATTACTTAAATGGCAGGAAATTAATCAACATTTTTTAAATGTCTTTACCTGGTGAGCATCCTTTTGTAGACTATTTTGTTCTCAAGTACTTTTCATGAAGCCAGGTCATTCCATGGCCATCTAAAATCCAGACAGAGTCAAGGGAGTGTGATGGAGTTTGCATTAACAACCGAAATAATTTATCATTAGGAAATGTAACACAAGACCTTGTCCTTGACATCCTCCCATATAGTTACAGGGCAGAAATCATGGATAGCACCACATTCACCTGCTTTCATGCATAGTCAATTCTGTGAGAACTTTTATAAGACGATCGTAATCTTTTATATTCCTATAAACACAGACTACGGCTCAGCAGCTGCATTTTCCATCACAGTTTTATTAACATGGCTCCACATACAGGCTTGATTTGATCTCTGATATAAGAAGAGATGATGGTGGAGATAGATTCTCAGGCAGTTTTCTAAACTCTACCCATTCCTCAGGCTTGACATCAGCATCCTACGTATGGTGGTGTTTCCTGGGGCCAAAGCAAAACATGGAAAAGCTATTTTTTTGAACTAAAATCTCAGAATTCTCCAACCCAACATGGCTTCTTTCTCGTCATGTTAACTGGGGAATTCTGTAAGATGTCATGTTTGCAGGAATTATCAAGACCTTAAGCAGAACAAAACAGAGCTTCTTTATCCTACTGTCATCTAGAAGTGAGAAATCCGAACATTCTTGAAAATCACTCATCAAGTTATCTTTACTGAGTTCAAACAATATAAACTGACAGGAACAAAGATTTGGGGAGGTAATTCTTTTCATTCCAAGCTTGTGTTCAAGCCAACAATAAACCATGGTTTCATTTGTGATTGGTTAACAAGCCATGGCTTGTTTGACAGAGAAGGGTTTACACGACACAAGAAAGCAGAGGTCAATAAAGGAGCCTCTGGCTTGTCATGATGCACACATGTAATAAGTGGCTATACAATTTCAGTTGCATTATTTTTCCATGGTTTGGATATGTGCTGCACTCTGAGTTCTTCCTACATTCTGACTGGCTTCTGACTAACCATCTATTTCCTTCTCTAGGTGCTGCGATTCATTCCTGAAGCAGGTCATTTCAGGAGACGGAGAAGAACTAAGAACAATATGGCACTGATTGACATTCAACTGGAGCACCATGAGCGTTGTGATTGCATCTGTAGTGCAAGACCACCCCGATAAGAAAGAAACTGGACTTTTCTCTTTGCATTTAAAGGATTGCTTCCTCTTAGATGAGAAGCTGTCCATGGAAATTCTTCCAGTGGCCACCAGACTATGCTAACAATCTGCATTGTAACTGGTAGAAGATCCCACAAGTCTTCCAACATAGAAGTACTAAGTGCCACGACAGTTAGTCATAAGTAATGCAGATCGCTTTATCTGAACGCCTTAGAAAACAACAGCTTCCCAAGGGCTACAATTTTCAGTGTCTTTAGTAAGAGCTACCTGTATGAAGGCTGTATTATTTGGGCTGAATTTCCTTAGTAGGCTTTTAAAATCCTACTTGCATGGGTTATGCAGGGGTATGCATCCATGTATTCACATATCCCCGCATAGAACTTATGACACACAAAAAACTTAAGCACACTTACAATTTAAATAAAAGGGAGGATCCACATATATATAGATGCATGGCTTGTAACATATAGGTCATAACATACAAGCTTGTTATGATATATAGATAATGATAAGCAAGCTTGCACATTAAGGAGGATACTGAAGGATGTTTGTAGTCGACTGCATGCTTATATATATAATTTCAGATTAGAACAATGTGTTATGCAGAAAATCTAACCCTTCCTTCAAAACGCAGGTTTAAAAAACATGTAATGGACAGAATCATACATATGGATATATTTTCATGCAGTCACCTTGTACTGCCACACAGCACTGCGACCCAGTGTTGCCTAATATCTTCAGTCATAGGGATCATCAGTCTCTCTCTTTTCCTAAGCTATTCAACACTCCAGGCATATGTTTTCCCCATATTTAAGTTTGAGAAGATGTTACTATATTCCAGTTTTTTCTGCCTGGCACTGGAAGATTCATCTCCACCCCAAATATACCAAGTGCCTTTAGGCCAAGACTGAAGTCTTAAGTGTGCCATTTTATGGGATGGCAGTGGCATCCCATAAATGATGAACAGATTTGAGTCACAGGTCATACCCTTCACAGTGTTGACCAAGCTGTCCACTTGTGGACTCAGCAGCTGAGGTTGGGAGTCTCCAGTCTCTTAACGTGAGCAGAGATCTGCAGAGAGGCCTAGAGAAAGAACATATCCAAACAATGCCCTGTATTCCAAGCAGAAGCCAGCTGGTTGGGTAGCATTTCCATTAGATTATTTAGAATGTCCATCCCTCTTTCTAGACCCATTTTATCTTATTGTTTGTGTGCTTAAATTAGACAGCTTTCAAGTGGCTTTTATTAATAATATTTGGCATTTGTGTAGTGCTTTCTAGGTGCTTCACATGCATGATCTAGTTGCAATCCTTACAACAATATTTTTTTGGTAAATTAGTATTATTATCCTCTGTAATGCAGACGGGAGACTGAGGCTGAGATACCAGGTGGCTCAGAGATGCAAAACACTAAGGGTTGTTTGGACTACAACCCTCAGAATCTCACACCCAGGATGGCTGTTACAATGCTAATGGAATTCTGGAAATTGTAGTCTAAAACCAAAAAAAGTCGTCTATGGAGGGGCTTCCCGAAATCCTTGCTAGTGAGTTCCTGGTAGAAAAATTGAATCAATGGAACTTCCTGTTTCATAGCTTAGTCTGTTAGCTGTTGCCCCATGTTAACACTTGAATACATCCAAGGGTAAGCAAGAACAGAGCTGTAGTTTTTATAGGGCAACTTTAATCAGTATACCTTTAGCTTCTTCCAAAATGTCATCCTTATTATATATGGTAATGTTAATTAACTGCCCTTAGTAGCTTCCAAAACAATCAGCACTTTCCGGAGGAAGAAAAGAACTTTGAGATTATATCTCAATGAGGCATCTTAATGCTTTGATACTCACCTGATTCTTGCTACACATCACTAAATGTTTATTGCTTCCAGGGAATATACACTTAATTAATTTACTGCCTGATTATTAGTAAAATTAAGTACAGTAAACATCCACAGCATAGCCAACTTCCTGTGCTTTTGAATATTATGAGAATATTCTTTAATCAATACGAAGAAGAGAACCCTTTTTGATTAGGCTTTCTTCAACAGTTGTCCACGGCAAACGTAGGATGCCTAATAGCCTGAAGTGAAATGAACTTTTTGTTGTGAATATAATGGATAAAAGAGAGTGGAAGGATTCATAAGCCAGGGTTTGTCTTTAATAGCCACCTGAACCTGCACATCATTTTTATGTGTTGCTTTTTTGTTCCCATCTTTGAGAAGGAAAATAATGATTTTACAATAGGTGTTTCATTTATTGAACAGAAAATTGGCTTGTTATCATGTAAGATGGTGAACTTTTAAACTATTTCTATTCTGGTGATTATATCAATAGTTGAAGAGCTCCCAGATTATCTCCATGCTCTGGATTGGTTTCTTTTATCAGGCTAAATGTGTTATCAGTTCTCTGGTTTTTTTATATCTTCCTTCCAACTCTTCCTGCCATACATAAGTTAAAAGTTAACAAAGAACTCTTCCTGTTCAGGCAGGACACTTGAGAACCAAACATAACCTATCTGCTTTTTAACATTCCTTTTTTTTTTTCTTATTAGTTGTATCTTTTCCACTTTCCCTTCCTCTTAACAATGCTTCGTTGGTTACACTCCTGCATGAAATAAGAAACTAGGATTCAGATAAACTTTCTTTCTTACTTACAAAAGATATCTCATAATTCATTTGTCATGTCTGGGTCCAAATTTTCCAGTACTCCAGGATAATACTGGGAAACCAGGATGTGAAACTAGTGCACTCATAATCCTTAACAAACATTTGTTAACGAAACTCCACTATTATTTTCATATACCATTACATTGAATTTAATCAGTTCCTTTCCAATTCGTTCCATTTAACCTGCTTAGTTCACTTAATCTTGACTCATTGCTTCATCTATGGGTTGTCCTGGAACTAATTTCATAACATATGTATTCAATAATTATTGGCAAGATGATAATTAGCCAATGGACACATATGAACAACCTCATCTTTTTAAAAGCTGAACAAACTCCATGACCTGCTGAGCAGTTCTAGTGATAACTAAAGATTGGTCATTCCTTTCTTGGCTCAGAATGAACCAATTTTTGAGCAGAAAGATCATATAGATTGCAAATTCCTATCCCATGCTGCTGTGGTGTACTTCTGTTCCACTTCCACTTTGGAAAGTCCAGAGCAGCACACACAATCCCTCTGATCCCTTTTCTTCTGATGGACTAGTTACATGAGTAGATTATGTGCATGGTTGGGTGGGTGTGATGGTGGATGTGAGTTTAGCTACAAGAGCGTCAGAAACTGGAGAGGCAACACATGAGCATGGGATTTGGTCCCCTGGCATCAGCACACTAATGCCTGGGCAGGTATTCAAACTGACCCATAATCTTAGAGGGTGGGGGAGGACATGCATGTGAACAATCTTAATGGCCCACATAAGCAAATTTTGTGTACATAAAAGGCACAGTGTTGGTTCCTTCAGCCAGGGCTAGATCAAGATACTTTGTCACCTGAAACAAAGGATGTAATGGCACACACAAACACCCAACTCCATGTACAGAAGCTAGTCTGGCAATTGATGCTTTCTTCAACACTGGCAATGGGACAAGATCCCCCAACACACTTCGCTAGTTTAAGCAAGGCTAAACAAATTCTATGGCACACAGTGCTCCATCCTGCAAAAGAGAGATGTGGTTAGAGGAAAATCTGAGGTGCTGCCACTGCTGCCTGTGATATCTTAGACACTTGTCCACCTTAGACACTTGTCTCACTCTGCCAAACAGTAGGGCTGGCTCTGTTTCTTTTCTCTGTCTTTACATTTCAATCCTTGTGAGCTAGCATAGAACATTATGATCATGCAGAATAGGCCTTATCAGAAGACACGTGGAAGGTGAGTGTGGGATCATGCAAAATCTACCATAATATGAATTCTCATATCTTGATGCAGATCATACCATTTGCTGGGAAGTTCTCTTGCATGTATATCATCAAAATGAAAGGGAGCTATATAAAGGCAGCTCCAATCATGTTATTTTGCTGTTAAAGTTATGAATTGCTTTTCTCTTTCTCATTTGGTTCAAACAAGTGTCAAATCCATTGTGGGAAGATCATTGCCACAGAATCCTGAAATGGACCCAGTGCTTTTAAAGTTGTTCTACTGGCTGGAAAGATGGCTTTTAAAACGCCCCCCTATATTCTAAGAACCTCTTTGGCGAGTGCAATTTATATATTTGTGGTGTTTTCATTGTTGTTCTGTCTATAAAATACTGCCCTTTGCAGACTGACATTTTGAGAGTACCGCACGCACAATCTTTTGTCTTATATTGTCAGTTAAAATAAACTGTAGCTTTTGAAAAAAGTGGCTTCGATTTACCCATGTCATTTAACGTATACGGTGACGTGGCAGCTGTCAGCAGAAGAATCTGTATAATCAATGGGTGTTTTGCCCTTCTTTAACATAAGTCCCATCCTCATGCAGATCTCTTGTCCTCCTAAAGTTTAAAAAAGTGAAAATTTTGGTGGAAAATTCCCTTTAGGGTCTTCTGGCACTATCCAGGTTTCAACACACACACACACACACCATTTCATTCTTTCTTTAAAATTTTAATATTAGAGAAAATAAAAAGGAGTTTTCAGTTTAAAAAAAACAAGGAAAAATGTTGGTATGGGGACTGTGGGAGCAGGTGTTGAAGTGGTCTTCAAGGTATATGGATGAGTGTATGTAGCCCCTGGAGCTCTGGAGGTGGCCCACCCTAGCTCAGTGGTCGCCTATTTGTCTTTCCCCCAGACCAACTCTTGGTTAGGAATGCCAGGTCTAGATATAAGAATTAGACCATGGTTTTCCTCCACCAGGACGCTGGGTGAAGACGATGGGAAAGCATCAGGGCACCCACCTTTTCATGCAGAAAACCCCCAAATGAAATCCTAAAACTGGCTTCGGTTTAAAAGATGGGCAACACTCTTCTCCACCTGAGACCCTGGACAGCGGCTCGAACAGGCACCAAGTCTAACATGGTGAGAATCAACTTAGAATCATGGAAATCTGAGTGCTCTCTACCTCGAAAACCCTGGAAAGGATCACCATAAATTGGAATGGACTCAATGGCATGTAATTAATTAATTAAACATTTTTGTTGTTGTTTACACTGTTTTTGTTTTTATAGTGATACTGACAGTGATACTGATTCTCTGTGGAGCTAAGATACTGGCAGTGCTGTACTTGCATCTTGTATTATTTTTATATCATGAATTACAAAGTTGATTTGGGGGTGCATTTTGGGCTGGTTGCCCCAGATACCAATATTGTGAGTTAAAGCTTTGATGTGTCCTGACTCAGCCTGAAACAATTTATAATAATCATCTCGGAATGGCAAAGCTGAAAGGGACCCAATGGATCATTGAGGCCAGCCCCTGACAAGGAGGCACAGTGGGGAATCGAACTCCCGACCTCTTGCTCCACAGCCAGAAACCTAAACTCGTGAGTTATCCAGCAGTTCGTTGTAATCTTAGAACTGCAGAGCTGGAAGAGACCCTATGGATCATTCAGTGGAGTCCCTGTCAAGAACACACAGTGGGAATTGAACTCTCAACCTCTGGCTACATGGTCTGATACCTAAACATCTGAGCTATCCGCCAGTCCTTTGTGCCCCATCCAATTTGATTTGTCCTTCCAATCCAAGTTGATTTGTATCTCTCCAATTACCTCGCGTTTGGAAAACCAAAATAGCTGTAACTTTTTGGTTTTGGACCAGAGTGAAATCTGGAGATAGGCAAGACCTAAAAAATGGGATTAAATCTAACGAGTCGGAGGGTGAAGTGATTTGTGCCCCATCTGTTGAATGAGGACTCTGGAAAAACAAATCACTTTGTAAATTTTCATCAGTCCAGAGTGAATCTGGCCATTCCGCTTTGATCCAGAGCCCATATAAATCAGGGTGAAACAGGCCATCTTGGTTTGGAATTTGGGATTTGTCCGGTTCTGATGCACAGCCCTAGCAGAAACGAATCCTATCGTGACTGCCTAAATAGAACAAATGGGAGGGAGAGATTCTGTGTTCCCTTTAAGGTGTCATTGAGGAGAGAAACCAGATTCCTATAGAAACCAGACACTCTGCATTTAGACTGTGAACCACTGAACAGGCAAAGTCGCATAAGAAAACCCCCAGTGGGTTCAAGATGATACCGTTCATTTGAAGTGCATGCATGACATTCACAATAACCTTTACATCTTCAACATGGAAAGGCTCCATCTTTTCAGCTACAGTAATTTCTTTTCAAAGGTCAAGCAAGAATTTTCACGCAATCATAAAACAAACTCTGCCCATGGCCAAGAAGAGGCAGCTTCTTTTTCTGAAGACACCAGAACATTGGAATTTTCTTTTTTTACTCAGTCACACTACATCTGAACAACAATTACACTCTTAGTTCTTTAATCAAGAGAAATGCTGCATAAATGTGGGGGGAGGGAATGATTATTAGCCCCCTGCTTCAATTTTAATGAAGGCACTTGGGCCCAATTTAAAGCTTTGACAGGGAAAGGTAAGCAAATTAACTTCCCCAATGAAATGTATTTTGCATACAATTGGAATCTTTGAGGCCAAACGATTTTGTTAATTAAGGATCTCTTTATACGTTTCTAAAAAAAAATCCCCCAGCAAAATATTAATTGAAAGCCCAACTGTGAACAGAAGATGTGGCATATTGATATTGAATTTATCACTTTATTTTAAGCCAGAGTTTAGAGAACTTACTGTTTTGGATTACAAATCACAGGATCCTTTGGCCAGAGGTGGGGCTGGCTGGGGTTTTTGGCAGTTGTCTGGAAAAATAACTTTCCTAAAATCTAACTGAGGCCAAAAACAACTTTCAGGAAATTTGGGGGGACAGACCATCAGGATTATTCCAACTATTCCTTATGCGTTTCAAAATTCTTTTTCCCCATCCTTCGACTTTCCACAGGCCCTCAACACAGCTTACAATAAAGCACAATTAAAAACACAGACTTCTGGGTGAACATTAAAACAGCTGCTATAAAATCAATATTAATTAAAACAATGTAAAGTCCAATGACAAACTGTTCTCCTCACTGAAATTTCTTTGGCTTCTTATTTATTTATTTCCTTCATTTATATGCCACCCCATTAGAACCAGGGCACTATTCTGGGCAGTTGACAAGCTAAAATCAACAACAAGCTTGTTATGAAATACTGAAATGAAATAGAATTCAAATGGAAATGGAAATACTTATAATACATTGAAAAGTGATAAAATGATGAATTGGGAGGGGAATGGTAAAAAAAATCATGAGACGTTGCCATCAAATGATTCTCTAAAGAGTTCTGTCTTTAGCAGTCTCTTAAAGGTAGGCAAGGAGGAGGCTGGGCACAGCTTGACTGATAGTCAATTCCAAAGTGAAGCCACCACAGCCGAGACGACCTGGTTTCATGTTGATGATTTCCTGACCTCCTTTGGTCTGGCCACCCAGAGAAGCATTGCCTGTGTGGATCTGGAGTCCCGGATGGATGATCTAGGGGAAAAACATTCTACTAAGTAATGGTGTTCCAGACCATGGAGGGCTTTATAGGTGAGCACCGGAACCCTGAACCTGATCCGGGACATCACAGGCAGCCAAGGCAGGCAAGCCAGAACTGGGGTGATGCGGTCGAATTTGCCCACACCCGTCACCAGCCTAGCAGCTGCATTCTGTACCTGTTGAAGTTTCTGGGTCAGCTTCAAGGGAAGCCCCACATAGAGAGTGTTACAGTAGTCATAACTTCTCCATTCCACCCAGGAAGCAAACCCCACTACCCACCCCAAGCTAGGGGTTTCACTTTAGACAAAAAGGTAAATTTTCTAGCTCCAAATAAAAGCTGTTATGTATTCTCGAAGGCTTTCACGGCCGGGATCCGATGGTTGTTGTAGGTTTTTCGGGCTGTTTGGCCGTGTTCTGAAGGTTGTTCTTCCTAACGTTTCGCCAGTCTCTGTGGCCGGCATCTTCAGAGGACAGGAGTCAGAACACAGACAGAGTTCTGACTCCTGTCCTCTGAAGATGCCAGCCACAGAGACTGGCGAAACGTTAGGAAGAACAACCTTCAGAACACAGCCAAACAGCCCGAAAAACCTACAACAACCAAAAGCTGTTATGCCTTCCAGATTCTTCAGAGTTTCCGCCTGAAAGAAGAACTCCTCAAATTAGATTCAGCTTTGGGAAGGAAGAGAACCCTCATCAAATCATAGAACTGGAGCACTGGAATGAGCCTCAGGGTCATTAAGTCCAGCCACCTGCCAAAGGAAGAAACTATTTATGTGTGAGAAATGCTATGGAATCACAGAGCTGGAAAGATCTTGGATCTCACTTACTCCAACTCCCATCTGCAATGCACATTCTACAATGGAAGATAGCGTTATAGCATCTTAATAGATAGCTTTTCAGCCTCTTCTAAGAAATCTCCACCAAAAGAGAGGGGAAAAAACCCACATTCTAAAACAGCCCACTTTGTCAAAAATGAGTTGCATGACCAGTTGTTTCCTAAAGATACAGAATGGGTTGGCCCTGATCCATGGGCTCTTTATTCAGGCATGCGTGAGGTTGTGGAGTTTTTGCACATGCTTACTTTGAGCAAAATATTAGTATCAATTTAAGTAAGCAGCAGCAGGAATTACAGAAGCAATTTGGCTAATCAGTTTTGTGGAATAAAAATACTCTGTGGAACAACACTGTTGAAAACAGCAAGACTATGGTGGCCACCTTTTAACAAATATGTCTCAGCCTCTGTAATTAGGTTTTACTGGGGATCTGTTCTATGGCATATTTAGTAGCACAGTTAATCTCCCTCTGCACCAGAACACAAAAGACTATCAATACTGTGTGCGTGAGGAAATATTCCACAGAACAAAAACCTCACTTGGCTATTTCATCAACCCTTCTGAAGCATCCAGAAACATCATTTGTTTCCAACTGCCAGAAAGCTTACTGAGGGTCAACCTAAAAATATGCTTAGCCCATTTTTGAAGAGGTGCGCTCTCAAGTGATGAAAACATGTTTGCTTGTCATAGCACATGATTTTCCTCACCTACATATCTCGCATATAGCATGCTTTGTTTTGTAAAGGGTCCTTGGAAGGTAAGTATGCACTTGATTGGCAATACTAGTATCTGAATCATGCATCTCTGAAGAAAATCTATGGTGGCATGAAGAATGGAAGAAATGTCCATTTCCCTTAACATGTAGTTTGAAGATGGGTAGATGGAGCAGAATATCCCAGTATTAGCATGGCTGGTTATGTGTCCTACCTCAGAGAGAACGGCCTCTTATTTGAAGGCATCCTCTACTCAGTCAAGTCTACTAGAAAGGTTGTCTAATCCGCACTGCAAAAAAAAAGAAAAACCTCACTAGTCCAGTTTAAAGATAGAGGAACCAGCTGTTGCCCGACTATCTTGGGTGAGATGAGGAGCATGGAATTTGCATTTGTGGCATCATTGTTTCAAAACATCCTTCTAGTGAAGGAGTGAACATTGTGGAGAGAGCCTTCTCTGCTGCTGCTCCCAGACTCTGGAATTCCCTCCTATGGAAAGCCAGACTGGCCCCATCTTTGCTCTCCTTCCACAAGCAGGCAAAGACCATTCTCTTCACGCAGGCTTTTCCATAGTGACTGGAAGTCTGAGAGGGGTTTTTCAAATTGGATTGTTGTGCTCTCTTGCTTTTAAATGCTTTTTTAGTATTGATTTTATTTACCATTTTTAATAGAACACTTGTTTAATTATTTTTTAATATTTGTATACTTATTGTTTTCAGCTTTTATATATTGTCCTTTTAACGATGTAAGCTGCCTTGGGTCCTTTTAAGGGGAATGGTAAGGTAAAAATATTTTTAAATTAATAAATTGCCTCACTGGAGATTTGACTTCTAAAAAACCCAAAGGCTTTTGGTGGCGATTCATAGCTTTTGTTGGGGCTTATTTTAGTTTTGTGACCTTAGACAGCTATGTCATTTTTTAAAAAATGTGTAGGTGTTTTTTTTTTTTTTAATGAAGAGCCAGTGTGATGTATTGGACAGAGTGTCAGATTAGGAATCAGGAGGCCTGGATTCAATTTCCCCATGGTGTGTGTGTGGCAACAGTAAAACACTTCCTGAACATTTCATATATTTTGCAAACCCTGTTAGATCATCATAAATCATAAGTGACTTGACATCAGAGAACAACAGTTATTAATGAAACATGTGATGTTTTATAAATATTTTAATACTGTTATTAGCTACCCTCAATAATAAAACATGGATTTTTTTAAAATCATTTTTCAACCACTGCCTTGTGGCCCAGTGGTTAAACTGCTTTACTGCAGTGAAGACTCTGCTCAGAATCTGAAATCGATGCTGGGCTCAGGTAGCCAGCTTGAAGCTGACTCAGCCTTCCATCCTTTTGCGGTCAGTAAATTGAATACCCAGCTCGCTGGGGGTGGTGGGCAATGCATATTTTATGTAATTGAATTGTAAACTGTCCAGGGAGTGGTTTATATACTAGGGGGTGATATACGAGCAGCACACTTTGCTTTGTTATCTGCAGCCCAGTGTAGTGGCCTGGCCACTAGATGGGCAGGATAAAATTTTAAATTAAAGAAATAAATAAATACATTTAAGACTAACACATCTGTCATTAATAGAATAGATCAAAATAAATAGATAGATCAATAAAATGCTTGGAGTTGTCATTCTGCGTGGCGTACTCAAGCATACAAAGAAGAGAAAAATTAAATTTCTCATATAGATATCCCATCATGTACAGTTACATCGAGCTGGTAGTCGTCCTGCAGTCTCTTAGCCAAAAATACTTTATTTATCCTTCTAAATGATACTGCTTTCTGGCTAACTAAACAAAGGCCCCAGCAAAGAATGAAAGGAACCATTTTGCATGCTTTGGGAAGCTCAGAGCAATGTGATCACCAGCTGTCACAAATAGTATACCAGCTGCTTACTCTATCCATAATAGTATTTCTGTACTTATTTTCATATAGTGCAGTGTGATGAACTGAGACATGATTCTGAAAACAGAGATTTGCCATGCAGTTTTAGGCAGTCCTACTTAGATTTAAGCCATGTTGCAGTAAGGTTTAAGCATATCTTGGAAGTAATTAGTTAAAAGTAACACTAATCAGTAATTAGTTAAAAGTTTGTTTTTTAAAAAAAATTGCATGAAATTGCATATAGAAAAATAATGGAACTTGGGGAAATGAAAATTGTATCCATGGTGTCATGAGTAATGTATTCTAATTGCTTTTAAAAGTTGGTTTTCAAGAGGTTTTGTTTTGTGTTTTTAAGTTTTAGAGGCATTTAGACTCGAGTTTTCCATTCTCTTGTCAGTCGTAAAGGTTTTTCTTTTTAAGCAATGGAAAATTAGTAGTAAAAAACCAAGCAATGCAATAGATGGCTTCGAAAAGTAGATCGGCTAAAATTACTTTTAAAAATTAGTTTTATCAGCTTCAGTTAAGCCTTGTATTGAGAAAAGCACCAGGTAGACCAAATTCTACAGGTAGTTATTTCACTGGGAGTTGTGACTAAGGAATAGCGGGGGGGGGGGGGGCTGCAACGCCAGACATCTGGAAAGAAAATGGCAGTGGAAATATTTTGTGTTCTCTTTTTTGGAAGGTGCAATCTCAAGCATAGGCACTAGGGGTCACCAGAAAGTACTGGTTTCTTGTATTTTGCTGGTGTGAGTGATGTAACATATTGGAACTATTTATGCAGCCACAGCAACTGTAACTGTTAATGACCCTCAAGCAAGCCAAAACAATGTGAGACATAATCTGCTCCTTTTTAAAAGGTAACATTCCTAATTGTGGATTTCAGGTGCATCCGCACTCCACAATTATATGTTACTTTAGAATACTCTCTCATTGTCATTGATTCCTCTTAAGGAATCCTAGGGTTAGTAGCCGGTGAGGTACTTGGAATTCTCTGCTAGAGAGTTCTTGTCTCCTGAACTACAATTATTCTTCACTACAGAATCAAACTCATGCAATCCTCAATCCCTCTCTTCTCGGAGGATCTTGAGGCCTTCTAAGTGCTCTCCGAAGTATGAAGAGCATGGCGCCATAGTAGGCAGCTATAGCAATGAAAGGGGTATGAAACTGGTAGTAACTATGTAGCACAGATACACATTTATTCTCAAGTAAGTGTACATAGGCTTGCAGCTCAGAAATAGTAAATTTCTATAACAGAACAAGGTGAGAGAGAGAGGAAAAAGGATTATGTAGTTGGGATTGCAAGCATTCAGAGGTTCACTGCAAAGCTGTCTAATGTGACAAATTTCTTTATGTTCAGAATGGAAAGGACTGGAGAGCACCACTAAAAAAATGAGAAGAAATGAAGAAGAGAAATTGAGAAATTTGTCCCTCTAGCCCAGTTCTTCAAGCACTTAACTCTTATAATTAACTCTTAACTGTTGTAAGCCGCCCAGAGACCTTTGGGTAGTGTGGGCGGCATATAAGTTAAATAAATAAAATAAATAATTAACTCTTATAAAGATCTAGCCAGGGGGCCCTCGTGAAAGAGCCGTCCCTCAAGGAGGTAAGAGGGATGGCTTGTAGACAAAGGGCCTTTTCGGCAGCTGCCCCCAGACTATGGAACGCCCTCCCGACTGAGATTCGTCTGGCTCCGACGCTGATGATATTTCGGCGCCAGGTCAAAACCTTCCTGTTCCAGAAGGCTTTTAATTGAAATAATATCAACTGTGGGTCCTGATGGCAATTTTTAGAGTATATATTTTAATTGTATTTTAATTGATTTATCTTTTTAATTGTATTTTAATTGTTGTAAGCCGCCCAGAAACCTTTGGGTAGAGTGGGCGGCATATAAATTAAATAAATAAAAATAAAAATAAATAAATAATTCTTTATTCTCCTTCTTAATGTATCTCTTATTTGACCAGTGTGAATGGATGAAGTTTTCATGTGAGTTCTTCTCTGAACAGTTTACCAATATTTGCAAATCATCATTTAGGATAGGAATAACTTAAGCTTTAAAAATTATGAATGTAGGAAAGAGTGAAAATGAAAGATATTCCCCTCCTTAACCTGGTCTGTATTTAGCCACCTGGTACAGCTTAGGTTGCCAAGTCAGAAAAAATGTTGTGCATAATTTTACATCACCTCTATCATATCCATTCTTTAAGATCAAAATCCCCAAACATTTTCTGGTTCCCTGGTTGAGAAGTCGCTCCAGTTCTTCAATTATTTCAGCTGTTATTTTCTGTGGTTTACTTCCGTGACCAGCAAAACAAAACTTTGTAATTTTCCCAAGCTTCTAAACAATGGCCAGAACCTTGTTGCCAGTTTGTCCCTGCATAAAGAAAAGCAAATAAGTATTGGCAACATCTTGTTGTTCCTTAATGAAGTGTTAGCTGGCTGGATAGCTCAGTGGTTTAGGTATCCAGCTTCAGAACCAGGGGTTGGGAGTTCATTTCCCCATTGTGATAGCTGGGAGAAGATCCAGTCCGGGTAGCCTTGGGAAAGCTGCACAGTCCCAGGATGCCTCCAGAAGAAGGGAATAGTAAACCACTTCTGTTTGTTCTCTACCTAGAAAACCCTGGAAAGGGTCACCATAAGTCACAATCGACTTGATGGCATGCAGTTATGATTTTTTAGTAATGAAGTGTTGGTTATATTCCTGGATACACACCAGATCATGGAATTGGCCGTGTGTCCAGGAATATATCCACAACATATGCAAGTACCTTTATGCAAATATTAGGATTCTTGCCAAAACTAATTCTTAAAGTTTATAACTCTTTCAAGTTCCTCTTTTTATTAACTGCAAGTTTATTGTATGATGCCTTTACTGTTGCTTCAAGTAGAACCATAGTGTCTTGGAGGCCACATGGCACTATGTAGTGCAACCTTCTTCTTGATAATGGAAAGGAACTTTTATAGTCTTGTGGCAGGTCTTGCTGTATACTCTTTGCTATGCCATCCTGGCAAGGTCAATCAGCTTTGGAAGGGCAAAGTTTATATTTCAGGGAAAAGCAAACAAATAAGCAAAGGAAGTGTGGGAGGGTGAGCAAGAAGGGGGAAAAATTCAAGCCAGCAGATAGAGAAAAGGCAGCTTCCACTCTCTGTTCACACCTCTAGCCATTGGGATGACCTTGCTACTCTGGAATCAGATTCAGTTCAACCAAGCAGAACAGATGCCAATGAGAAATGCACTGAAAAGAAGGGGAAAGCACTCAGAAATAGGAGTGAAAGGCCAATATTACACAGAGAGCAGGAACAAATTGGCTGTTGAAAAATATAACAGTAATTCTAAAATTTCCATAGGGACATTGATAAGAGAAGATTCAGGAATTTGCTGTGGGAGAGTAATTCAGAAAAAAAAATTGTAAGAAATGTTTTGTGTTATTAGGCAAAAAAAGATGCCAAGGTAGTAAAAGTACCTAAAATTCTATGATCCAAAATGAGCAAATCATCTCTAAATTAGGTGGGGGAAGGCCTCGCAATGTGCCATTTGGTGAGCCCCCTCTTGTATTGGTCGTCCCAGTAAGGTAGGAATTTTGAAGAATTTTGTTTCTGTACACATTTTTGAGCAAATTTATCTGATTTGTACTTCTCAGATTAGAAAAGGGATGGCTCGTGGACTTGAAAGGAGGGACACCTCATCCCAAAATGTAAGAGGGAAGGGCCACTCTGTTGCACTCATAAGCTGCCCTGAGATTAAGCAGCATTATTTTGGATTTTTTGTTCTTCTCCAGTTCTTTTAATTCATACTTTCTGAGCTTGATAATGATACACAAAAATGTGTATAATAGGAAAAGTTAGCCTTTTAAAAAGAATACTCTATTAAGAGCCAGCATGGATGTCTAAAAAAAACAAGTTATATCAGACTAATCTTATCTCTCTCCCTTGCCCCAAGAGAGACAAGTATGGTAGATGAAGGGAATGCTATGGATCTAGTGAATCTTGATTACAACAAGATGTTCAACAAGGTCAGCCGTGATACTATTGTGACCATGTTGGCAAAATGTAGGCTCGATGAAAAAAGCAGAGACATCACCTTGACGACAAAGGTCCGCATAGTCAAAGCTATGGTTTTTCCAGTAGCGATGTATGGAAGTGAGAGCTGGACCATAAAGAAGGCTGACCGCCGACGAATTGATGCTTTTGAATTGTGGTGTTGGAGGAGACTCTTGAGAGTCCCCTGGACTGCAAAGAGAACAAACCTATCCATTTTGAAGGAAATCAACCTGAGTGCTCACTGGAAGGACAGATCCTGAAGCTGAGGCTCCAATACTTTGGCCATCTCATGAGAAGAGAAGACTCCCTGGAAAAGACCCTGATGTTGGGAAAGTGTGAAGGCAAGAGGAGAAGGGGACGACAGAGGACGAGATGGATGGACAATGTCATTGAAGCTACCAACATGAATTTGACCCAACTCCGGGAGGCAGTGGAAGACAGGAGGGCCTGGCGTGCTCTGGTCCATGGGGTCACGAAGAGTCGGACACGACTTAACGACTAAACAACAACAACAACAAACAAAGGCTCGATGAGCTTACTGTTAAGTGAGTATAAAACATGTTGAACCTAAACCACCATTCAAGAAGGATATTGACAAGCTGGAATGTATCCAACGGAGGGAGACCAAGATGGCAAAAGGTCTTGAAGCCAAGCCCTGTGAAAAACAGTTAAAAGAGTGAGGTATGTTTACTCTGAAGGAAAGAAGATTGAGAGGTGGTATGATGGCCATCATTGTATATTTAAAGGGCTGTTGATGGAACAGTGTACAGCTCTGGAACATAGGATCTGAAGTAATGAATTCAAGTTACATGAAAGAAGATTTTGACTAAACAATCAGAATAACTTCCTTATATTAAGAGCTGGTTGACAGAGGAATGGGCTACTTTGGAAGGTGGTGGGCTCTCTTTTATTGGAGCTTTATAAACAGAGTTTGGATGGCCAATGTCTGTTTTAACTGTGGGTCTCCTGATCTGGCAGGAGATTGGACTTGACAGCTCTTGTGAACTCTTCCAACCCGACAGCTCTACTATGTTAAGTCATGGACACAAATGCATATTCAAAAATGTGTGCATAATGGAAAGTTGAATATAAAAATTTTCTGTCCCATTTAGGCATTCTGTTATATGTTATATTGCCCTCTTTTGTGACTGTAACCATCTTACCTTTCTCCTATAGATCCATTAGCAACGGATCAGTCCTAACCCTTTGTGCCGTAATTGATTGGTTGTTCCCGGCAAATCTCCTCACTCCAGTCTCACTAGCGCCAGGCAGGAGGAACCAGAACATACACACAAACACCTTTGCACTGAGCCCATGAGCTGTGGCACCAGCTGGGAATGGGTGGAGGTTCCTATTTAAAGCCATCTCACCAAAAGAAAAAACCCTCCTTCTCTGATACTTGCCAAATTGTCTCAAGACTTGGAGAAGCAGTACAGTTCTCTGAATCTTCAGCTGTTTCTCTGAGCTGGCTAGTGGTGCTGATGTCAGTGGGTGAATCCACTCTCCATTTTAGCCCAAACTTTACAAGTTACTAAACTATATCCTCAAAATAGGTTCAACACCTTGGATAGCTACTTTAAAATTTCAGACTAAAACCCAAAACCCACACCCACTAACATTCGCGTCATGTGCCTCCACAGTTGATACCTGGAAATGCTACAAAGATGGCATATTGGTTTATTTTTTTTCTAGTAGACAGTCCAGTGGCAGTGTCACAGTGGCTTACAATTTAATTATGCAGGCTATGCATTGCCCCCACCACCACCACCACCAGCCTGGGTACTCGATTTACCAACCTCAGAAGGATGGAAGGCTGAGTCAACTTTGAGCTGGCTACCTGAGCCCATCGAGATTGAACTTAAGTCATGAGAACTGCAGAGTCTTGACTGCAATGTCACAGTTTAGCCACTGTGCCACAAGGCTCCTAACATAAATTTAATTCTTGCTTATTCTCCAAACAGCAGTGTCACTGGACTGCAGAAGTGTCATCAGTGTTGAGCACAGAGCAGGGGGGAAGTGTCATCAGTGTTGAGCAATAGGGTCTTGTCCCTACAGACCGCTGATAGTTTTCATCAGATGTATCATTGCATTTATGGGCAGAGGTGAACCTATCATGTGGTATAAGCCAAGGACCCTTAACCTGACAAATAGTTGCCTAAGATCATACAAACATAGTAATTTGCTTTATACCAGATCAAACAGTTAGTCCTAGTATTATCTACTATAAAGTGTGGGATCTGGGTCCCTTTGGATAATGTTAGACTACAACTCCCATTGTCCCTGACCATTGACTATGCTTGCTGTGGTTCATGGGAGTTGGAGTCCAACAGCATCTAGAGAGCCACAGGTTTCTCATCCCAGTCACTCCTGATTGACAGCATCTTTCCAAGGTCTCAGGGTCAAACTGCATAATAGATTTAACACTTCTAACACATCTTGAACCTTTTTTGTTGCACTAGAGTAAGCATGTATGGCTCTAATCCAGATGCTTCAATGCTTTGAACCTGCCCCCTTCTCCCCTGATGCTTATCTTAACATTTGGGCCCTTAGTCTTGATGATAAAAAGAGAAAGCTGTTTTTTCAGTGCTTACCCTAGAGTAAAACCAAATTAATTCAAAACAACAGTACATGATGCATGGTCAGCATGTCATGTCAGGTGATCCATATAAGCCAAGGTCTTTTTCTCTTCCTTACTAGCCCTGAGACTAAGGACAGAGGAAATAAAGAGATTCACTATATAGGAAACACACACATACATATAAAGCTAATGCAGCAGTGCTGCAAACTCAAAATTTCCAAGGTCCATGAATTTCTCTGCACATGAACATGAACCAAAGTTATTATAGCAAAATAATAATAATAAATTAAAATAAACTAAGGTGCATCTGATTTAATGTCACATAGGACATCAACGATTAGTGCTATGAAAGGTAGAAAGGTCTTGTGGCGAATGACTATTACTAAGAATATTGGTCTGGCTTTTTTTATGCACCAGTGACCCCATTACTCTCTCTGTACTGTCCGCTTTCGGCAGTATGTGCTAAGCTAAATTCCATTAAAACCAATGGCCCAATAGCTCTCTACTGGTTGCTGTGGTATTATGAGAAATGCAAATATTATGGAGAGAAATTAAAGCTCAAAACGTATCTGCCGATCGCTCATCTTGAACTGAAGATGTGTTCAAACTGAGCCGGGGCAGACGCTCATCTCCTGCTCTCCAATGTTCATGGGATATGATCTGTACATGCGTCTTCTGCATCTCTGCTGGCCTCAGAGCACTGCTGGTCATGTTGGAATACATTCCTACAAATATCGACAAGATGTTCAAGGCCCCAGTGACCCAAAGGGAAACTCCCCAGTGCTTCTGGACTACCTTACCGCATTGTGAAGAAAGAAACGTAGCTGCCAAAAAAGGAGAGGATGTGGGTGAGCATCTAGTTTAGGGTCTGATTAGACAGGATTGATTTTGCCACAGTTTTGTATATCATGCCCTTGGCAGTTTCTGCTCCTAAAATCATTCTTGTGGTTCACATGGATATGTTGAATTATGCTGGCAAGGTTCTCGGTAAAAGTATGCACCACACCAAAGATTGCCACAGTTCTCACCTAGATCACAGCCTCCTGCCCTCCCCTTCTCCTTCATCCCACTCTGGCATTTTCAACACCTCTCCCCTGCCCCTTCCAGTCTTTTACAACTCGCTCCCATCCATTCCTCAACTGCGAGTGAAACAGTGTCCAAGCCTAGCAACCATTTTCCTTCCTATTTCTCTCTGGCACACATATAATGAAATTATGAAATTACAAATTTTTTAATGTTTTAATGTTTCGTATCTTATGAAATTACAATTTTTTTAATGTTTTAATGTTTCGTATCTTGCTATTTGTCTGCACGCAAGCACACAAACACAAAGCTGTCCCTTAAGACTGCTCCTATCTGAATTTAAGAGTGTGCTGCTTATGTACCACTCCATCGCACTTGGAGCACTCTCTAGGTGGCTTACAATTTAATTATGCAGGCTATGCATTGCCCCCACCACCACCACCACCAGCCTGGGTACTCGATTTACCAACCTCAGAAGGATGGAAGGCTGAGTCAACTTTGAGCTGGCTACCTGAGCCCATCGAGATTGAACTTAAGTCATGAGAACTGCAGAGTCTTGACTGCAATGTCACAGTTTAGCCACTGTGCCACAAGGCTCCTAACATAAATTTAATTCTTGCTTATTCTCCAAACAGCAGAAAGAAAGTGGTGGGGCAGGAAAAGAAGTGGAAGACTTCACCCACTGAAGCCCTCTGTCCTCCTGGCTGGTTTTCATTCAATGGCCCTGATTTATTTATTTTTTTAGAAACACCACTAAAGATGGGGACTAAAGATTAGGAGAAAGGGAGAGTAAACATATTTTAAATAAATAAATAAATTGTCTAGTGAGGAAAACTACAGAAAAGCAGAAAAACTGACAAACCAGGCTGATTCACATTCTGTTTTGTGACCCAGTTCGAGGGTCCTGTTTTGCTGAAGCAAAATGAAATGCTGAAATGTTTTCCCCTCGGCACTTTGTTTTGTTCAGCCCAACTGGCCCCTTCCCACTGCCCCTGCTGCTTCTCTACTTTCTCCTGCCGCCGCCACCTCCTCCTCCTCTGTGGACACCTCTGCCATTCTGAGAGGCAGTGGGCACAGCTTCCCTGCCAGGAGCCAGACACTGCCTCTGAGCGTGTGCCCGCCTATCTGTTGAGTGGCAGGCACATGCTCAGAAGAAGCAGCTTGGCTTCCCACTATGTTTTTTCAGGGATTCATGGTGGAACCGTGACAAACCACCAGTTTTCTGGTTCATGCCTATCTCTAAAAGCCAGCATACAGAAAGAGAGAGAGAGAGAGAGACTCCACCTTTTAGAGGACTGCAATTACACAACATCAAAAAGGAAAAGAAATATGCACGGAAACATCACCAAAAAGTTTAGCACTGGTTCGTTGAACAAAATATACTGCATACAGAAGGGAAAGATTGGATTTACGCATGACCAGCTGTTACATCATGATCAATAGTGAGAACTGCAGGACAAAAATGCTGGATGATTTCCAATATATATGTGCCCTTAGTTTGGCTTTAATAGGAATGATCCAAAATTTGTAATTTCATAATTTCATAATATGTGTGCCAGAGAGATGTTTGTTTGTTTGTTTGTTTGTATCCCAACTTTCTCCTTAAATAGACCCAAGGCTACCTTAAAATCCGTGTGTGTGTGTATATATATATATACATTTTGTGGTACTGCATTAGGGCAGCCATCTCTTTCTTCTGAATTCTATCTATTGAATTTGGCCAATGGAGAGCAATTTTGTTTTAATTTGTTTTTCATCTGAACATTCCAAAAACTGCATAATTCTTCAAAAGTGCAACAGAAAAACGAGATTTGAAATAAAATGAAATGTAGGGTAAAGCAAAGTTGACAGATTAACCCACCATTCATATAAAGAAGGAAAACTTTGTAATACCTTTGGGTTAAATTGGTTGCTCCCAACTAGATTTGAATATTCCAAGTAGATCCAATGTAATTCAAATTGTTAATTCTACTGAATCAAAGGGGCCTAAGTGTTGACTTAACAAATTCTGTCCATTCAATGTGACTACACTAATTTCGATTAATAATTGGCTGCCAGATGGGCAGTATAGAAATCAAATAAATAAATAAATAAATAAATAAATAAATAAATAAATAAATAAATGGATTTAAGCATTAAATTCCATCTCTAAAATTATCTGCAGACACATGTGCTTGGTGGGGACACGGGAGAGGGCCTTCTCTGTTGTTGCTCCCAGACTCCGGAACTCCCTCCCACAGGAGGCCAGCCCAGCCTCATCTTTGCTATCCTTCCACAAGCAGGCACAGACCTTTCTCTTCAGGTACAGTTTTCCTTAGTGACTGACTGTCTAGGAGACAATAAATGGGATGGTTTACATTTTGTTGCTTCTAATTCTTCTTTTCATAACGCTTTTAACTAACATTTTTAATTTAATGCCATTAATACTTCTTTAATATTTGAATAATTTGCTGTTTTTCACTTTTAATATTGTGTTTTTAATTATGTAAACTGCCTTGGGTCCTTTTTTTTAGGAGAAAGGGAGAGTAAACATATTTTAAATAAATAAATAAATTGTCTAGTGAGGAAAACTACAGATGAGAATTAGATTATTCATTGACAAAATCTTGTTGTTCTTGTTAAAGAACAAGCCACTTCTAGCTTATGGTGAACCTTTGAATTACTGACACCCAAAAAGTCTTATGATAAAAGACCTCAAACTAACGGCCACGGCTTGCTTTATGGAGTCAATCCATTACATGTTTAGTCTTCCTCTTTCCCCTGTTACCTTCTACTTTCACCAGTACTATAGTCTTTTTTTTCCAGAAAAAATCAGGAGAAGGCAGCATAGCCTCCAAAACAATACAAAGGCAGGAAAAAGTGGTACATTTATTGGACCATTAGGAAAATAAAACAAAAAAAATAAAGTGAGCTTTCAATGAGAATTCATCTTCCTCAGGCTGTGCATGACCTTCTTGTGGATAGTTCCAAAACTATATGCTTTTATTAAAGTCCCAAAGTCTCATGGCCAATGTAGAGGCCAGGTTAGCTTCTTAGATGGAAGTATTTTTCAGTGAGTCTTGTGTCCTCATGATGTGCCTGAAGTATGATGGCCTCAGTTTTGTCAGTTTTGTCATTTTTGAATGAGGGGTTATTTGTTCTGGAACTCACTTATTTGTTTGTCTGGCAGGATGGGTGAAGCAAAAACCTTAAAATCCATGTATTAAAGAACTGTATGCACCATTTCCCAGGGCATTCATACCACAATGAAAGGCCCGAGGAAGTGTAAACAAGTACTGTGTGCCCAGAGCAATGATCAGGCTTAACACCCAAACAAAACATTGCATTTGAAACAGAAAAGATGTCCTTGATCCTGCTGCTATGAACCAGAGTTTGGCCTTTGAATATTTCTCTAGTGCTCTCTCTCAGACACAGCCTGTGTTCTTAAGAAAAGCCTTTTGATAATGGCCATTCTGTGCACATAAGCTTTTCCCAGGAGCCCATCTCTTTTACTCTGCTTATCGTTATCATCACCACTTCATGCTGCTTGCTGACGTTTTCTGCAATTCAGTCCACTCTGTTTCAGAAATGGAAGGGGGGAAAATTGCAGATACACAACCCCCTAATATTTTAAAAATAATAGAAATATAAACTTTTGCACTACACAACAAACAGAACAATGCTGTACGTGTCTATGCATGTCTCATTTCAGGTAAACAAAAAACATCACAATATAAAAGTATGAGCAATATAATCATCATCATCATCTGCCATCAAGTCAATTCTGACTTATGGCAACCTTTTCCAGGGTTTTCCAGGTAGAGAGTACTCTGAAGTGGTTTACCACTCCCTTCTTCTTGGGGGCATCCTGGGACTGTGCAGCTTGCCCAAGGCCACACAGGATGGCTCTAGCCACAGGAGGCACAGAGGAGAATCGAACTCCCAATCTCTACCTAAACCACTGAGCTATCCAGCCATCTAGATACAACTGAAGGGTGCCAAGACTATTTCATGGCTTTTTGCCTGTCTCTAATGCATTAATCAATCAACCAGAGACAGAGAGATCCAATAGATGTTTATTTCCAGCTGAAAGCAAGCAAATAGTCACAACTTCACTCGCAGAAACATGCGGAGAAGAAGCGCGCCACGCTCATTACAGAATATACTTTTATAAGCTTCTAAATGAGTAAAGGGAGGCAAAGGATGGAGAGCAGGAGGAGGAAAGGAGGGTTTACAGATGTCATCCCTCCCAGTTCCGGGCAGTTAGACTCCCAGGTCCCTTATCACTGACCAAGGACACATTCTTAGTTAGACTAGTTAGTTGCAAGCAACAGCAATTCAGGTAGCCTCCCTCCTTTGTCTATTCTTATCTGCTAAGCAGAAACCCTGACACAATAGGTTTACACATTTTTGTAGCAAAGCAAGTTACAGAAAGCAAGGTGGCTATGGTTAGGCTAAGATATATATATATATATATCTTAGCCTAACCATAGGGGGTATCCTGGGAGAGAGAGAGAGAGAGAGAGAGAGAGAGAGAGAGATTATATGTATTAATTTGACCCTTTCACAACCAATAGGAATGCACTCAAATGTGGAGTTTAATAATACTTGTGAGCCATCAAGCTATTCCAACTTATGATGACCCTTCTCAGAGTTTTCTAGGTATAAAGTACTCAGAAGTCATTTTATCATTCCCTTTTTCCAAGGGTACTCTGGAACTAAGTAACTTGCCCAGACTAGCTCTTCTCCCAGCCAGCACAATGGGTCCTGATCTCTGGCTCTGCACCCAGGTGCTCCAACTCACTGAGCTATCCAGGGCTTTGTTGTTATGTTAATGGGGCTTTCAAGGAAACTGAGGTATTTAAGGAGTGGTTTTACTAGTTCCACACTCCTAGTGAGTTTCAGTGACTGAGTGGGGAATTGAACCCAGGCCTTCTGAGTCCTAGTCTATCACTATCCACTACATCATACTGAATACCTCATCCAGAGCTTACTGTTATATAAATGTGTATCACAGCCTCCACCAGTCTCACACCCTCCAAGTATGAAGGTTTTTGCCGCCCCGGCTTGCTGCCGCCACTGCTACTAATAACAAATATATTGCTAAAATATTGCTTTGGATATAAGGAGTTGCTTCTTCACAGAGTGCATAGGTTGACTGTGGAATTCGCACGCAAAAAGACTCGTTTGGTTCTTTTCATCTTGTTGAGTATAGGGGAAATGTGTAAGGTTTCTGGTGGCAACAGTTATGTTTCCTGACTGAATTTTTTGTTTTCTCTACAACCTAAAATAATAGAAATTAGGTAAGAGAAACAAGAGTACAGTACATTATTACAAGACAATAATGCCATGAGCTAGGGCTGGAAAATTCAGAACAGTGAAGTAGGGAACTCAACAATGGGGTGGACTCCTGAATATTTTTGTCTAGCTCCACTGACTATTGGCTTCAAGCTCAGCCAGGCATCTCGAATCCTGAAGATTAGCCCTGGAAGAGTGAGTGCCAAACAAAAAATGTTGCTGTACTGCCTAAATAAATTTGCAGGATCAGACACAAAGCTCACTGGGCCAACAAAGTAGCACACATTTTACAGAGGTATTAACTAAAGTAGGCAGCTTCTGCTGGGTTCTAACCTGGAAGCCCACTCCAAATTCAGTGCTGTTCCTTTCCCCCTTCTTGCTGGTTTTTGTCTCCTACACTCCCCTCCCAGGGCTCATTTAGATCTCCCCTCTCCTAACTCATCTTTGGAAGCCAGTCTAGTGAAGTGGATAGAGCATTGGACTAGGGCTCTGGAGACCTGGGTTCTAACCCCTGCTCCGCCATAGAAACTTACTGCTGGGTAAGTGGAGGAACCATATGCCAATCCTTGAACTTCTCACTTACCCTGAACACTCTATTAGGTGCTGTAAGTTGAAAGCAACTTGACAGCACATTGTGCACACGATTCTCCTTTCTACCGTTAGTGGCACAGATATTTCTTTCTCCTCGTTTCCTAGATCCAGGGAGCCACCTATTTTCTTATTATGCAAACCATATGGTCATGAAAGGGCTAATAAGAAATCAACCGTCCACATTGACAGGAACTTCTGTAGAAGTTCTGTACAACTTCTGTAGGAAGCAGAGTTGAGTTTTATTATCTTCTTTGCCCATAATACAGAAGAGCACAATCTTCAGCTCAAAATGGTTTCTTTATCACCTTTTCAAAGAGTTCCTGTGTCTTTAAAAGCTTCAGGAGACATCGATATTCAACAGGTCTAGCTTCCTCCAGGAATAGAGATTCCACAAAGTTCGGGATCATAACTACAATTATGCTTGACTTATGCCTACTCACTATATGCAAAATGAGAATAATCATTATGATTTGACCCCCTGGATAGGATGAGTTGTAAGAATTACTGAGCAAGTATAAGAAAAGTGTTTTATATACAGAAAACCAGAAACCACCAGAGCTTGGAAAAGTTACTTTGGGGGCTGCAATCCCAAAGGCTCAGAGCCTGTACAGCCAGTGAGGATGAGCACTGTAGCTGGGAAGATCTAAGAACTATAGTCCAAAACTGTACCATTTCCAAGCTTTATGATAAGAACTTTATAAATGCTTAGAACGTACTGTATAGGCCAGAACTAATGCTATCAAGTGCTACTCTATTTGTTGATGTGTCTGTTGTGTGATTGGTTCTGCAATGATACCACAATTGGTTTCACAAGTCATGCAACAGATACATAACTAAACATTGCCACCATTTGCACAAGAATAACTCTATGTGTATAAACCCCCATAGGATACTGGCTGTAATATTTTAAATCAGAGTTGTACGGAAATCAAGATAATACAGAAGATAGAGCCGATGCTGCTTTCCGCTATACTTGTCAATGGATCATATTTCAGAAATATTTATGTAGCACAAAAAAAGAAAGGTAACTCAGTTGCAACATCTGTGCCCTATTTAGTGAATATTACAGTTCTTGAAGGAATATATATTATTTAAAATCCATTTTTCATGTTATTCAATTTTTAATCATCAACGAGTTAGGTATGCAGGGAACATGACACTGAAAAGAAGGAAAAACAAAAGTGTTTGAATATGCTCTCAAAAAACAAAAAAAACTGCATTAAATTTGCAAATTCTAGAGGATATGTTATCAGTTTCAAGAAATGCAGAATCATAGGTCAGATAATGTGAAAGTTACAGAATGCCTGTGCTGAATACAAAAGTATGGTTGATATATTTTTAAAAAGTACGTTCTTGCTCAAAGTAAAGGGTTACTTGTCATTAAAAAGTTTGAATTCTATTTTTGTTTAGTGTTCTAGAAGACAATTGTTAAAATTCTAGATCCTTTAAATAAGGTATTGCAATCATAAAAAACAGCATTGAAAGACACTGTAGCCATTATTAACTCAGTAGTTCAAATAGTTATGCAACTTCAAAACACAGATACTTTTCTTGATGCCGTTCAAGAATCTAAAAAATTGCAGGAGGGCAACAATGAAGAAGCAACTCAACACGAAAGACTAAGAAGACATTTGCAACCATGAAAGTGTACATTCTAATGCAAATATTAATGGAAAAAGTGGGACACAAAGTGAACAAGTATGAAGAATATATATTCTGAAGTCGGACACTGTTCTTACAGAACTGAAGATCTTTTGACAATGGCTAAATAATCACTACAGTGGCATCTGGAGATGACTTGAATTTTGAGCATATGAATCTACTTTGCTCCCTAGGAATCAGAGCCCCAACAGAAAGAGTTTTCTGTGGCTAAAGAATTCATTAGGAAAACAGAGCAACCCAAATGTGATTCAAGAAATTTACGAGCAAATATGGCTTTCAAAGATGCTTATCAACTTTTGGCTGCTCTGAACAATGAAGGCTGGCTATACGGCTCCTGAATTGTCATGTTCTTGCTGAGATTGTTCGCTTTAGTCATCCTGGGGAGTTGTACTCTGTGTACCTCCAAGAGTTCATTGAATGGCTTGGGCTATAAGAAGAGGCTGCTGGATCAGTCCAAGGGCCTATGCAGTCCAGCATCTTGGTTCAACAGCAGGTGTTGTTGTTGTTGTTATGATGCTGTCAAATTGCCTCTGACTTATGGCGACTTTATGAATGAGTGCTCCCCAAAATGTCCTGTCCTCAGCTGCCCTGCTCTGCTCTTGCAGACTCAAGCCAGTGGCTTCCTTTAGGGAGTCAATCCATCTCATATTTAGTCTTCCTCTTTTCTTGCTGCCATCCACCTTTCCCAGCATTATTGCCTTTTCCAGAGAACAATGATTGAACCAAGGTACACAAAATCTCTAAGTATTTCAATGTCTTCATTGTCAACATTAAAATTGTGTAGTTCATCTCTGGTCATGATTTTTGTGTTAACATTCAGCTGCAGTCCTGCTTTGGCTTTCTTCTTTCACTTTCCCTGACAGTCGTTTCAAGTCATTGCTGCTTTCTGCTGGCAAGATGGTGACATCTGCATATCTTTTATTCTTTCTTCCACCAATTCTCACTCCATCTGAATCTAGTCCAGCTTTCCATGTGATATGTTCTAAGTACATATTGAACAAATAAGGAGATAAAAAACACCCTTGTCTGCCACCTTTGTCTATAGGAAACGATTCTGTCTCTCCATAGTCCTAATGGTAGTTTCTTGTCCACAATATAAGTTACTCATCAGGACAATCAAGCCATTTCTTTCAGAACAACCCATACTTTCTCATGATCTACACAGTCAAGGGCTTTGGTGCAGTCTATAAAGCATAGACTGATATTCTTCTGAGATTCTATGGTGCACTCCAGTAGCCATCCAGGTAGCTACCCAGGAGGTGATTCAGAGAAGTCCACAAGAAGGAGATGAGCAAAATATCCCCCTATATTTGTGTTCTCCCATAAATGGGGAACTAAAGGCATATGGATGATGGTTAGCTACCAAAAGTAGTCGTCATTGATAACAGTATTATCCATGACTACATCTTAATCATAATAATCATGTGCCGCCAAGTCAATTCTAACTTACGGTGACCCTTTCCAAGGTTTTCCAGGTAGAGAATACTCAGAAGTGGTTTACTGTTCCCTTCTTTTGGGGGAAATCCTGTGATTGTGCAGCTTGCCCAAAGCCACACAGGCTGGCTGCATTTGCAGAAGGCACAGTAAGGAATCAAACTCCCACCCTCTGGCTCCGCAGCCAGATATCTAAGCCACTGAACTATCCAGCTAGCCCTGAGAATATCTTACCCTCTTTAAAAGCTGTCCAGGTTTACAGCCATCACTGCTTTTAATGGTCGTGCGAATTCCACAGTCAACCTATGCACTCTGTGAAGAAGTAACTCCTTATATCCATCTTGAATCTCTTACCATTCATCTCCAGCAACTAATCCCAGGTTCTAGTATTATGACACAGGAAGAGAAAGTACTCTCTACCCACTTTCCCCCGCACTGTGCATAATTTTGTGCCTTCTGACAAGTCTCTCAACTTCTCCTCTGAAAAATGGAAAGAGCTCCTCACAGTGCAGCCAACAAGGATGAAATAAGAATAATAAAATGCTCTACATGGTAGAAGTGCTCTACAAGCTTCCATTATTTATAGAGGAAAAGAAAACGAGGAACTTTGAGTCTTTTGAACATTGTTCTTCAAAGAGTTATAGCACAACTGGGATACATGGACAAAAGTGCATTTAGGATGGGAAGCAACTGAAAAAAGGTACACTTTTCAGAAAAAAGATATTGTATGAAAAAAATGTATTTCTAGTACTGCTGCAACAGCAAAGTTCGTTTTTAAGACTACAACTTTCAGAAATCCCCAGAGTCGGGCTTCTGAAAGTTGTCATCCAAAAAATGTAACTTTTACCAGCTCTTGAAACCTACCAGAAGCAGCTTCTTTGTTCTCAAAAATAGAAAGTAAACTTTAAACAAAAAATGTGCTGCAATTACTGTTGGAGGTTTTTCAGCCTTGCATGCTGCCTTTAATAGGTTCGGCTGGGAGGGAGCTTTCTGGGCTGGGTGACTGTCAATCAATCCAGCAGTACCCAGTTGTTCTTCTCTGCCTCTGATTTCAAAGAGAGACGTGCCTCTCTGTTTAAGTGCCCTTTCCCCCCTTTTTCAGTACAGTTAGCAGCTAGTCATGTAGTTAGTGTGCTGTTAGTGTGCAGTTATTTAATTAGTACAGTTTTGAGAAAGTAGTCTGCAGAAGTCTGCTGGAAGCAATCAGCAGTGAGTCTGTTGAGGCCTGTTGCTCTAAGCAGTCATTTTTATATAGCATGCTGTTTTGATCTATTCAACTGTGAGTAAATGAAGGCTTTTTATTCTTTCTCTTACCAGTGTCTTAGAGGGAGTTATTGAGACTGTAAGTGCCAGTTGAGACAGTTAAGAGGTGGTCTGCTCTGGAGAACTTGCAGATAATTCTGCTGTGTAAGTCCTTGAACTTCTTAAACCAAAATTCAGAAATCTCCAACAATTACTACCCTATATTTGATCCATTTTAAGTTGCTTTGAGCACCTTTTTAACCCAAAAAGGTGGGATATAGGTATATTATGAACACATTTAGGCTGAAATCATATACCCAATTATCTGAAAGTAAGTCCCATTGAACTCAATGGAGCGTTATCCAGAGTAGACATCCTTAGAGAATAAGTTACCAAGTTCCACACATACTGTGTATCGTTCATCTGCTTCTAGGAAATCAGCATACACTTCCTGTAGAATAGCCATCTTGCTACCTAGTGACACTTAGATTGTGGAATACTATTGCACAGCCAGCAAAGAGGAGTTAAAATGTTACACATACCCAAAAGCAAGTGCCACTGAACTTTGTGGGACCTGACTCATTTATTAAGTGCTAAGAAAGCCACAGGATTGTGCAGTAAGTTGCTAATTGGCACCAAAATGTGCCTGTGCACAGTGGTTTCCACAAATTTGCCAGGAAGTTCTTTAAGGTGACCAGACCAGACTTGTCTGGATTGCCAGTGGACTACTAATTCAGTCTCCTGGTATGGAAGCATAGGAGTCTCTGTGCCATCAAGTCGGTTCTGACATACAGTGGATCTCCCAGGGTTTTCTAGATGTGAGGTATTCAGAAGTGGTTTACCAGTCTGTCCATCTGGTGGTAAGCTGGGACCTACAACTTGCCTGAAGTTGCATAAGTGTCAGGGAGCGCAACCCAATCAGCCGCACATACTTCAGATGATCCTGGCTGGCCCCTGTCCTGGAAGAAATTACTTGTTTTTCTACTAATCTCAGCAATTTTACATTTGAGTACTTCAGAAGGTTGTGGTACTCCGGTTGTCTACTGATCTACAAACCTTTCAGTGGTCAGTGAGTGCTGGTGACGTCTTTACTATTTACTTCTATTACCACTATTTATTACAGCTCTTTCAACTCCCTTCCTGAAAAAAATCAGTTCAGGCATGGGTACCTATCCTTCATCAAGAACGTGCACTGGGACTACTGCTTCTTAACTTGGCTGTAAATGATTTAGATTTAGAGGTGACCACTTATGTAGCCAGGTCTGCTGACAGCCTGAATTGATTTAGGAAGCTAAAATAAAAAGTCTTTGCAAAGATCTCCTAAAGCATCTTATTAAACTGGGTAAACAGGCAATAAAGTGGTAGTTCAAGTGGTAGTGTGCTGGCTGGATAGCTCAGTGGTTTAGATATCTGGCTGTGGCACCACAGGTTGGGAGTTCAATTCCCCATGATGCCTCCTTGGAGAAGAGTCACCCTGTGCAGTCATGGGCAAGCTACAAAGTCCCAGGGTGCCTCCAGAAGGGAATGCTAAAACCTGAGTACTCTCTACCTAGAAAACCCTGGAAAGGGTCACCATAAGTCATAATTGACTTGATGCATATTATTATTACTATTAGGTGTGAAGTAGCGCATCATGAGGTATCAATCAACCAACCAATCAATCAATTCAAACTTCATAATATATTGAGCTTGTGGACTCACTACCCAGGGCCCAATGTTCCCTCTAAGCTGTGTGGGTGCACAGGTGCAGTGTTTCGGTCAAATGGCTTCTGGTCATGACTGGAATCCCATGCGCAAACAAATCAGCAACCCAGAATGGGGCTCTCTCTGTGGTGGCCACCTCATTGTGGAACGCTGTCCTCATAAAGGAGCAACCAGCTCCTTCCCTCATTGGCTTCGGAAAACAAGGGATGACATGGTTGTTTACACAGGCCTTTCATAGCATTACCCCAACTAATTTTTTTATTATATTATTACATCTCTTTTTTGCCAACATCGCTTGTTAACTTGTGTTTGTAGTTACTATGGGGTTGGTTTTCTTCGGTTTCCTGATTTAATTTGATGTTTATTATCAAATTTTATTATCAAATTTTATTTATGCCAATGGTGTGATGTTGTAAGGTGCCCAGAGTAGTGGCCTGGCTAGATGGGCATGGCAATTAATTAATTAATTAATTAATTAATACTTGTCAATACACTGGAGTAGTTTTAGATTATTCCCATGTTCAAGCCACAACAGAATGCCACAAATACAATTCTGGTCACCACATTGAGCGAGATGAAGTGAAAAGGTTTATAACAGGCCGACCAAATGCTCAGGGGGCTGGAGCATAGGAAGCTGCCTGATACTGAGACAGAGTGTTGGCCTGCTTAGCCCAGTGTTGTTAACTCTGGCTGGCAGTAGCTGTCCAGGGTTTTAGGAAAGATTCTTTCCTATCCCTATCTGGAGATCTCTAGTGTTCCCCAGGAGTCTCCCATCCAACTGCTAAACAGCTTCAACACTGCTTGTGGCGAAATGCCTACAGGTGACGTCATTCCTGCCTGTCAGTCACAGGAGCTCTAGAGGGAGGAGCCAAGGATAGAGCAGGAGGGGCGGAACCAAGGAGACAGTTAGACAGTTGGAACCGGAGAAAGGGGGTTGAGAAGTTGGAGCTTAGAGAGAGGAGAAGAATTAGAGTGATCTGAGGAGAGAGTTAGGAAAGTGAATTAAGACCAAGGTTATTAGACTGAACAAGCAGGAATGAGAACACCTAGAATAATAGAGATATTAAGTGATTGAAAGTATATAACACAAGCCTGAATATATGTCCAGTCCTACCCAAACTTAATCCAACCCCTGTTACAGTGACTACGTGATTTACTTTGTGAAATGATTAATAATAAAAGGTTATCTGTTATTCAAACCAACTGATTCTGTAGTTCAATAAACCTGGCAATTGGCAGCACATGTGTCTAACACTCAGAGGTGGTATTAAGATAATAATACCTGGTGGCAAGTGAGAAGAATCTAGAGGGAGAGAACCTTTGTGAGGGCCACAACAAACAGAGCCACAAGGGCGATCCCCACACTGCTTATATTCCAAAATCAGAGATGATCTGGTGCATTGGGGTGGTGTGATGATTGACTAAATTACAACCTTTGGGTTGATTATGCCATGGGGGGGGGGGGGGAGCAGAAAAGCAGGCATATAAATTTATGCTTGATACAAAGTAGATGGGAAATGTATTCTTCTTCTGCCATAACCCTAGACTCCAGGTTCCTCCAATGAAATTAAATCATGGATTGGGACAGACAAATGGAAGTACAGGAGGAGCCCTGTATTCATGGGAGATCAGTTCCAAGCTCCCCCCTGCAGATGTTGAAAACCTGTGAATAATAGCAAACCCTATACATAGCATGGTCTCTGGCTCTCTCTGGTGGCCAGGTGTGACAATAGATCATAAAAATCCGTATTTCTGGGATTTTTCTTTTAATACGCTTAATATTTAATACTAGAGATGGAGGCTTTGTATTCGTGTACGATAGTGTACAAATATGAGCCCTCTGGCATAGGTGGTCAGCTTGATGAATACCCACATGCAGAAGCTGCTGGATCACTTACCGTGCGGCATGCAGTGCACATGGCCGGCATAATCTTCTGTATCCCAATCATGGCAGTAGCTCAGCTGCTGCAGCCCCGTCTCCCTGCTTGCCTGGTCATCCTGTGGCTGAGCAGGGAGACTCATCCTCCCACCCCCTTGCCAGAGTGACTGAGCGAGCAGGGAGGCCGGGCTGCAGCATCCGAGCTACTGCTGTGATTTGGATGCAGAAGATGATGCCGGCCACGCACGCGACATGGTCCGGTGAGTTCTGGGGGTGGGTGTTCATCACTCTGGCCACCTGTACTAGCAGGCTTCATATTTGTATACAAATACGAAGCCCCCATCTGTATTTAATACTGATCCCACACATGCGGGGATTCTACTGTATTACTTCATAAGAGATATTAAAATCTGGAACTTGCTGCCACAAGATGCATTGAAAGCCACCACTTTAGACAGAAGATTCAAAATAGGACTACACAGATGTGTGGCATGTCAGACTATCTCTGAACACCGGTTACTCTAGTTTGCTACCAGAAGTAGTATGCCTCTGAGTATGAGTTACTACAGGGAAACTGAAAAGCAAAGCTATTGCTTCTGACTTTCCCATAGACATCTAGATTACCATTGGGGCAAGACAAGATGCTTAGCCTGATCCAGCACAAATTTTTGTAAGTTCTCAAAATAGAAGAGACATACCTTTTGTAGATATTTGTGGCCTTCCTGGCTAGGGCTATGCAAATCTACTGAACTCCACATCAGTGGACATCATCTCTCCCATGTGCCTGTATTTTCTGTATACAGGTTGCAAAAGCCACCTTTCTGGATTGTAAGTGCCAGACTCCTCCAGCCACTATGGTGACATTGGCTGCAGGATTTTGGGAACTGTAGTCCAAAATGCAAAACTTCTCTAAGCTCTTGTTCTGTCCTCAGGTGCATTAGATCTCTGTGATTTTTAAAACTTCTTATTCTCTTTGATTATTTTTGAAATTGTACCCATTGCTTTCATGCACTAACCAAAGCACTAAGATTTTCCAGTAGGTTTTTGTAAGCATCAGAAATCCTCATAATTTTGTATACAGTATATGCTTTTTTTGGGATTTGGTCTGCAGTGATGTGGAGATTTAGATATGCAAACCGTGTCCAGCCCATGGACAATCCCAGGCTCTGCAGACAGAAACAATTCCATCATGCCTACAATTTCATTTGGATTCTTCACACGTCCTTACTCCTGACAGCTAAGCCCATTGCCCTTCTGTGACATGGAACATGCATTTCCAAGCACACTGTATATGCCCATGATATATGCTTAATTCCTTACAAACACCCCCCTAAAGTTCTTGGGCTTCTTGATTATGACATGTCTCTCCTGCTCTGTCCCTTTGCTTTACTGAGGTTTTAGCAAGCTTGCTGCAATGCAGTAGGTTTTTCACCAGTTTACTCCAGCGTATACAAACTCTGCACTGCTTTATTCTCCATGTGTTAACAGCAAATACTAATTATCTTGATAGAACAATATGATTTCTCAATAAAGGAGGTTGCTTTTTTTAAAAAAAATACAAGCCAGTCATTCAGTTAACAAAGGCTGGAAGCTATCAGTCAGACTGCATACAGGGCATGGTAATTTTGCCCATTAATTAGAGTATAGTTTTGCTCTTGAGAAATGTACTTATTAAAATTTGTGCTGAATGATGAGTTATAGGACTGTTTTGAAAACTGAGAGCTGGGTTTATTTTCCATTGGCAAAACCACTTTTTTTTCTTTTCTAAAAAAAGAGAAAGAAACAAAACCATATTATAGTTGGCTTATTTGGAAAAAAAAATCATAGATTGGATCTGAGTGCAATATAATCTCATTTATTCAAACTGCCTAGGCAGTCATCCAGAAAATTGTAAGATAATTGGCATTGCTATTATTTACAGTTATCATAATAATTTATTATCATTTTTATAGCCGTCTTCTCAATTAAAAGTTTCCTGTGGCTTTTGTTTTCGCTGCTGCTGGTATAATACTGATAGGAGTCCCGAAGCCATTCCTCTGGTGGCAGGTCTAAAACACAGTTGTCTACTCATGAGTCAGACATAGTTACATTCACAACAAGTGGTGGCACTACAGATATGGACCAGGATTAGATCTGTGAAGAAATCTTACAAAATTACTTGTTCTCACTGAGACAGAGTGTCTCAACTCATTGAGGTAGCTCGTTGGGGATTTGTTTTAAAAAACTAAACTAAAAATGCCCACATAATTTCTTGGCTCTGTGCAATCATGAGAAAATGACCACTTTTTCAAAGCCTGTCTGTTTATTTACCACCTTTCTCCCTATAGGACATAAATGACAAACACTGTCAAAAAGAGTTTGACAGTTTTCACCACTTTTCACCACTTTTCACCACTTTTCACCACAAAGGAGGACATTTCTGCATTTAATCTGTATATAAGCTATTATATGTAAATACACAAAGACGTTGTTATTACGATTCAGTGGTTCCCAAACTTGGGTCTCCAGATGCTCTTGGACTACAACTCCCAGAAATCCTAGCCAGCACAGGTAGTGGTGAAGGCTGCTGGGAGTTTTAGTCCAAGAACGCCTGGAGACCCAAAGTTGGGAACCACTGTTATAACTGAAGTATAAATACAATAAAACTCATGGGAATGCAGAATGCTAGGACCAGATGACCGCCTTAAGCCCCAAGGTGGGAGGCAAGATGGGAAACAAATTAAACAAATGAATGAATGAATGAATGAATGAATGAAGCATAGTGCTTAATAACTTTCTGAAAAATCCCTATACTGTCTATTACCTGCAGCTCACTGCATGTGGCTACATGTGGGAGATAAATAGCATCCATTGTATATGTAATATTTTAACTTCATTAAAATAAATGCACAGGGTATTAAGCCACAGAATGAATTGTCTTGAATGAATTATTACTTGAAAAGAGTAATTTATTTTTAATTCACTAATTTGTGTTTATTCCTTAAATTTATTACTTTTTTGCTGGGAGACTCATGTACCATGACATGACTTTGCAATAACTATGGCAGACTTTGTACAATAAATTCTGAAAAATGGTCATAGTTGGCTTTAGGTATTTCAGGTCTTCATTCTAACAGTTTGAATCAGTCCATCCTAAAACAGATCTCTTTGTACTTAGATAAGACATGACTAAGCCAGATACCGCACAGCTCCTAAGATGTCAGCTGTAGCACAAAGGTTCTTTGTATTATGTCCAGTGGGTATCTTAAGGGGTGGGGGAAGGCTCAGCAGAAGCTATGCTTTCAACATTCTGGGCCAAAATCTAGTAATAAGTCACAACTGCAGTAGGCCCACTGAATGAAAAGGAGAGTCAGTGGAGTTGACTCACCAGATCCCCACTGATTCAATGGGTGTTCTCTAATTACTGATTACTACTGGATTTCAGCCACTAGGTGAGTTGTCAAAATATGTTAATAATATACAAATACAGTAACAGTGCCCAACACCATAATACTGATTGTGGTCCAATAAAAAGTATCACTCACTCTCTCAGCTGGTCTTCACAATGTCACCAACCTCCTTTCCCCTCTCTGTTTTGCTCTTGCCTAGTTATCTGCTTTCTCTCTCCTGTGGAAATGTTAACAACAGAACTTAACACCAAACATAACCCATAAATTACTGCACGTTAGCTGTAACCACATGCCCAAGATCCTCAAAGCCAATGAATGTTTTGAATGTTTTACTCATTAATCCTGTATTTCATTCTGTATTTCATTTTTTTCTGAAGAAGTGGACTTGATCTACAGAAGCTCACGTTGAAATACAATAGTCTTCAAGATACAACACGTTTTTGTCCTTGTTTTGTCTTGTTTTGTTTCTTTGAGTTTTGGCTGATATGCTTGTACAGACTAACATGGCTACTACTTCTTACATTTGTGTAATCTTGGGAACCCCACATATTTTCCCTTGTTCTTTCTGTAATCATACAGTTAGTCATTCTTATCCTGAGGCAGTGGCAACATGCAGTTTTGTTACCTATAAAGAGAGAGTGCTAGAACTCAATTGTATAATCAGCGTAAATTGGAGAGGATTTTTTTTAAAAGCCATATGGCACAGATAGCTATATTTTTGGACTCTTTAATTGAAGCCCCACACTTGTAGGGATGAAAAGGCTAGCCAGTGGAACCATTATAATTTTTCCAAATGTATTGCTTCTTATTATCTAATGTTTCTATAGAACAGCACAGCATATTAAGCATCTCACCTGTGCATTCCTTAAATACCAAAGTTATGGATCTATGAGAACGCTCACAGAACTAGAACAATATGGTATAGAAAAGGATCGAAATAAAAGGAAGGGAATAACTTCAGTAATATATAAACATTTGGTTGAGAAAGCATTTCCCAGGGTTATGGGATCTAAAATAACATGGGAAACTAATTTGAATATCAGTATATCAGAGAAAGAATGGATGGAAACATGGACTACATATCCATATAAATCAATATCAGTCAAAGTGAAAGAAATGGTTTTGAAGGTAGTCTACAGATGGTATTGGTACCCCACAAAATTATACAAAATTAATGGAGAAATCTCAGATAGGTGCTGGAGAAACTGTGGAAGTAAAGGCACACTAGAACATATGTGGATCTCTTGCCCCAAAGTGGAAGCATATTGGCGGGAAATAATTAAATGGATAGAAACATTGTTGAATCAAAAAATAATTAAAAATGAAGCTTTATTATTATTTTCAATATTTAAGGACGGAAATGAAAAATTATTCAATAAAGACCTAATTGCACATCTTATTGGTGCAGCAAGAGTTGAAATTGCACAAAAGTGGAGAAATGCTCAAGATCTTTCAGTAAAAAAAATTGAGACCAGAATCTGGCAAATGGTCCTGATGGAAAAGCTGACCAATCAAATTAAAATATAGAGAGGGGAAATAAAACAGGATAAATTTATGAAAACCTGGCAACCATTATTAACATATGGAATTAGCTCAAGAAAAGAAGAATGTGATATGGGAAGTAATTTGGATTGCTGGCATGTAATATTTGAAAAAGAATTAATTAATTATGTTAAAATATGAACTAGTGGCTGTATAAAGAAAGACAATCTACTGAAAGAATATGTAAGTAATGTGATAGTATTGTACTACAATTCTAACTTGCATTGTCATACTATGGATGTTAATAAAATTTAAAATTATTATTTTTTAAAAAAACCCTGTGCATTCCTTAAAAATGCAAAATGCCAAGGTGGTGGTGGTGGTGGTAGTAGTAGTATTAGTAGTAATGTACCATCAAGTTGCCCCAGACTTATGGTGACCCCATGAATGAATGATTTCCAAAACATCCTGTCCTCAGCCCTTGTAGACTTAAGGAGTCAATCCATCTTGCATTTCTTCTCTTTTCCTGCTGCCTTCAACCTTTCCCAGCATTATTGGCTTTTCCAGAGAATCTTGTCTTCTCATGAACCAGCCAAAGTAGGACAGCTTCAGTTTCAGCATTTTTGCCTCCAGAGATGAAGGACAGAAAAAAATGTGGAGTAGGAAACCCTTTAAATCAATAGTAAGATGCATTTCCTCAAATGGTAAGATGCATTTCCTCAACTATGGTAAGATGCATTTCCTCAAATGGGCACACAGATGGTATTATATCCCATTGAAACTGAATCATATAAGCAAAAACTTTGACCAAACTGTTGGAGAGGCTGCACAGAAATAGGTAGATATTTACATTCCTGGTGGCACTGCTCTAGAATAAATAATTTCTGGATCAAAGTGTTTAAAAATATGAGAACTATAACATCAGAAAGTATGGTTATGAATCCAGCATTGAGATTAACGAATATATTCTTAGATTCCAATGCACTGTCACACCATAAAGAGCTAATTACTTTTTTGTGTCTAACAACTGGATAAATAGTTATTCAACATTGGAAAACAGTTGTAGAAATTTCATTGACTGCTTGGGAATCAAGGGTATGGAAATGAGCTTGGATGGAAAAACTCACTGCCCACTCACAACTGAGGTACCAGAATGGTACAAACTGACTTCTTTTCATTCAGTATTTTAATAAGTGTAATACAATTTGATGTGCGTACTATGCAGGGTATGATGGTTTGTAACTATTTTATGGTTTTGCATATTGTATCTTATTAACATTTTAATAAAAAAATAAAAAAACATTTTTGCCTCCAGAAATAGTTCAGGCTTGATTTGACCTAGGATCCACTTGCTCATCTTTCTGGCAACATGAGGAAAGACTTTGTGGCTTAGTTCCCAAGACAATGGTAATCCTGCACCTTGGCTGGGTATTTTAGCTTTGTGGATCATGTTCTCTGTGGGTCAAACAATACACTCCAGATAGCTCTTCATTTGATGAGGGAATTCCTTAAGTGTTGAGATGAGTCTGATTGTCACAGCACAAGCTTTTCATACTGCCTATAGTTTGCAAATGCACTTGCTCTGTTTTACATCTGGTCACTGACAGTGAAGCATTGACTTTATTTGCAGGTATGATAGCTCAGACATGAAACTCTCATTGAATCACTTGTTTAGAATCCTAACATGATTCCACTTGCTAAAGACATGCTATCTCTTACTGTTTGACCCTATGGCACCCCATGGCCCCTGGTCATTTTCAATTCTCAGGTTATAGATGCTCCTGTTCTTCCAAATTGTCTCTTTGTCTACAACCATCCATCACAGTGCAGGGAATCCATTTAATCATAGCCTCTGTCATTCAGAGGACACAAGGCTACAGGATAAACAGTAGCTGACTAGCTGAATAGCCTCTTCATTCCCTAAAAAATACTCTCCAATTACAGTCATTTGTATTTTCAATTTTTCAGGCCCTCAGATTCATTTCAGGTAAGCAGATAGAAAAAAGAAATCATATAGTGATTCAACATATCTGGGCCCCAGAAGAGAAACAGGCAAACAGACAGATGGAAGAGGAAAGACTGACAGCACTTAAGCTTAAAACAGAACTTGCATGTAAATGGTTACAAATAAGTAGTAGCAACTTGTCCCTTTTCCCAATTATGACAGTATAATTACATTGCAATTGTAATTTCACAATGTCTGAAATCCTGTAGCTTAAAGTAACAAATCATGACTAGATTAAGTCCACTGAACCAGCTGCCATTGTCAGTTCCTTTGATTCAATGGGCCCACCTTAGTTGTGACATATAGGCAAACAGACATTGTGATCTACTACACTAAGCAATGGACTTTCAGCCAATATTTCACCCCTTTTATAGTGTAACCATAACTTCTTGGTTACTTTTTAAATTAGAGGATATGGAGGATAAATGTTGCATAGATCCACTGCTGGCTTGCTTATTTATTTATTTATGTATTTCCTGCCCGATTAGCATAGAAGCACTCTTCTGGGTGATTCAACAACAAATTAAAACATACATTAAACAAAGAATAAACAGTAAAATTAAAATCATGGTGCATCTTGTGCTGCCACACACTTTGTTGGGGGTCTTGACATAACAATAAAATACAACAAGAATAATCACGTGCTGTCAAGTTAATTCTGACTTATAGTGGGTTTTCTAGGTAGAGAGGACTCAGAAGGGATTTACCAGTCCCTTCTTCAAGGGAATCCCTGGGATTGTGCAGCTTGCGCACAGCTACACAAACTGGCTCTTTTCCCAGGAAGCACGGTGGAAAACCGAACTCCCAAACCTCCGGTTCCGCAGACAGATACTTAAACCACTGAGCTATCCAGCCAGCTTCAACAATAAAACAGGAGGAAAATTAGCAGTAACACCTTCCAGCCCCCTTCATTCTTCCTTTTTTAAACCTTTTTGAAAATGTAAACATTCTTTCTTTTGATGGAAACACCACACTTCCTTCATTCTTTTTCATTGGGAGCTCATTGCCACGGCTCAAAGCAGAGTGGATGGGAGATGGTGCCATATACCCCAAGTGCTGAAATGTCTATTTATTATTCTGCATTGGTCAGGGGTTTGTATTGTTCAGGCAGTTACACTGTGTGTGTTTCAATGTCTTAACTGTCAGAGCAAGATGACAATGGAACCAATTACTTTGGGATGTGGTGAGCACTCCAACGTTGGAGGCATTCAAGAGAAAAATTGGACACCCATCGGTCTGATCTGCTTTGATTTGGATTCCTGCATTGAGTAGGGGGTTAGACTCAATGGCCTTGTGGGCCCCTTGTGGGCCCCTTCCAACTCCATTATTCTATGTCACAGGTAATGTATTACAGAGCAACAAGTTAACTTTAATAATTTTCTTTTTGGTGGAATTATAGGTGCATAACATTGTTACTTTAAGGATATGGAGAACAAGGCCCTGCAGTGTTATTTCTCTGCAATGAAAAATGGTTTTCCCCATCCCTTGTTGGTTAGAGTGCAGCCTATGTGACTCTCCCCAGTCCTGTTTCTTTTTCCTAAACAAAATCCCAGTTGCATATGTCGCCATGTGGCTTCTTTGTCACCATAATAACACTACAGCAAATCTGGCAGAAGTGACAACAATGTCCAGCATGTGCCCCTAGAGTTACACCATTAGATCCTTCCTGCATTCCTACCCATTTCTCACTTTTGTTGTTTAGTCGTTTAGTCGTGTCCGACTCTTCGTGACCCCATGGACCAGAGCCCGCCAGGCCCTCCTGTCTTCCACTGCCTCCCGAAGTTGGGTCAAATTCATGTTGGTTGCTTCGATAACACTGTCCAACCATCTCATCCTCTGTCGTCCCCTTCTCCTCTTGCCTTCACACTTTCCCAACATCAGGGTCTTTTCCAGGGAGTCTTCTCTTCTCATGAGATGGCCAAAGTATTGGAGCCTCAGCTTCAGGATCTGCCCTTCCAGTGAACACTCAGGGTTGATTTCCTTCAAAATGGATAGGTTTGTTCTCCTTGCAGTCCAGGGGACTCTCAAGAGTCTCCTCCAGCACCACAATTCAAAAGCATCAATTCTTCGGCGGTCAGCCTTCTTTATGGTCCAGCTCTCACTTCCATACATCACTACTGGAAAAACCATCGCTTTGACTATGCGGACCTTTGTCAGCAAGGTGATGTCTCTGCTTTTTAAGATGCTGTCTAGGTTTCTCATCGCTTTCCTCCCAAGAAGCAGGCGTCTTTTAATTTCGTGGCTGCTGTCACCATCTGCAGTGATCATGGAGCCCAGGAAGGTAAACTCTGTCACTGCCTCCATATCTTCCCCTTCTATTTGCCAGGAGGTGATGGGGCCCGTGGCCATGATCTTAGTTTTTTTGATGTTGAGCTTCAGACCATTTTTTGCACTCTCCTCTTTCACTCTCATTAAGAGGTTCTTTAATTCCTCCTCACTTTCTGCCATCAGAGTGGTATCATCTGCATATCTGAGGTTGTTTATATTTCTTCCGGCAATCTTAATTCTGGCTTGGGATTCATCCAGTCCAGCCTTCCGCATGATGTATTCTGCATATAAGTTAAATAAGCAGGGGGACAATATACAGCCTTGTCGTACTCCTTTCCCAATTTTGAACCAATCAGTTGTTCCATATCCAGTTCTAACTGTTGCTTCCTGTCCCACATATAGATTTCTCAGGAGATGGATAAGGTGGTCAGGCACTCCCATTTCTTTAAGGACTTGCCATAGTTTGCTGTGGTCCACACAGTCAAAGGCTTTTGCATAGTCAATGAAGCAGAAGTAGATGTTTTTCTGGAACTCTCTGGCTTTCTCCATAATCCAGCGCATGTTAGCAATTTGGTCTCTAGTTCCTCTGCCCCTTCGAAATCCAGCTTGTACTTCTGGGAGTTCTCGGTCCACATACTGCTGAAGCCTGCCTTGGAGGATTTTGAGCATAACCTTGCTAGCGTGTGAAATGAGTGCAATTGTACGGTAGTTGGAGCATTCTTTAGCACTTCCCTTCTTTGGGATTGGGATGTAGACTGATCTTTTCCAATCCTCTGGCCACTGCTGAGTTTTCCAAACTTGCTGGCATATTGAGTGTAGCACCATAACAGCATCATCTTTTAAGATTTTAAATAGTTCCACTGGAATGCCATCTCCTCCACTGGCCTTGTTGTTAGCCATGCTTTCTAAGGCCCACTTGACTTCGCTCTCCAGGATGTCTGGCTCAAGGTCAGCAACCACACTATCTGGGTTGTTCGGGACATCCAGATCTTTCTGGTATAATTCCTCTGTGTATTCTTGCCACCTCTTCTTGATGTCTTCTGCTTCTGTAAGGTCCCTACCATTTTTGTCCTTTATCATGTCCATCTTTGCACAAAATGTTCCTTTAATGGCTCCAATTTTCTTGAACAGATCTCTGGTTTTTCCCTTTCTATTGTTTTCCTCTATATCTTTGCATTGTTCATTTAAGAAGGCCCTCTTGTCTCTCCTTGCTATTCTTTGGAAGTCCGCATTCAATTTTCTGTAACTTTCCCTATCTCCCTTGCATTTTGTTTCCCTTCTCTTCTCTGCTATTTGTAAGGCCTCGTTGGACAGCCACTTTGCTTTCTTGCATTTCCTTTTCTTTGGGATGGTTTTTGTTGCTGCCCCCTGTACAATGTTACGAGCCTCCATCCATAGTTCTTCAGGCACTCTGTCCACCAGATCTAGTTCCTTAAATCTGTTCTTCACTTCCACTGTGTACTCATAAGGGATTTGGTTTAGATTATACCTGGCTAGCCCAGTGGTTTTTCCTACTTTCTTCAGTTTAAGCTTGAATTTTGCTATAAGAAGCTGATGATCAGAGCCACAATCAGCTCCAGGTCTTGTTTTTGCTGACTGTATAGAGCTTCGCCATCTTTGGCTGCAGAGAATATAATCAATCTGATTTCGGTATTGCCCATTTGGTGATGTCCATGTGTAGAGTCGCCTCTTGTGTTGTTGGAAAAGAGTGTTTGTGATGACCAGCTTGTTCTCTTGACAGAACTCTATTAGCCTTTGCCCTGCTTCGTTCTGAACTCCAAGGCCAAACTTACCTGTTGTTCCTTTTATCTCTCGACTCCCTACTTTAGCATTCCAGTCCCCTAGAATGAGAAGAACATCTTTCTTTGGTGTCAGTTCTAGAAGGTGTTGTAGGTCTTCATAGAATTGGTCAATTTCAGCCTCTTCAGCATCGGTGGTTGGTGCATAAACTTGGATTACTGTGATGTTGAGAGGTCTGCCTTGGATTCGTATTGAAATCATTCTATCATTTTTGAGATTGTATCCCAGTACAGCTTTCCCCACTCTTTTGTTGACTATGAGGGCTACTCCATTTCTTCTACGGGATTCTTGCCCACAATAGTAGATATGGTAATCATCTGAATTGAATTCGCCCATTCCCGTCCATTTTAGTTCACTGACGCCCAGGATGTCAATGTTTATTCTTGCCATCTCCTGTTTGACCACATCCAACTTACCAAGGTTCATAGATCTTACATTCCAGGTTCCTATGCAGTATTCTTCTTTGCAGCATCGGACTTTCCTTTCACTTTCAGGCGCGTCCACAGCTGAGCGTCCTTTCGGTTTTGGCCCAACCGCTTCATTAGCTCTGGAGCTACTTGTACTTGTCCTCCACTCTTCCTCAGTAGCATGTTGGACGCCTTCCGACCTGAGGGGCCCATCTTCCAGCGTCATATCTTTTAGCCTTTTGTTTCTGTTCATGGGGTTTTCTTGGCAAAGATACTGGAGTGGCTTGCCAGTTCCTGCTCCAGGTGGATCGTGTTTAGTCAGAACTCTCCACTATGACCTGTCCGTCTTGGGTGTCCCTGCACGGCATAGCCCATAGCTTCTCTGAATTACTCAAGCCCCTTCGCCACGACAAGGCAGCAATCCGTGAAGGGATTTCATTTCTTACTAGCCTCTTCTAAAAACAACAATCCATATTGCGAGTGTCCTCACAGTTTCTTCAGCACTGCCTCATGGAAATACCAATGATATAATCTTTGAAGCCAAACTTCTAGAGCCATAGCATGAGAGTGCTCCTGCTCGTTTTGCTGAAGAAGCCACACAGAAAGAAGACCTATGATTAGGCATTCTACAACGTCACCATATGCACTGTTGCATAAGGGCGGTATTAGGGCTTTGAGCAGGGGTATGCTACATGTAGTCATTTCCTGCATTTTGCCCCAAAGGGCCCAAATGTGGCCCCAGCATCCCAAAATTGATTTAAAAAAAAAAAGTGCTCAAAAGTCCCTCAGTGCACAATCATGAGCATGGAAAGCATCTTGCCATGTCTTAGGGCTCACAGCATGCCTGGGACTCTCCCTCCAATGTCTTAAAACTCTGGCCAGTAGAGGGAGCAAGGGGGCTTTTTCCTGTTAAAAAGGAAATACTGTACAAGTAAAAAAAAATATCAAAGGAGTGGTTTGAGCTCCGAGTACAACTCGGTCAGGTCAAGGAATGTTCATGATCAGGCCTCAGACCTCTGGAGGTTGCCAACTCATGCCTGGTTTAGAGCCTGCAAAAGTGATTGCATAACAGACTGCCAGCAGTGGGTATTCTCAGATGGGAAGAGCCATGCATAAACACAACTGACATTCTTATGCACAACTTTCTTTTAGAACCCAATATCATACATATTTATTATAAAACTGCAAAAAGCTCTTTAGTTAAACTTCTGACTTATGTTCATCCCTGCTCAGCAGTACACTTTTCATCGTTCTGTTGGACATGTGTTATGTACTTGATGACTGCTGATCAATGACCTTCCATGTATTTCAGATTTCCAGCTAAGAAGATCTGGCAGTTTTGCACTGTTTGTGACTTCTGTCTAAAAGCACAACAGCTGAAGTTGTCCTTTTAGCTGCCTGAAGTTCTAAAATGTCTCTATTTCATGACAGTTACCCTAGATTCAAGTTGAAATTGGCACTTACTTATTTTATACTACAGCTATTTGTTGTTTCCATCACAGCTTCTCTCAAACACTGATCACAAATACCTGAAACAACAGCAACAACCCTGTGCCCCTTTTGTTTGATGGACAAGTACATTTCAAACTCCACCAGAAAGCTCAGGATTAGGGTGGCTATGCGCTCTGCTGAACTTGGAGCAGTTACTTTTTTGAAACAATGACTCCCAGAATCCCCTGGTCAGCATGGGAACTGTAGTCCAAAGAATCAGAAAGTTGCTTTTTACTGAATCAACCCAGGAGTGCATCTAGCTGAGCTTTGTCACTTAATTTTTGAAACCAAGCTCCTAGAGCCATAGCATTAGAGTGCTCTTGCTCATTTTTACTGTCTTAAAACTCTGCTCTGAAGGATTTCAGGCAGGAGTTTTTCCTCCCCTTAGCTATAAACTGGGCTCCTAAAACCATGCTTTACCAGAGAGACATGAATAATCTCCAGTATAGTACCCAATATCCCCAACAGAATCCCATTCAAAGACTAATGGGATTTTTAGTAGGAATGGGGTTTTTGGACTTACTGGACTACAAACAGCATAATTCTGCATTTTGCGAGTTCTACCTATAGACACCTTACAAACACCTAAATGTGATGTAGAAAAGGGACTAAATTGTAGGCTTTGAGGCTTAGCTGGGCTATACTCCACCTAGGCTTCATGCTCGAAAAGAAAACTCCCAGCCAGCACCAGGCCAGGAACAGGAAGCTTGGGTGGACCCTACTAAGTTTCTGAAACTGCACAAGACCAGAGTGTTTCACTGGTATGGTGGTAGGTTTTGATTCAACTTTTCCGAACTCTCCCTATGTTACTCTCTCAACTGCTGGCAGTCGTTTGGTCCATGGCCATCAGAACTGTGAGATCTGTGGCATCTCATCCCCTTAGATTTCAGGGTCAAAACTTAAGACTGAAGGAAGGTCATTATGATGTCACAGAGGCAGGGCAGGCAAAGATTGGAAGAAGGTCTGGAAATAATTCTCGGCCATGATGGGAATATGGATCTTAGAATCCAGATAGACCTGGCTAACCGGGACACATGATAACTTGGCTCACCTTCATTGGCTTCCCGTCAGTTTCCGTGCTCAATTCAATGTGCTGGTTATGGCCTATAAAGCCCTTAATGGTTTAGGACCCTGATACTTGTCAGAAAGCCTCTCTCAGAAAACACCTACCCATTTCACCTGCTCCTCTCAATGGAGGTAGGAGACCCTGATATATCCTCCACATTGGTTTCAGACTAGGGGGAAGTGAAACCAACATGGAGGATATATCAGGGATCTCCTATCAACTCTCCTCGGACTGAAAAAGCTACTTGGACAAGTAGTGAAACGTTTCAACCTAATAAGAAAGAAGTCCAGTTGCCATGACTCAACTTCCAGATATGTGTATAATACGACCAATGATCAACTAGGGTGGCCATCTGCCCATTTTTTATGAAAAGAGATGAAGGCTAGAATCCTGCTGGTGATTTCCTTGTTCATAGGCTATAATGAGTAACTCACTGTAGCAAACAGTCATATTACAAGGCCTGTGCCCAATGTAGAGCAGGCATGTACCTAGCTATGCAATTGGTGCCTTGTCAGATGGTGGTAAATTGCCGTGGTGAGTTACGCAATTTAACTTACACATGCATCAAGTGGCAGCAGGATTCTGGCCAGTATGCACCATCAAAATCCAGGACAAAAGAGGGCAGAGTTAGATAAAATTTGCATACCCTGATAATATATGTACAGATGCAGATATAGAAATCATTACTGTAATTGAAATAGAAATGTAACTTCTCTCATCATAGCTGTGAAGACTATGTTTCATTGACCTGCCAGTTTGCTACTCACCCTACAGGAAAAAATAGATGAGGAATTTTAAGGTGTATGTTTTCTTTTCACAGTGTTCTTGATTATTACGCCAGAATGGAACTTGACAGCTCTTGAAACATAGGATGTCTCCATCAGAGGACTACCTTCTAACAGCTCCTCAGAGACCTGTCTCCTGTAAATTAGGACAGATGGCCATTTTAAGATCAGCTGACCATCTGGGTGGGTTATGTGAGGCTCCCTTAAGTCACACCTGCACATGTTACTCATTCACACATGTACAATATATCTTAATACTACAGCCTGTAATCAGCAAGGAATTGCCACAGGTGTGTGACCCATCCTATAGAGAAATTCAGCATGACAGGATTGGAATCTCATGCCAAAATCTATTGAAATCCACAGAATTCCCTTTATTGATTTAGCAGACACAGTGCTAGGCTAAAAAAAAAGCTCATACTAAACTGCCGAACAACTTGGCTAGAGTAGCAATCAATTGAGTAGCAATAACTTAAATCTCTCTCTAAATTTCTCTTGGTTTAGCAATGTCCCTCCTAAACAGCCATACCAGTGAGTACAAGACACATGCTGATAACAAGATTTTTGCTATTTAGAGAGCCAGCCGTAAACCTGTGGGTCACACTTTTAAACTCGGCAGCTGCTGTCAGTCCTGGAGAAACGTTATGTGTTACCAATTTGTAAAGCTGTACAGAGTAGATCTTTGGATGGAGCTTGGGGGACAGAAGGTTCAGCCAACCAAACAATGAAATGAGCTTTCCTTTGAAAATTAAAATAATTCCCTCACTAATGATTTAGAAGGAAGTGGGAAGGAATTTACTCCTTTATCTTTTTTCCCCTCCTCTTGGAAAATATTCAGTCCATTCTACCTCTTCTCAGTTTTCTGTCTTCAACCTAAAAAGGACACACACACACAAATGCACACTGCATGCCATGGTCACCAGGGATGAAGGTTCATGAGTTGCGAGTCGTCATTGAGTCCAACTTAAAGTCACACCAGTGACTTGACTTGGACTTGACTCAGTTTTTGTTTTTGTTTTTAAAGACTCAGACTTGACTCGCAACTCGGGCGTATTTTTCTGAGTCACATTGTCAAGTCCCTATTAGGGATGGGTCTCCCTACCTGCTCCTGCTGATGACAATGCTGTGGCCACCATCCTCAGAGGCAGCAGGCCTGGCTGCCTTCACTCACACACCTGCCGCCCAGCTGATAGGCTGGCACATGCACAGAAACAGGGGCCAGCTCCGGGAAGAGAAGTTGGCCTGCTGTCTCTGAACATCTGCATGTGCCAGCCCAGCTTCCCTTCCAGGTCTGCTGTCTGTGCATGTGCCCCAATTTGAGACTTGGACTCAAGGCATGGGTCTTGGGAGTCAGACCCCCAAGACTCGAACTTGGAACTCAGACCTGAAGACTTGTACTCAGACCTCGGACCAGAAGACTTGCCAACATCCCTGATACTCACTGAGAAGCTCCCACAGGAAGATGTGACCCTTTAATTATTATTATTATTTCTTAATAATGTCTGAAAACCTTATCATTTCCTCACGTTTTTCTGTAAGGGCAATATTATTTTGATTGCATAAAGCAAAGCATGCTGCTTATATACTGCCCCATAGTGCTTCAAGCACTCTCTGGGCAGTTTACAAGTTAATTATGCAGGCTACACATTGCCCCTCCCCAGCGATCTGGGTACTCATTTTACTGACCTCGGAAGGACAGAAGGCTGAGTCAACCTTGAGCCGGCTACCTGGGATTGAACCCCAGGTCGTGAGCACAGTTTTGGCTGCATTGCAGCAGTTTAACCATGGCGCCAAGATCTATACTCAGAAAATGAGCTCACCGTTAATAGGTAGGATATCGTTATTACTTAGCTTCTGCATTGCTATCATTTCTTCATAGTCCGAACACTTCTAGAGAAATATTGAATTTGTTACCAGTCTTACCCATGCTGTACTTCCAAAGGAAACCTACACCAGAAGGATGGCTCTGCTCTTTCCCCCACTTGGGAAAGAAGAACCAGCATAACAGTAATAACATCTCTAGATGGAGTTACATTATTGGTGAGTTGTGTGTGGTTTTTTTTAAAGCGGCACTTCAAGCAGAAGAGAGTGTTTTTTCCTTGTCCATATGAAAAATGACAATAGCTGAGATAATGAAGTAGGTCTTGGATCTCATCCCATTTATCTCATTGGCATTCTTCTCCTTTCTTTGTGTTCATCAACTTGTGAAATAGTGCCATGTAATAGAAGATAAAAATGTGTACGTAGCACAGGATATTCTCCGATACATGCCATGAGGGAATGCCTCTGTATTTCGTGTGTGGTCATCTTATCTACTTTTATTCCAGAAAGTTCCCTGAGGAAGCATCTCAGCTACTGATGTAATATCTACTTTCACTTTCACCAGTAAGAATGAACATTTCAAAGGTTTACTCTTCCTTCTGTGTAACAGTGAACAAAAATTTTGTGTGGGTTTTTTTGCATCTTGAGACTTGAACATGTGCACATGCTTTTGCACAAAATAAACAATAAATTGTTCATACTTTGTATATTCTCTACCTTTATTATATTTATTTACCCATTCATTAGTCCATCTTTCTAGTTGTATATAATTCAACCATGAAATGCTCCTATTCTGAAGAGTTTGTTTCATTTGATCTGTCGATCTCATTTTATACAACCAATCTTTCAATCTAATCCTCCTCTGTTCTGAGTAAATACCATCCATTGAAAAACGTTATTGGCTTAAATGGCATATGTGGCCTATATATTAGTTTTGCAACTGGCAGACCTCCACAAAACCCCCAGTGTCCATCTCTACCACCAGTTTTTGGAACAAAAACATATTTTCTGCTGCTCAGGAACCAAGAATGGTCATTTTTGCTTCAAACTGGTCAGAGAGCAACTGGCATCATGCAACCTTCCAGGAACCACAAACCCCAACCAGGGGTTGTTGTCCAAGCATTTCTGATTTGGATTTTCCGGTTGCATTTCTGGCTGTTTCTGAAGCTGGTGTGGCCCATGGGAGGTGCTAGCTGGGGCTGAAAAGCTTGCTAAAAGTAGCCCACTCAGATGTAAAGGAAGGACTGTAGTGCAAGAGGGCACAATACTTGCTTTGAACAGATTCTGCCTTTGGCATCTCCTGCTAATGCTGGAAAAATCTTTGCCTGAAAACCTGGAGTTGCTGTTGCCAGTCTAAATGTGACAACACTGGGCTAGAGAGGCTAATGGTTGGACTTAGTCTAATGCAGCTCCCTATATTCTAAAGTCTTTTGCTATCTCCCTCACCCTGAATTAATTCCAGCTTCTTTGTGACTAGCTTTCCCATGAACCATTTGCATTTGAGCTTCCAAACACAATCAAATCTGCTTCAGGTAGCAGAAAATAAGCCAGTGGTCCTCTGCATCTGAGAAGAAAACTCAGATCAATTTATGTGTCTATCTCCCACCTTCCAAATATCAGCTCATAGCTTCCTGTACTGCTTTCCAAAGGTACGATTAGCCTGCATAATAGGGCAGCCCTGATTAGTGATTTTTCCCCCTTTTTAATTTTTTTTTTTAAGCTATGAGAAATTTAGAGAGAGAGAGAGAGAGAGAGAGAGAGAGAGAAGTCCGTGGACAGACTGTGTCTGGTATAAAGGACCAATTACAGGGAGAAATAGAGAAATAGGAGTGTACAAAGTGGGAAGACTTTATTTTGCTAGAAGCAGCTGTGAATGGGTGCCGCATCTTGGCTGAAAACTTGCTTACTGCTACCCCCTACTTGGCATTACTGAAACATACACTTTGAGAGAGCATAACTAGTACTCAGGAAGCTAGAGTTATATACAGCCTTTTAGCCTTCATCATTGAAATAATGAGAAAGTAGAGGTGTCGGGGACTCCGAGGGTCATAGAATCCCACCCTCTGTTGAAGCAGGAAATACACAGCAAAATAGAAAACTGCTTTCTACAGCATCCCAGAAAACTCTGGTCTTCAAGATATTCTCAGCCTATAGTCCTATAGTTAAGAAAGGCAGTGATGAGGAACAGTGCAAGTTCCAGAAGAAAGAAACATCTGATTGGGCCACAGTTGCCCACCCCTGTTGAAAAGAAATGGACTCACTGATCTACCTACTTCATTTATTGCCTACACACTGATGCAGGTACTTTTAAACAAGTCATGTGTTGCCATGGCTGTACTGTATGGTACTGTATAGTTGTAGTTAGCCAGCTGGATAGCTCAGCAAGTTAGGTAACTGGGTTGGGAGTTTGATTCGCCGCTGTGCCTTCCAGTAGAAGAAGCAGCCTGTGTGGCCTTGGGCAAGCTGCACAGACTCAAAGCAAAGAAGATGGGAGTGGTAGACCACTTCTAAGTACAGTGGAACCTCTACTTACGAACTTAATCCATATTGGAATGGTGTTCTTAAGTTGAAACGTTCTTAAAAGAAGCAAAATTTCCCATAGGAATGCATTGAAAACGGATTAATCCGTTCCGGCTGTTTTTTGTTCTTATGTAGAGGCGCGTTCGTACGTTGAAGCATTAGTTCCCATAGGAACTAATGCAAAGCCGGTTAATCCGTACTCTACCACTAGGGGGAGAACTGTTTTTTTTAACCTAAGATGACCTAAGGTTAAAAAAAGGGCAGGAAAGTTTTTTTTCCGTTCTCAAGTAGAAGCAAAATTTAGCGAACGGAGCTGTTCTTAAGTTGGATCATTCTTAAGTAGGGACGTTCTTAAGTAGAGGTTCCACTGTACTCTGTACCTAGAAAAGTCTGGAAAAGATCACTATAAGTTAGAACTGACTTGCTGGTACATGATTGTTTATTTATTATTATTAGAGTTACAGATTCCCAAGTAGTTAGTGTTACAGTTCTGATATTAAAAGTAACCTTTATTTCTTTATTTTAAATTAACTAAAATAGCTACATATAATTCCATTTTAAAAAACTGAAACAGTACAAGCTGCTGTCCTGTGTCACAAATCTCACCTAACTAGTGGGATCTCTCTGACTCCCATAAATATACAACTTTACTTCTTTTGCAATGTAATTAAATCTGTTGTAGCTGTGCCACGAAGAGAGAAAAGTGCAAAGCTTGGTAACTTTACTCCAAAATCCGCATGCTGGCTGGGGCCTTTTGGGAGCCGTAGTCTTAAAAAAGAAAAGAAAAGAAAATAATTTCTAACCTCTGGAGGTTACCCTTTCTTATGTATCTTACAGCTGCAATTTGGATATGTCTTCGTTATTAGAAAAGGAATGAAGTATAAGTAACTCATTATTTGTAACTATTTACTTCTGAACTCTGTGATTGATTGAAAACTACAGCTACACAATGAGAAAAATGTGATTTTCACTCACTGTGAAATCACATCTGGGAAATCGCTTTGCAAATTTGCATTAAGCAGCCACACAGAGAGAGACAGAAGGAAATTGACAAAGAACCTTGTTTGCAGCTTATTAATGGAGCTCTCCCATAGTCCTCCTGATTTATGGGAGGCATGGCTACAGAAGGACTACCTTAATAAGTTGTAAACAAGGGTTGTGTGGCAATTTTCTCCTCTCGTTCTTTCTCTCCCTACCTCCCTCTCTCTTTTTCTCTCAATCTTTGGTGTCTCAGTGCCTTAAAATAACTAGGCTAGCACAATGCCTTTTTTTTTTAAAAAAAAATGCCATTATTTGCAAAGATCCAGCCCTCCCAGTATTTTCACACACATACAAACACACACACCAGCAACCACTCCATGATGCCAAACACCAGCCCCCCTACATGAAATTTTCTGCATCTGTACAAACAGTCACACTTTCTAGACCAATGTGAAGGGATCCACCATACAAAAAAGTAGAAGTTCCAGTGACAGAGGGGAAAACTATGGATGGGCTGGAGGGTGGGGAGAATGAGCTGATTATGTCATGTGGTAAACAGAAAAAAATGTGAATCAGATAATCCCAACCCTGTAGCATTTCTCTAATTATATGCCAGTTTTATTCACACTCTGACACATGTTCTGCAGACTTTTCTATAGGGCTTGCCCCGCTCTATCTGGCAATGCTGGGATTCTTGTCAACATAGAACCACAAATTTGCTTTATAGCTTCTCTTCCAAACTTTGGTTCTGCTTTAGGATATAATTGAGATTTTTCTGAAAGCAGTCAAGCTTCTCTATCACACCAGGTATACCTTTCTGATTTGTCCCTCTGGAATATTACTCCTTATCTGTTTAATTCCCTTTGCTGTGCCCTTGCTTAGGCTTCAGTTCATGGTTATAAATTAAATGCTAATCTATATGGATATAATAAATAAAAGCAAATAAACAAGAAGCATATACATTCTTCTTGCATGAGTGTTTAACTCATGTGTGTGTTTCACTCATTAAATGTAATGCAAAACCTGGCTGTTTTTCAGCCTTACAACCACAAAAATCCAAAACTACTAACTTTTGTTACAAAAAGAGAAATGGGCTAACAGAGAAGCTTATCAAGGCAAGCGTTAAAGAACCAGGATGAAAAATGAGAAGAACAGTAACAAAGACAGGAACACTAGGGTGAAATCAATAATAAGCTGAAGATGAGTAAAAATGTAAAGCTGCTTGTTTCCTTCTTTTCTTTCTTTCCAATAATAGTAAGGGGACTGGTCATATTTTTGGATTGTCTGGCTTAGTCCCAAGTTTTTTAAATGTACATTTTACATTATTCTATAGGATAAATTAATGCTAGTTCCAGAGATGGGGAGCAGTCATTTCAAGTCACTGCTGGTTTCTTTGAGACATATGGTGTTATCCGCTCATCTTAGAAGAGTGATGTTTCTTCCACTGACTTTCACTCTTTCATCTGGGTCAAGTCCAGCTTTCTCAATAAATGTTATGAATACAAATTGAACAGATAGCAGGGATATTGACAAGTATTTGGGTCCAAGTCCCAAGTCTGAGTCTTTGGTAACAAGTCCCAAGTCCCAAGCTTTCTTCTCCTGAAAAAAGGGAGGGAAGGAGTGGGTTCCAAGTCGTGAGTGGAGTCCCGAGTCATTGAAAAAAAAACCCAAGTTGAGTCGCTGGTGTGCCTTAAGTCTGACTTGACAGTGAGTCCTGCAACTCGAGTTTCTATCCTTGACAGATAGGAAGAAGAAAAAAATATAACCTTGTCTGGTACTTTTGCTTAAGAAAAGCCATACGTTCTCCATGTTCTGTCTTAGCAGTAGCTTCTTCTCCACAGTATAAGTTATGCCACAGCATAGCCAAGTGTTAAGACTCACCTGCTACCTTTAGAATAATCCACAGCTTTTCATGATCCTTTTTTCCCCAGAGAAAAAAAAACTACCAGGATCTCCCAGAAAACCACTGGTCATCATTTCTGTGAAATTCTGGGCATTATAGTCCAAAACCAGTAACTTTCTTCATCTCTGGCTAGTACGTGGTATTTTCATAAAATCTAGCTATTCATTTATTGTCCTGCCTCTTCCTTCAAGGGTTCTTCCTTTCTTCTATTTCATCATCACATCAACCCCATTAAATAGATTAAGTTGAGAGAATGGGTTGAATCAAAGTCACCAGCTGAACCTCATGGTTGAACGAATTTCTGCCCAGCTCTCCAATTGTACTGATCATCAGAGTTCTTTTAAAAACTGCCTAAAACTTCTATTTTACTCTTCTGATTGCAAGAGGCAAAGAGAGAGAGAGATTATGATTATTATGATAATGATGTTCTCTTTAGTTTTCTTGATGCCATCTGCCTTTCTTTCTTTGAACTCTTGTTTGTTTTCAGATGATATTTTATGATGTAGTACAAGGTGGTCAGACTTCACGCTTATAGATCTACTTTATTTTTGTTCAGTTTAGGGTCATTCTTGTTTTTACTGGTCCCCAGTTGGGCAGGGTATGGAGAAAATGCATCTTGAAAGATGGAACTCTTTCATGGATTTGCTACTACAACTAAGTTTGCAGTTCTGTCACGCGAAAAAAGGCCTGCATTTCCTTCATTTAACAGCCTAATCTAAGGTGGAAGCAGACCCTTCCAATTCTTGCTACAATTTAAAAATTGTGAGTCAACCCTTCCCCTCTTAATAATAATAATAATGTGCTGTCAAGTCAGTTCTAACTTATGGCAACCTTTTTCAGGATTTTCCAGGTAGGGAATACTCATTTACCATTCCCTTCTTCTGGGGGCATCCTAGAACTGTGCAGCTTGCCCAAGGTCACACAGGGTGGCTCTTCTTCCAGGAAGCACAGTGGGGAATAAAACTCCCAACCTCTAACATACTGAGCTATCCCACCACAAACTGACCCAAGTTCTATCAAGAGATCCTGATTTACCCACTCTTTGCATCTATTATGTTTTGAATACAATTAATTTTATTCATGCTTTGTAGAGCAACTCTAAAAATAATGTAAATAAACATATGAAGAGTCACAGCTCACCAAGAAGCACCACTGGATGCAGTGATGCATCAGCTGTCCCTTCTAAGAAAAAGCAGAAATACTTCCAAAGTTTAGCAGGATAGGAAGAGCTTGGAAAAATAAGAATGTTCAAACTCACAGCCAGAAGTTTTGAGCTTGAATTCTCTAAATACCTTGAGGGTGATCAATATAAACAGATGAAAAACTGGTGAGGCATATAACTGATTAAACCATTTAAACAAAAAAACAGGCTCCATATTCTCTGATTGAAAATGACTATATACATGGGTAGGGCAAGCTGGCTGGTGAGATCGTCTGTCCCTTGTCTGGAAAGAGAATCCAGTCTGATATTTAGAGTAGCTAGGTCTTTCTGCTGGGAAAGGTGGAAGGCAGCAGGAAAAGAGGAAGACCAAATGCAAGATGGAATTACTCCCTAAAGGATGCCACAGGCTTGAGTTTACAAGAACTGAGCAGGGCAGTTGAAGACAGGATCTTTTGGAGGTTGCTCATTCATAGGGTGGCCATGAGTCAGAGGCACGCTTGACGGTGCACAACAACAAACAACAACAAAAGGTCTTCACCACCACCATTTCTAGGGTTAGAGGCCAAAATACTCCACAGCCTACAAATTCATAGTCTGTAGATATCCAAGAGCATTGGAAAATATAGAGAAAAAGCGTGCAGACATTTCCCAGAAATAGAGATGGATTTCATATAACGTAACAATGATAGATCATCATTGGCTTAGCTATCAAGTGAAGTAAATGAATGTACAAAATAGTCCTACTTGATGAAGCTTCTCAACATAAGAAATGGTAACAGGAAAAGCTAGGCAAGCAGGAAGAACGATGAAACTTCCTCCAGATATGTTTGCTATGACCCAAGAGGTATGCAATTTCACATTTTGAAAACCCAGGAAATGAAAAATGCATATTTCTCCCTAATATATTTCTGGCTATGACTGATGCAAGTAGAACGGAGGCTATAAGAACAGAAGGCAAAGATTAATGGCAGCTCTTATAAATCTGCTGCTTCTGTTATTGAAAAGATCGGGCCTTCCCAGGCAAGGGAAAGGGCATAAAATTAAGGAGTCAAAGTTCAGAATGAGAAATAAAAATGATCCGCGTGACAGCAAGACTGAGAGGTCAGCGCTCGGAGGGAAGGGGACAAATTCGTTCAGTGGAAGCTCAAGCTTCGGTCTCCAAATATTCATTTGCTTTGCCAAAGGTATTTTTAAAATATGGTGTGTGGCTTGGGCTTGGTTTTATGTGGCCAGCTTTGGGTGAGAAGGTCAGTGCTGCATTAGGAATTGCAACTCAACATTGCTCCTCTGTCCCAGCTTGATGCACCCTTCGAAGTCCCCTCCATCAAGGTTGGCTTACAGCGGGACCCTAACCCTACCCTAGCAAGGGAAGGCTGGAGGCCAGTTCACAGGCTCACCTCTGTGTGTACCTCCTATATGGGGCAACCACTTACCCATCTCCAAAAGTGAGAACCAAAGGAGGACACTGGTTTGCATTAAATGGCTGATTTCTAGGTACAGATGCAAAATTAGAAATAAGTATTAGAACATAAGCAGAAATGTGATACCTCACCTGCACTGGAAATACTGTAACCCGGTGACCTCTGTATCTGCTGAGCTTGCTCTCGTTGTGGATGGATAATTTCAACCCCCCCCCCCCAAAAAAAGAAAATGCCTCTGTCCTTGGAATTTTAAATCAGACTTGTGTTGCAGCGTTTTGCATTTCTGGTAAAATTCATTTTGCTATGCAGTAGAAGTCCACAGAGGATAATAGCTACAAGTCCCACAGATAATCTACTCCCTTCTTATTAACTGGCACTTAAAGTCTCAATAACTCACTCTGGGACATTTGTAGGAGAAAGAATAAAACATATTTATTTACTTACAGTTGCTTGAAATTATAGATATTTGAATGCTGCTTTCTTTACTGCACATATACTTAGCAACCAGCTGGACAGATCAACGTTGGTTGGAAGCAGTCCAATGAAAGGGAGGGAAAAGAGGACACTCAGCAGAGAGACTGGGTTTTCTTTGAATTCCAAGACTGGAATGAACAATTGGTTGGTGTTGGGTAGATATACAATCACGTCAGCCCAGAAAAGTCCCTACTAGCCATACAAACTACAGACAACATGCAAGGTTGTAAATGATACTCCAACAACTTGGGCCGAGTCTCCCTTCAAATAAACTTCAAAAGAGAAAAGCCCAGTTCCATTTGCTTCCTCTTCTCCCCGTGTTTGCTTTCAAGCTGGACACAAGTCTTTTGAGTGGAGTTTCCTCCTCTTCCCTCACCATCCTTTTTCCTTTTGTGCTGTGCCTTTCAGATGGTAAGTCGGCAGGTACGAGCTGTCTTGTTTGTATAGAGCAGATGTGAGATGTTCTGGGGAGACTTTTCAGCTATCAAGTGACGACACAAATGTTTATAACACCTACTCACTCACCCCCACCCCCTGCAGATGTGTATTCTCCAAAAAACACAATTTTATTCCTTCTGGTAAGACCATATAGATTGCATTTGCTAATATTTGATGGTTTGTAAATTCACGAAAAGACTGACTCTGGCTCTGTGGTGACATTGGACAGCATGGAACGCACAGTTGCAAGAGGCTGTAAATTCTTACTGTTCTTTCTAATTATGTAATGAGCCTCTTGTCAGGAAAACAATCTTTATTAATGAGGCATCTGTATAGCTTTCCCTCAGGGGGTGCTAAAATGTGACGAGTTGGCTATGTGGAGGATATCAGCCTGCCGAGGTTTGAAAATTAAAAAACAGACACATAAATGCAGTCATAAAAACATGTTTATGATTCTCCCTTGATTAGAGTGGTATGCATGGACTGGTGTAATAATCTACCTACTACCTGTCCTGGAGCTGCAGCGTGAATGTTAATAATGCTACACGTAACGCATCTTCTAGAGCAAGGATAGGCCATGTTGTTTGACTACAGCTCCCAGTATCCCTCACCAGCTCAGAATGCAGGGCACTGCAGCGTAACATCTGGAGGACTGAACTTTATATATACCTGGTTAGAGACATCAATTCAGAGATGAAAAAGAAGCACCCTATATATTTATTTATTTATTTATTATTTATTTATTTATTTACAAGATTTTTTAGCCGCGCCATTACCAGTGGTCTCTGTGCGGCGTACAACAATATTAAAACTTTAAAAACATTAAAACCATAAAAAATAGGCAATATTATAATAATATCCTATATTAAAAACAATCATTAAAACATTAATATTAATAAATCCTGCTGCTCATATGGCCAGCTAAAGAATACTATTTAATTAAAATGCTGGCTAAACAGAAAGGTCTTTGCCTGGCGCCGAAAAGCCAAAAGTGTCAGAGCCAGGCAGATCTCTATAGGGAGGGTGTTCCAAAGTTGGGGGGCAATAGCCGAGAAGGCCCTATTTCAACATGCCATCCCCCTCACCTCTTTCAGGGATGGCACCTTCAGAAGGGCCTCCTGGCCTGATCTTAGAGGACGGGCAGGCTCGTATGGAAGAAGGCGATCCTTCTTCCATATACCATATACAAGGAGTCTATTTGAATTCTGGACCATCTTCCTATCTCCTCTCTACTGCTATAATGTTTATTCATACAAACTGCACGATGTTGTAGATTTCTGAGTGACACTGCTAGGAATTGTCAAATCTGTCGATTTCACTTGCTTATGCTTTAAATCTTAAATTGACTCCATCAAACATAGAATGAAATCTGTGAATTTTAGAAGTTCTTCATGAGAGCAATTGGAATGAGATTTCTAGCCATGTGTAGAAGCCAAATTCAATTGGAATAATTGTTTTCCAAAATGAACAAGGGTTTTTCTTCTTTCATGGAAGGACAGCAAAGATGGGGCCAGGCTAGCTTCCTGTGGGAGGGAGTTCCAAAGTCTGGGAGCAGCCACTGAGAAGGTCCTCTTCTGTGTACCCACCCAACGCAGCTTTGAAGGTGGTGGGACTGAGAGAAAAGCCTCTCCTGATGATCTTAATACTCAGACAGGCTCATAAAGGGAGGTGTGTTCCTTGAAATAGTGTGCTTACTGAATGAGGGTCCATGATCAATTTGAGATAATGAGATCTTTAATACAACTGGGTATCAAGTAGGCAAAAACTCCACTGTTCACATAATTCCTGTTGACATTTGATTGTATCCTTGCTATACAATCCATTTATATCCTTATCCATGAGTTGCTTCCTTTGATTACAAAAGCTTTTGCAGGCTTTCCAGAAGGGTACTGTTTTTACTAAAAAGTGAAGCACAAGACAACAAATGCAAAGCCTGATGGTTTTTGTTTTTGTTTTTTGTTTTGTTATGGGTTTGTTTTTGGGTGTTGTTGTTTTTTTTGCTGCTGCTGCTGCTGCTTCCTGCTGAGCAAAGACAGAATGTTTTGAACAATTTAAAAACTAGTTTTCTTCCAGAATTGCTTTTAAAAATCAAATTAGTGCATTCTACAATAACAGAAACATTACCTATAAATTTGGGTTTCTTTCCTTAAATCTTGTGTATCTTAGTCAAGAATGCTGGGGCCAGGTTGTCTGTTTTTTTAAGTCTGCTGATGACTAGGTAGTTTTGGGCAGTCTCTATGAGAGATGGGGACGACTCACCATTTTGGCGAGTCGTCCTGCTTCATGAGTCGTCAACTTTTGATGACTCACGAAACACGAAGTTGCCCCCATGAACCGACAAATAACGAATTTATTTGTTGATTCATTGGGGGTTACTAAAAAAAACCACACCCCTACCCCCGCCCTCCCCCGCTGCCACCGCTACACACACCCCGCTGCCACCCCCCACCGTCCCGCCGCTGCTGCATCTTTACAAAGGGATGGCAGCTGCAGCTTCCCTACCCTAAATGAAGCTGCAGCCATCATCTTTGCAAAGGGCAGGCAATTTCCCTTTCTACAGGCCATGGCTGCGGAGGCCTGATGGAGACCTCGGCAGCGGCGGCAACAATTACGGTAAGGGGGTGTTGGCAGGGGTGGGGGCGGGGGGATAAGGTAGGGAGAGGAAGGAGTGGGGTAGGCTGTGGGGGTGGGTGGCTGCCTATCAGCCTGCCAGTCAGCTGATCAGCGGGCCAGTAGGCAGAATGGAAAAGCCATAGGATGGTTGTTGTTTTTTCTTTGTATGGGGGACGAATAAAAATGGGGAAATATTCATCCCTTTGTATTCGTGGGGGTCTCTAGAACCCACAAATATGAAGGGATGAATATTTAACAAATCAGCAATTTTAGATGAATATCGCAATCCATTTTTTTATTCATCCCCATGTCTAGTCTCTATCATTCTCTGCTTATGGTCTTGATTCTTTAAATTGTGGTTCTAGAACATGGGACAGTGGAGAGAAAATAAAGAGAGCATGATGATGACAGCTTTGCTATAGACATCCAGATAATTTTTATTTATTTATTTTATTAGACTTATATACCGCCCATCTAGAACATGTCTACTCTGGGAGGTTTACAGAAAATACAAAACCCAAAGATACAAATATAATAAATGAAAACATAAATGCATTAAAAAATGAGGCCCAATTTTACTACAAGAGTCCAAGATGGAAAAAAAGGAAAAAGAAGAGGTAAAGCTAAGTAATGGCTGTTGGGAAGGCCTGCTTGTAGAGCCAGGTCTTTAGTTTGCACTTGAAGGCCCTCAGCGAGGGGGCCAGGCAGATTTCTGTTGGTAAGTTGTTCCAGAGACAAGATTAGAAATTCAATTCTTCAAAAAGAACCTCTGGTTTATTAATGTGGGATATTGTGCTTCTCTACCCACAATTCAAAAAGCCAGGAAATGTCCCAATACTGCTGCACAATATTCTTTTGCCAGCAGGAAAAAGGATGCCAAGCTTTCCATAGCAAAGGACAACCTGAATGTTGGCAACACCAATGGCAGCAGTCAAGATAGTTTATAAGATAGTGACACCATGCAAAGGAAAATCCCAGAAGAGGACTCCTTTTTTTATCCATTAACCACTTCTCACCCAAACACAAAGCAATTGTCTGGGGTGTTTTTCAACAAGTGCAAATGGTTGTGAGCACAAGAGGGTATCCTGTAGATAAAAGGATGAAAGAAGAAGGGATGATCTTTCTTTATCCCAGATCATCGGGGGCCAAAGAGGATGAATGGAGAACAGCACTAATCTGATGCAGCACTATATTTGACAACGAAAACATTTAAAAAGAAAGAAAGAAAAACCAGATAGAGGTAATTACACATCGTAGAAACCAAAGCAATGGAATGTGGATGGAGCTGTCACAAAATAGTTGTAGCCCAATCAAAATACATCAGATGGCCTCAGAAACAGATCAGGTGGAAAATAATTCCGTTTCAACTGTGGTAGTAAGCATGGTATTTCTGCAAAGTAATTTAACCCTAAGAAATAAACATTATGAAGAATTATATGTGTAGTCACTAAGAACCTTCAGTAGGTATCTCTGACAAATGTTATTAAGACACATATACACTAAAAAAAACTTGAATTAATGGGGAAGGGGCTTGGGTTGTTTCAAACAAGAGTTTGGAAAAGTTAACTTTTGGGTATGACCATTCTCCGAATTTCGCCACCACCATAAGCCCCATATTCTTGGAGTCTTAATCCCCCAAAGTAATGTGTCCAAGCTGTTTTTCTGAAACTATTTGAGGTAAGCATGAGAGGGTGTGTCCGTCTCTGCTGAACTATTGCGAGCCTCAGCATGACAGGAAGAGTCTCTGGCAGGCCCAGAGAGTCCCATTATGTGCTTCGCCATCAAGACAAATCAAATTTGGCAGATCCATGGCTTTGTGAAGAGATTACATTTCATGCCTGCAAGCGATGGAATGAATGTGCAAATGTATGGAGGGGTTATAATGGGACAGCCGGCTCAACAATGACTGTCTCTCTTTATTGTGGCTTCTCCGGGTCTGTGCCATGCATATGAACCCAAACATCGCTTTGAAGTTCGGAACAGGAGGGGGTGAAAATGCAAGTCCTGACGCTGGTAATTAATGATGAGCTTATGATATTATTTGGGAATGACAGGATATTACAGGGAAGAAATACAGAGGCTGTCCGGAAAAAGATATTCCTGAACAGCTAATTAAGGAAATGCTTTTTGAAAGATATAGCCTGAGGTTCAACACTGATGAATGGTCTGTCAGTTCGTGGTTGTCTTTGAATAAAATGTGACAACAGAGAGTGCATTGGGTGTTAGGGTTCTGTTTTGAAGTTATTCCTTGTAAAACGTAAGAAGCAACTCAAAGATGTTCACGTGCTTGGATTCCAGTCTTTGAAAAATGATGTGTGTTTTGCATGTATAAAGACAGCATATAGATTATCAGCATATGCATCAAGCAGTGTGGTGTAGCAGAGTGTTATAAACTAAACACCACTGTGGTATAGCACTTAGAGTCATGTACCAGGATTTGGGAGAACTGTTTCAAGGTCTCACTTGTCCAAGCAACTCACTGAGTGCCCTTGGGCCAGTCACAGTCTCCTAGCCTGACCTGCCTCTCAGGACTGTTGTGAAGATAAAGTAGGGAAGAAAACCACACACACCACCTTGACTTCAATGGAGGGAAAGTGAGACAAGTAGCAATTGAATGATTGATCAAATGGTATGTATACATTAATACCAGACTTATTCAAGTTGTGTCTTAAAGTGGATGGAGTCCACTCATCTAGAAGGGAATGTGCTAGTCCACTTTTCTTCATTGCCTCTTTAATGAGTGAAATGGAGCTTGTTGAAGTTGGGAGGCTGCTGAACTGAGACAGCATCTTCTGGTGAGCCAATGTGATGTGTTTCAAAGAGATTTAAGGATGGAGGAAAGATCAGAGCACAGTTCAAAAATCAGGTCTTCAATATATTATAGATTCAAAAGAAAAATGGTTAAAATATTGAACTATGACTGGGAAGAAGTGGATTTAAATCACAATCAACTACAGAGTTCTCTGTGGTGCTTAAAGACAGCTTTTTTGCTGCCACATTACACCTATAATTCATGTTTAGCTTCTGATCTACTAAGATCCTAGAACTTTTTGACATGTACTATAGACAAGCTGAGTGTCACCTAGCCTGTAGTTGTCCATCTGATTTTTCCTATCTAAATGGATAATTTCCTATTTTCCCTATTAAAACTCTTTTCTTAGCTCACTTCTCTAATCCTTTAAAGTCACTTTGAATCCATCTTCTGACACGGTAGCTTTACCTCCCAGTTTGATATAATCCAAAACTTTGTTGAGCATCCCTCATGCCACCCTCTTTTGTCTCTTCCACCAATCTATAGATAGATTCCTTGTACGTACAATGATAATGTAATGATGTAAAAACTGCAGTCAGGTCAACAATCCACAGGTATCAATAACAGACTTTACCCTGCCCAGAATGATTTCTGAGCATAGCTTTGGGATCACCAAAATGTAACCATGACAACAGCAACAGCATCACCAAGTAAAGAGACATGTCCTTTTGCATTTGACCATTCTGTTTAAGACTCCTGCCAAACATACCTCCTGTAAAGCCATTTAACAGAATTCTTAACCCCACTCCTAACACTGATCACCCTGACAGATTGCATTCTCCAGAAAGCTTGTTACCAAGTTACTTTTCCTAGTGATAACAAGAACAGCAAGCTAGGTGTTAATTTTATGTCACTCTTCGTCTTCAATCTGTCCACCCTGTGTGTGCAAGATTATTCATGCAAATATCTTGTCATGAGACACACTTCAGCAGCAAAAAATGACTTTCATTTAATTTTTTTCAATATTCATCCCCCCTATGTGTGAGATGCTAAATACCAAACTGTGCATCATTGGGTTCAGTTCCGTTTTCTGAATATTTATTGAACATGTCTTTCATGTCTCTGACATTCTCTCTTACATGCAAACATTCCTATGATGTTTTGGTGTTGTTGTTGTTTTTGGTGTGTGTGTTTTTAAAAGAGTTTTACAGGGGTAAAGTTTTCCCAGTATGGAGCTAAATCAAAAGGAAAAGATCCACCTGTCATGCATTTCTTAAAGAGTCAAAAAGAAAAAAAAAACCTTCCACTTAGTGACAAACAGAATATTTATTGCTTAATCTAGAGACCATAGCAAAATACATTATATTAGTACAATTACACACAAATATTTTCCAAATACATCTACATATAGAGGCTGTAACTGCAAATATTGCAACTCTGTTTATTATGTGTAATTTGGGTGATTGTAATAAAAAGCTCAGTTTCACTGAGACACTCCTACCTTTCACTTTCTTTAATAAAGGCTGTAGATATTTTTATCTTATATCAGTATATAAGGGACAATCAAGCATATAATGAGCCAAATCCTCAAGGACTGGATTGCCACAAACACACAGTCTATCTTCTCTGGGGATACCTTGAGACCTACCCCATTTCATCATAGTATCCATTTGTTCGAATCGTAAACGTGTGTATGCTTTTCTATGCTGCATTTTCATTGTTCTGCATACACACTAACTGGAAGCAAGGCCAGCTAACAAACCCCATTTCAAGCATATATTAGTTTATGAGAGGCTTAAAAATTCCCGTCTATGTCTGCGGCCCCTTCCTCTGACTGTGAAAGCAGAAAAGGAGCAACTTCAGCATTTTGAGGGCAGGTAGAGAGATTAATAAGCTTCTCAGAAGTTGGGAAAATATGTTTAATGATGGGTAGCAGAGGCTTCCTTCTCTTCTCTCCCCCCCTTTTTTTTTTTTTAAAAAAAGTCTTTGCTGTTTTGGCAAGTGGCAACAGCAGTCTCTATAGAAAGATATTCAGTCACAGTATAGCATCCTTCAGACAAACACAATAGGCACCATTGCTTGGAACATGGCCAGTAGATGTGTTTGAGGGAGAGATTATCAAGGTGATCCTGTTTTCTCCCCTACACATTTGTCTACACACGGAGGAAGAAGTTTAAAACAGAGCTGGTCCCAGATACTCCGCTGTCTGGGGCACAGCAGAAATGGTAGCTTTTACTTCCCCAAGTCAAGGTAGATAGCAGTTGATTTCAGCCACATTTTTGTTAGCAGTAGAGACAGAAAGTCCCACAAGCCATGTTCTGCCTTCCAGGCTGTAAGTAAACACCATAATGAGAAATATTATACAAGTAACAATTTGCTACCCTTTCATAACACCCGAAGAATGTTCTGCCAGTGGTGGCTGCTTCACTCTATCTAATTATAGGGACAGCCCTGATTTAAATTGATCTTCAATCTAAGATAAATGTTGCTGGTCCAGACTTCTAACCTTATCCAGTCCAGAGTCTTTTCAAGCAAGGAGATAAGCACCGTAAAAGTAAAAATCTCATCTTCTCTGTATTTCCAGAGTACCTGTTCAGAGAGAAACAGAATGGATTTCCATAGTCATTCTGAGCTGCGCAACAGTTTGCAAAGAATAGCTCAGAGTTTGAAAAAGTAACTTATTTGCTTTATTATTCTTACAATCCTCAGCCATCATGGTTTCTTGTGGGGATACTGAGCATTGTAATTCAAATAAATCTTTTTCTCAAGTCTTGGTTCTGCTTCGTAGAAAAATAGAGCCATATTGGAGCCCAAATAATACCTGCAGGTATGTGTGTGTGCTGTGTAGTGTCAATTCAGAACTGACATATAGAAACCCTAATAGGGTTTTCAAGGCAAGTAATGTATTTAAAGAGTAGTTTACCACTTCTACCACCACCCATACGTTTCTATGGCTGAGCAGGGATTTGAACCCAGATCTCTTGAGTCCTAGTTCATCATTCTATCCACTATACCACACTGGGTATCTTAAATACCTGAATAGTACAGGACAAATATACCTGGGAGCAGTTCTTCAGGTAATTTTCCTGATTCATCCAAATGCAGAAATTTATAACTTATTCCTTCCTTGCAGTTTGCTTCAAGCTTTCGCTTTGTGCACCTAACGTTGATAACCTCAGCACACCAAAACAAAGTTTAAACTGGGTTAACTGTCATCTTCAAATCCTGAGGGTGTGCACAACAGTTAAAGAGTATTCATTTGTAAATGGTGCACCACTTAATTAAAAGATCATTAAGAGTTCCTCGTGCACCGAAGGAAAATGAAGAAATGATAATAATACTCAACTGGAGAAAATAGGTTATAGTCATTGTTTCTGCTGATATGGTTCTTTCAAACTAATACCAAGTGTTGAATAACAAAAAAGAATCACAAATTGACAGAACTGAAGAGCTGGAGATGGTCTTAAAGGTCATTGAGTGCATGGAGTAATCTCCAGCCAAAACATCAAATGTTTGTCTGAAAACCTCAAATGAACAAGAATCTACATTCATCCAAGGTAATCCATTCCACTGTCAGTAACCACTTACTGTCAGGAAGATCTTCCTAAAATTTAGTTGAAACCTCCTTCCTTATAATTTTGAATCCATTCGTTCAGGTCTTACTCTCCATCTTGTTGTACCTCCATGTGAGAGAACCTGAAGATCAGGGGGTGCAGAGAATGCTAATCAAATTTGCAGATGACACAAAATTGGGTGGAATAGGTAATACCCTGGAAGACAGAAACAAAATTCAAAATTATCTAGATAGGCTTGAGCACTGGGCTCAACAGAATGAAACAGGGATAAATGCAAAGTACTGCACATAGGAAAAAGAAACGAAACAAACAGTTACAAGATTTGGGATACCTAAATCAGCAATACTACAAGCGAGAAGGACCTTGGTATCATTGTAGATCACAAGCTGAATATGAGCCAACAGTGTGATGTGTCTACAAAAAAAGGCAAATGCATTTTAGGCTGAATTAATAGAAGCATAGTCTCCAAATCCTGTGAGGTACTAGTTCCCCGCTATTCGGCACTGGTTAGGCCTCATCTTGAATACAGTCAACCCTTGACTTACGAACGGCCCTAGTTGCGAACTTTTCGACTTACGAACCGCTCTGATAGAAAAATATAGCCTCGACTTGCGAACTTTATTTCGAGTTACGAACCAAAAAAAAACCCCTAAGTCATCTTAGGTTAAAAGGGAAAAAAAGAAAAAAATTCTGCCCCTAGTGGTAGGAACGGATTAACCGGCTTTGCATTAGTTCCTATGGGAACTAATGATTCGAGTTACAAACCGCCCCTCGACCTAAGAACCAAAAACAGCCGGAACTGATTAATTGGTTTTCAATGCATTCCTATGGGAAATGCTGATTCGACTTACGAACTTTTCGACTTAAGAACGTCCTTCCGGAACGGATTAAGTTCGTAAGTCGAGGGTTGACTGTACAGTGTCCAGTTCTCAGCCTTGAGAAAAGAAGACTGAGGGGAGATATGATACCATTTTTCAAATATTTGAAAGGCTGTCATTCAGAAGAGGGGCAGGATCTCTTCTCAATCACCCCAGAGTGCAGGCCATGCAACAATGGATTCAAATTACAGGAAGCCAGATTTTGGTTGAATATCAGGAAAAATGTCATAACTGTTAGAGCAGTACAGCAACAGAACCAGTTACCTCGAGAGGTGATGATTGCTCCAACCCTGGAGGCATTCAAGAGAAATTTAGACAAACATGTGGCGGATATCCATTGATTTGTATTCCTGCCTTGAGCAGGGAGTTGGACCCGATGGCCTTATAGGCCCCTTCCAACTTCATTATTCTATGATTCTAAAATGTGTCTGTACCACAGCAACATTCCTATTAGTTCAGGCCAGTCACATGATTGCTACACTCCATTTGGCACACCATGGGTGAAGAGCTCTAGTGCGGTAGAACTCTTGCCTAAGGTGGCATCCTGGTGAACATGCTGGCTGGAGAAAGTACATTTTCCAAATCTTTGATTCAGCTTCTTACTTTTGGTTTCCTAGTGACGGAAAAGCAACTTTGGCGGGCTTGTCTACAACAGCTCCTCTCAGTTTGTTGGTACATCTGCTTCAAAATATATTCTGATTGTGTTTAGTGCTGCTCATGTTAAGTTACCCCATCATCTCACAGGAAAACACCAAGGCAGCTGAGAGACAGAACAAATTATGGTGTGCAGGTTGGTTGTCAAGGTTGCAGAATGTGAAGCAGTGGATCTGTCAAGGGCTTTGAAAGTGTATTAGGATGCAGATTGAAAAACAAGATTCTATTTAGTTCATCCATAATGAAATCAGATGCAACATGCTGAAATGTTGCAGTGCCAGTCCAGAATTTACCCTTCATCTGTCTTCAGTTGGAATAGTTAGATAGGCTTCATCTGGATAACATAAGAATTGTCTTCCCAAATACCCAGGCTTTACAGTGCAGTGTGCAAATACAAAGCCTCCAATACATAGCTATCCAAGCACAGTTTACAGCTGGGCAGAACTGTTGAGAACAGGAAATTTTGGAGTTCACTCATTGATAGGGCCACCATATGTTGGAAGCAACTTGCTTGCACATAACAACAACAACAACAAAAACAACAAAATGTGGCTCATATGAGAGAAACCGCCTACACTGGAAGGCTCTGAAGCTTACCTAGGCCTAGCCCCACCCAGCTTCCTGTTCAGAAAGAAAGCTCCCAGCTAGCAACAGGGCAGAACAGGAAGCTTGGGTGAAGCTAGGCCTGGTTAAGCCTCATAGCCTTCTTGTTTAGGCACCTTGTCCCAGGTGAGGAACATTTAGGTATCTGTACGGTGTGTGTAAAGTCAAGTAGAATTCCAAGAATGGGGAATTATGGCATTTGTAGTCCTGTTGTTGTTGTTCATTTAGTCGTGTCCGACTCTTCATGATCCCATGAACCAGAGCACGCCAGCCCTCCTGTCTTCCACTGCCTCCCGGAGTTTGATCAGATTCATGTTCGTAGCTTCGATTTGTAGTCCTAGAAATACAAAAACCCCATCCCTTCTGATTTGTCTTTCAAGGCCCAGGGCTTTGAGTGCTCCTAAGCATCTGGGTGTGAATTCCTATACTTAAGATTGGCAGGTCTCAGGATGCCAGCTGAATTCCTTTGCTTCCTTTAGTCTACCGGCGAGGAGATAAATCTCAAGGTGAGTGACAAATGAGGAGGACAAAGATTGATCTTGGTGTGTGAAGTGAGTGTTAGGTAACTTTGAGCCATTCCCAAATGAAACCAGGGTTTACTGTTTTGACACAGAGGTGTTTGTACGTGTGTTGTGCTTGTTTCCCATCCATCGCTTCCTTGCTCTTTCTCTGTGACATCACAAGGACCCACAACCTTCAGGGTTGTCTACAAGGAGGCAGCAGGTGTACCATTGACCCTTCTCCCCGAATACTAAAGTTGTTTATTGTGTTAATGTACATGGTGTTAGGGTAATTCTGCACAGCATGCACCACTATAGCATATTCTAATGTATCACTACTAGAGATGGGGATAACGAGGGTCCAGCCCGATGGTGCCAGACGGTCCACTCTCCGATCCGCTGCCGCCGCGAGTTCTGCTCTCCCATCCTATCACTCCAGAGCTCGCGATTGGCTAGCCACTCCTGGCAGGAGGCGGGACGACAAGCCTCTCTGCCAGGTTGAAGAGTGGCTCACCGATCGCAAGCTCTGGAGCGACAAGACGGGAGTGCAGAACTCGTGGCAGCAGCGGATCGGTGAGTGGACCGTCTGGCACCATCGGGCTGGACCCTCGTTATCTCCAACTGTGCGGGGGTATTCGAATATGAATAGCCCCATCTCTAATCACTACATAGGTTTCTCCAGCCTCCAAGAAAAATTCCTACCAATATGTCTGCTCCCTGGTCTCAGGATTTGGCCCTGAAATCTCAGGGAATGGAATGCTGTATACCTATCTCAACCCTACCTGTGTGTTCAGCCATGTTACCTCTTTAACACCTCTTTAAAACCTATATGGCAGGCAAGTACAACAGTCTTCTGTAGACTGCAAAGAGGAAGATACTGGTACCTGGTGCAAATGGGAGGAAAAATCACTTCTGGTTATTTTTGAAGAATTTTGCTGCCTGGCTGCAAGACTTTTAATTGCACTTGGCTTGGAAAAAGGAGGTTTCAAGAAAACCAGTTTGAATAATGAAGAAACATTAATGGAGTTTTCCATTAATGAATAAAATGGCACAGTAAATTAAGGAGATGAGAACTGCACAAAGTCATGTATACCTTTGGCACCTCTTTATCACATACATAGGTAAATGATCATAGGGAAATATATAGCTCAATGGTTTAGGTATCCAGCTGCACAGCCAGAGGTTGGGAGTTCGATTCCCCACTGTGCCTTCTTTACAGGGGCTGGACTTGATGATCCATAGAGTCCCTTCCAGCTCTGCAGTTTATTATTATATTCTTGCATTATATGGATGCTTCCAGAAAAGTAAATTAGGCTGATTGTAATATCTCTATTTAAGGGGCTTTTCATAATTGATAAACCTGGTTGTTTTCTCCATTTTACAGATAATTGTTGTTCTCCACAGCTGTGCATTTTGTTAATTGTTTATGGTTTTATTTGTTTGTTTGTATCCTTATTTGCACTGTACTGGTGCATTTGAGATGAATTTTTTATTTAATGATTGTTGTTTTGTTTTGTTTTTTTAGAAATAGCTCAATTTTTTTAAAAAAATCACAGATGTTATATTCTGGGCAGAAACGTCTTGAGGTTTCAAAAAATTCAAATGTAGGAGGAAGGGGAATAAAGACAACCCACACACTCTGTGTGCTATGCAACTGTGGGGCTCTGGACCTGGTACCATGTGCATGAAATCCGTAAATGTCAGGCCTCCACTTAATTAACTGGACTCTCTCTCTCTCTCTCTCTCTCTCTCACACACACACACACACACACTTAATTCTAGTGCTGCTTAGGAAATGGAGCTATTATGATGCTAAATAGTAATGTCTGTTAGTTTTGTGCTAATGGAAGCAGCCTTTGCATGAGGCCCAGGGAGAGCTTAACTTAAAGAGCCTCAGATCTATAAAGAACAGACAAGGAAAGTGTTTAAATTTCCTGCCACTACCAGGCTCTGTAGACCGGATGTCAAGAAAACAGAGAACTGGAAAATAACAAGGGACAACCTTCTCTTATTCATTATCTTGGCTTCCATTTGAAAGGCTAAAGCAAAACAAAAAAAGTAGAAACAGAGATGACTGACGTGTTTATACGAACCTAGGAACCTGGGGGAACAAGCCAAAGAAATGGTTCTTTGGCTTCAATCTTGTTTGAAAATCAGATTTCATAAAGAGGAAAATATTGATAAAACAAGCTTCGCCAAGGGCTCTTCTCTGTCTTCTAAAATGACTGATGTGATATAACACCCTTCCGTACCTCATGTGAAATTGCACCGTCAGCCCCATCACATGTTCTGCAATGAGCAGAGCATGAAAGGATGGGTACCAAGAAGGATCACATAGAAAACTGGAAATAGTATAGTACTCAGAAGTGATTTACCATTCCTTCTTCTAGGGGCATCCTGGGACTGTGCAGCTTGCCCAAGGCTATATAGGCTGACTTTTCCTGGGAAACACAGTGGAGAATCAGACTCCCAACCTCTGGCTCCACACCTTAACTCACTGAACTATATTTTGGAAGGAGGGTTATATTATTAGATATAGATTAATCAACAGCCAATATGGAATAATAAACAGAATTTTCGATTAGGACTTACAAGACCTTGGTTCAAATTCCAGTTTCGCCATGAAACCTCGCTGTGGGTTGGTAATAGTATGTCATTCCTTGCATATCTCACCTACCTTGAAAATCCAGTTAGAGTCACCATAAATTGGAAGTAATTTGATAGCACATAACAATAACATAGAGTAACTGAAGCACAACTAGTAGGCCACATACCGAGCTGCCCACTCTGCTTATCACAGTAGAGAGAGAAGACAGTTCACACGTTATTCCCTAAGAAATTAATTTGGTTTAAACATGGAAGCAGAGGATGGTACTACCTATTTTTCCCCCTTTCTGGCTGCACCCATAAAGTCACAACCTTGCAGTTCTGCCCTGACTTTAATCTTGGAGCCCGGGATGCATTGGTGCCTCAGAAGGATGCTCACTGTAATCTGGGGATGTTCCCACAACAGAAAGGGATGTCACTGTGACCTTTTCTTTGTTTTGATTTACTTTCTGCATCCATTCTAGCTACACAGTGGAGCTACGCAACAGGATTTTGACCAGTGGCTTCTATAGAAATATTACCAAGCATATGCCCAAACACAGTTGTTTTGTTGTTGTTGCTTCAACTTATAGACCACCTCATAGTGCTAAAGAACTCTTTGGGTGGTTTTCAGCATAATTATGCAAACAATACTTTGTTTTCAAATGAAACAATTATTTCAGTACAATATCAACTTGGTAGATTTTAACACCACATATGCTTTGCCCTCTGATCCACAGAGTAGGAGTCATTGCTGGATGTCGACTGGCAGAAGTGAGGAATCCAGTGGAATCAATGTGGGTGTGGTCACCCAGTACAGATTCCTGTCCACCCCAAAACCTGCTCTGGATGTCTGGGATGCTTTCAAATGCCAGTTTCTGACCACTGCAATTCCAGGGGGAGAAGTAAATAAATAACATTCCATTGGATTGATATGACAGCACAAGTGGGATGTTGCATTTAGGACACTAGGTTGCAAAATAGGCAAATCTGAATTCCAGTAAGACTTCCAAATTAACATCCACTTCATACAGCACTTAACAGAAGGAGTTTCTATGGAAGATGCATAGCTTTTAAAAATGCCATGATTTTAAAAGGACAGAAGACTTGGAAAGAGTTTGCCACCAACCTCCTTCACTGCCGGGGGACGTGCAACTTAATTAACACTTGTGAAGCACTCTGAAATCCTGGGAGTCTCAATGTTATTGGAGTGCCAAGCATTAATATGATAATGTCTGTACAAAATCAGCTAGCTTCATCCCTGATTCAACTTCAATAGGGTTACACAAGGGACAGAAATGTGGCCAATAGAAAGAAAGAAGTATAGTAATGAACGTGATGCTATTCACCAACTAACTGCTCTTGAAACTTCAAGTTTAAAGCTTCTTCGTGTTTTAGTTTCATAAGAACATAACATAGGCCTTCTGGAAGAGATCAAAGACTTATCATAGGGTTATAGATAGCTTATCATAAGAAGCTGGAAATCTATTAGTGTTCCAGAGACACGATTCAGGCAGATCTTCATGACTGAGAAATCATACTTGTAAATGAACCGTGTATTTCCATTCCAAGACTGATCACAAAACAAAGCGTCTGAAAATTATACAGAGTATTAGTATCCAATATGAACAGATGATCTCAGTACTTAGATGATTCATTCTTCTAACCACTGACTACCTGCAGTTTCGACTTAGGCTGGAAAATCCATAAGCCAGACACAATGATGGCAATATTGTGCTCCTCTTCATATTTGCCTGTAAATAATATGCATGTGCATTTTGTTCCTAAGCTTGAAGGTATTAGAGAACCATGATAACTCACAGTCATTATTTTTCTGTCTGTCAGAACGTCTTGCCACAGGATGTGGTGATGGCATCTGGCCTAGATGCCTTTAAAAGGGGATTGGACAGATTTCTGGAGGAAAAGTCCATCGCAGGTTACAAGCCATGATGGGGATGCATAATTTCCAGGCTTAAGAGGAAGGTACCTCAAAATGCCAGATGCAGGGAAGGGGTATCAGGAGACAGGTATCTAGTTGTCTCATGTGCTCCCAAGAGGTATCTTGTGGGGCCACTGTGAGATACAGGAAGCTGGACTAGATGGGCCCTTGGCCTGATCCAGCAGGGCTCTTCTTACGTTCTTATGTTCATTCACCACCACCTTGTCCCAAAATTTCACCCCATGCAGTTCACAACAGTATAAATAAAAACTACATTAAGACAAACTCCAGCAATGATAAAACTCCAAAAGTCTAATAAAAGCAGTAATGGTACACAAGGAAGAGAAAAATGGCAGCAGAAAAATCAACTTCAGGATAAAAGCAGCATTAAGGATAACCGGATGAAACATTTTAACTCCCTCAAAGGGATAGCGCCCTCACAAACCTTACGATTATCTTCTCAGCCACACAACCTGTGCATGAATTCTTCCTCATGAGGTTCTTATTGTGACTTCTAGAGCACATTTGGTAGGATTAGCATCACCTTCTTCCCTGCAGTTAAAGACAACCTAAATCAAAATGCAAATTGCTTTTTGGAAAAAAAAAATATCACCAAGGACTTCATTAAGATGCTAAGAAATAAAGACGGAAGATAAACCACTCCAGAGACGCAGTCACAGTTCACGTGTTTACAGAAATCTGACTAATAATGACACCTTGTTGCTTAGAATACAAATTCATTGCAGTGATTTGCTGAAAGCCTATTGCTTAGAATAGTTAGTTGCAACTAGAGTAGGCCCATTGAATCCATGGGGATTTGGTGAGTCAACTCTTCTGTAAGTTTCATTGATTCAGTGGGCCTACTCTAATTGTGACTTACTACACTATGCAACAGGATCTCAGCCATTAGTAATCCTCAAGTACCTATGTTGAGATTTGATGCAGGTACACTGTAACAGAAGTCATACCTTCCACCCATGGGGAGTTCCTAATTCCTGTGCATCTTCTGTGCCTTTTTCTCCATACTTTGTTTCTTACCATTGGGGGTTGGGGGGAACCTAAAAATTCAAGGATGGAATCCTAAAAGATGGGACAATCACAGAGAAACAGTGAAATGTGGGGAGACATTAAACTTCATATAATAACTAATAATCATGTGCTGTCAAGTCAATTCTGACTTATGGTGGTGACCCTTTTCAAGGTTTTCTAGGTAGACGACAGTCAGAAGTTGTTTACCATTCTCTCTTTCTAGAGGTGCCCTGGAACTGCACAGCTTACTTGAGGTCACACAGATCGGCTCTACTTGGAGGAGGCACCGTGAGGAATCAAACTCCCAACTTGTGGTTCCAGAGCCAGATACCTAAACCAGAGAACTATCCATATAGTACTTGATATATGATTTTTGAGAACAGAGAAAGATCTGTAAAAGTATCTATTCCAAAGGCTGCAGGGATCTTATACTTTCCTGTGTTCCTTCTGTGTGGTAAAAAAATAAATACACATTTTTCTCTGTGTGTCATTGTGCTACAACGTGGGATCGGCTGTTGAAGCTGAAAAATGGGAGTTGCAGGAAAGATAAAAAGGACTCTTTCTCATGAGATGTAGCTAAACTGTAGATTCACTGCTGCAAAATGCCAGGCTCATCCACACTCTGGTTGTTCCATGGCTGTTCAGGGCCATTCTAGTAATTTTGGTTGTGTGTTTGAGTAGATTATCCCCATAGTTGCACCCACCAATGAGGGTGTTCGTTGCTTCCTGATGTCTCATTCCCAAAACAATTGCTCTTTGCTTTTGCCTGCCTTCTCCGCCTTCTCCTCAGCTACTTCATTCATCTTCCGTTCCTTGCTTTACTTGTCCATGAGGAGTAAAAGGGCAGAAAAATGGCCATATACAGGTATGTCATCAAAAGGCACCTGTGCACAGATCAGCATGCATCAAAGTGGTATCAGAGTCCACAGGAGCAGATCATACACTGGAGCATGTTGGAGCAAATCAGAACAAAATTAGAGTGCCTACTGGCGGTGGTGTTAAAAAAAAAAAGGAAAGCAAGAGGGATCTTTTAACCCACTTTGTTGATACTTGTTTCAATCCTGCATTTTGTGGACATTGGGATGCAGTACCAGTACAGTTGGCCAAATGCACCATCTTGACAGGTGGTCAGTGATGGTTATGGGCATAGAAGGCTTTTAAACAGGCTTGGATATGATCATAGAGTCTTTGGCCATCAATGGCTACTCCTCCAAAGAGCTGTAGGTCATGTCCAGTATCAGAGGCAGCATGTCAGTTGCTGGGTCATGTGAGGAGGCAATTGCATTCATGTCCTGAGTATTGTACTTCTGTAGGCAAGTGGTTGTCCAGGTTCGGCCTTTGGTCTAATGCTGCATGACTTTTCTTACATGCATACACCCTCAAACAATGGAAAATTCAGAACAGCTTTGCACCATATGGAAAACTATACACAGTTGTTCAGGAATGGTTCCAGATTTGAGGAATTCTTCACAACCTACTTTTTCCTGTCCTCCCCGCCCCCCTACCCACCCCCAAGTTTTGGTTCTCCTCCAAACTTGAATACTTGACTTGCCTTCCTCATTACATCTTGAACTTACTTTCCAGAGCTTGGAAAGCATTTTTAAATTATATACCTATATAATTTAAATATATACTATAACTCTCTCCAAATCCCCAGCAAATATGGCCACCAGCTGAAGATTTAATCTAGAAAAATAATTTTCCAAACTCTAGTGCCAAGTAGCTTTCAGGATCGTGCCAAGCAAATTCTGGTCATAGGAATTTTTAAAAAAAATCAAAAAGGAAAGAAAATAGGTCAATTAACAGAGCAGTCCTCATACTCAAAGCTGAGAGCTTTGAAGCTGAAGCCCTGCCAGGTTTATGCCACCAGGGCAGAACTGAGAATGCAAAGGAGGTTTGCCTCCCTTCCATATGGGTTTTGAGTGGATTTATCCCAGCTCCAGCAGCAGTTTAAATTTCCCCTGGGTTCAGGACATATCTGGGCAGCAGGAGAACTTTGGATCCACAACAGGCTTTAGATCCTATGCCTCCAACATAGTTCTTGATTCACTCACGCCTTACCTCAGCTGTTCCTCTTTTTGCTCCCGTCTAGTAACAGATCTGTGATGTTGGAGAAGATACCGTTCTGGAGGTTGGAGGTTAGAGTCTCTTGCAAGGATTTCTGGGCTTCAGTCACCCCCTCCAATCCCAACTCAGAGCATGGGATAAGCAAGTGGTTGGCCAAGATCCCTCTCCAACTTAACAGGGAAAGGGCCAATTTAACTTATGTCCTTCCTCATTAAAATAAATCTGTAAGCTCATGATGCAATGTGCATATCTCCCGTATTCCTAGACCAAAATAGAAAACAAAAATAAAGAGGAAGGCAAAAGGGAAATTGTGCAAGTGTCTTATTTCAACTCCATCAGGCAGGCAGTCACAAACCTGTTCTTGTACTGGTTTGCAAGACTGGTCACACAACTGGGCTTTCTATGGAGATGGTGCTAGAGCAGAACACATGTAATCTCCCTACTGATCCCAAACCACAAAATGTCAAAAGTGCACCAAAGGATCTTGTAAAGGTAAGGTAAAATATAAGTGGGAACTTGGTGGTCATTATTTTGTCAGTGATGAGAAAAATGTTACAGTGGTGCATGGTTTGCTCTGATATTCTTATATTTTCAGCATGTTATTCGAGGGCAGGTTTTGACTCCCTCATGAAAAAAAAAAGGCCCCTCAAGTTTGCATCTCTAAACAGGTTTTTTTTTTTTCTGGGCCAAAGGTGTATGTGTCAGAATGCAAAGCCTGGAAAAGTTACTTTTTTGGACTACAGTTCTGAGAACTCTCACAATGCCTAGGAGATTTGGGGAAATACCCTCCCAAAAAAGTACCTTTTCCAAGCTCTGAAATGCATGGTCCCGAAAAACAGCCTCACCATTCTAGCAAGCCTGCATCTGGGCAGTTCGTATGTCAAATGGCTGTGTTCACAAGCTCAGTTGGGTGCAAGAAATTTGGGGCTAAGCTGACAGGCATGGCTTGGATGGGCTGTGTGAAGCCAGTGTGCCCTGTTGTTCTCAAAAGCTATTATTTTCCTTTCTTCTAAACGAACAAACATGTTCTGCAAATGCTGACCAAACAAACAAACAAAACAAAACAAAAGCACCACATTGTAACAAGAGAAGGAAGTGTTCCATGCAGAGACCACCCTGAATGTTAGACTGCAGGTCATTAAGTGTCTCTCACACAAGGGTTTCAGTGGAGCTCAGCTACATGTTTTCTTGTTCTCAAGCCCTCGTTATTCCAAACTGATAGCACTGTTTTCTTCACCAAAGAGTAATTTTATGGAAAAGTTTATTTGCAGTTTTGCCCTGAGGCCATACAGACTGTCTGCTGTGTTCTTTTTCTCTTTTTTTGTAATAATCGCTGGTTGGTTGGGTTTTTTGAAAAGGAAAGCATGTGTTTGTGCATGTGTGGATGTGTAAGACTTCATTTTTCTAAAATTCCAACCCAAATCCAAAAATTCTAGAGGGGTGCCCTGCTATAGAGCAACCATCCCCAATCTGGCATGATCCAGATGTGGTAGACTACAACCCTATTGAGCCACAGAGGCATTCCTACCTGTGCTGTCTGCGAATGACATGACTTGTAGTTCGTCACATCTGGGCAGCACCAGGGTGAAAGCGGCTGCAGTGGAAAACTGGGACACAAATTCCAGATAAAAATAAAATTCTCCACATTCTTCCATTATAGGATTTATTTTGGTGCTGCCTAATAGAAAGGTCACATGTATTGCCTGTAATGTTCTTTATAAATGCACCATTGCCCCACAAAAGGAGCTACTTGCTACATCTAGTAGAGTCATCTTGCTGGTTTAACTATGGCAAGGATAGGAGATAGAGCGTGAGGGAGGGTAAAACTGAAGCCTGAACCTAAATGGTTATTTCAGCCAGAGTTGACACATTGAATCAATTGCACCTACATCAGTGCTGGCCCCCTATTTGGCAATTGATTTGTGGGTCTGCTCATGGCACAGTGGTTAAACCTCAGTACTGCAGTCAAAACTATCCTCATGAGTGGAGGTGAAGACCAGAAGGGATTGTGAAAAGCTCCAGAAGGATCTCTCCAAACTGGGAGAATGGCAGCAAAATGGCAAATGTGTTTCAATGTAAGAAAATGTAAAGTAATGCACATTGGGGCAAAAAATCAAAACTTTAGTCATCAGTTAATGAGTTCTGAGCTGTCCATGACATCAGGAAAGAGATATTGGTGTGCTGGTGGACAGCTCAGTGAAAGTGTCAACCCAGTGTGCCGTGGCAGTGAAGAAGGCCAATTCCATGCTAGGTGTCATTAAAAAGGGGATTGAAAATAAAACAGCCAACATTCTAATGCCATTGTATAAAACTCTGGTAAGGCCGCACCTGGAGTACTGTGTACAGTTTTGGTTGCCACACCTCAAAAAAGGCATAGTGGAACTGGAAAAGGTGCAGAAGAGAGCAACTAAAATGATGACTGGGCTGGGGCACCTCCCTTGTGAAGAAAGGCTACGGCGTTTGGGGCTCTTTAGTCTAGAGAAAAGGCGCCTGAGGGGGGGCATGATTGAGACGTATAAAATTATGCAGGGGATGGATAAAGTGGATAGAGGGAAGCTCTTTTCCCTCTCACACAATACCAGAACCAGGGGACATCTGGACACCACACCTGGATGACTGAGAATCTTCACATCTGGAACTATGTTTGCCCATGTTTCATTGAATGCAACTTATTTCCATCCAGCAGGGTTTAGATTCACAGAATCACATAACTGTAGAATTGGAAGGGTCATCCTTCTGAAGGTCATTGGGGCCAACTGCCTGCCAGTGGGAGGAATCCATGGCCAATGCATCCCTAACCAATGGCCATCCAATCTCTGTTTAAAAGAGAGTCTTGTGGCACAGTGGCTAAACTGCAATACTACAGTCAAGATCTGCTCACGACCTGAGTTTGATCCCAGCAGGCTCAGGTACCCAGCTCAAGGCTGACTCCACCGTCCATCCTTCCAAGGTCAGGAAATTGAATACTATGGGGTGGGGACAAAGTGTAGCCTGCATAATTAAATTGTAAACTACCCAGAAAGCTCTATAAATGCTACGGGGCAGTACACTTTCCTTTTTGCTTTGCTTTATAAAAGGAGAGTCCACCACAGTGATTCGTTCTGATGTTGAATAGCTCTTACCACCATGACGTTCTTCCTAATGATTATTCACAGTTTCCTTACTTGTTACTGGAATCCATTGGTTCAGTCCTACCCTCTGGACCAGCAGAAAACAAGCTTCAACATGAGAGATACTGGCTCCATCCTTTTTCAGAATGACAAAAAGTTGGCAAAAGAAAAGAAAAAAAGGCAAAATACTGTAGCTCTTTAAAGACCAACTGTATTATTTCAGTGTTAAAGTGCTATGATTTTTTTACCCTTTTTTCATCTTTTGTTTTGGCAACATGCTGAGACAGACTGCTGTGGTTACTTCTTTGGAAATCAGGACAAAAAAGGGGTTTCCAGCAATGCCACCTTTGATCCCTTCACAGCCCAGCCATCATCACTGCAAAAGTCCTGGATGCCTGAACTCCCACCAGCTTCTTCTATCAGGAGCCATGTTGGCTGGCCCACATTCCGCTTCCGATCACAATCCTGAAAAGTGGAGGGCGGGGAAGGTGAGAGACAATAAGCTGGAATGCCAGAGGCAGTCAAATCAATTTTAGATAAATGTGTCAGATAATATAAGTCTTCTTTTCTTCAAAATTAAATCACTGTCGAGTCATATTTCTAATACAACTCCAAAGGCCTACACAGCTTTGGTGTATTGGATTCTTTGGGGTTCTGGTGAAAGATCATGACATTCAATGCAGGAAAGGGATTGATTTATTTTAAATATTTCTCTGGCCCCTTTGGGGATAAAAACTCTCTTTACTTGCGTGCACACATAAAAGTCAAGCAAAAAGCAGCATTGAGGCTGCTTAGGAGATATTATGATTCATTCTGCAAGAGCTAAAGCTTACACTGAACCTTTACTTTCCTTACAATATAAGCTACTGTGATTAAACTTGACATGAAGCTGTTGAAGGTTTGTTTGTGTGCTAGAAGCATTCTTACGCAGCAGCCTAGTTCCTTGGGCACAGGCCATCTATTCCAGGTCTTGCTTGACACTTCTTCATGCATCTGACGAAGGAGGCCCTAGATGAATCTCATCGAGGAAAGCTTAAGTCTCAATAAACGAACTATTAATTTTTAGGGTGGGGTGGGTGGGGGAGAAATAAGTATGTTTCCATGGCTGAGAAGACTTTTGAACCCAGGCCTCCTGAGTCCCAGCATGGGAAATACTTTGCAATTTGCTCTGGAAGTAGCATGGCTGAATTCAAAGTATATTTCAGTGACCACAAAGGTCAATGCAAATCAGCCCGTCCTTTCTTGCTTCCAATCTGGACTTTCCCCACCACCACTGTGGGGCTTCTACTTCATTCTAACTACAACTATTTGAACGTTGTTGTTTAGTCATTAAGTCGTGTCTGACTCTTCTTGACCCCATGGACCAGAGCACGCCAGGCCCTCCTGTCTTCCACTGCCTCCCGGAGTTGGGTCAAATTCATGTTGGTAGCTTTGATGACACTGTCCAACCATCTCGTCCTCTGTCGTCCCCTTCTCCTCTTGCCTTCACTCTTTCCCAACATCAGGGTCTTTTCCAGGGAGTCTTCTCTTCTCATGAGATGGCCAAAGTATTGGAGCCTCAGCTTCAGGATCTGTCCTTCCAGTGAGCACTCAGGGTTGATTTCCTTCTAAATGGATAGGTTTGTTCTCTTTGCAGTCCAGGGGACTCTCAAGAGTCTCCTCCAGCACCACATGAACGGTGTTATGCTTGTGTAATAGCTTGTTTCATTCTACGAAGGTATCAGGAGGCATGACTTTGGGTGGTTTTCTGGTGATGAGATGTTTTGGGATAGCAGGAACACTCTCCCCTGTGAGCTTTCTCTCTAGTTGCCCTGAAGTATTTGTTGTTGTTGTTGTTTATTTTCTGTAAAACAAACTATTGAGTCTAGTGTTAGATCACCTTATCGCTGCATTTCTACATTTGTTTAGTGATAGATCACCTTTGCACAGAGAAAAAAGAGAGATAAAAATCAAAACAACAATAACATATTCCAGCAGACTACAATGTTCCCATGGTATGTGTGTATGTTTGCACAGGTATGTAGAACTTTGGAAAACTGTCCCTTTTTCGCATTTCTCTGTAACCTTTTAGACAGTCCCAGCAGATGCTTGATGGCATATAAAAGGAGAGCCAGGGATTGTCAGGGGGGCTGTATCAAAGGAAGGGGACTCTGGGCATGGATCAAACCACATCAGATTGAGGGGTCAGTGTGGACACTGTACCGACACAACCCAGGGTCTTCATGTGGTAACCTAAAGCAAATGCTGTCACAAAAGAGACCGTAAATCAACTTGATGCAAAACCAAATTGCTCCTATTCAGCTTGCCACTGTAGACATACCCTTGATCTGATGCCCTATCCACTACACCACACCATCAACTTTAGATATGCTGGTGCAATCTGTAGCTGTCAGTGGCATAATTTCCTCTATGTCAGCATAAGTTTTGCAAGAGGATTTTAGCCAAAACATCTGGACCAAAAAATCTGCCTGGCCCCTTCACTGGGAACTTTTAAGAGATTACTAAAAACATGGTTGTTCAGACAGGCCTTTCCAGACTTTAGAATATCTTAATACCATAGTGCTTTTAACAATTACATCTTCAATTCCTCTGCCATGCTCTTCTATTACTTTAATTATTTTATTAGGTGGTTGTTGTATTTTTGTTTTAATTTTGACATTTGATTATTTGTTCTTGTTGGTTATGATGTTGCTGAATTTATAAACCGCCCAGAGTGGCCTTGGTAGCCAGATGGGCGGTATAAAAATCAAATCAATCAATCAAATCAAATAAATAAAATCCATTTATTTTTTAAAAAAGAAAACCCTCCAATTTATAACTGTGAGATATTTTGCTTCCTGTATCCACTAGTCAAAACTCCAGGAAATGGCCCAATACTGCTGCACGATATCATGCCCATGTTGCCAACAGGAAAAAGGATGCCAAGCTTTCCATAGCAAAGGGCAGCCTGAATGTTGACAACACCAAGGGCAGCAGTCAGGATAGTCTATAGGATCCCCTCTTCTGCTCACTACCATTCACAAAATGGATTGTTGTACCTCACTGCATTGAATGTGTTTTGGTGTTGCTTATGTTTTTTCATTGATTCATTGAGCCTTTCAGTATTGTATACTCATACTACTAACTTAAACACTGTCTTTTAATTGTTGGAAACCACCTTGGGTTCTTTTTAAGGAGAAAGGCAGATTAAAAATATTTTAAATAAATTAAATGAACAAATACATTTAAAATAGATGTCCCCTTGACATACTTTGAGCTCTGGTCCATAGACAATTCCTGACACTTCTATGATATCAAGACTACCTGATATATTACTTATCACCCTGGGTAGGTTCTGCTAATTTATAGCTTGATAGCCCTATTGTTGTGCTAATGGACCGTCATCATTTCATTTGCTGCTACCTATGTCCTTACCTGTTCACGATTCTTATCAACAAAATAATAATTTCAGGAGACATGTATTTGTGTTTCCCCATCTGAAAAAGTGAATTTTGAAAGCTCACACAGAAATAAATTTGTCAACAACAACAACAACAACAACAACAACAAAAAATCAGGTAGAGAAGGTGTCAGAAAATGATGACGTCAAGATCTTGTGGGATTTCTAGATCCAAACTGATAGACACTTTGAACATAACACACCAGACATAGTAGTAATAGAACGAAGAAATGTCTGGATCATTGACATTGCAATTCCAGAAGAAATGTCTGGATCACTGACATTGCAATTCCAGGGGATGCCAGAGTGGAAAACAGAGAATTGGAAAAACTAACAAAGTACAGAGACCTGGCAATTGAAATATCTTGCTTGTGGAGAAACACACTTCAGTCGTCCTCGTAGTCATTGGGACTTTGGGAACAATATCAAGAAATTTCACATGGTACTATAAGCAGTTGCAGTTCTCAGAAATAACAGTATCAGAGCTACAAAAAATGGCAATATTAGGAACATCATACATACTCTGCCAATATTTAACAGATACTTAGGTTTTTTGTTAAAACTTGTATCTCTTATATAATATCAGTCAACGTTTTTATAATTTTGATTGACTGCCTGGTGTTTTTGAATAATAACAACAACAGTGTGTCACCCTGGAGACATCCAAGATCGAAGCATTGGCATCAGCTTGATTTGATCCTCACTAGACGCTCTAGCCTTCCTAGTATTACGATTACACGCAGTTATCAGAGTGCTGATTGCAATACTGATCACTCCCTGGTGTGTAGTAGAGTAAAACTGCAAACAAAGAGATTGTATCACATGAAAAAGGAAGGAAGACTACGTATTGACATCAGCAAGATTCGCAATCAAAGAAAAGTAGAGGAACTTGCCCAAGTGCTTGAGGAAACCCTTCCAGGCCCGGCTGATGCAAATGCACCTGAACAATGGGAACATTTCAAGAACGCTGTTTATAACACTGTCTTATCCACATTTCGCAAGAAGACCAAAAAGATGGCAGACTGGTTCGAAGCCCATTCGGAGGAGTTGATGCCAGCCATCGAGGATAAGAGGAGAGCTCTAGCAGCATACAGAGCCTGTCCTAGTGAGTACAACTTGCAGGTTCTTCGACTTGCTTGTAGCAAAGTCCAACAGGCTGCCAGGAGATGTTCCAATGATTATTGGCTTCAGCTCTGCTGTTTGATACCGTATGACAGTATCAAACAGGCTTTAGGTCCAATACAGAAGAAATCTGCTCCCTTGAAGTCTGCTACAGGCGTGATCATCCAGGACCGAGCACAGCAGATGGAACGCTGGGTGCAGCACTACTCTGAGCTATATTCCAGAGAGAATGTAGTAACCGAAGAGGCACTAAATAACATTGAGTGCTTGCCTGTCTTGGAAGAGTTGGACAGTGAAGCAACTTTAGCAGAAATAAATGTGGCCTTGGATTCCCTCGCCTCCTGGGAAGGCACCTGAGAAGGATAACATCCCCGCTGAAGTGCTGTAAAGAGATCATCACCACCGAGCTGTATGAAATCTTTTGTCTTTGCTGGAGGCAAGGTGGAGTACCACAGGACATGAAGGATGCAAACATAATCACATTGTATAAGAACAAAAGAGACAGGAGCAACTGCAATAACTACCGTGGCATCTCTCTTCTCAGCGTTGTAGGGAAGCTGCTTGCCCCTGTTGTACTGAAGAGACTCCAGGTGCTTTGCAGACAGAGTCTATCCAGAATCACAGTGTGGATTTCAAGTTAATAGATCCACCACTGACATGGTATTTTCCCTCAGACAGTTGCAGGAGAAATGTAGGGAACAACAACAGCCACTCTTTGTGGCCTTCATAGATCTCACAAAGGCCTTTGATTTGGTTAGCAGGGACAGCCTTTTTTAAAATACTTCCCAAGATTGGATGTCCACCTCGACTCCTTAACATCATCAGGTCCTTTCATGAGGAAATGAAGGGCACTGTAGTTTTTGATGGCTCAACATCAGATCCCTTTGACATCCGAAGCGGAGTGAAACAGGGCTGTGTCCTCGCGCCAACCCTTTTTGGGATCTTTTTTGCTGTCATGCTGAAGCACGCCTTTGGAACTGCAACAGAAGGTGTCTATCTCCGGACTAGATCAGATGGAAAGCTCTTTAATCTCTCTAGATTGAGAGCGAAGACCAAAGTCCAGCTGAAATGCATGCCGGATTTACTCTTCGCCGATGTTGCAGCTGTTGTTGCCCATTCTGCTGAAGACCTCCAACAACTCATGAATCATTTTAGCAAGGCCTGCTAAGATTTTGGATTAACAATCAGCCTGAAGAAAACACAAGTCATGGGCCAGGGCGTGGACTCACTTCCCTCTATTACCATCTCCACACAAGAATTGGAGGTTGTTCATGACTTTGTGTACCTTGGCTCAACCATCTCTGACACTCTCCCTAGATGTCGAGCTGGATAAATGCATTGGCAAAGCAGCTACCATGTTCTCTGGACTCACAAAGAGAGTATGGGTTAATAAGAAGCTGACGGCATATACCAAGATCCAGGTCTATAGAGCCTGTGTCCTGAGTACACTCCTGTACTGCAGTGAGTCCTGGACCCTTTGTGCACGGCAGGAGAAGAAGCTGACCACGTTCCATATGCTTTGTCTCCAACGCATTTTTGGTATCACCTGGCAGGACAAAGTTCCAAATAGAGCTGGAATTTTTAGCATGTATACATTACTGAAACAGCGACGTCTACGTTGGCTCAGGCATGTTGTGAGAATGGCTGATGGTCGGATTCCAAAAGATCTCCTGTATGGAGAATTAGTGCAGGGAAATCGCCCCAGAGGGAGACCACAGCTGCGATACAAGGATATCTGCAAGCGGGATCTGAAGGCCTTAGGAATGGACCTCAACAGATGGGAAATCTTGACATCTGAGCATTCAGCCTGGAGGCAGGCAGTGCATCATGGCCTCTCCCATTTTGAAGAGACCCTTGTCCAGCAGGCTGAGGCAAAGAGGCAGTCCTGAAACCAGCAAAATCAGGGAGCTGGACAAGGGACAGACTGTATTTGTCTTCAGTGTGAAAGGGATTGTCACTCTCGAATTGGCCTTCTTAGCCACACTAGACACTGTTCCAAGTCCTCCATTCAGAGCATGTTACCATAGTCTCTCGAGACTGAAGGATGCCTAATCTAAGTGTGCTCTCAAGTTGATTCTGACATGGCAACTTGTGGTGACTTATGGTCACTCTTTCCACGGTTTTCTTGTTTACAGATTACTCAGAAGTGGTTCTCCATTCCCTTTTTCTGGGGCCACTCAGGGATTGTGCAGCTTGCCCATGGATACATAGGATGGCTCTTCTCACAGGAGGCACAGTGGGGAATCGAACCTCTGATTCCACAACCAGATACCAACCAGATCTCATAACAATGGGTGACATCCAGCACAGGTAGAGGGGGAAGCGGTAAGCTAAGTGGCAGAGCAAAGCAATAAATTAGATTGTTGAGAGTGAATGGTGGGCACCCCTAATTCACTGCAAGATCAAGTTAACTCTTCTAGGAGTATGGAATCCAATGTGGTATATTGGTTAGAGAGGGACATGGGGGTTCCAGGCTCTAGTCCCCACTTAGCCATGAAACTAATTGGATGACTTGCAGGTGTTCAATTTATCTGTCACACGAGCCTACCTTACATTATTGTCATTCATGAAGAAGAGAACTACAAATGCTACACGGAGGTCAGTGGAAGTACTGCAAGATATAAATGTAACATAGATAAGTACTTGCAAACTTGAATATTTCTCATATCTTTATTCTAGGTGTGGACACAAAAGTTAAGCTGTTTCCTTCTCAGCCATGATCCTTTCTGGTTTCAGATCCTGGTTAAGATGCAAACCCTTAACCAGATCCTGGTTAAGATGCTAACCTGGGTTCACATTGCTTTTGAAGCAACACTAAAACACGGGTAAGGGCAACAGGGGAATTAATACTGTGCTGAATTCACACAGGGCAGAGGAGAGAATGTTGCTGAATGCTATTGAAGCTGGCTCGATAACTGTGATTTAGAGGGATATGCCCAGCTCTATGTCTACCGCCTGTACGGAAGTGCAAAATACACTGACACATTTATAGCTATGCTACGACATCATTAGCTGTGAGTTTAGCCCAAACTGCCATTCCTGCTCACTCAATCAAAATGGCCATTACATTTATCCACTATCATAATTTCTTTTGCTAGCAAAGGCAAGGAAATCTGAGTAGATTAAAGCTTCTTCAAGTACTTTTTTTTATGGGAGCAGGACTTCAAAAGCTAACTGACAACACAAATTACATTTCCGGATAAGACCAACAGATGGGACAAAAATGGACAGAAACACAAAAACAGAAGACAGGAACTGACACTAGGGCATTCCTGGGGTCCTAAAGTGTGATTGTCTTTTCAAAGTAAATGGATTTGTCCAAAATCACCTTGAAAGTATCATAAATTGATCTCAGCACTGCAGGGCAAAGAACTTATCATGTCACCTCTTCCCCTTCTAAATGCCCGCTGATGCCTTTGGTGGGAACCAAGATTGCTCAGCTTGATTCGGAAGGCATCCAACGCCTGGCGTTATTACAGTCTATAACTGGAAGCAGTGTTAAAAGCATACAAAAGGCCTCTGTTGAAATAAGAAATGCAAGCAGAGATCTGAAATATTTTTTGGTCAAAACTAAGGATTTCTCATCACAGAGATATTCCATTCACACATTCTCATGTATTCTGCTCCTAAATTACACGGTAATTTCCACACTATATCAGAAACAAAAGAGTTACTTACCCGTAACTGATAAGAGTAGTTATTGACAACTGATAAGATAGCTGATGGGAGCTGTATGTCAATATTATCTGCCAGGCCATGGTTGTCCACTCCTTAAATTGATCAGGCATGCAGGAAGATCAGCTTTGAACTCTGGCGAGCAATCACCATGGGAAAGTAGAGCTACCCTTCTTTGATGTTTGAGATTTCCTAAACCAGACAATCATGGGTATGTCGAGAAAGAGCAAAGATTCACAGTCCTGTGTCACAATTGGCTATGCGGACTATGGGTGGTGGAAGCTGTAGGCCAAAAACAACTGGAATAGTCTTATCTAGAAACAGAGATCATGGGCAAAATCATGTTGTGTCACTTTGCTCTGGTGTAACCTGGACTGGGCACCAGAAACACTTGATTTAAATTAACTAAAAGCTTCTTATCTCTCTCCTTTTAGATTCCAAAGCTCTTTAGGGTTCCTTGTGACCCAGGGAAGCGTTTGGGAGTCTTGGGATGCCTTTAACAATAAAAAAAATATATCACTGCCTCATCACCACCACTGGGTTTGGGATTGTCAGCAGCTTTGGTGATTTTTTTTTCTTTTAAAAACTATTTATGTCTCCCTTACTTCTACCATGAGCTCCCAAGGGCTTCCTCAGGGCAAAGGGGTGCCTTAGGGAACACTGGAACCTAAAAAGAGGGTGGAAAGGAAGCTTTTAATGACTTTAAATTACATGTTTCCAGAGGCCAATCCAGGATTTTGCCCTGTGTGTTGATCTCATTGGCAAATGAAAATTCTGTTCGCTTTTGAAATCATTAAAAGATACTTAAAGAAGCTTTAGACCACTTGAAGCTCCTTGCCTATGGCCACTTCTGATCTAGGGAAGTGAACGTAGCTGTACAAAAAGCTTATATATATTTAAAAGAAGAAAAAACTTGAATTTTCCACGTAAATCTTTTTTTTTTTTTTGCTCAACATGAAAAAAGTGCTGATCTTTTCACTCTTGTGCTAGAGCAAAAAAAACTTGCATAGGTTGACCATTTTTTCAGTGGGTAAGCAATCAAGACACCCCCCTTTGTGTGTGTGTGTGTGTGTAAAGGATAAGAAAACACACAAACCTTTTAGCATCTTTATGGTGAGGGACTGTGGTAGCTGCCATGTAGAAACAGCTGAAGAACCAGTTGCCAAGTCCTGATCTACAACTCGTATGTCAATATTTTTTTCCAAAGGTCCATGAAAGTTAGCAATCTGAGAATGTCACAGAGGTCTACCATCACTCCAGCATGGCATTCAATGAAAGGATTGTTGTTATGTGCCATTGTGAAGGAGAGCAGGATGCAAGTGTGCCGTCCTCATCTGCAGGACCCGAAAAAGAGGAAAAAGAGTTGAAAGAGGGGAACCCAAGAAAAATGACAGGAGAGTTGGAGGAGGGGAAAAAGGAGATAGAGGTTTGTCTGATAGAGGAAGCGGAAGGAAGAAAAGGGGAGGAGTTAAAACTATCTATGTGGGAGGAGGAGATAAAAGTAGGGGGAGAACGACATTTCAGGAGTAGAGTGGCAGGGAAGGAAAGCAGAGGACACAAGGCAAGGAAGGAATCAGAGGGAGTGGAAAAGAAATATGAAAAGGCGCGGGATTTATTAAAGGACTTCCCCAACCTAAAGGTGGGAGGTCTACTCCCTGACCCAGAGGTCCCGCAAGAAGGCGAGACTATTTATGAGACGCAAGAATTGACAGTAATAGTGTTTCCGCGCAGGCAAGGACATGGGAAGAGGGTGATACACCCCGATCCGGTCTACAATACTCTACCGAAGGAGGGAGACTGGGCGCGTCACCCCTGTTGTGGGACGGTGTGCACTATGAGGAGTGCTCCAATGCAGCGGATCACTGATCGAGAGAGGTTTGGTCCAGCTCCACAGTAAAAGGACTAATGTTAGGTGAAAGGTCTGCTTTGACCAGTTACGGACAGTTGCCGGACTTATTGTGTTTCGACCCTGTTGATCTTAATGTTGATTCTACACGTGCGAATAAACCAGATAATGTTAACTCATTAACTCAGTCTCAGTCGCTTCTTCCCGCCAAAAATGAGGAACTGTCACCGGTTTTGAAAGAACCCAATCACAGCCATTAAGTCGCTTCCATCTTATGGAGACCCTAGTGGGGTGTGTGAGATGTTCACATGCTTCACAGTTGCCACCTCCCAGGAAGGTTCCAAGGCTGCACAAAGATTTGAACCCAGGTCTCCTGAGTCCTATGTAGTCTGGCACTCTATCAGCTACATCACATTGGCACTGAAAGGATACTGAATGGTTAAACAAACCTTTCAGCTTTCATTCTTGATAGTCCCTCAATTTCTTGATAACCTTTCTCTGGCAACCTTTCTCTTACTTTAGCTTTACCAGAGCCAGAGCCTCTGAGAATATTAGTCCAGTGAATTAACTTTTTAAGATCTTCTAAAATCTTCTTCCTAATCCTAATCTTGTGCGGATTTTTGAACATTTAAGGTTTTATTTTATATTATTGATGATTTTTTAAAAACTATAAATGAGTTTCCCTCCCCTTACCCTTAGTTTCCTTGTATACTTAATTGCAGGATGGTGTTCTCCAAATGTAACAACAAGACATTCATTATCCTTAAGCATTACTTCCATTGCATAAGAGGAAGAGCTCTGTATGAGTCAGAATCCTGCAGCTTCTGCACACAGAAATGTCCTCCTTTTCAAAGACACAACTTTCCTCCTCATAATTAATTGAAACCAACAAATGTCGGTTCCTATTTCTTCAACATTGTCCATGTTGCTAGGTGCCTGGCAGGTGTGCATTTTTTTTCCTTTTTCCTGACAGCACCACATTTGCATGGGCACTTGCAACTTGATGTCTGGGGTATCCTTAGGAAGATGTGCTATTTAACTCATTTGCTTTATGTGGCACATGGAGCAAAAGGTGCCAATTAGAAGACAGCAGGAGACTAAGAAGATGCTGTCTGTCAGCCTGGCAGGAAGAGAGACTTTGTTATCAATTATTAAAGCTTCTCTACAGCAAGGTCTGGAAATAAGTCTCTCACAAAACACCTGTGCCATAGTGAATGTGGCTAAAAAGGTAGATTGCATATGTCTATGAAAGCAAAGAGAGGAGTTTTCTTCAATATCAAAAGTCACTCTTGTCTTTCTCTCCTGGACCATTTACATACCCAGAACCCATTTCAATAACATTTTTAGATGAGTTTCCTTCTCCCCCCCCCCCCCCCGTCCTGTGTCATTCACTTAATTTTTACATGGGCTTATTACAACACTGTTGCCCTCTTATAACCTTCACTCATTTTGCTAGTTCCGCCTCCTTTTTCACCAAAGAAAATCTGATAGGACCAAATGGCTACATAGTAATTTCTAATCATTAGTATGAGAAGCCTACATGATTTTCAAGCCCAATGCAGTCAACTGGTTGACCAATAAAAATTGTACTGTGAGAGTGTAACTTTTATGCTGCAGCCGCTGACAAGCCTGACAGGCTTTGGGCAGCGTGGCTGGCTCTTTGCCCTATACCCCGGATAATGCGAGACTGGCTAGTCTCACGTGATTTACAAGTAGGAGGGTGGAACGCCAGGTTACTTAAGGGGCGTTCCCCCCTCACGTCGCCCTCTTCTTTTTCGGGCACCCGCCCACCCGCCCTATTTCTAGTGTGAGTTTTTCTGGTCGCCTTTAAGGGGCCGGATAGGAATTTTTGACCTTCATCCTGATTGGCCTTGGATGGGGGGATTTTTCGCCTATCCCACACTGGTAAAGGGACGTTAGCATTTTGGTGGAGATTTTGGTCACACTGGCGGGTAGTGCGGAAAAAACAGGTATTTTCCGGTGTGTCCCACTGTAATTCAGGTAAGCCAACAGCACATCCGACCTCCCGGCACTGCGGATTCTGCGATTACAGTGCCTGTGGGGGGAAGATGCGCTGGGCCATTTCTGGACCAACGGTCATCAACTAAAGATGACTTGAGGTCTGGGGGTGTTTATTAGCAGCCAGCCGGGTTCCTGCTGTCTTTAAGACCGCTGGAACCTGGGGCCGGGGACTCGCCCATTTGTTGACCAAGGGGTATTTGGATACCTCTGCCATTTACCTGTTTCCGCACTACAGCAGGCCCCCTCCTTTGCCAAAGGATGGCAAATTTAAATTTGAACTTGAATTTGAATCAATAAAGTGTGGCCCGTGTTTAACCCATACTACTGTCTCGCATCTTTATTTCGGGGTTGAGAGGGCAATGGCCTATTGGTTGAGCACCAGGGAAAAGGAATCATGAAGGCAGGAATCTTTGCCTATATTGTGACCAGTATTTAGAGAAGCTGTCTGTCTTCCATTTTGATTTGTTGTCCTCCATTTTGTATAATTTAAGCTGCTCTGGTATTCCCATGAATCAGAGATGGACAAAGGATGTGCAAGCTGCAGTATGTTTTGGGAACACAAAGCAAGTTGGAGGCAGATGTTACTTGTCATATGCCACTAACATGTGTATGCATACCTAAGCTTATCACAATGGGATACCAACTAGGAAGTAGTTCACACACTCTAAAGCATAATGTAGTAATAATGTATTACCCAGCTGCAACTTATTAGTGTAAACAGCAAGAACATATAATGATTCATTGTTTTACTCAAGGGGGGCTCAGACTTCACACGGTAACTCATAAACCATGCTGTCATTCATCTCATTGAGTTCCTATGTAAGTACTCAGTAAATCTGTCTCCTTGCAAGTAACCCTGGATCTTCTCTGTCATTTCTCGGGGATCCCTTCAAATCTTGCTCCAATAGCTGAGGAGCATTACAGCCTATAACATTTTGGGAGGAAGGGAGAGGGAGAGAATGAGATGGATGTAGAATTATGGGACTGCTGTTCCCAGGGAGCAGGAACTTGAGGAACTTACCAACTTGGTTTAGGCAATTGAATTTCATTGTTTTATTGGGGCAGGATGGAAGGGCAAATTCTTTGCAGTGGGTATTACACATAATTATTTGAGATGTCCAATGCCCCCCCTCCCACTTTGGGTAAGGGCACACAAATCAGGACCCAACCCAACCTATACTATTTTGGAGGTATTGCAACTCAAGTCTGGTTTACATCTGTTCTGACGTCTGTGCATTACTGGATCTCGGCGGGGGGGGGATATTCTGGTAAATGGGGCAACACAATTGGTGATTATTTGAGGATGGTGTTTACACAATGCCATTAGAATTATTTCTGGAAAAAATTGTTTACTCATTTCCAGCACAGAGAACACAAGCAAAAGTGAGGCAGGAGACAGTTATTACGAACTTTAGCCATGACACTACACTAGAAAGGAAAGAGAAACAAAAGGTGAAAGAGGGAAAGATAGGCCCTAATGTCCTAAAATGAAGTTGTTGTGACCTAAATATTCAAAACCAATACAAGATCCATACACACACAGTCCTAGTAGTATAATACATTATAATAACTGGGTTAAAAGTAGTAGAAAAAGGGATGAGAATGCAAGGTGTATACTGTAGATACGTTACACCACTGCAAAGACCTGACTTTGCATCACAGTTGAGACAAAGGAGGGAAGTACTGCAAAGGAATGTGCAGCCTGGTAATTTTACTCAGAGACCCTCCCCAGCACCTCAGTGACTGGAGTGTGCAGGACAGGTTGTAAATTTAACTGGGGAGGTGTTGCCAGTCTCATTCTCCATTGCTGGCATCTCAGCATCTTTCATCTGAGGTACTCATCCATTGGATACCTGCCCTTTTCAACATTTTCAACCATATGAAATACTGGATTTCACACGCATGATCAGTAGAGGGTGTTCCATATATGTCCCTGTGCTCTTTGCTCCACCCCCTGGTCAGTTTACCTCTGAAATCTATACCAATGGTGTTATAGCAGTGTTAAATCGATGGACATAACTAATTGGCTTCTGGCCATAGATATAGATTAACACATTAGATACTCAGTGGTGTAGTGCACAGAGTGATAGAGTAGGACTCAGGAGATCGGGGTTCAAATCCCTACTTGGCTATGGATACTCAAGGGGGAGTGTGGAACTGATAATACACTCTTTAAATATCTCATCAATCCTTGAAAGCCCTCTTAGAGTCACTGTATGCTGGTTCTCATACAACCCAAAGTACAAAGGATGGTCTACAAGGGCAATCAGTCTATCAATTAAAAACGATGGCCTCATTATCTGGAAAATCTGTACTCTGTTAACCTCCATCTACAGAAACCAGAGTTTGGAAAAATTGCTTTTAGGGATTAAAGATACCAGAATTCCATAACCAGCATGCTCAGTGTGCAGGACACCTCTCTGTTTTCTTCCCCATCTCCTCCCATTCTGCTCTGGTTCTTCCAGCCTGAGCCACCAAATTGTGGATTGTTTACCCCTCTCTGTACAGATTGTGTCAGAATGAGGGCACAACAGTGAAAATGAGACCTTGATTTCACCTGCAGGGCCTTCTTGGGCCCTCAAAGTTCTCAGTTTCAGAATAATTTACTCGTTCCACTTCCTTTCCTGAATTATCTACATAGGTAGATAATTCAGATGTTTTCTGCAGAGATGAAGAAGGCCTTAGAGTCCTCCATAGAAAGGACAATATCTTTTTTCTCATAGTCATTAAAATGTGGCAACCTGTTCTCAGGAAGATTGAAATCTTTTAGCAGTGAGAATAACAGTATCATTCTATTCTAATCCGGTTATGTTTAGAAAGTGACTACGAAGCACATGAAAAATGTATTAATCTAGTCTCAGGCGTGTCACCGTTTATTATTCTAGCTGTCATTTAAAGCCAATGGCACAGGCCAGTAAATAAATGGGATCCACATTGCTAAACAGTTCGCCTCTTTCCATCTGCTACAAGTCACATGTGTCTAATACAAATTGCCAAGAGGCTGCCTAAAGCTGTAGCAGAAACGGCTTCTGCATCATTATTTTGGGGCAATGAGCAGGGAGTGACAATTTCTATGAATTGTCTTCAGAGGATGCTCGGCTTAAATCTACAACAGCGATATTCTTTATTCACAGCATCGTAACCTCTGATCATGCCATTTTTTAGACACATTCATCAGGAGCAGCTGGTGACCTTGGGTTTGTAAGGGCACTGAACTGGTTCCTAGTTTCACTGTATACTTTCCAGGAACTAACCAAGGTGCTGAAACCAGTCCTCAAAGGAGATTCTAAACTTTAGATAGCTATTTTTTAAAATTTCGGACTAATGAGAGCTACAGAAACCCAGATCATCCTGGTCTAATTTCAAAAAGCACCAGATCTGAAGAGACTCTCTCTCTTTTTGCCCCAGCAGTTCTTTTGTACATGAAAAAAACATGGTAAGGGATCATGTTCTCTGTAGATTCTACCACAAAATGTGATTCTAGATGGCTCAAATATCTTGTTTTGGTGTGTGGGTTAAGCCAGAAGTTCCTTCCTAACTTATGATTCAGCAACTCATGGTCTGTGGGCTGCTCGTCATCACTCTGATTTATTGTCCACCCTCCAGCCTCTCTCAGTGTGCAGAAATCACCATTACCATCCCAAAGGCACACATTTTCCACTAAGAACAAGGTGCACATGGAGTGTATGTTTTGTTTGCACTCCCAGAAGTGTCCAGGAGGTGCAGTTATGCATGCTCACCATGTGATTTTTTTCTTAAAGGAAAATGTGTTCTCCCCCACACACCCTACTACTGAACTTCAATGGCAAATCTGAGTGTGGTGCAGGCATTGGAGGCACCAGGAGTGGGTTCCTGGGGTGTGTGAAATTTGGTCCCTGAAATTTGGTCTCTGAAATTTGCCCACCTTTGTTTGTAGATTTTAAAAAGTCACTTGTAGCTTCCCAAAAATCTATCTTCCAACTTTTTTTTCCTCCTAGAAAACTCATAAAAAGTAGGTCAGAGCTACAAAGGCAGGAAGAGACAAAGATTCAGCTTGCATCCCTGTGTGGCTGCCCTAACAGTAGCCAAACCATACACTATTACATAGACTCTTGGGAGGAATGGAATCAAAGTATTTGACCTACCCCATTTCTACTAATCAGTGGGTTAGAGGGGGAAAGTCCCTAGACTTTAATATGGTTCTTTCCTATGATAACACAAAGGACAAATGATGAACATATACTCTTTGCTACACTTGCAGAATGTCTAAAGGGTGTTTCTGAAGTAGGCACTGGGGAGACTAGCAGAGCATACAAGGAAAAACTGAGAAAATTCTCCAAGTCCATTGCCGAATTCCAGTTCCACAAAGGAAAACGTAATCTGTGTGCATTTTTGTGTGGAGGGAGAACTGACATCTCTCACTCCTGTGATGTTGGTCTTTCTTGAAACCTTGTTTAAGAAGCCAAATGCACTCGAGATTTTGGAGTGTACCAACCATTAGCTGTATTCCTGGACACAGTCGTTTGGGAAGAAATAAGTCCCATGGAATTTGGTAGTGCTTAGTTCTGCATAGACACTGGATTAAAACAGAAGATCATTATTCCACATTTTTAAAGGATCAAACCTATCATAAAACACCATGTTTTAAACAATACAAGTGTGGGTGCAAAGATCACTTGTTTGTACACTTGTATATTATCTTCAACTATACAGAAGAGAGTGATTCTTTATTTTGTGCCAAGGCTTTTGAAGTGAACCTTTACAAAGAGGGAAAGTTGAGAAAGAAGGTGACCTAGGAGTGACTTTAATAGGGCTTTCAAGGGAAATGATATATTTAAGGAGTAGTTTTGCCAGTTCCACAAACAGCCCACCCCCATGATTTACCATGGCCACGTGGGGATTTGATCTCCAGTCTTCTGAGTTCTAGTCTGCCACTCTACATACTACACCACACTGGGTATCCTACTTCTAGATACATTCAACCAATTACAGCTTCTTAGTGTATGGGATCATGACCAGAATCCTGTTGGTAATTTACACAGGCATGGCTTACATTGTGCAACTCAGCGCATCAATTTATCACTAACTAATGTTGTACTTGTGGCCTTACTAGGTGTGTACCTGTTGTGTGTTGAGGTTAGTATATTTGTTAGAGGCAGTTTACCATGATGAGTTGCACAATTTATGCATGTGTAAGATCACCAGTATGGTTGTGGTCTGTATCCTTTATCTAATCTCATCCACTGCTGAAGGGCGAATCAAGGAAACATCTAGGTATCCAGTTCAAGTAGTGAAATGTCCTGTTATGATCCTTCAAACAGAAGATGGTTCTCTGTAGAGTAGGACACATAGACACTACAGTGACAGAGCTAACAGTCCTGGCTAGAGATGGGCACGAACCTTTTCTGGTGGGTGCCCACTCAGAGGCAACACCCAGAGGAGGCAGGGAAGGGAAGCCAGGGCACTGCCTCTGAGTGGGTGCCTGCTGGAGGAAGTGGGGTTGAGAAGTGCCAAACAGCTGCTTGGCCAAAAAATGAACCAGCACAAACCACCAAACCAGTGGTTTGTGCTGATCTCTAGTCCTGGCATTACACATCAGTGAGGGTGAGAATGCCCTACTGTTTAGAGCCAGTGGGCTACAGTTCTCATTCTGTACACCGCTGAGAACTGGGCCTCTCGTTTTCCATACCTTCTGTTGTTCTTTGGCATGGCAGAGAAGAAAGTAATTTGTATCAGTAAAACATAATGTTTTCTGCTCGCAACATATTTTTCCCCAGTATGTAAATTAAGGGCTACTTTTATTTTTATATTTAAGACCAGGAAAATGAGCTCTGCACCAAAATGCCCACTGCAAATTGCATTCATGGGTAAGTAACTATTAAAAAGCCAATCTGGCCGCTTCTGTGGTACAAAAATGCTAAGCTTCCCCCTTCTCCCCCAGCCAGGGGGACCCAAAACAAAATGTGCCAGCTTAGCACATGGAATAACTTCTTTATGGCTGAAAACAGAAGTTTTTAATGGGAACTGCAACTCATCCTTAACTATGCCGATGCGAACGTTCTGTTCCAATAAGTATGGGGAAAAGTTATAAAACTGGCAGGACTGAACATTTGACACCCGTAACTGTGTATTAGCAGACAATAAAGCACACATCATTTATGGAAAATTCAGCTGGTTATAAATTTCAGGATTTACGGCCATTTTATAGCATCTATAATGAATACGAAGCTGTGATTTTGCATTCAAATTATGCATGTAAGAAGCCATTCAGAGAAGTGTTTGCTGTTTTCATTAACGCTGGGCATACATCCCCATTCACTTTTGCTTAGAGATTGCATTGGAGGATCATTTGTGACTCTTGTAGACTTCCTATTTCCTTAGCATCCTTCCATCAGTTGCCAGATGTTCACGAAAACTAAATCATCTCTATAGCAGCAGCTGCTCGGTTTGTTTTCGGCCCATTGTCCAAATTACAAGGCTAAATGAGGTATGGAAGAAGACATGGAATCTTAAGGGAACATTTCCTATTGTTGTGGAAAGACTCCAAGGAGAATTTTTTTTGCAGGGGGTGGGAGGTAGCAGTGTTTCTTGGCTCTAGCAAAAACATCGAAGCATCTGGTGGCACCTCAACATTTAACAAATCTGATTGGACATAAAATTTCATGGACTGTAGCTCAATTTGTCAGATGAATGCCACATAAAACTTGCAGATCTTTTAAGGTGCCACTAGAATATTTTTCCACTATATGAAGGAGCACCACTTAGATCAAGGGGAAACGAAGTACAGCCCATGGGCCACATGGGCCCCCAGGATCGTCGTAGTCCCTGAAGCCTCTTCATGCCCTCCATGGATCTCTTTGAAATTTGTCCCTGAAATGCACGTTACACCTTCTAAACATATCTCCCCAGGGACAAAACTGGGAGGTCTTAGATTCTGGTTTATTTCCTAAGCTTTCTGTAATCCACCTTATGTCTATCATCATCCACAAAGATGTGCAGTGTCCTCAGATGAACATATAAGTCCTGACCAAATCAGAGTTGTTTTTGTTGTCCCATCATGGTGACCAAGGGTAGAAATAGAAGCCTGTGGTCACCTACTGGGGTAGAGCAACATTCCACATGGGTCCTTCAGGCTCAATCTGACATTCTTGGAGTTAAAAATGGAAAAAAATAACAAAAGACACACCATGCAAAGAAAGGTAAAGTGAAAGAAATATAAAGTGTCTGAAATGCTACTGGTGTTTGTGTAACTTGTGGCAGCTAATTGCAGCTAATTGATGATGTGCCAGAGTGCACATAACCAGGCACACAGTCGAGGCATGCCCCCGGCACCTTGTCAATTTAGCAGCAATTAACTGCAGTAAGTTATGCAAACTTTACACATACTCCAATAGGATATTGGCCAGTAGCAGAAAGACTGAGTTTGTACTGAAGGAGGAGATTGACAGCCAATAAAGTCCAAGAACTTTACTGCACACTCCAATGGCTGAGGTGTTAGGCGGGGCCTCTGAATGCAGTTACCACACTGTAGCAGCTGCTTGTTGCCTTTTTTTGAAAACTGCAAGGTGAACTGAGGGTCTTCCATTCATATAGCTTATTGCCTCTCCTCCCCCCTTTTTTTTCTTCTTCTTAAAAATGTCATTAGTTTCCTTTAATGCACATATAGGTATAGATGTGTGCATGCACATGGGGTGCAGATGAATGCTTGCATTCTTGTGCTTAAGACAAGGTTTTCACTGTTAGGGTCTGTCTTCCCACCCCACCCCTTTAATTTGCATTTTCTTGTATGTATGGAGGGACCCAGTGTGTTGTAGTGGATATAAAATATATATATATATATATAAACAAATAGAAACCTTTCAGTGATAAATCATCTTCTTCAAGGCTGTGTATCAAGTTCTTGTTCCAAACTTATGTGCTGCTTTTAATGTCCAAAATTCACATGGCTGATGGTGTAGAGCAGCGGTCGCCAACCTTTTTCAGTCCGCGGACCGGCTGGGGAAGGCGGGGCACCCCGCGCTCGTGCGCATGCACGAACAAGCGCGCACTCTCTCTCGCATGGCCACGCGTGCACCTGTGCAAGCACCACACCACCGTTTGCGCATGCACGTGAGCACGCTCATGCTCATGCGCAAACAGCAGCGCTTGTCTGGGTGCACTTGTGCGCATGCGCAAACGGCAGCACGGCGCTCACACAGGTATGCTGGAGCGTGCGCGCAGGCGCAAACGGGCTGTGCGGGGGTGAGTGCGTGCGGGGGGGGCGGGAGGTCTGTCTCGGCGACCCGGTCCAGCTCAGGCCATGGACCAGCACCGGGCCGCGAACCGGGGGTTGGGGACCTCTGGTGTAGAGGGCAGGTAATCTTCTTAGATGGAAATGGCTGCAGCATGCATGTTGGTTTCAAGCTCTTCTTCAGCTAGCAATTTGGAATTTATGACCCATTTCGTAAAACAGAGGACAGTCACAGGAAATCTGGAGGCCCCGTCCTTCTCCCTTTCTGCCTTTTTGAAACTCAAAGAGTTTCTTTACCTGGGGGAGGAAAGACTGCCTCGTTAACATGGCCTGCCTGTTGGGATTAGGAATTTAGTTAACACACACACACCCCGAACAGTTAATTTAAGCCAAATTAAAGCCAAATAAATAGTTTTACCTGGTGGATGCTCTCTTTAGCATGCAGTACTGCTTGTTTGATGTCAAGAGTCTATGATATCTGAGAACTCATGTTGGTCTTCAGTTGATGCCATGATTGTCCATTCTATGGTATCTTACAGTTCAGGAAAAATCAGGAAAAGGCCATATGGTTGTGGAAACAGTACAAATGCAGGAGCAGATGATATCTTTAATTGACCATTAAGAATATAAAACAAACAAACAAAAAATCTCATTTACTTTGAAAACTTTATTAGGTAAGGTAAGTAAGTTCCAACATGAAGACACTAATTATGGTTATATAGCTGTCTCTTGCTTCTCTTTTTCTTGTGTTCTCTGGGCTGGAAGTGGGGAAACAATTTTTCCAAAAATAATTCTGATGTCCCCGTATAACCCCACTCCACCCGAAGTCATAACTATTTCTGTTTCTCCATTTGTGAGACTGGGGTTTTTCACAGAGAAATACCAGCACAGGCAATGACTGGGTTGGGATACTTCCAAAAGGCCAAAAGGTGGGGCAGCTCCCAATCTGTGTGACTTTGTTCAGCCAGAGAATGGATCAGGAACCAGTGTACATGGCTCGTCAGAAGCTATGGAAACCTCAGGATGGGCAATTGAGTTCTTCTTTGATCAGGCATTCAGATGTACAGGAAGACATGGTGGAAGAGACAGGTAGAGTTATGGGGATCTAGTGAATGAAAAGAAAGCATTGAAGAGCCAAGGACAAGAGTGTGATTTCAGAGGCTAGGTGGAATTTCAGAAGTCTGATTCATGGTGTTTTTGCTACGAGCTCGCTTCACACGCTGCAACCAGGAGGTGAATATGTTTTGATTCAAACTGGTCATTACCATTTAGAACAGGCTGCTCTTGGGGCCTTTTCAATGGGTGGTGTTATTTCTGTGCTGAGATGATTTATTTGTCTTTTTAATCTATTTTTGCATTTTAGTGGCATTTGTTTTTCTTCGAATTTCATTATGGCTTGGAGTCTTGAATTTCAATTTTTGGGAGGAACTCAAGATCTGCATCTAATAAATACATGCACCGATGGAACCAGCTTGACAGGGTCAGGGAGGAAAGCTATTGGAAAAATATGATGGGGGCATGGTAAGTGTTAGCACATACATTTGGTATGGGCATGGAAAGAGCTTGAGTGCTGTTTTTTGTTCAAAGTTGGGGGTCTAAATTTAGCAAACAAGTATTAATTCAAACCAGGTACAAGGATGACAAAGAGCACTCTCATATACTGATAGCTTGACCAGCAATAGATCAGCAAGTCATAAGGAAACATGCATTACTTATGAAATGCAGATGTCATGCAATTATTGGAAAAGCAAACTTCATAAGGATGTTATTGAAGAGAACAATCATTCTAATTAGACATGGGCATGAACTGGAAAACCACTAGTCCAGTAGATGGTTCATGGTTCATGACTACCCATGAACAATGAAACACCTCTCTCTCTCTCTCTCTCACTCACTCACTCACTCACTCACTCACACACATACACACACACACACACACACACACACACACACAGTTTCATGTTTCATTTTTTGGCTTCATGCCAGGTGGGACCACCAGCCCGCCCCCTTCCCACTGCTTCCTTCGCATCCCTACCTGGTCCTGATGGCAACGACACCTCTGCTGCCTCCATCATCAGTGACAGTGGGACAGATTCAGGAAAGAAACTTGGCTCACTCTCTCTGTGCTTGCTCCCACCATCGTCTCTGACAATGGCAGTGGCAGTGGTGGCAGGACCAGATAGGAGGCCGTGCAGGTAGTGGGAAGGGGGCAAGTGGGCATCTTGCTTTGCCAAAGCAAAATGAAGCTCTGAGGGGGGAAAAGTTTGGTGCTTCATTTTCCTTTGGGAAAACAGGATCCCCAAACTGAACAAGAAACTGAAACATGAACCAGCCCAATTTGTTGGTTTTTCTGGACCGTAGTTCAGTTCGTGTCCATCTCTAATTCTGATCAGTTTAGAATTGTAGTATCACAACTAGGGCTGTTCACAGGCCCTCTGGTTTCGTTTGGTGATCAATCTATGGCTGCAGAAGTGTCCTGATTTGGTAAAGAGCGATTTGTGCCCTGTCTGAATTGATTTGTGCCCTGGATCCAAACGGATTTGAAAATTTGTAAAAAAATCAGTGCTTTGGAAAACCAAAATGGCTGTAACTTTTTGTTGTTGTTTTTGCACTGGTGTACATGGAATTTAGAAACACTACTGATGTCTACTGATGGAGGGTAAATTCACAGAATTAAATCTGGGCATTCCACAGCAGTCTGGACCACATACAAATTGGTCCAAATTGGACGCACTTTGGTTTGGAATTTGGGATTATTCTTAGCTGTAATCATAAACCTCTAGGTTAGAAAGGAATGGGACCTCCCACATATCTTTCGAGTTTTAAGCTGTAGATAACAAGCTAAATTTAATTTTTAAAATGCATAGAAATGCCAAAATTCCAATTCATTCTAGTGGGGCATCGTAAAGCTTACGAAAAAATGTGATGCACCTTAACAAGTAATAGTCAGAAATGCGACATGGATCCTAACAGAGGGCAGCCATGAGTTATATAGATATATAGGTCAACATATTCTGACAGATTTGTTATATATCTTGCCTCCAGTCTCTGGGGAATAAACCCAGTGAACACAAATTGAGTTGCTTTGTATTTGAATGTATGCAGCGAAACTTCTCAAGTACTTAATGTTTTCTCTCACTTTCCCTTAATTAGACTCACCCTGGGGTTACTGTCTAATCCATCTCATAATAAATACAATAACTATAATGCAGCTCAAGAGGCAAGAGACATCTGTAATCAGATAGATTTTTTATTCCTATAATTCTGAAGGTGTTAAGCCTTATTATTTTGCAGGCAGCTCCCATGAGAGAATGGGCAATTTGGGTGGCCCATTTATGTCTTGGAAACAGCTAGCAGTTACATTTCTACCTCGAAAATCACTTCCAGCTGATTTCTTGCTGTACAGGGAAGGTCAGAGTGACATCGTACATCCACTCCTGTGACAGCCAGTTTGTTGTTTTTAGCTGTCCTCCTGCGTTTCTGAGTTAAACCAATTGTTCGACTCCTTGAATTGGCATTTTGTCAGTGGCAAAAAAAAGCCACCCCAATCTCTGTGCTCCTACTTTTGCCCATTTATTTATGACTCCTTTGGAGGGACAGAGCTTCTTGTGTGCCCACCATAACCCATTTTATAACAAAATTGTCTTCTATTATAGATTTATTGCTGATATTTTCCTGGCATTTTGGAATATACAAGAGCCACAACCTTTTCTTCCCTAGGCTTATTATCTCATACATCATTGCTTTAAGGCTAGATAGGAAAACCTCTTGTTTCTGCTCATGGAGTTTTCTTGGCAAAGATACTGGAGTGGCTTGCCAGTTCCTGCTCCAGGTGGATCGCATTTAGTCAGAACTCTCCGCTGGTCCCATCACCTCCTGGCAAATAGAAGGGGAAGATATGGAGGCAGTGACAGATTTTACTTTCTTGGGCTCCATGATCACTGCAGATGGTGACAGCAGCCACGAAATTAAAAGACGCCTGCTTCTTGGGAGGAAAGTGATGACAAACCTAGACAGCATCTTAAAAAGCAGAGACCTCACCTTGCCAACAAAGGTCCACATAGTCAAAGCTATGGTTTTTCCAGTAGCGATGTTGATTAGTCGTTTAGTCGTGTCCGACTCTTCGTGACCCCATGGACCAGAGCACGCCAGGCCCTCCTGTCTTCCACTGCCTCCCGAAGTTGGGTCAAATTCATGTTGGTCGCTTCGATGACACTGTCCAACCATCTCATCCTCTGTCGTCCCCTTCTCCTCTTGCCTTCACACTTTCCCAACATCAGGGTCTTTTCTAGGGAGTCTTCTCTTCTCATGAGGTGGCCAAAGTATTGGAGCCTCAGCTTCAGGATCTGTCCTTCCAGTGAACACTCAGGGTTGATTTCCTTCAAAATGGATATGTTTGTTCTCCTTGCAGTCCAGGGGACTCTCAAGAGTCTCCTCCAGCACCACAATTCAAAAGCATCAATTCTTCAGCGGTCAGCCTTCTTTATGGTCCAGCTCTCACTTCCATACATCACTACTGGAAAAACCATAGCTTTGACTATGCGGACCTTTGTCGGCAAGGTGATGTCTCTGCTTTTTAAGATGCTGTCTAGGTTTCTCATCGCTTTCCTCCCAAGAAGCAAGCGTCTTTTAATTTCATGGCTGCTGTCACCATCTGCAGTGATCGTGGAGCCCAGGAAGGTAAACTCTGTCACTGCCTCCATATCTTCCCCTTCTATTTGCCAGGAGGTGATGGGGCCCGTGGCCATGATCTTAGTTTTTTTTTTGATGTTGAGCTTCAGACCATTTTTTGCGCTCTCCTCTTTCACTCTCATTAAGAGGTTCTTTAATTCCGCCTCACTTTCTGCCATCAGAGTGGTATCATCTGCATATCTGAGGTTGTTGATATTTCTTCCAGCAATCTTAATTCCGGTTTGGGATTCATCCAGTCCAGCCTTTCGCATGATGTATTCTGCATATAAGTTAAATAAGCAGGGGGACAATATACAGCCTTTTCGTACTCCTTTCCCAATTTTGAACCAATCAGCTGTTCCATATCCAGTTCTAACTGTTGCTTCCTGTCCCACATATAGATTTCTCAGGAGATGGATAAGGTGGTCAGGCACTCCCATTTCTTTAAGAACTTGCCATAGTTTGCTGTCGTCCACACAGTCAAAGGCTTTTGCGTAGTCAATGAAGCAGAAGTAGATGTTTTTCTGGAACTCTCTGGCTTTCTCCATAATCCAGCGCATGTTAGCAATTTGGTCTCTAGTTCCTCTGCCCCTTCGAAATCCAGCTTGTACTTCTGGCAGTTCTCGGTCCACATACTGCTGAAGCCTGCCTTGGAGGATTTTGAGCATAACCTTGCTAGCGTGTGAAATAAGTGCAATTGTACGGTAGTTGGAGCATTCTTTAGCACTTCCCTTCTTTGGGATTTGGGATTACTGCCCCATACACAGGCTAAACATTGCTCTCCTGGTGAGCTGGGTACTCATTTTACCAGCACTGAAGGATGGAAGACTGAGTCAGCTTCGAGCCGGCTACCTGAACCTGTTGGGACTGAACTCAGGTGAGCAGAATGTTGACTGAAGTACTGCAGTTTAGTCACTGTGCCACAAGGCTCCTCTATCTATTGTGCTTTGGTTTGCAGATAGTGATTGGAAGATAAACACTGGCTTAAAATCTGATTGCTGTGCCACATGCCTCAAAGGCAACCCCTTTGTGATAGGGAAGATGCCTTACTCATAGGGCATACACATTAATATCTAGTTTGACCCTTTCTCTTCCTTTGTTGTTGTTGTTGTTGTTTTTTTGCAAGAGGAACTTTAGCTACAAACATGCATCATTTAACTGGCACCAATACCATGGTGTCTGTTAAATGATACACGTTTGTAGTTAAAGTTCCTCTTGCATTTAGTGATAGGAATGGAGTACTTTGCAGGACCTACATGGTTCAAGATTTTGCTCCCTCTCCATTTTTAATCAAACTAAATCTGACTTCCACCCTGTAAAGTAATAACAGATTGCAACAGTGTGATCAGGTTCTTCTAAAGCTATTGGCGGTTCCCTCGTCTTGGCGGGAATGAGAGACGGAGGCGGTTTCAAAAATTGAACAGATTCCTTTTTATTCTTTTCCACTTCAATTTCAACCAGGTCAAACGGATCAAAACAACTTAATTCTGGTAACGTCTTATAACTTTTAACACTTAACTCAGGGGTGAATATATCGCTTCTCACATTGGGGCCGGGCCAAAACGCTCCCGATCGGTCATCGCCCGTATAGGTGCACTCCTTACTGCACAAACCGTCCCACAGCAGGGGTGCCTTGCCCAGTCCCCCTCCAGAGGTGGCTGGTTGAAAGAGGGAGTAGGGCAAATAACTTTCCTCCCCCCATCTTGATTGCGAGGGTAAACCACTACGGTCCATTCTAAAGGTTTTATCTTTTGCCGTTCCAACTTAGGAACATCTGGATCAGGAAGTAACCCTCCTCCAGTCCTTAGGTTAGGGAACTCCCGCGTTAGTTCTCTAACCTTGTCAGGCGTGTCGCCCTCATCTTCGGTTTGGACAGCACAATCCCTTGTGCGTCTCACTGCCTGGTCTGTTATCACCTGAAATTCGCGCGCCTCCTCCTCCTCCTTTATAATCTCTTCCCACACTATTAGATCTAACTCCTCCCCTTTATCTTCTGCTAAACACACCTCCAGTGCATTCTCTCTCCTCCCTTCACTTCCCTCTATTTCTACGAGCACCCCTTCCACACATGCGCATGTCTCTTTTGATACTTTTCCTTGCGGGGACGGCACAAACAGCCACCTTTTATTCTTTGCCTTTCTCTGAATATGGGATTCAAGTTCCCAACTTAAAACACACAGATTTATATTAAAAATGCATACATCAGGTTAATATCGGACATGGGCACTGTCTTCAGAGAAATCTGCAACAGAGGGAATCATGGTATTAGGTCAATGCTCGCATGACTACAGGGCAGAGCAAGGAGCCAACGTTCACCTCTGGAGTTGAGCAATGCCACCACAGAGCCTTCCTATTCTATTTGGCATCTGTAGGGTTAAAAAGGCGATCAGCAACTTGAATTGAGGAAAGGGGAAAGGGAAAGTAGTGAGTAGACCGCACTGCTGGCACCTAACAGGAAAAGGTGAATGAGAGGCGAAACTCCAGTATCTCTTCTGAACACTCTTACCACTGAGATGCTTAAGTGGGCTCAGGTGGAGGTCAATAGACACTGTGTATAATCTAGTGCAGCCACTCCTCCAGCCATTCTATGGAGCTATGGAATGAAGAAAGAGGGCGATGTTACTGCTTAGACAACCTTTCAGCTTTGTGGAATATTCTTTTTCAAACGTTGTTCTCTCACTCATCTTAATTTACTACACTTTACTGAAATATTATTGCACGGTTAGTATTAGATGTTTGTGTAAATAGAGAAGGATTTTTTCGTATCTTCTTTGAGTGGATGGGCCAGACAATTAGGGCACTGTCACTCATAGCCATGGCACTTCTTCTCATCTGCAAAATAATTATTGTTTGGGAAGGTTTTTTGGGGGGGCTATTTTAAATAGAGATCTGGAAATCACAGATAATGTCCTGGATGGAGTGAATCAGAATGTCTCCTAAAGGGTCTTGGGATATTGGACCCATCCTGTTTGCCCTTTATTCAGTTACAGATCAGCTTCTGTGCATGCCTAGCTAATATATATACCCCAAAACTTACATTTTCTGTGAAAAAGTATTTAAACATATGTAGTTGCATGCAAAAGCTTTTAGTCTGAACTTTACAAGAGCTGTCTAAGGTGCTGAATTCTATTCCTCCAAAATACATTTAACAATTTAGATAGATCCAGTAAAGTTCAGACTAAAAGCAAAGCAAAGTGTGCTGCTTATATACTGTCCCACAAAGCTTAAAGCACTCTCTGTGCAGTTTACAATTTCATTATGCAGCCTACACATTGTCCCTCCCATCCCCAGTGAGCTGGGTACTAAATTTACTGACCTCGGATAGATGGAAAGCTGAGTCCACCTTGAGCCAGCTACCTGAGCCCACTGGGATCAAACACAGGTCATGAGCAGAGCCTTTGATTGCAGTACTGCGGTTTAACCACTGCAGCACGAGCACAGAACAAATTCATCACCACTCCCAAATCACCAGTTGTCCCTGCTAATGCCATTCCAAACACATCAAGCATTCCGGTCAGCAGTTTGGTGAGGAACAATGTACATCCGCATTTCTTATAGAACACTAAATATCCCACAACATGGGTACTGCATCTTTCATAGACTGTGATGCTAAGTCTGCAATCCTGTGTAGCCATACCTTGGATCGAGCCTCAGGGATCACAATGAAACTTGCTTGCAAATATGCTTGGGAACAAGCTGCCCAGCAGTCTTAGATGTATCTCATCCAAGAAATCCACTTTTTCCCTAAGCAATATTTTTCTCCTTCAATGTCAAGCACAGTTTATTCCTTTTTTCCTGGTAACTGTGAGCAGGCATTGTGGTAAAGCAGATGGAGATTGCAAATGATCTTGATGGGCCCTGCATTTTTCATTATGTTGGGATTTATTTAGTTTTTTGCAGCATTTTACCAGCATATGGCAAAGTCACTTTTTATCAAATGAAGGGAAAAATAAAGAACTGAAGAACAAAGATGCTCTCCCTTTTGCCATTAAAATAAGGATGAGAAATGTTGCTACATATTAAATCACATCCCTTTACAGTGCCAGCATTTGCTTTGGAGACACTCTTTAAAAAAGGAATTCTACGACGATAATGAACAAGTAGTTCTTATTTCTTTGTAGGACAGGTTTTTATTTATTTATTTATTTATTTATTACATTTATAGCCCGCCCATCTAGTCATATAGACTACTCTGGGCGGGTAACAACATATGATGAAACAATTTAACAATTTAAAATCATAACAATATATTACTAAATAAACAATGATCCAAGATGGGAGAAAACACAAAATAACAAAAATTCAGACGGTGGGTGGAGGGAAGGCTTGCTTAAACAGCCAGGTTTTCAGTTGGCATTTAAAGATGCCCAGCGACGGGGCCATGCGAATCTCAGGAGGGAGGCTGTTCCAAAGACGAGGAGCCACTGCCGAGAAGGCCCGGTTTCTTGTTTTTTCCTTCCGGGCCTCCCTCGGCGTTAGGCTCCTCAGCCTCACCTCCTGGCTAGATCGGGTGATACGGGTAGATCTAGGTGGGAGAAGGCGTTCCGTCAGGTAGTAAGGCCCTAAACCGTTTAGGGCTTTATATGTAAGCATTAAAACTTTGAAATCTACGCGGAACCGAACGGGCAGCCAATGCAAGGCGGCCAGAGTGGGAGTAATATGTTGATGTTTCCTTACCCCACTGAGAAGTCTGGCTGCCACATTCTGCACCATCTGGAGTTTCCGCATAGATCTCAAAGGCAGCCCCACGTAGAGAGCATTACAGTAGTCTAATCTCGAGATTACGAGCGCATGGACCAAAGTGGTGAGCGACCCAACATCTAGATAGGGATGCAGCTGGGCTATCCGCCAGAGATGGAAATAAGCAGTGCGGACCACTGACGCTACCTGGGATTCCATGGCAAGCGCCTGGTCCAGATAGACCCCCAAGCTGCGCACCTCACTCTTCGCGGTTAGAGTCACCCCCCCAAAAGAGAGGGAGTTTCCCAAACCACTGATGGTAGGCCCCCCGACCCTCAGGACCTCCGTCTTGTCCGGGTTCAGCCTCATCCCATTTTCCTGCATCCATTGCAATACAGACCCCAGGCAGCGCTGCAGGGACAGAACGGCATCCACTGTAGTTGGCAAAAAGGAGATGTAGAGCTGCGTGTCATCGGCATATTGATGGCACGATGCTCCACACCCCCTGGTAACCTCGCCCAGCGGCCTCATATAGATGTTAAACAGCATTGGAGAGATGGTCGAACCCTGCAGAACCCCACAATTGAGGCTCCACGGGGCCGACTCATGCTCCCCAAGCTGAACTCTCTGAGGACAGTTTTTGTGGTTGTAGAGCACTGTCAAGTCACTTCCAGCTTCTGATGACCCCACGGATCAGTGACTTCCAAAAGGTCTTGTCATATACAGTGCTACTCTAGTTTTGCCAACTCAAGGCCATGACCTCCTTTGTTGAGTCAGTCTATCTCATGTTTCACCTTCCTCTTTTTCTACTATCTTCAACCTTGCCTAGCATGATTGTCTTTCCAATGAATCTTGTCTTTTCATCATATATCCAAAGTAAGGAAGCCTCAGCTCAACCATTTGGGCAAGTAATGCCTTACGTGCCAGAGACATTCCAGTCTTACTCAGGTATTCGGCCTAAAAGTGTTTTGTGCTCAGAAAGTGGTAGGGATAGGGGTACATGTGTAAGCCCCACATCCCCACCCGACTTGGAAGTTATGTAGACTTTTGCATGAAAGTCATCATTCAGTTCCTCTGAAACAAAACATAGCTGTAGGACAAATCCAATCATAAAAATATAATTCCACAAAGTCATCTATTAATTTATTTGTAAGCACATTCAGCCCAATGTGCTTACAGTGCTTATGCCAACCTTGACATAACTATCTGAAGGTCCAGATGACTTCTAAATGGGTGGGGACATGGGAGCAGAGTTTACCTTCATTCCCCTGTCAGCAGCACCTTTAGTCCTAAATGAATTTGCCTCTATGTTGCATTATGCAGAGATTGTACAGATGTGTACAGATGCATGTAATAAAGTTCCCCAGATTTCATTACCTCTCTGAGTCTCTGGAAGCAAGTCTGGTCCTAATGTTAAAGAGTACGAAGCAGCCTGCCTAATGCAGCAGATTATCCAGGTGTAGCTACAGAAGGAGTGGGTGGGTGGGGCAACTTGGTTGGCCATGGGGACCAAATGTTAGCATCCAAACCATGTTACAGATTACACTAAGTCAGGAAAAGGCAAAACAAAAATGGCCTTCAAACTAGAAACAACCCGGGCAGTTCAAATTTTTATTTTTGGTTTTGGGTTTTTTGGTTGGCATTCTTGAGGAACCTCATTCATTCCTAACATAAACACATGAGGTGGTCACACAATGCAGCAGGATACAGGCCTTCATCAGGAGCAGTGCTCAGAAAGCTCCTTTTTAAAAATGATTTGTTATTCATACTCATCATAGTGTGTGTAAAGTTCATCTGTTCTCATTAGATTAGGCATCCTTCAGTCTCGAGAGACTATGGTAACGTGCTCTGAATGGAGGACTTGGAACAGCGTCTAGTGTGGCGGAGAAGGCCAATTCGAGAGTGACAATCCCTTCCACACTGAAGACAAATACAGTCTGTCCCCTGTCCAGCTCCCTTATTTTGCTGGTTTCGGGACTGCCTCTTTGCCTCGGCCTGCTGGACAAGTGTCTCTTCAAAATGCGAGAGGCCATGATGCACCGCCTGCCTCCAGGCTGAACGGTCAGATGTCAAGATTTCCCATCTGTTGAGGTCCATTCCTAAGGCCTTCAGATCCCGCTTGCAGATATCCTTGTATCGCAGCTGTGGTCTCCCTCTGGGGCGATTTCCCTGCACTAATTCTCCATACAGGAGATCTTTTCGAATCCAACCATCAGCCATTCTCACAACATGCCCAAGCCAACGTAGACGTCGCTGTTTCAGTAATGTATACATGCTAAAAATTCCAGCTCATTCTAGGACTACTCTATTTGGAACTTTGTCCTGCCAGGTGATACCAAAAATGCGTCAGAGACAAAGCATATGGAACGTGGTCAGCTTCCTCTCCTGCCGTACACAAAGGGTCCAGGGCTCACTGCAGTACAGGAGTGTGCTCAGGACACAGGCTCTATAGACCTGGATCTTGGTATATGCCGTCAGCTTCTTATTAAGCCATACTCTCTGTGTGAGTCTACAGAACGTGGTAGCTGCTTTGCCAATGCGTTTATCCAGCTCGACATCTAGGGAGAGAGTGTCAGAGATCGTGAGCCAAGGTACACAAAGTCATGAACAACCTCCAATTCTTGTGTGGAGATGGTAATAGAGGGAGGTGAGTCCACGCCCTGGCCCATGACTTGTGTTTTCTTCAGGCTGATTGTTCATCCAAAGTCTTGACAGGCCTTGCTAAAGCAATTCATGAGTTGTTGGAGGTCTTCAGCAGAGTGGGCAACAACAGCTGCATCATCGGCGAAGAGGAAGTCCGGCATGCATTTCAGCTGGACTTTGGTCTTCGCTCTCAATCTAGAGAGATTAAAGAGCTTTCCATCTGATCTAGTCCGGAGATAGACACCTTCTGTTGCAGTTCCAAAAGCGTGCTTCAGCATGACAGCAAAAAAGATCCCAAACAGGGTCGGCGCGAGGACACAGCCCTGTTTCAGTCCACTTCAGATGTCAAAGGGATCTGATGTTGAGCCATCAAAAACTACAGTGCCCTTCATTTCCTCATGAAAGGACCCGATGATGTTAAGGAGTCGAGGTGGACATCCAATCTTGGGAAAGATTTTAAAAAGGCCGTCCCTGCTAACCAAATCAAAGGCCTTTGTAAGATCTATGAAGGCCACAAAGAGTGGCTGTCATTGTTCTCATTACTCATTACAGTTTAGAGAAAGTAACTTGTTGCATTACTTGACATGCCACTCTTTACATTATTGTTACTTTGAATTCTTTTTTGTGAAGGGCAATTTATGTCTTATAAAGGAATGTCGTAAAAACTGGACCATTCCTGTCAAAATGAACTGAAACTGAAAATGTACCACCTTTATCATAGAATCATGAAGTTGGAAAGGACCTATAAGGCCATCAAGTCCGACCCTCTGCTCGATGCAGGAATACAAAACAAAGGATATCTGCCAGGTGGTTATCTAAGTTTCTATTGAATGTCTCCAGTGTTGGAGCACTCACCACCTCTCAAGGTAATTGGCTCCATTACCATACTGTTCTAACAGTTAGGACGTTTTTCCTGATATTCAGCCAAAATCTGGCTTCTAGTAACTGGAGCCCATTCTTGCATGTCCTGCATTCTGGGTTGACCGAGAGCAGATCCTGCCTCTGCATGACAGCCTTTCAAGTATTTGAAAAGTCTTATTATATCACCCCTCAGTCTTTTTTTTTAATTCCCAAGGCTAAACATGCCCAGTTCTTTCAGTCTTTCCTCATAGGGCTTGGTTTCCAGCCTCCTGATCGTCCTTGTTGCCCTTCTCTGAACTTGTTCCAATTTGTCAGCATTCTTCTTGACATGTGGTGGCCAGATGAGGCCTAACTAATGCTGAATAGAGGGGAACAAATACCTCGTGGGATTTGGAGACTATACTTCTACTAATGCAGCTTAGAGATACTTTGGGGCAGTCAACAAGCCACTGAGATGCTGAGTTATTAAACAATCTAATTCATCATTTTTAAATAATGATTTTAAATATTTACGTATTATAGCTTAAAATGTTATTTGGTATGTTTTAATTAATTGTGGATTTTAAATGTTTTTGTACTCTGCCTTGGGTTGGGTACTCTCCCTGTACTCAGGGAAATTGGTAGGATAAAAAAATAATTGAAAAACAAAAAAGCAAACAAAAAGTTCTGAAAGTAACTTTTGAAAGTAACTAGAAAACATAGCTAGTTGTATCAATAAAGTAACTTCCTTGTCACTATTGTTACAGTACTATTGAAATGTAGCTTCATTATATCATGTTGTCCAAAAAGAAACTAGGCAAAGGTAACTCCATTACTTGCAATTAGTTATTTTCAAGTTGTAACCAGGATTTTGGGATCATGCTGTTACACTCCTAGAGAAGATCTGAACTTATCCTAAAGGGTTGTGACTTCTACTCCAAGAGTAGACAGAGGTGAAAACCCGATTTCATGATATATTTACTGTATGTCTTGACATAAATTACTAGGGAGAATAAGATCATTTGAGAGTGGTGAAAATAGATTGAGGCACATGTCAGTTGCAGGGAAGATTTTTTTAAAAAAGTTGGATTAAGGGAATAGTGAAATGATTCACTGATCCATTATCAAGAAATATTTCTGTTAATTCAGAGAAAGCACTCTCCAGAAGTGATATAATCATCACACAAGCTGGCATTGGAAGAAAGTGATGGGTCTTTCATGCTTCATTTTTTGCTTTCCTTCACAACCCTTTCCTTTATCATGGCAGGCATAAATTTCAAAAGGAATTGACCTCAGTTCTGCAGAGATAGAACAGACTTTACCTCTTATATAGTTCTATCAGTGCACATGGCAAATTGAAGCTAAGTATAAGGGAGAAAACATGGACTCAAAGACTTTACAGTTTAGGTATAGATACGGTTGGGAGAAAAGAGAGGAAACACAGAAGATGATGTGACACAGTGGTTAGAGTGTCAGACAAGAATGGGGGTTCTCCTCTCAGCGTGACTTATGTCACAAGGTCATCATTATAAGGGTAAACATGAGTTGAGAGGCTATGTATAGCATTCTAAGTTTTGGGGATGAAGAAGAGGTGAGATTTAAATACACAGAAGTAAGGAATTTTGTTATGTGCCACCAAGTGGTCTCTAACTAATGGCAACCCCAACAGGGTTTTTTAGGTATGTGAGATGTTCATGCAGTGGTTCACCCTGTCCCTCAGTGAGTTGCTATGGCTACGTGGGGGTTAGAACCTGATTCTCTTGGGCCCTAGTCCTGCATTCTATCCACTACACCACTTTAGCTCTCAAGAAAAGCAAAATCCATTATAGAGAATCAAGCATAATCACAGTATATAGCCCAGAAATGATTTGATCATCAGGCCCAGCCCTACCATAAGGCAGAGTGAAGAAGTCACCTCAGTCTGAGGATGGCATGAAGTGTAAGCAGCTCCCTGCCCATTCTGTTCTATTGGAGGATAGAGCTGTGTGATCCAGGCAGCCTGTTCTGTAATCAGTAAGTTAGCCCACTTCCCTCAGAAGAACTGGAGAAGCTGTCCCATCACCAGTGCTGAAGGAAGATCCAACTGTCAGTCTTGGTGGCTACTGTGGGCAGAATATGTGGGTACATCACCTTGTCCCTTTGTGCCAGGAAGCAAAATATGTTGTGCCAGCCCTATTGATAATAGGTATCCCCAAATGTAAGGAAGTTGCAAAGGGGCAGCAACCAGTGTATTGTAGTATATACACAATCACAGATCATCACAATAAACAATGATTTGTTGCATAGGCCAAGAATTGCACAGCAGGCAGCCAATCAAACCCTTGCTTGCCTGCCTCCCATACTGCTGATTTGTTTTTCTCTGCCTTTTTGTTCAGCTCCTGTTTCAAGCTGGGCAGCTGAGAAAACAAGGACAAACTACAGTTTAAAGAATCAGATGCCATGACAAGCCACGGTTTAAACAAACCAGAGCTAGTAAGGGAAGTAAAAAATCATGGGTTCAGACTGATTTGTGTCTGGTTAGCAAACCTCAGCTTGTGGGCAGAGACATGTCCATGCATTGCAACAAGCCGGATTCCAACCACCTACATTATGGCTCACTGTGATGAGCAAATGTGGCCCCAAAGTGCAAACCTTAGATGAAGGAGCCCAGGTTTGGCTGTGAAGCTCATCTTCATCCAGTCATTCTTATCCTAATCTACATTGACAGTTTATTGTAAAAATAGACCAAAAAATAAGAGATCCATAAACTGAACTCCTCAGATAAAAGATGAAGTAAAAATTCTCCAGAGAAAGGTATAAACAGAATTTTTATCTTGTGTTTACTGCTGGCTCTTTTTATTCTCTCTGTCAGAATGAAATATTCCATCACTGTCCCTTTAATCAAAAAGGGGCATGAATTTATCCTCTTTCCTTAATCATTGTGAAATGATTATTGAAACAGCTCTCTATAAAGTGATTAGCAATCCAGTCTCATGTTGAAACAACGCTCTTCTGAGACTGACTAATCGTTAATGGGAAAAGCAGCCATCCTCAGCCAAGTTGCTCAAGCTGCATAAGGAAAAAGTCTTAGTGTTTGATAGTCCGCTAAAATAATCCATTAAATCTTAAGGACAATTGCACCTTGAAGTACTGTTCCCAGAGGCCTCGTAGCATCAAGAGATCTGGAACAATGCAGATAACGTGAGCTCACTATTTCATAACAGTATTTCGTTCAGACAGTGGTCACATTCAGAAGACTGTGCATCAATAGCTGATGACAGGAGAGGCAGGGGTATTAACGTTTTAGGAATTCTGTTAGGAACACATTTTACTGGTACCTCTTAGAGGGGGTTGAGCAGTCTCCAAAGCTGTGGTAGCTGCATACGCATCCCTGTATCTTGGAGGGCGATATCTACCCCCATGGCCTCCCCTCCCAAAACACTGTCTTACAAAAATGGGGTGTGTCAGTTTGTTTAAAATGAAAAAAAAAATCCCTTTATACCTTCTGATAGACAATTTAACTTCTAATTTTAAAAAAAAGTTTGTATTTGTGGAACACTGCAGGGGGGCTTTAAACCATGGCTCGATTGTGCTCTGGAGGGCACAAGCAGGATTTTGACTGATTGGTTTTTTTAAAAAAAATTGTAATATTTTCAGGGGAGGCATTGTGAGGCCCCAAGGAAACTGAGGGAATGTATTTGGGTCCGTGGATATTACATGCTCCTGCCTCGGAAAACTATCTGGATCAGGACTCAAGCCTTATGACTACACCCAGATAGAATAGACCCACTGAGTCAGTGATAATTACAGAAGTGTAGCCTCTTCATTTAGCAGCTGATTGAATGGGTCTGTAGTAGATGGAACAATCTCTTGAATTTAGTCCATTGGTATTCATTGATTTTCACACTTACTAAATGTTCTAACAAAAATATATATAAATGGATCAAGATATGTTTAGTAACATCTATATTTTCAGAAGTACAGAACTAAATTTGCAATATTACTTTATATTTTGTGTATCTGCTCTATATATTTACCACCTCCATTGGTTTCATCCCTTGATGTTTGCCTTTAGCAGCTATTCCAACATAATGCACCAGAAGGCAGTGTGTCAGGAAGGAGGACATTTCACTAGCCCTGTTGAATGTGCTACTCACTTCCCCCTCACCTCTTCCCTCCTCATCTCTATCTCCCTTTTTGTTGTCTATGTCCCTTAGATTGTAAGCCTGCAGGCAATGACTGATATTTATAAAAATGAATGTATATAACAGTGGTTCCCAACCTTGGGTAGCCCAAGTGTTTTTGGACTGCAATTCCCAGAAGCCTTCACCACCAGCTGTGCTTGCTGGGGGTTCTGGAAACTGCAGTCCAGGAACACCTGGGTTACTCATGGCTGGGAACCACTGATATATAAGATGCTCCAAGACCCTTTTTGACTGAGGGAGGAGCACAATAAAAAGGCAAAGATTGTTCTTTTGGGGGTGGGTGGGTTGAGAACTAATGTTCTTAATGAAACTTTTATCATTTTTACTTGTTTATGAGGTACTATGCTTAATTGTTATTTTAATATGGTTAGGGTCAGAATCATACTCATTTTTGTGTTCATGTAAAGGCAATTCCAGGAGTGGGCAACGTGTGGCCAACAGACCATGTGTGTTCCCGTAGGCCCAAATATGCCCCCCCCCCCCCAGGATCTGGCCTCAAATGTTAATCTTTTTTCTGGAAAACTTTTTTTTTTTTGGCCTAGAGACCCACTTGTGCTCTAGAGGCATGAGTAACAATTTTCCGGGGGTGGGGGGAGCATTATCACACTTTTTTTATTTCTTATTTATTTGGCCACTAGAGGGAGCAACATGCCTTTTTCTGTTAAAAACACAATTTTTATAATAAAAAACAGAAGAATTGGGAGTGGAGATTGCAGGAACACTTGCAAGTGCCACCCTTTCATATATTTACACAGTTCTATACCTCCTGCAATATTTTATCTTATTGTGTTTACACTGAGTGGAAAGTTTGGCCAATGTAGTAAAGGAGGGCCACACTGCATGTGCCAGCATTACCACTGTACAAGCAGTGATCTCTCAAAAAACACCCACTTAAGTAGTGTGGTCCTACATTTTTTTCACTGGGAGGGCTTTCCACTCAGAGGAAGCTTGGTAGGATACTGACATTGGGTATTGGTAGAAGCAACTTACACCCAAACCATAACTTTCTTATTTTGATGTACACAGATAGATGCACTGTGCTGTAGTAGTACACACTGCACATGGGAATTATGCTAATACAGCTTTATACATCTCTGTCCTCCCAGAAATATTCCCCGGGACACCCTTGGTTATTTACTGCCTTTTCTTACTGGTTTACGTGCTACACTAAGTATTATATCATAATTTGAAACCTTACATCATATATATCCATTCAGTCTTATGTCTGTTGTACTGATTTGGATGTTGTCTATGATAAATAGTAGGCAAGCTTATTTTGCTATTAGATTACAGGCTGTTTTAGCCTTCATGCATATCTTTGATGTTTCCAGCTCCTTTGTATATATTCATGCAAGATATACATGCATGTGCCTGCAAATTTATGTTCAGCTTTTGTAGCTATCAGCTAAGGTTGGAAGGAATGGGGAAATGTAAGTTTGGGAATCAGAATTAGAACAATAGAAAGTGGTAGAAAACCTTTCCTTCTGTTCCAAATTCCCTTCCTTGCTGGCTTTTTTTTTAAAAAAAATCAATAACAAGATTTTTTTAATGTACAGTATGACCCCCATATTCATGAGGGATCGGATCCAAGCCCGCCCGCCCCCCATGGTAAGTGAAAAGCATGGATTATAGCTAACCATCTGTTGGACCCCAGACTCCCCTCCACCTGTAATTTTTATCTCAATGGGGCCTCTGTGAGTAAGACGAGCCAAATTGAAATCTTCTCTCCTTCATTAAAGGCGCTGAAGATGACTGTCTGTCTTTCTTGCTCTCTCGCTCTTACACACACATGCACGTGCACACGTATGCGTGCACACACACACACACAATCTAAATGTCTCCATAGGTTCCTCTTCTTTGAAAACAATTAAGGATCCATTTCCTTGTTTGCCTGGGAGTCTTGAGGAAAGGGCTAGCTGGAAGGCAGGATGAGGTGGGAAATGGGAAATCTCTCCCAGGAGGCAGTTTGGCTTAAGGCTTGCACTCCTCCTCCTGCCTCACCAGCCAATCCAGCTCTGAGTTTTACAAGAGGGATGCTGCTCTAGAGGGAACCTGCCACAACCTGCCTCAAGACCAGGCAAAATGATGGTCCTTCCTTCTAGTGCCCAGTCTGATAATTACATCTTACATCCATATTTGTAGGTACAGTATTTTCATTTTAAAATTTTAGTACATATTTTCAGTCAGCGGATAAGTGAATCAGCAGTTATTGATCCAGTGGATATGGGGGTCCTACTGTATATAGTTTTTCCAATTAAGAGGGAAACTTGTCTATTTTATAAAGTGTTTGTGGTAAAATATGGGAAGAGCTGTAGAAAGGTGGTATACCAACAGTGCAACCCTTAGGTTCTTGTTTTATTTTGACCATTATATTCTGTAATCTTTTCTTGTTCATTGACACCATCTTAATTTTTAGATTTTTTTTTGTCCTGTTATATTATACTTCCTTATTTTATATTTTTGGATTGGGTGGAATTGGCTGTTTTTTATGTTTTTTCTTCTTCCTGGAAACTGCCCAGAGTAGTGGCAAGGCCACTACTTGGTGTGGTATAAAAATAAAATTAGTTAATAATACTATTTAGTATTCATTTTAGGACTTAGCATTAAATCCATAGTGTCTCTCAATTTACTTGTATACTTCATGTTTCACAATACATTGTACTCTAAGCGGTTCACAAAAAACAGTAAATGCCAGAACCAATACTGTACTGATACGTCACAGCATCAACACATCATAAAATGCCATCATGACATAACATATAATATATTGCAACCTTACAATTCAAATGAAATAATTGAAACATTTAAATAAGGACATCACATACTCCTCAGCCATTGTAGTTACCATAGAAAAACTAACCAATACAGTTCTCTCCATTACATATCTGCCAATCCATTTTCGGGCACAATTCAAAGTGCTGGTTCTGACCTTGTTGTTTAGTCGTTAAGTCGTGTCCGACTCTTCGTGGCCCCATGGACCAGAGCACGCCAGGCCCTCCTGTCTTCCACTGCCTCCCGGAGTTTGGTCAAATTCATGTTGGTAGCTTCGATGACATTGTCCAACCATCTTGTCCTCTGTCGTCCCCTTCTCCTCTTGCCCTCGCACTTTCCCAACATCAGGGTCTTTTCCAGGGAGTCTTCTCTGACATACAGAGTTGTAAACGGCTTGGGTCCAAGCTATCTTCAGGACTGCATCTCCCTTTATGAGCCTGCTGGGGAGTTAAAATCATCAGGAAAGGCTTTTCCCTCAGTCCCACCACCTTCACAAGTGTGTTTGGTGGGTACACAGAAGAGGTCCTTCTTTGTTACTGCTCACAGACTCTGGAACTCCCTCCCACAGGAGGCTAGGCTGGCCCCATCTTTACTGTCCTTCTTCTGCAAAACAGGCAAAGACTTTTCTCTTCAGGCAAGGTTTAGGGTCTGGTTGCCTGAGTGAGGTGTTTAAATGGACTGTTGTGCCTTACTGCTTTGAATGTATTTTGGTGGTGCTTTTGTTTACCGATTTTCTAGTGTAGCATTTGTTTAATCTTTTTTAATATTTGTATAGGCACTGTTGTTAGCTTTAAATACTGTCTTTTAAATTATGTAAGCTGCCTTGGGTCCTTTTTAAGGAGAAAGGCAGGGTAAAGAAGACAGAGTGGTGATATGATAACACTTTTCAAATTCCTGAAAGGCTGTCGTACAGAGATGGGGCAGGACTTGTTCTCGATCATCCCAGAGTGCAGGACACGCAACAATGGGCTCAAATTATAGGAAGCCAGATTTCTATTGACTATCGGGAAAAACTTCCTAACTGTTAGAGCAGTAAGACAGTGGAACCAATTACCTTGAGAGGTGGTGAGTGCTCCAACACTGGAGGCATTCAAGAGAAACTTTGACAGCCACCTGGCAGATATCCTCTTATTTGTATTCCTGCATTGAGCAGGGATTTGGACTTGATGGCCTTATAGGCCCCTTCCAACTTCACTATTCTATGATTCTATGATTCTAAAAATATTTTAAACAAACAAACATAATATTTCCTTCTATATTGTTGGCAATAACAACAGGTCTGGGACTGTACAGCCTTCCTGACGTTGATCATCCTCGACCTTCAGTCTTGCTTCCTCAGAATGATGGGACTTGGAACTGAGCAATAGCAAGAGGGTCACCGCTCTATTCTAAAAAAAAATCAATAAGAATTCTATTATCTGACCCTCCCCTCTACAGATGTACTCAAAGTGATGAGAGTTCCCATATTGATGTATCTTAATTGATATACTACAAAATATGTCCTACATACATCATCTCAGGAATCTGACTTCCCAGAAACACATTGCAAGAAGCTGGGAAAGTCTTTGGGAGAGGAACACATTTGTTTTCAGTAATTTCCCACAACTTATGAAAGCATAATTCTATATCCCACCCCCAGCCAATATTCACAATATTGTTACAGTAATGTCATGCTTCTTTGAAGCATTTCAGTGCAGTCAGAGACAGAGGCACACATTACAGAACATATGGTCCCTCAAGCAGAAAAGTTCATTAACATACCAGAGTGTAGCTAATCATGTCAGTGCTCGGAGCATAGCAAACTTAGTTATGTCTAATATTGCCCCGTTCCACCACCACCACACTGCTACCTCACTCCCATTTTTATGTTTCATATCAGATTTGTCTGATCGCGTATCACTGCTTCTCATCTCTCAAAGACTGGAGTATGTCCTTATTATTGAAGGTTACTCAAAAGAAGATTCCCTCAGGAGCACATGGAAACGGATAACCAGAGCCTGGGAGAAACAGGACAGCAATTATGAAGCTGAATCAAATTAGTTTGTGTTTCCACTCTCTCTTCAAACACTCTTTTCCTTGTCCTTTCTCTACTTTGCCATTATTGAAAATGCAAACATATGGCCAAGGTTATCTGCTCTTGAGTCAAAGGTGTCTGGGCTATCTAAGGAAATACAGCTTTACTGCCACATGTCATTGTCACTGGTATATTTGGAGATGTGGCATCTGGAAAGGCAGTTTTTCAAAATCATTTTAATGGATGTAACTTTATCTATCTATCTATCTATCTACATACAGTATGCAGTCTTTTATATACAGTATATGTAACATATTTCCACTCTGTGCCACTTTTGCATACATTGCACCATAAATCTACTCTGCATCCACCTATAATTTTTTAAAAACATGAGAAGATGGAGGGGATGGAATAAATTTCCAAAGATGTTCTCTTTCTAGCTGCATGATACAGAAGCAGCAAAATTTGCCCAAATCCTGTTGTACAGTTACGTAAAAGGCATAAGCTGTAGAGGTGAATTGTGATGAGTCAAGAAATCCCCACAGACATTATCTGCTGTGTGTCTTTTACTAATACAAATATCCCCATCTCTGCTTGTGATACATGTATAAGAAATGGAAACCAATAGCATTTAAACTATTTAAGGACAATACTCCAGAGCATTGTTTGCCTTCATTCAAATAATATAAAATCTTTCTGGAGAAAAATAGCTGTGGAGGAGTTGCCTAATCATTTAAGTAATGGGAATTTTACACTTATCTGAAGAGATTTATGAGAACAATTAGCTTAAGCAGGAATTTCTGCAATGAGAATTATTAGCAATAATAATTAACCTGTAAGGGGAGAGAGACTGATTTCTCAGTGTGTTGGCTTAATCATAATTGAGCAAACGACTAAATTTGCCATTCTGAGTATTTAAAATAAATCTGAACCCATGTTGATGATAATTATGACTAATGGAAAGTACGGAGGGGAAAGAAGTCCTCAAAATGTCCTCATCTAATAGACTGTCCCACAACTAACATAACAGTGGCAAACGTCAGCATTTGTTACATGAACAAAATTGGCCATTTGCCACAGAGTCTAACCCTCTGCTCAATGCAGGAATCTAAATCAAAGTGTACCTGACAGATTATTGTCTAATAATCTTTTGAATGCCTCCAGCATTGGAACACTCATCACTTCCTGAGGTAAGTGGTTCCATTGTCGTACTGCTCTACAGTTAAGATATTTTCCCTCATATTCAGTCTAAATCTGGCTTCCTGTAACTTGAGCCGATTATTACTGGTCTTGCACTCTGGAATGACTGAGAACAAATCCTGCCTCTCCTCTGTATGACAACTTTTCAAATATTTGAAGAGTGCTACAGAATATCTATAGTTCTACTGCACAACTATAGTATGTTTTTGTAAATGGAAGGGAGCCTGTTCTCATTCAAATCATTCACAAATTTCTGTGTTGTTTTCACTCACGAAGGATTTTGCCAATAGCTTTAGCAATCTAAATAATAATAATAATAATCAATGGTTTAAACCACAAGTTCTGGAGCAGAACCTGTGCCATTCTACTTACAGTGCCTGAAAGCACCCATGATGAGAAAACACAATAGCATACAGTGCTTCACAAGCAAAGAAAATGGCCACAGTGGTTGTTTGCTGAAATAAATACACCAAGAGTGGCAGCCACACAGTGCATTCCCTTGACAAATGTAACTTAATATCCATGTTCAGACATTTCCTGTCATCTATCAATTACCAGATCAGCAAGCAAGGCAGCATCTTCCAGCAGATCAATTTATTATAACCATACTTTAAATGGCATCTCTGTTTGTTTAATGCAGGAGAGAAGCTGCAGGTTTCAAAGGAGAACCAAAGGAAATGTTTTCAGTCACACAGAAGTGGCAAAATGAGCTAAGAATGTCAATTTCCTTCCTTTTTTCCTATTCATATCCAGTTTCTGAAATATAACCTTCCTTGAACTATAGCGAATTGCAAATGGAAGAGATGTGTGAATTCTTCCCAAGCCATCTAATTCTTCTGTAATGCATATTGAAAGTAGGGAATTAGTCATTTTAAAAATACCAAATTATACGGTTTCTATGAACTCCCCAGAGTCCGCATCATAGAGCAATTTAACTCAACCTCTGACCTTAATTTTCTTCAGGTATTAAATCCAGGCATCTGTTTTAAAATGTTCCCTTTCCTCAATCTGCTGGAATTTCAGTTCCATTAACAAAGGAAATGTTTAGCTTGTACTAAGTTGCTTGTTTGTAATTTTGGAGAACAAATTGGCCTCAACAGATTTATAAGCTAGCACTGTCTAAATAGCATCTGGATGTATTTTCAAATAGGGCTCAGCTGCTTTACTGTACAGTAACACAAACACAAATTGGGGACTTGGTGGTGCTGTGGGTTAATCCACAGAAGCCACTGTGCTGCAAGGTCGGAAGACCAGCAGTTGTAAGATCGAATCCACGCGACAGAGTGAGCTCCCGTCGCTTGTCCCAGTTCCTGCCAACCTAACAGTTCGAAAGCATGTAAAAATGCGAGTAGATAAATAGGTAACACCACGGAAAGTAACGGCGTTCCGTGTCTAGTCGCGCTGGCCACGTGACCATGGAAACTGTCTTCGGACAAACGCTGGCTCTATGGCTTGGAAACGGGGATGAGCACCGCACCCTAGAGTCGGACACGACTGGACTAAATGTCAAGGGGAACCTTTACCTTTACCTAACACAAATACATGACAGGCAGCAAAGAATTTAACTTTCTGTAAAATATGTTAAATTTGTAAAATAATTTGTAATATCTAAGACTGTAATTTTTACTTTGTAAAATACACGCACATCATTTCTTGAACCCAGTGTGCCTGTTTCGAGTTTACACCTTTATTTCAAGGTCACCTTTTTTGCTGCATGTCACATTTTCTGAGTGTCACAAGCACTTTTTTATACTTGAGAGATCTTTACACCTCCTCCGGATGTGGTATTCATGAATACTCTGAATGTTGCATGATTATGCAAATCGGCTGGGCACCTATTGGATATAACTAGTTATACCATTGTCGAATATCATTATATATCTGATTTTTCTCCTGTAGTGAGTCTCTATAGGTGGGCAGAGGAATAATCATAACAAATTCTGGGGCCTTTGTTCACATCACTGCCTGCCTGTGAGGGTTTCCCTTTTTTCAAGTCACATGGAGCATGTGACTTTGTAACCCGGCACATATCATGATACAAAATAAGCTAGATTGCATGTAAGTTTTTAGTTTTTCAAAATAGCATTAAAAATGATGCCATGATTCAATTCCTCAACAGGTGTGCCTCTTTCTGGAAGCACTAACTTTTTAATAATGACTGTATTATACAGTTGTCTAGACTAGTAGCTAACAATCTGAGTGGGGTGGGGTGGCATCATGATTCAACCCTTCAACACATATGTCTCTTTCAGACATACAATGGAAAACAATTGTATACCTACAGTTTTCCATTGTTAGTTACCTGAACCCTGTTTATTCCAAATTGTGACACTGAACAGCTTATATGCACAGCTCTACTTGAGCATAGGACTGCTAGATTTCATTACAAAAATGCCACAGCCTGGGAAGTTACTTCAAAAAACCCCAAATAGTCCATAATCCCAGTCCCACCCCACCTAGATTGCTGTCATCATTAAAAAGTTAGTGCTTTCCAGTTTCTCAACAATAATTAATTTGTTTGGCTACAGTCCTGTTCCATTATATCACTGGGGGGGGGGGGAGCAAATGCACAATTGATGGCAGCTGTTTTGCTGTGTGCCCATCATATAATGGGTCATGCTCCAGTTGTGCAATAAATTGCATGACCAGTTGGATGACCAGGGATGCAATAGACAGCTAGGGGCAGGGGGAGTTAAAATTCTTTATTTGCCCTGCATAATAGGTCTCTGGCCTAAACCTTTTAGACAACCTTAATGATATAAGTCACTAGCCAGTGGGACAAAACGTCTTCTCCTCATGTCCACCTCTTCTTTGGCTTACCACCTGAAACAAAACACCATACTGCCCTGATATACTGATCTTCTTGAATTTCAGAAGCTAAGCAGCATCAGGCGTGGTTAATACATAGATTTGAGATTCCCAGGGAGCAGTATGGTATTAAGGGTTTCTTGATAAGGCACCACTGACAGTCAGAGTGGACCATATTGGCCTAAATAGATCGATGATCTGACTCTGTTTACAGCAATTTCCTATGTTTCCACAGCATTACCCAACACAAGAACCATCTACAGTCCACCATTTAGTGAGCCCTAATGCTTGTAGGTATAATTGTAACTAAAAAGGCTGCTGGTATACTGGAAAAGGAGTGAAAGCATTCCTGATGTTACAATAGTAAACCATATGAATGAATGACCTCTACAGTCATTAACTCAGGCCTTGCACACTCAAGATCATGGCCTAATTTATTCAGTAAATCTATCTTATAGTTGGTCTTCCCCTTTTCCTATTGCCTTCTGCTTTTCCTGGTGTTATTGTCTTTTCCAGTAAGGCTTGTCTTCTCTGGATATGCCAAGAATATGGTAGCCTCGGTTCTACTGAGGATTCAGGGAGAGAACTCACAGCCTTACTCCTATTTAGAACACAATCATAGCAGTATGTCATTGTTGGAAACATCAAGATGTTGTTAGCTGCTTTTCTTAACCAATAATGCCCATTAGGTATTCATCACGTAGCCCTAAATGTAATATATCTATTTGGGTTGCAAGTCGTTATGATGCATCCCATCACCTTGATGACTATTATGCAAATTTATTTATGGCTCAGCTGCACAGCCTACACAAATATTTATCATGCTTAAAAACTTCCTTTGCAAATGGTGAGACAGAAGGCAGAGGCCATCCAGTCATTTATCATGATCTGTTAGACTAACTTGCATCCCTGACGTAGGGGAACAGCTGGTCCTGTTGTGGTTTGTTGCCATCTTCCCTCAGTGTTCTATAATAAGGAAAGGTGAAAATCATATGTTGTCATTTTGTGCTAATAATCTTAAAGCTAATGTCTGCCACTTGACTATAAGAGTCTGATTATAGATACTCTTGCATAGACCACAACATTGACGTCATCGAAATTGGCTTTGCCATATAATAATGTGACATTGTAGGACTGGTGATGGCCATGGTGGGACTCCTACTTAAGAAGGATCTAGACCTGGCAGAGGAGGATCTATAGGTGGACACAGTCAACTGAGAGGTGTATGAGGTGCAGGAGGTCAAGTTGTGAGAAGTGCATTCCCAAGAAGGATGGGGAAAGCTGCAGTTGTGAGACCTGGATAGAGCTGGCCTTACCCCCTGAGAAGGCTGCTCATGACCAGAGCCGATGTCACGAAGCTCGCCAAATTGAGAATCAGTGCTGTGCCCCATGTTGACAGTGAAAGAATCAGGACCACCTGCCCCAGGCCCAGCCACCTTCTCCTGCCACCCAATCTGCAAAGTGTCCTGTCTACCACACTGCTGAGGGTGCCAACCAGGTACACCTCGAGTTTGGCCATGCCAGTGATTAGAACTACTGCATTTTCTGGAGAAGCCACTGCTAGACCATACAACCTGGCCAGAGAAGGGGTTCACATCACCCACCTCCAGGGGCAAGTGTCTGCCTGTATCCAGCACCCTTACTGCAGGACCCCCTGCCTGGCCCACCTTTTAGGGATGCTGGATTTGGTCAAGGGGCAGGGTCAGCCCTCCCCCACTTAGACTTGCCTAAGATGAAGAAAATTCTGAGAGTGAAGTGAACTCCCTGGCACTCTGTAGTTCTGTTCAGATCTATTGGCCCTTTAAGTTGAATGTTGGCAAATAAATGTTGGTTCTGCAGCAACTTACCGTGTCGTCAAGGAGGGGGACCAGGGAGCTACTCACAGCCATCAAATCTGCAGCCAGAAACGTAAGTCACTGAGCTATCCAGCCATTTGAGACATGTGTAATGTCTCTGCCTTCAATAACTTTAATGCAACTAAAACCAAGAGTAGATAATATCTTTATGGGACTGGTCAAGTATCGTAAATAGATGAGCTTTTAAAACCTACAGGATGCTTCATCAGCCAGAATATTGCAGAACTTGTGAGAGTGGTAGGAGAAAAACAGAAGCATCCAAAGCTGCAAAGCTAAGGAATCATTTAAAGAACACTGATTCTAGATACCTTAAGTTTGGAGCCTCCATCTTGGGACTTTAGATTAACCACAGATCCCACATCTTCGATGTCTAGCAAATATGACTGTTGTACTCTTATGTTTCTCTTCTGCCATGCCTCCCACCTCCAGCTTCCAATGCCCATAGTGATGAAGTGTCCTGCATGACTTAAAAGTTCACCCATTTGTTATATTCTCGTGGCCGAAAAAGAGACTATTCACCCTGGTTTTTCTTTTCTTTTCTTCATCTAGCTAAAGGTGCTGACAGATTTTGCCAGAACATGGGGAATCATTAAACCCCTTCTCCTGCTCAGGAAAAATCTGACAGAGAGGGAAGTTCAAATGATGAATTCTTCCTGCTGTTTTCTGACATCCCATCATCCCCTGCAAAGCACATGGAGAGTTCAAGGAAGAGCTTTTCCTTCTTCCCTCTTTTTTGATCCAATATGCCAATTAGTAACATGATGGGAAGCAGATCCAGCAACCGAAGGCAAATGGAACTTTCCCTGGGGATACTGGATCCCATTTAATGTGCAAAAAATCAAGACATTCTAATTCCAAACCCATAAAACAAAATAATATCTGCACACAAAGGAGGAATGTTGTAAAATGCACATTAGTTCTTTTAGGCTGTCTCACACTATCTTGTTTTCCTTTCTAGTCATTAGTTTATTTAGCCTTAGAAAAGTTACACATATACTGAATCGGAACATGCTAGGACGCAGTTCATTACCAACATACATCAGGTAAATTGTTAGTTTTGGGCTTTTTTCTCTATTTTCAAGACTCACAAGCTCAGTCAGTGCTGCCTGTAGTAGCAAAAGAAATGTGATTTGTATATAATACTTGCAAATGTTTCAGTTCTGTGTCTAACACCTGGCTTATCTACAGTTCTCAAACTTTAAGTCTCCAGATATTTTGGAGTTCAGCTCTCAGAAAATCTATCCTGTTTAGCAAATGGTCAAATATTTCAGTCACTGGAGAATGAAAGGCTGACAACCACTGGACTAGACTATTAGGTTCAATTGGCAAAAATTGATTTTTGAGAAAATAGACTATGGCACAAATTAAGGTATGTTGTACCAGTACAAAATCACTGTTTTCTTTTGCTGCTCTCTGCTTTGTTTGGTGAAGGTGAAAAGAGAAAGAAATATGGAGTAAACGCAGACATGAACGAAACTGAATAATGAGGATATGGAGGAGAAAATGGTAATCTGTATTATTATTATTTTTTAAAAAAAGAAAAAGAAAATCGGACACCTGTTAATGGTTAAAGATTTTTCTCAAGTTTAAAAAAGGATGAAGTATACTGGACTAACCACTGGCACCATCACCAAAATTCAATATTTAAGCAGATAAACTGACATAATCAATATTGTGATGAATTGTGTTGCTATATTCCTATGCCAACTCTAGATGGCAGTGTGACCAATCTGAGGCAGTTAGGTATACTGCTATTCTAGGCTGTTCCTAGCTATAAAGTCTTTCTTCTCTTACAAGGCGCCCATCTTTGTCTCTTCTTCTGTAAAAAAACTAACATGGTGTCAGAAGTCTATGCCATTCAAGAATTGCTTGAAATGGCCCAATTTTTGGTCCCAGAAAGTTTCAATGTCAGCAGGCCCTCAGAATGACCAAACTAAAAAGCAAGATTGTCTCATTTCCACAAAATAATGAAGCTCCACAAGATGAATGGAGAAGAGCAATTTAGAGACTAAGGGAAAGAAAGCAGACCATGCCATAAAATTCTTCAGCTACATAGAAAAGAATCATGAGAATGATTATGCAAAAGTGCTGACCATTTTAATGAGTATATTATTCCCCAGCATAATGGTCAAGCTGGCTGGATAGCTCAGTGAGTTGGATACCTGACTGTGGAGCTAGAGGTTGGGACTTCAATTTCGCTGTGCCTCCTGGGAGAAGAGCCAGCCTTTGTAGCCTTGGGCAAACTTCACAGTCCTAGAGTCCCCACAAAAGTATGGAATGTTCAACTACTTCTGAATACTCTATAGCTAGAAGGCCCTGGAAGGTGTCACCATACATTCTAATCAACTTGATAGCACACAAATCAACATAAAAGCCAGTATTCTATGCAAAGGAGAAGGACAATCATGGAAGCATCTCCCTTACCCCAGCTACTTCTGTGTCACAAAACTGACAGGGTGACAGATTCTCCAACTAGTGCAGGACCACACACACAAACAGGAGCTCATAAGAGCAAGAGAAATACATGATTTTGTTACATGTTTCCTGAATAGGATACTAGATCCTACATACTGGCGAGTATAGGATTGTAAACTGTTGTAAGCATTGCAAACTGTGAAAATGAATAACATACAAAAATTGTTTCCACCAGGAAGTTCAAAGTTCTGAGGAACAGGTGGAATTCTTTGTGAGAAATAGCAAGAAATAGAAACAAGTTATTCTCAAATATTTAAAAATCAGAGTAGAGAGCCAAACCTTTTTTAAAAAAAATCACCCACAAAAATCATTGCGAAGATGTGAGATATATATCAAAAGGAGAATCTCTAGGTGGAGGAGCCAATCCACAAGTGGTACCCCCCCTTTAACAACCATGGAGGCCTTCTGACCTTTGTGGAATAATTCATCGCAGAAGAATAAACATTTCCATTTCAGTCTGCATGTGAGTGGAAGATCAAAGATGGGTTGACCTCCTCAGCCAGACTGTAGACGCATTGCAAACCTATGCCCTCTCTTTGTTAGCTTCATTCAGTGTCTCCAGCTGAGCAGCTGAACTATATAATAAGGAAATTGACATTATTGTCTGTTGTAAACAGGACTTGCTCTGAAAATTGTGTGAACTCTCCAGGTAGTTTAAAATAAGTGCTAGATGGTTCATTGAGGGCCAGTTGGTGGGAACATGTCACATATCTCCATACGATTTCACTAGGAATAACCTAGTTGTTGTTGATCTTCCTAATATTTTTGGCCCCAGAAGTAAAGAGCAGGACTACATAATGTTTGTGACAGATTGTGAGCCAGCTACAGCCAGCTGGGGGGGAAGGAGCTAAGTGCCAGCATGGGCAGGCCCCCTCACCAACGGCAGAAGGGTTGTTGGCCTTGAGGAAAACACCTGAGGCAGAGGAGGGTGGGGTGGAGGCCCTGGGCCCTCCCCCAGGGAAACAGCTGTAGCCATGGCTGAGGTAGATATAGAGGAGAGCAAGCAAGGGGAGGGGAAGGAACCGGACATCTAGGAGTCCCCATCACTTTGTAAGAAGAAAGAGAATAGTCTGCCTGGGGAGATGCCAAAAGGAGCTTCTAAGAGCCTGGTATCTCTGGAGGACTGTCGGCTCAACTGAAGGCAAGTTGAAGGCTGAAGGAAAGAAGCTGCCAGGAACAGCCGGTGCTGCACAGCCTCTTCCGCTTGCTGGACGCCATGCTGGGGGGCTGGGCTGGCAAAGACTGTTTACCAGCCAGGATGAGATACCACAGGAGTGTAGTAACTCCCAAGGAGCTGGGGGGCAGGGACAGAATATTCCCTCGGCCCTAGAAGGACTGGAATTATAGAAAGCTACCAGTTTCGTCCTTGCTGCATCGAGCTGGGGCCTCCATCCTGCAAAGGACTACAGAGGCACTGTTTTTTGTTTTTGTTTTTTTCCTTTGTATGCTAAGTCCAATAAAGGTTAAGTGATCACCAGAACTTGCTGCCTCACCATGGATACAGTGGCTGGGGCCGCTCACACAGATCCATTTATTAATCAAGTTTAATAGAATGGCAGATGACATATAGAGACAGGTTTTCTGTTTGGGTCTAGGAATACAAAGCCAGTGAGCTATTTAGACAGGGAAAACACTATGAAACAATGTAGTCTATATCTTCTAAGACTGATGTGAACTTGAACTCTCCCAAGAGTCTTAGGCCTGCCAACACAATGCTTGCTTGGGTTATTTGCTGAGATACTTTATGTAGGTGTACCAGTCTCTGTAGGCTATGTAGGGCTATTTTTTTGATGAGCATTTCCAACACAATAAACATGGAAAAGGTTAAAATATTACATCAAATTAAAAAAACTCACAAAAACAATGGTACAAATGCAACCTGAAGTGCATGCTGGTGTGTATATGGGTGCTCATGATTTCCATGCACAAAGCTGCCAGATGAGAAGTCACAAAATGTTCCTGTGCCAGGAAGCAAATCTCAAAAAGCTCTGTCTTTTGTCTCTGGAACTCCCCTCTAAAATGAAGGGAGTTTCAAAGACAAAATCTTCAAGGTGCTCAGATAAAATACAATGACCAGTAGTAATCCAGACTATCCCTTCAAGGATCTAACCTTCCATTGCCCCGGCTGTACACATGTATTGATGTTCTGTTACAGTAGGACCCCTATACCTGAGGGGGATTGGTTCCATGATTTACTGTGGATGACTGAACCTGCAGATACAAGGGAGCTTTATATACAACATACAAAGGGACAGGGTAAAGGCCATATAGGATTGCAGCAAACAGCATATGAGTAAAACTGCAGATACTAATCCTGTGGATATAGGGGTCCTAATTCCTGCTCCAAAGAAACAGAATTTTTTTCTTGTCTCTCCCTCTCTATACTGAACTTTTATAACCACAGCCCTTTCCTAAGGATTTATCAACCTAGTGGGCTGAATCAGAAGGATTACACAGAGCTTTCGGGTTAAAACCAATGCCTCAAATTACACAAAGAACAAGGAAAGTTAATGTAGATGCATGAGACTGGGAAGATTTCAGCAGCAGCAGGTAGCCCACTCATCAAAATGTAGGCTACCTTTGTCTACATCAAGATGGTGTTCCTTTAAACCTGCTTCATCCTTTGAACAGTACACTTTTTACTGTGATGAACTTAACAGCGAAGTGGGTTTAAAGTGAGTCAAAGAAGTCTTGAATAATGTCTGTCTCTTGCTTTGCTCCATATCAGATGGCTTCTCAAAAGTGACCCTCTAGTGCTGGATACTCAATGCTTTAGCATTCTGGCTGTGGAGCCAGAGGTTAGGAGTTTGATTCCCCACTGTGCCTCCCCAGAAAGAGCCAGCCTGTATGGCCTTGGGCAAGCTTCACAGTCCCAGGATGCCTCCAGAAGAAGGGAATGGTAAACCACTTCTGAGTACTGTCTGCTTAGGAAATCCTAAAAAGTATTGCCATAAGTCAGAATTAACTTGATGGCACATGGTTGTTTGTTGTTGTTGCTGTTGTTGTTGTGAGCTATATTCAATTTGGGGCAGAGCAATTAGAACTGCAGAAGGGCCTGCCTGAGATACGATTGGAAACCAAACAAAAAGAGCAAACGTTATCTCAAATTGCTACTTCTGTTCAGAATGGTGTTCAGGTGAATATGTTTTATGAGTTATTTCAGTTTAAAGACTGGACTCTCTTTCTTTTAGAGTCTTTAGTGAAGAGACCCAGAAAATCCTCCAATTGCTTTACGTCAGTGCATGCTGTCTTTTCAGGAAACTGGAGACATGAGTAGCGTGAGCACAATTGTATTTGTTTCCCATGAGGATTTAAGAAGGGTGAGAAGTGGATAGCAGTGTTTTTCTACCGTCACACACCTCTCACCATCAAGGACACAGAATTGCCATGTGTTTCCTGTTTTGGAATCAGATTTCACATTCCCAGACATGTGGCAGTCCTTGTCTGTTATGTAAAGGAAAAAGTAGCATGACTAAAATTCCAGACAGAGCTTCCTCGACATGGAGGCAAAGGAAAGGAAAGAAAGGTATTCTTTTTTCACAGGATGAGCCTGAGACTGGAAGATTTTATTAGGGCTAAGTTAAACTGAGGGGAGATTGGGTGCTTTTTATGAAACCCTTCTCCCTCGTCATTGACTATTTTTGCAGTGTTTGAGAAACAGGAACATAGCTGTATTAAAGTAACTTGGGAGCAACTACCGGATTAAATAAAACAAATTTAAAAGCACTTAAATTATCAATACAGGAAATAAAACTGCCCCCTTGCAGTTGAAATGCCTTATTCCTATAAGGAATTGTTCCCAGGAACATCTGTGGCCCCTCTAAAAATATGTGTCAGCGTTCAGAGAAAAGCAATGAAGCCTGCATTCACCTCATAAGTGTTTGGCCCTCATCTAGGAAACATTTTGGCTCAGTGAGGAGTTAAATCCCAATCTCTGCTGTCTTCATCCTAACTCTAAGTATTAGATCACATTAGAGCAGCCATCCCAGTCACCTGTATTCTGGAGTGTTAACAGTCCCCAGAAACTGATACCACCTTACCTGTTACGGCATTAAATCCATGAGGCCAACTATTTCTGGTTCAGAGTAGACCATGTTTGTTTGTTATCAAGTGTTTCCAGTCTATGTTGACCCTATGAATGAGTGACCTCCAAAAGATCCTATCATCAACAGCCCTGTTTAGTTCTTAAAACTCAAGGTCATTGTGTCAATCCATGTCTTAACTGGTATTCCTTTTTCTGTTGCCTTCGACGTTTCACAGCATTAATGTGAGACTTTTGGTGTGCTGATATAATGACATGCAAAAGAAGCTATAAGAGTCTGTGGGGTGATCCCTGGCTTGTACAACTAATAGCTAGAGATCACACATGACACAATCAGGGAGGGAGAGAGAAACAGACAGACACAAACAAGTAGACATTTGTTGATATGGTCCAATCCAGAATTTTTGGATTCTCCTTCATGGGGGCTGGTTGTGAAGACTGTTATAATGAACACCTGCACTTCCAAATTTAACTTTGCACCTCTGTAGAGAACCCCATCCTGGGATGTGGCTGCACACAGCCCCAGATGTACACATAGGAGCTCTTTATAGGCATTCGTTGGGAGCTTTTCTCAGGGAGTCACCCTACTATTAAGCAGAGTGAGGCAGTTGCCTTGGACACAAAATGGTGAGGGATGCCAGTAGCCCTTCTTGCAACCCAGGATGTGCACCCATGGCTATTAATTAGCTTTGCACTAATTACCTGAGTGGCCTCTGCTGTGCAACCACATTTATTAATCTTTCAAGACTCTAGCTTATCACAGTGGGACATGACAACAGAATTCTCAAAAATGCCCCAGCTCACCCATTCACAGGGACAAACTCCATCTTGTCCTCCACATCAGACAGAATAACATCACAGGCCAGCCCTAATTTTGGGGAAGCTATACAAAAAGAGGTGTCAGGGAGAACTTTGTCCTTCCATGTGAATTTTCAGAAAGCGTTTCCTTTTTTTGGCTGATGTTTTCGTCCACAGTATGTGAAACAGTTCAACTGTGTTCTCCCTTCTGCTATGGAAAAGAGGGAGGACAGGATACAACACAGGATGGACAGGAAATCTGTAATCCTCTAAAACGACCAATCATAACATACAACACTTATATCACTGAGATGGGTTGACAACTCATACATTTTGCTTCTGAAGGACTCTCTTTAACCTACGAGGGCATAGCCTCGAAATTGGTTTGGGCGCCGATAGCGAGATCACCCCAGAATCACAAAAGTATCCACCTCTCTAGAAAACAATAATACAAAATGGGGCATACCGTGCTGTTCTTTCTTTTTCATTGTCAAGGATACAATTCTGGGCAAAACATCCTTGCAAAATAGCTTTTGTAAGATTTTAATTTCCCTGTTCACTAGCTTTATACCATTTAATTAAGGAGCAAATTTTCCATCACAACTTGTCTTAAAGAAAAATATCTCAGTCAAAACCTCTTGCAGCCAGGGGGTAGGGGGTGGGCGGGATTCTTTGCTGCTCAGTACTTGCTTCCCAAACAATCTCCACTTATAGAAAAAGAAAAATGTTGCCTGCATCTGTGACTTGTTAGTACATCCATTATTGTAGAGATCTGGAGTATTGTTCACAAAGTAATTTGAAACAAGAATCCATGCACTATACCGGTGCCCCCTACAACAGTCCAGGTAATGTACGTTAAAGGCCTCAAACTGGAGAGATCTTTCAATAGCCATGGGGCAGTTACTATCTTCCTGCCTAAATTATCTCACAGGGTTGTTCTGAGTATAAAATTGTTTGTTGTTGTTATGTGCCGTCAAGTTGCCTCAAATTTATGGCAACCCTATGAATAAGCAATCTTCAACACATCCTGTCTTCAACAGCCCTGATCAGTTCCTACAAACACAAGCCTGTGGGTTCCTTTAGGGAGTCAGTCCATCTCATATTTGGTTTTCCTCTTTTCTTGCTGCCTTCCACTTTTCCCAGCATTATTGTCTTTTCCTGAGAATCTTGCCTTCTCATAATGTGCCCAAAGGAGGACAGCCTTAGTTTCAGCATTTTTGTCTCCAAAGATAGTTTAGGCTTGATTTGATTGAGGGTTTGTCTTTCTGGCAATGCAGGGTATCCACAAAGCTCTCCTCCACCACCACATTTCGAACAACTCAATTTTCCCCCCTGTCAGCTTCCTTCACTGGTCCTGCTTTCACACCCATACATGGTGATCAGAAATACAAGAGTGTGGATGATCTGGTCTTGGTGTCCAGGGAAACATCCTTATACTTGATAATATTTTCAAGTTCCTTCATTTCTAGCCTTCCTAGTCTCAGGCTTCTTTTGATTTCTTGGCTGCAGTCTCCATTTGGATTGATGATGACATTGGAGGAAGATAAAAATTATGCATACCACTGTGATGTCCTTGGAATAAAGGTGGGACAGAAAATGTAATCTATTGCTTTCATTGTTTTCATATCCTACTGATCCCACAGTACTTCCCTATGTTGAAAGTGAGGAGTAAGAAAATATGGTCTGATCTTAGAAACACTCCACAATGTACATAAGGAAACAATTTTCCATGTGTGGAAGTCTTGCCAGATAGTGTGATCCCACAGCCTCGAAAGTTATTTTTTTAAAAAAGAATTAATTATAAGGCTCAAGTAGTGAATTGCCATGTTGTTACTGTTAAACTGTTTGAGAATGTTCTCATTCTTCAAAAGTAACTAGTCAGTAACTTATAACCAGGGGGAGGATTTCTATGATGTCATATTTTTTCTGCAACCTATGTTTGATTTTCAGGGTGGGCTTGAACGTGGTTATGAGTAATCTGGTGAAAAAGGCCAGATTGCTCACAAACATGATTCAACTTGCTTATGGGTTCAAATGTAGATTGCAGAGAAAATGTGAAATATCATAGAAATCCTCCTCCCACACATTTCAAACCTGGTGTTTTTTTGTTTTTGTTTTTTCATTCAAAAGTAGAAGGTACAGCATAAGCCTATACTTGAGTTATATATTGGATTGTGAAGTCGCCAGAAGCATGTTGGCTGGGGGTCTTCTGGGAGTTGTCATCCCAAAGAAGTAACTTCCCCAAGCTTTCAAAATACAATGAGAGATAATTTTATAAAGTTACAATGGTTATGCCTTAGTTACTAAAGAAGACCTTTGACTGTGCTTCCACCAAAGGATTCTTGATGTTCTACAAGCTGAATTTGGTTTTGGTCTGTTCCTCATTCCTGTAATCCTCTGCATATTGCTTAGCCCTGTCTTACAGCATGAACAACAGAACAAAATCAAACCACTATGGCACTCATAAAACTAACAGGGTTTTTTTCAAAGTGGATTACAGTCCACTTCTGACACAGAGCAACATATCTGGGCCACAGGTCTCTGTGCAATGTCCATATTATGCTCCAGGAGTCTGAAGAAGCAAATTGTAATTCACAAATGCTCACAATGAAATACATGTGTAAGTCTCAAAAGTGCCACAATACTTTGCCTTCTGTTTTTGTAATTGCTGAAACAGACTGGCACAGCTACTTTGGAAATTCTTACCACATGGCAACACTCCCTGAATTTGGCAAATGCAAGTGGGAAAGATCATCATTACAGTTTGTTTCTGAAGAACACATTCCCTAACACACACACACACACACACACAAAACGCATCTAAAATGCAGGAGGAAGCAAAATAGGCAGATTTTTCTATCATTAGCTATAAGCAGGCACACCATTTCACAAGAGTAAACACACGTGTTGACTTGTTGCAAATGCTAAAACAGAAGTCATAATGCTGCACTCTACCAACATAGCACCCATTACTGGGATTGCTGGTGTGACAGTGCAGAGAAGGCTTTTGTAGAGCAATGGCTGTAACAGAGCATGGTTGCACATTGAAAAAGAACTGTACTTGAATTGTGTTTAATGTGATTTGAATTGATATAAAAATGGGTGATTATATGAGGCACATGTAAGATTGTGGTGCAGTTTTTTTTACAGGGAATTTGGTTTTTTGCAAAGGAATTCAGGTATTTTAGTCTTCTGCCAGAGGGTTGTTTAATTTAACACAAATGTCAAATCAATATATTGCAATATTTGAATGCCTCTGTTGGTGCCACGTGCCTGACTTCACTGCCCATCAGTTGGGCAGCTGATTACATAAGGAAATGGGAAGAGCGACTGTCATGTGATTATAAATTGAATTAACACCAATGCATATTGTGCAGTATATAACTAATTATAAGGTCTAATTTGGACATTAGAAGTAGCATGCCTCTGAACTAGAGATGGGCATGAATAGAAAAAAATGGCGATATGTTGGAATTCATAATTTGTCAAGGTCAACAAATCACAAATTTATGATTTTTTCTGATGAATTGATGAATTGCTTCATCTTCACTTTAGGACATTATAAAACAGTCCCCAAGGCACCTAGAGATACCAAAATTAAAGAGAAGCTTCAGCCGACCCTCCTCTACAAGCCCTGCACGTTTCGTGAAGTTTGGACTTTGGATGTCTGGGTTATATACCTACAAAGAGCCCCCCCCAGGAAAGTGCCCTATATTGTGGCAGTGCTGGAATTTCCTCCGAGCCAGTTGCTGCAGAGCTCTTTCCTGGGTGGACCCACTTTGTAGATGTTTAACTCAAATATCTGAAACCCAATCTTCCCCAAACATGGAGGAATTGTAGAGGAGAATTGGGAGAACCTTCTCTGCACTTTTCATGTCTCTAGGTGCTTGGGGAGCTATTTTATAGCCCAATAAATCAACAAATCAAAAATCACTTAAATTTCATCAATTTGTATTCATCAGGGGTGTCAATTCTGATGAATGCGAATCAACAAATTAGCAATTTTTCATGAATTTTGCAATTTGTTTTTTAATTTGTGCCCATCTCTACTCCAAACACCAATTGCTGAGGAATCCAAGATGGAGGGAAGAGTCACACTCATGTCCTGCCACGGGCTTTCCATGGTTGACTGTTTGGGCAATGTGTGAACAGAACTCTGGATTTGATCATATCCAGCACAGCTTTTCTTAAATTCTTAAGCACAGCTGTTTGTGCAGCTGGCCATTTATACAGCCACCTGGTGATCAGATTTCTCAGTGTCCCCACAGCCACTTCCATGTTTGCTGCTCCCATGCATGGAAAACTGAAGAGGAAATTGGCCCTGGTCCCAAAGTAGTGCTCGGAGACACCAAGGCTATTGGAAAAATCCTCAGCATGGTTTCCTGATTTGTGTAGGCAGAATACACATTGTGAAGAGAAACGGGAGAGGCTGTTCTCTCACAAGGACTTGTAGAAAGGTACATTGACCTAATCTGACATTTTCTGCTCTTCTGCATAAATATTCCAAGATGTCTCTATCAAGAAATTCCCCCCAGATACATTTTTAATGTTGTGATGTGCAATCCCTTTCAGCTGCCACTGTGGTTTCAGCACCTGCATCTTATTCCCTTCTCAGTACTATAAAATTTGGATGAACCTTGCCTTATTTTCAGTTTCCCAAGGGAAGGGCTGTGTTGTAGATTTCAATCTTCTCTTCAACAGGTGTGGCTCAAACTAATCACACATACCTTTTTTTACAGCTCTCATTTCACGTTAAAGCAATCAGTTTCTGGCACAGGTGAAATGTTTGGTTTACTTTTTAATCTTAACAATATTTAAAATGTGCCTGTTGAAATTTGAGACCAAATACTGTAGCAGAACAAAATTTTAAAGGCTGTGCACTCAATCATCGCTTTGACAGGAGATGGCTAAGGGCCCCAGGTAAGATGTTTTGATCTCAGCAATGAAAGCTGACCTGGGATATAATCAAAATTTACAGTACAATGCAATACAATACAAGTTGGATAGATAAACTGAATCCTATTGATGAAGTTACACTGGTATAAGTGCAATGACATAAACTGCAATTGAAGCTAGTTAACAAGTCACCACTTTTGTTTATTTTATTTATTTTGTTAGTTAGTTAGTTGTGTCATTTATAAGCTGTCTTTCTCCCAATGAGGGGACTCTCTTATGAAATACCTGTTTTACAGGGGATACAACCAACAATTGGTTAATTAGCAACAATTTGCCACCACAGTTGCATTTACACCATGTGGCGATCACCCTGCTTTGGCTCATGTAGGATATTATTTGCATGTACCAATGGGAGCTGTTGAGAGGCGGAGCCAGAGAAACCAGAAGGGAGGGGTGAGGCAGAGAAGAGGAGTTTTGGGAGTGAGTTAGTCAGTTAGCCAGTTTGAGTCAGAGATAAGAGTCTGAAATAGAAGAGTTAGTATGTGGGAGTTATAAAGTGTGGTATAGTGAGGAGTTAAGGTAGGCAGTTAAGAGTGTGGAACTTAAAGAGAGTTAAGAGTGAAAGAAGTTATTACTAATCTAATAAATACTTTAAAGTCTGTGAAGAACATGTTTAAGCGAACTGTAACCAATAAACCTGTTTTGTTCAACTTTATACTCAGCATGGACCTCAATCTTTCTAATTAAAGGGTGTTGACAGAGGTCAACTGGTGGCAGCGTAAAGGAGAGAACATGTCATGGGCCTCAGGCTAGTGAAATAATCTGGGGACACGGGAAGAGCACATCATACACCAATATTTACACCACTGTATTTATACCAGTATAACTAGCCAATGAGATTCTGGCCCTAGATAGGTTAATAAATAGATCTGGGAAATGCCACCCATTACGAAGGGCTTCTCTTTCCCTCTGTTCCGATAATGTAAGCAAACACATAGGTCTCATTATTCCAGCTGTTTTTATACAGGAGCACCTGCTTCAGTTATTTAGAGAGTGCTACAATCCCTTCATGATGTCCTTATTGCTTTTCATCACCATATGGCTGATGGAGGCTGGCTGGGAAGAATAAAGATTACTGGGCTAATTTACTCAGTGTGGTATAGTGCAGAACTCTTGAGAACGTGGTTTGATTCCCCTCTCAGCTGTGGAAACTCATTGGGAGAGTGGAACTGGTAAACCACTCCTTAAATACCATACTTACCTTGAAAACCCTGTCAGGGTCTCTATAAGTTGGTTTTGACTTGACAGCACATAACAAAATTTAGCTCATAGAGTGATACAGCAGGTGCAATAGTACCGGGAAGGCTGACAGTTACATAACCTCTTTGTCCATGCTTCCAAGGGGTATGTTTACAAATGTTCTGGTGTATCTGACATTTTCCTGGAAGGTGATCATCAAACTGCCTCCAAGTGCTTACACTGCTCTTTTCTATGGCCAAAATGCACCACTTATCACAATTGTGAAGGGGTGAACAGCCCTTAAGTGCAGTTTGCTTAGCTGAAAACAGATGCCACAGCCTTTGGCAAAATTGCCCTGACCCATGGCTTGTAACCCAAAAGCGCACACCTGGGGCCGCATTAGTGAAAACAGATGGGCAAGATGTAAGAACAGCAAGAACTAATTGGACATCTCACGGTGGATGCATGAAGTAATCAGGGGCTTATTGTGACATATGCTTCTCTTTTCATTCATGTCAAAGATATTGTTTTATGGTTTTGTTATCCTGGCCTGTGGTTTCAGCACCTGTGATTCTTGGTGGATTGTTTTTTACATGATGTGCACATCATTAGTAAGTAATAATTCAGGATCCCTCTCCCCTGCCGCTGCTTGATTCCTCTTTGTGTCTGGTAAATACTTTGACCTTAAGCAAATAACCCACCATCATGTGAGCAATTATTCTTTAGCTGGTGATGGCCTTTGTGAGAAACCAGCACCTGGAAAACAGTTTGGCTCACTGCTGGAAGAAGATGCTAAAGCTGCATTTAGAAAGCAAAAAAGCAACCATAATTGGTCAAGTGTCATAGGTAGAGACCCGCATGTGTACCAGTCACCACCCATATATGTGGTATATATCAGGTATATATGTAGAAACCTTATGTCCCCAAACTAAGCAGTACAATATTTCCATTGCCCGCCCTACCCCGGAATAAAGACACGAGACCAAATTATGGATTAAACACAGGCCACACTTTATTAAATTAATCATTGTTGCCATCCTTTGGCAAAGGGGGGTCCTGCCGTAGTGCGGAATCAGGTTTAAGCACAGAGGTCTCAACAGACCCCTTAACCAACAAATGGGCGAGTCCCTGGCCCCAAGTTTTCACGGTTGTAAAGACAGCGAGAACCCGGCCGGCCCCAATTTGACCACCCCCAGACCTCAAGCCACCTTCTCCTTGTTGACTGTTGGTCCGGGTGTGGCCCCAGTGCATATTTCCCCCCCAGCACTGTAATCTCACGATCCGCAGCGCTGGGAGTTCAGATGAGCTATACCTTACCTGAGATTGCTATGGGCCTCACAAAAAACCTGTATTATCCGCACTACCCACCACAGCATAGGGACTAGCCATGCTAAGTCCCATGCCCACCATCGAACCTACTGAGCTCAGCAAGCAGGCCCCCCTTGATGTCTTCCAAGAAGACATCCAAATCCAAATCAGACAGATGTACACCATCGTTCTGAAAAAACTGAGGCCTATCCATGCGGATCCTCTGGTGACCAATCACCGATCCAAGGCCGCTGCAGACCGCTCTGCAGACTTCCCTATTAACACTCCTGCGGGGCAGTGTTAATGGGCAAAAAATTCCAGGCACCTTGCCATGCCAACCGAGGGACAATCGTCGACCAAACGATGCTCATAGCCAGATATTTGGCCTTCAGCCATGCTAGGTCACGTAGCATATCCAAGATCAAGGCCTTTCCGCTATGCCTTGCCAAATCATTGCCGCCCAGGTGTATGACCAACACATCTGGAGGAAACCAGCCCACAGCAACCGCTCTGCACAACTGGCACCACTGCATACCACACAGACCTCTCCATTCAATGTGAACTCTAGCACCAAGGCCCAAACTGTTCCCCCAAGGGGACGCAGCTGCATGACGTGCCGCCCAAAAAACGTAACTGTGGCCCACGATCATAACGTGCCGTCTCCTCGGTATCGCCCCGAGACCTGCAATGATAAAACAGAACCAGGCCCCCTGCCTAGACATTAGGTAGTGTCCTAATATACCTACAATGGGTGGATGACGACCACCGTCCGAGCCTTTTAATTTCGTCTGTGTTGTACCATAGAGCTGTGGCGGTGGATGCTGCACCAATTCTAAAGGAATGCGTGCCAAATCTTGGTCCTTCCTGGACCTCCGCTTCTTCCATAAACTATTGTGGCACCCACTGGTACTCACCAGCTTCCTTGGCACAAGGCGGTTGTCGCAGGGCGCGTCGCTGGGCCCATAACCCCTTTGTTAGCACAAGAACACGGAGAATCAGCAGAGTAACTTCTGGTCCAGGTGGTTAAATGAATCACGCACACACAAGCAGCTTCTCCAGCACCAGACGTGTATTTACAAGCTATATACAGAAGTGCAGACAGCATAACAGCATGACACTCATCAGAAAGAAGAAGAATATATCTGCTGTACAGAGTCCACATATATACTTATTCACAACTATCTGTGTCCAATCATATTAGATATTGCATCATACATGAGTCAGCACTTTATGAGTCATCATGACTCAGCATTACAGCACACCTGTTCAATATGGCTACTCATTAAGACACTTTGTACTGCTCAGGCCTGTAAATTTTATCTTGACACAATCCTTGTACGCTGGCCCTATTCAGTGCCAAGTCAGTTAGTTTCCAAAACTGGTATTTCGTCAGTGGTAGACTGTCCTTATGTATAAAGAAATAGCCTTGTTGCTGTCCCCTAATCTGCATATATGCCTCAGTGGCCCTCACCGGGCAAAGGTTTTCAACCTGACAGTGGGCTAACGAAAGGTAAGCTCCCCTACCCAGTTGATTGGCCTTGGATCAGCGGATGTGAATCCAGACCAACCCATCCATTACCCTAACATCCTGCCACTGTAATGCTGCCATGGTTTTGTCTCCTTTTCCTGCCGCAACTGCCTCGCTAATCCTAAATGCGCCAAAAAATATTAACAGTGACGCCGCTTTAAATAAAACGATTTCATAATCGTCCCTACACAAGAGCTCCCATTGCGCACAAATATTTCCCAACAAGGCCGGTGATATGGGAGCTCTGGTATCTTTCACTCTACCCCTTTCCTTAGACCACCCTTCGATCATTTTCTTAATACGGTAGTCTGTATCGATCCAGGTGCTAGTCCCTTCCTATTCAGGTGAACAATGAATTACTGAATGTGCTCCACCGGGGCAAGCCAAACTGGTTCTAAATCAACTAATTTCCTAAACTCCTGAAACTCTATACTCACAGCCGAGTACCCTTTTCATGTCCAGGGCCAAGCCTATTGCTCTTTCCGCATCCTCACGCCAATTTGCCAGACCTCTGGGGGCAGAATCTCTGGGAACTCGTTGGCTCCTGGGTCTAGCTCCCTGAACCGCTCGATCTGTTGGCGTGATAATGCGTCAGCTAAGCTATTATCTATGCCTGGAACGTGTCGCGCCTGAACCAATATATTGAATTTTAAGGCTCTCGGGGTAAATGCCCTAACCAATGCCATGACCCGTTCTGAATGTGACGTAAGGTTGTTTATGATATAAACCACCACTTGATTGTCACACCAAAACCACACAACAGAGTTTGCCCATTCTTCTGCCCATAGCCATAAAGCGCCAACTATCGGGAAGAATTCCAGGAATGTCAAATCCCTGGTGATCTCTGCTTGATGCCAGTCATCTGGCCACTTACCAGCACACCATCTGCCTCTGAAATAGATACCAAACCCTAACAAGCCTGCAGCATCCGAATGGACCTGAAATTCCGCCTTGAGCCCTATTTCCCCTCTCCAGAAAGATACTCCGTTAAACTCTTCTAAAAACTGACTCCAAATGGGTAAATCTTCTCTCATGCCATGTGTAACTCTAGTCCTATGCAATGGACAGCGTAGGCCTTTCATTGCTCCACAAAGTCTACGTAAAAAGGCGTGCCCAGGTGCGACCACCCTACAAGCAAAGTTTAAGTGGCCCACAATCTCTTGAAGCTCCCAAAGGGTCACCTTTTTCTTTTGCAACATTGAAGCTATCCTGATCTTTAGGTCAGCTAATTTGCTGCCCGGTAGCCTAGAAGTTTGTTGTACAGTATCTAATGCAATACCCAGAAACATCAGGGACATCACTGGTCCCTCCGTCTTTTCCTCAGCCAGGGGTAGACCTAGTTCTTCCGCCATTGATTGAAAAGTGTTCAATATAGAGCTACAACGTCCTGTATTCCGTTCACCACAAAAAAGGTAGTCATCCAAATAATGGGCCATGTATTTACAGCCCACTCTACATCTGAGCTGCCACTCAAGAAAAGAGCTGAAACGCTCAAATGCTGCGCATGAAATAGAGCAGCCCATAGGCAAAGCTCTATCCACGTAGACGCATCCCTGAAAATGAAATCCTAGCAGGTCAAAATCTTGAGGGTGAACTGGCAAAATACGGAAAGCTGATTTTATGTTGCATTTTGAAAACTCAGCCCCCACACTGCACTTGTGCAGTGTGCGTATTGCCTCGTCAAAGGAGGTGTAATGCACAGTGCAAAGCTCCTGAGGAATAGCTCCGTTGGAAAAAATTGGCATCGACTTGCGAACGGAGCCTCGACCTACGAACGAGGCTCCGTTCACAAGTCGATGCCAACGGAGCAATCGGCGCCTTCGGAGGTCTCAAAGGGCTTTCCCCCCGACATCGGAGGAAGCAGTTTGAGAGCTCCGAAGCCAAAAAGGCAGGGTGAAAGGGCTGGAAATTCGAATTTCCCGCCCTTTCTCCCTGCCTTTTTGGCTTCGGAGCTCTCAAAGGGCTTTCCACCCGACATCGGAGGAAGCCCTTTGAGACCTCCGAAGGCACCGATCACGGCAGCAGGGACCCCCAGGGAGGTCTCCCATGGTGGCAGAGAAGCCCTGGGAGACCTCCCTGGGGGTCCCCGCTGCTGCGATCGGTACCTTCAGAGGTCTCAAAGGGCTTTCCCCCTGACATCGGAGGAAGCAGTTTGAGACCTCCAAAGCCAAAAAGGCAGGGCAAAAGGTCTGGAAATTTGAATTTCCCGCCCTTTCTCCCTGCCTTTTTGGCTTCGGAGCTCTCAAAGGGCTTTCCGCCCGACATCGGAGGAAGCCCTTTGAGAGCTCCGAAGGCGCCGATCACGGCGGCAGGGACCCCCAGGGAGGTCTCCCATGGTGGCAGAGAAGCCCTGGGAGACCTCCCTGGGGGTCCCCACCGCCGCGATCGGCACCTTCGGAGGTCTCAAAGGGCTTTCCGCCCGACATCGGAAGAAGCCGTTTGAGAGCTCCGAAGGCAAAAAGGCAGGGAGAAAGGGCGGGAAATTCCCCGCCGCCATCGGAGACCTCCCTGGGGTCCCCCGCCGCCGCAATTGGAGGCAGCGCTCACCCAGCGCCGGGAGGCTAGAGCTGGCCGGGCGCTTGGCCGCTCGCCCCCGGCTGCACGGAGGCAGCGGAGCACCGGCAGGCTTCGGACTGGTAAGTCCTTTTTAAAAAACTTTTCTGTGTGGGTTTTGGAGGGTGGATTTGGACTGGGGGGTTATGTTTCTGTGGTTGTTTTGTGTTGTTTTTTTTTTTTTTTTGCAGTCCCAGTGTGGGACTTGCTCTTTTTATTTTTATTTTGGTATTTTTTTGAAATGCTGGAACGGATTAATTCCGTTCCCATGCATTTCAATGGGAAATGGTACTTCGACTTACGAACTTTTCGATGTACGAACGTCCTTCCGGAACAGATTAAGTTCGTAAGTCGAGGGTTGACTGTATCTGCTATAGCCCTGAGCTTAGCCTTGCGATGACTTTTAACCTCCCTAGCTGAGCGGCATGGCTGCGCTTCACTAGGTTGAGGTGCCTGTCTGACCTGTCTCTCAGCTTCCAAAGCCGAAATCTCTTCCTGAAGCTGCTGCCATACAGGCCAAGATTCTTCATCTGAGGACAATTGGGGTGGCGACACTTGAGGAACAGGACGTTTCTTGGCTGGTTGTTTTCACTTCTTATTGCCCTGCCCCTTATGTGAAGCCATTATGAGCCCAACCGTGGAGAACTATATATGTTCCTTGTATTGAATAACTTATTTAATTCACTTTGATGTTGTTATTAATTCGTATATACTTATACTATGTAAATATTGTCAATGAATTCAGTTACCTATTTATTTATTTATTTATTTTAAATTATTACTAATAATGAATAATTAATTCACCTAATCAGCTTCAATCAATTAAGTACTTGTGCAATTGCCCAGGTATTCAATTATGATTAGGTAAAGATTAGCCCATTAATCTTGTAATGGTAAATGGTTAATAATAGTTCCAATTAACTCGCCAATTGATTTATAATTCCTTATTTCTCTCTCTCTTTTTTTAAAAATTTAATTATTATTATTATTATTATTATTATTATTATTATTAGTATTATTATTATTATTTATTAATTTATTTATTTATTTATTTATTTATTATGCCAATGAAGTGAATCGGCAATTGATATTAATTCAAAATGGTGTCTCTTAACTAACGCGCCTTTTCCAACTGTCAGGTACGTGGTGCGGTTCAAATTTGAGTGCCGCCCCGACTCTAAACCCCAGGCTGTAGAAGGGAAAGAAACACTAGGGGGGGAGTAGAGTGGAGCGCCAAACAGCTGATAAGCCAAGCGGCGATGCCCCGCCGCAACCGCTTGCTAACACTGAGCCCCAGCCAGCGGTGAGGCGTTGGGCTGGCTCGATCACTTCACCCGATCTCTCTGTCCTCCCTCCTATGTTAGGATATATTATTTCCCTTAATAAGGTTACTATTTTTATTTTAATACCACTATTTTTTATTATTATTATTATTATTATTATTATTATTATTATTATTATTATTATTATTATTATTATTATTATTATTATTATTATTATTTACCGAACAGTGGCTGAAACAAGCCCCAAGCTTTAAAAAGAATTGCCTGCACAAGCAACACTCGCGCCGAAGCGCGACCCGCATGGTCGCGACCCTCCCTCACACTGAAGCTTAGTTTTTTAAAAATTGAATAAATAAATATTAAATTAAATCGTAATCAATTAATATTGAAATGAAATTAATCAAAACGTAAGGCAAACCACAGGAGGCAGCCGATGCTACCCCCCCAAGTCCCGATTGCAGAAACCGTGCAAGCTACGCAGCTCAAAATAGCAACAAGAAGCAGACTTTGTCCTGAACTGATGTCAGCAAAGGAAGAGGGAGGAATGAGGGGGGAACGGTCCTTAAATAGCCTATCGTTCCCCCCTCTGCTCCTGAGTTGTTCTCCAGGGACAAGGAGTCTCGCGATATCCAGGGAGGTAGGCAAAGACGAGCCGCGCTGCTGAAGCGTTGCTCAGCCGTGGCTCCAACATAATACCATACACTCAATTAAAGTAAAGGAAACAGAAAAAAATCAATAAATGCCAAGCTTTGAATGGAGAAATTGCAGGATCTGTATATATTTGAAAGGAGCCTCTAGCTGCATCTATAGCTGCACTCTTGCTAAGTTTCATTTAATGTCACTGATTATTATCTTCCTGACCTCAAATAATACCTACACCTTTCCTCCGTTACATACTTGTCTTCCTTTCCCAGCACTGCAAATTTATGTCTTCCCATTTGAAAGGGGGGGGGGGGGAATCAATGTTTTTGTTTCTAGAATTACAAGATTTACTTGCTTAATTAGATGAATGGATTGAAAACATTTTGTTTGACTAAAAAGGTGCTCCAGATAACCAAACAATAGATGCATAGTTGTATGGGGCTATGCATTAGGCATGTGGAATCTATAGTCTTCCACTTTGGCAAATTTAAAGATTCTTCTATGGTTTATCTGGGTGGGCTCATTATTGGTAGTTAGGAAGACATTTACATTTATCCCAAATGTCGAGGCTCTGCATAATCCTTTGTGGTGACTCCTTGTAATGCAGGATGGGTAAATGTGGTCTTCCTTTGTCGTTGGCTATAGTAGCTAGGGCTCTTTTTATGGCCAAAAGCATCTAGAAGACCACAGTTGGCCACCATGCTTTATACATGCAGTAGAAAAAACTCACAGATCAATTGTGTGATGGTTATGGGAGTCTCATTCCAGGTCACATATCAACTTTCCACTGAATTCTTAAAAACATAGAAAAATTAGCTGGTAATTCTGAATGAAATACACACAGAGTTATGGAAGGCTTAGAGTGTTGCAGAGTTTTGAATTTCTGATAAAATTATTTTTTTTATCCAGCAGAAGTAGAGAGATTCTCAGAGGAGAATAGCTACAAGTTCCCCGGACAGTCTATCCCTTTCTCATTAACTGGCAGTTAAGTTCTTAATAACGTATTCTGAGACATTTTCAGGAGGAAAAATAAAAATGTTTCATTACTTCCAGTTGTGAACAGATCAACAGCAAACAAAAAATTTGCTTCCAACAGACTAAAGAGAGGCAAAAAGATACTCAGCAGAGAGGTGAATTTCTCTTTGAATTCAGAGGCAGAAGGAAATAATTGGTTAGTGCTGAATAGGTTGACAGTCACTACAGTTCAGAAAAGTTCATCCCAAACACTCAAACCATGGGCAGCATGTGAGGTTGTAAAAAAAAACTCCAACATAGAGAAGGGTTGAGAGACCTTTGGCTTGCCACCTGGTTTTGGACTGCAACTCCTTGAAACCTCTGTCATCAGTCATACTGGCTGAGGCTTCTGCATGTATGTCTGAAACATCTTGAGGAGTCATCAGAAAGCGTACAATAGCTTTATTGATCCTTAAGCAGATGAGAATAGAAGAAGTACAAAAACTCCTGAACCAGACATAAGTATGTCCAGGGGCTAAGCCATATGATGACACTATCCACTAAAGATATATATTTTTGCTTATATAATCCCCATGTGCAAACATGAGACATTACTGCTACCGTAATGTTTTCTGTCAGTCTTGACTAGAGTTTTTGTATTTGAGAAAAAGACTTTGGAGCAAATAACATAAATTGTGTAAAGCTATAGTAGCTTTATTTCCAAAGCACAGGAGGTGTTGTTTGCATCTTTTTGATCAACCAGGTAGTCCTTTTATGCTTGCTGTATTTTTTTTGACTACAGCTGCCAGATGTTTGCAGGAATTCTCCCAGCCAGAATTCTGGGAACTTCAGGCAAAAAAAAAAAAAATAAAATAAAAATCAAAAGCTTCTCAGGTATTTGGAGGTACCTGGCTGCAGAGCCAGAGGTTGAACTTTCGATCCCCCACTATGCTTCTTTGACAAGGGCTGGACTCAGTGATCCATAGGGTCCCTTACAGCTTTGCAGTTCTGGGATTATTATTACTTATGGCTCATGAATAAAAGCTTCATCCAGCATGATGAATCTTCATGAAGAAGGAGGAGGTACAGTGGAACCTCTACTTACGAACTTAATCCGTCCCAGAAGATGTTCTTAAGTTGAAACGTTCGTAAGTTGAAGCAAAATTTCCCATAGGAATGCACTGAAAACCAATTAATCTGTTCCGGCTGTTTTTGGTTCTTATGTAGAGGCGCCGTTCTTACGTTGAAGCATTAGTTCCCATAGGAACTAATGCAAAGCCGGTTAATCCGTCCTCTACCACTAGGGGGAGTTTTTTTTCTTAACCTAAGATGACTTAGGTTTAAAAAAAAGGCAGGAAAGGAGGGAGGGAGGGAGGGAACACCTTTTAAACAGAACACCTTTTTTTCGGTTCGTAAGTTGAAGCTCCGTTCGCAAGTAGAAGCAAAATTTTGCGGACGGAACTGTTCGTAAGTTGAAATGTTCGTAGGTAGGGACATTCGTAAGTAGAGGTTCCACTGTAGCTGGGTGAGGGCTAAGCTCTGATGGAGTTACAAAGCATTAAGGGTCTGGTAGTCTCTCTATTCATATACCGTTTCCTTCCTGACAAAACTAGGGTTTGGGAATATGGAGACTTTGTGAGACTCTTTGTGAGGTCTACAAGATGACAGAAAAGGGATTTTAAACAATAAAGCTGTGGCATGGATAGAGTTGGCCCTTATTTCCCTCCCAACAATGCAGTGGCTATTTAAAATACGACACAATACGATATGATACAATGATGTGCAAGGAAAAACATATGTTCAACATAAGATGATAGCTGGGCTTCCATCACTGTTTGCTGTTGGTTACTGTGAAACATCGTGAAACTGGTAAACATTAAAATTTATATATTAATTTTATTTATTTATTGTTCAATTAAAAAGTTTTTTTCCCTTTCTTACGAGAGGTTAAACCCAATTGGTAGTTCTAGCTAGAGTATTCCCACTGAAACAATGATTCTTACGTAAGTGTTGCTTTAACAAGTTTCATTTTATTCACATTTCTAGTTGGAACCAAGAACAGGTTTAGCCACAAGGGTCCCAAAGCAATGTGCAACGATGATTCTTTAAATCACATATTCTCAACAAAGTGTACTTGAATCTCCTTTTTGCTACTTTATCTTCACAACAGCCCTGTGAAGAATGTCAGAGTGGGGGAAACTGGCCCAAAGCAGCTCCGTAGCTCCGCAGGAACCTGAAACTGTATTTTCCAGTGCCCTAATGTAAGTCCAATGCTCTAACTATTACACCACACAGTCTTTTGTATATACTCATGGACAAAGCATTGCACATCAACTCTGAAGGCTATAGGTGTGCCTTGTTCACCTTAAAGCACAGAAGAATAGCAGAAGAATGGAGGAAGTGACTATATTCCTTCTCTCCTCCACGCTACCTTCTCCATGACTTTCTGCAGCTAATGAAGCCATTTTCTCAAATTGGGATCTAAACTATGGCAGTAAAATAACATAAGCCTTCCTTTTCATGGATAAAACCTTGCTAACGTTTACAGCACTCTGTTGACCTTTTCTGGAAGATTAGTGGAAATGTTCAAAGGCTAAGAGAAAAGCCAGAGCATAAGGAGATTTCAAACACCCATGGATTATCGAGGACAATTGCCCTCCCATAAAATGTGCTCATCTTCTGATAGGGTTAAATGCTTTCACCATTGACTTTTAGGGGTGGGGAGGCTAATGGAATAAGACATTTAATTGTCTTTGCCACTCTTATAGGTGTCTGCTAGACGTGTACCTGTTGCAGCAAACCCAAGTTCTTTCCCTCTGGTTGATGAAGACATGTACCAATTTTGCTACACTGCCCTCAAAAAGGAATAGAAGAATATTCTTGGCTCTCTGCACGGGCACAATTCAGCAAGTCCAGCTGTTCTCAGTATGGGATGGGTGTGACTTTGTTCTGTCACATAGGAGATTGTAAGAAAAAAAAGAGAGAGGTGGAAATCCAAATTCAGTGTCATGCAAGTGATTAAATATGCAAAAATTCAAAGACATACCTTTAGCTGTTAAGCACTCAACATTCTCTGCCTGGATGGGTAAATCTGACAGTTTCTTTTTTTTTTCCAATGTTAAAAGCATTTCGTCAAGTCCTTCCCATTACATTGTGAAAATAATTGGTGGGAAATTGGAAATAACTGATGAAAACTGAGCCATATGAAAATCACTTTGCTGTGGCAGAACCAAATTTAGTTAGGCAAGTGCATAAGGGCAGTCATATAAGTATCTCTTCTTCCCCCACCACTTTTAGGCTCTCCATTGCATGCATGCATGCATCATCATCATCATCATCATGTGCTACAGGCGCCCTCTCCCTGCCCGCAGAGCCTATATGGCTCCATGGTACACAGGGGAGCTTCTGGCTATGAAACGGTTGGGGAGACGGCTTGAGCACAGATGGAGGAAATATCGCTGCAACTATGACCAAACACAGCTTAGAGCCCATTATCTGGCCTACTCTGTGGCGATACAGCTGGCGAAACGCCAGCATTTCTCCAGTCGTATTGCTTCCTCGGCGTGTCATCCAGCAGAACTATTTCAAGTGGTCCGGGACCTTCTTCAGCCTAATGGTTCAGTGGAGGCCCCGGACTGCTCAGTGGCTCGCTGTAACAAATTTGTTACATACTTTGAGGGAAAAATTGCTCAGATTCTCAAAGAGTTGGACTCCACTGTTGATGCAGAGCCTATGGTTGTGTCCAGTGCTCTGGACTTATGTCATAATTTATTGGATGAGTTTCAGTTGTTACGACCCGAGGATGTGGACAGGGTGCTTGGATCGGTTCGTGCCACCACTACGCAATTCGACCCTTGCCCATCATGGCTAATAAAGGAAACTGCCAGGGGAGTTCGCATCTGGATTCTGGAGGTCATCAACTCCTTGTTAAGAGAGGGAGTGGTCCCCGCCCCGTTAAAGGAGGCAGTGATTCGCCCACTCCTAAAAAAACCTAATCTGGACCCAGGTCTAGTGATCAACTTCCGACCAGTAGCGAACCTCCCTTTTCTGGGCAAGGTGTTGGAACGTGTGGTGGCTGAGCAGCTCCAGGCTCTCCTGGATGAAACGGATTATCTAGATCCATTTAAATCGAGTTTCAGGCCGGGTTATGGGACAGAGACTGCCTTGGTCACCCTGTTTGACGACCTTTGCCAGGAGAAAGACAGGAGGAATGCATCCCTGTTGATTCTCTTGGACCTCTCAGCGGCTTTCGACACCATCAACCATGGTGTCCTTCTGGACAGATTGGCTGGGATGGGATAAGGAAGCCACCGTTTTACAATGGTTCCGCTCCTACCTGGCTGATCGAGTCCAGAAGGTGGTGCTGGGGGACAGTAGCTCTGATCCATGGCAGTTGTGTCATGGGGTTCCTCAGGGCAATACTGTCCCCCATGCTATTCAATATCTACATGAAACCGCTGGGGGAGGGCGTTAGGAGGTTTGGGCTGAGGAGTCAGCAATATGCTGATGACACCCAGCTCTACCTCTCATTCTCTACCAATCCAGGTGTGGCAGTTGCCGTTCTGAACTCATGCCTGGACTCGATAATGGACTGGATGAGGGTCAATAAACTGAGGCTCAATCCAGACAAGCCGGAAGTGCTGCTGGTAGGTGCTCCACCAGATAGGTTAAAGGGCCATTTCCCTGCCTTAGACGGGGTTACACTCCCCCTAAAGGACAGGGTCCGCAGCTTGGAGGTGCTCTTTGACCCAGGTCTGACCTTGGAAGCCCAGGGGTGCCTTCTTACAGCTGTGGAGAATATATCAACTTCGCCCTTACCTGGATGAGCAGAGCCTGGCAACAGTCACACATGCACTGGTAACAATCAGACTGGACTACTGCAATGCGCTATACATGGGGCAGCCTTTGAAGATGGTCCGGCAACTGCAACTGGCACAGAACCGGGCTGCGCAGCTGGTAAGTGGTGCTGCCACACGGACTCATATCACGCCGGTTCTGAAAAATTTACACTGGCTGCCGGTTGCTGCTCGGACCCAATTCAAAGTGCTTACTTTGACATATAAAGCCCTAAACGGCTTAGGACCTGGTTACCTAAAGGACCGTCTTCTTCCATACGAGCCTGCCCGTCCTCTAAGATCAGGCCAGGAGGCCCTTCTGAAGGTGCCATCCCTGAAAGAGGTGAGGGGGATGGCATGCTGAAATAGGGCCTTCTCAGCTGTTGTCCCCCAACTTTGGAACGCCCTCCCTATAGAGATCCGCCTGGCTCCAACACTTTTGGCTTTTTGGCGCCAGGCAAAGACCTTTCTGTTTAGCCAGCATTTTAATTAAATAGTATTCTTTAGCTGGCCATATGAGCAGCAGGATTTATTAATATTAATGTTTTAATGATTGTTTTTAATATAGGATATTATTATAATATTGCCTATTTTTAATGGTTTTAATGTTTTTAAAGTTTTAATATTGTTGTATGCCACTCAGAGACCACTGGTAATGGCATGGCTAAAAAATCTTGTAAATAAATAAATAAATAAGTCAATTTTGACTTTTAGCAGCCATTTTCAAGGTTTTCCAGATAGAGAATACTCAAAAGTGGTTTGCCATTCCCTTCTTCTGGGGGTAATCTGGGACTGTGCGGCTTGCCCAAGGCCACACAGGCTGGCTCTACTTGCAAGAGGCATAATAGTGAATTGAACTCCCACCTCTGGCCCTGCAGCCAGATACCTACTGTGTTTCCCCGAAAATAAGACAGGGTCTTATATTAATTTTTGCTCCAAAAATGCATTAGGGCTTATTTTCACGGGTGTTTTATTTTTTTCATGTACAACAATCTACATTTATTCAAATACAGTCATATCATCTTCTTCTGGTTGCTGCACAATGGTGGAGGGCGGGGTTTCACTTAACTGGGGCTTATTTTTGGGGTAGGGCTTATATTACGAGCATCCTGAAAAATCATACTAGAGCTTATTTTCAGGTTAGGTCTTATTTTCAGGGAAACAGGGTAAACAAATGAGCTATTTAGCCAGCTGCCTGATCTTATACAGGCTGCAGAACTTTACCTGGCACTACCAGTTTGTTTCAAGCCTTTCTTATTTTAATATGATTATGCCTGGATAGGAAGAACAACTTACAGGATCTTTGCTTTAGCTGTGGATTTCCTGCTCTGGCAGAGGACTGGACTTGATGACCCTTGGGGTCCATTCCAAATGTACAATTTATGATTCTATGATCATTTGCCCATGTACCAAAATATCTGGCCCAACGTGACTACTCGAGGTCCCAACTGGGATAAATAGAGGGATGCTATTTCTGTTTCTGTCTAAGGTAGCAAAGTATCTTAGACATAATGAAGACAGTATGTCATTGAGATAATGAAGCATTTAGAATCTTCCCACCTCCTTACCTACAGGCCGGTAAAGTTAACAGTTTCTTGCTTTGGCCCAGTCTGATACCCTGTTACTTCCCCCCTCCTACCTTGCTTGGCTACGTACATAGAGAAGGCCTATGACTACCTTTGCCGCAGCTTTGTCGGCTTTGATGGAACCAGTCAACTCGACATCAAAGGCACGGAGCTTACTCCTCATCCCATCAGAGATTGGCTGCTTGGGATGTTTTGCCAGGTTGCAGAAATCCACCACAGACTAATCTGCTCCGAACGGCAAGAAGCCTTGGGTCGCTGCCTTGATGTATGAATTGTCAAGGCTCATCACTTTCTGCTGGGCTTTGAGGATTGCAAAAAGAGCTGGCAGATGCACAGAGGTTTTGATTAAGTCTGCCAGTATGGGCATACTTAAATTTCAGCACCATTGCATATTGTTACCCTGCCTGTCTCTTGTGTGCTGCATTCTTATCGAAGCATTTTAAAAATATATATATCCATTGGAAATGCCAGTTTGTCTTTTAGTCTGGAGGCTTAAATGAAGTTTGAATCAGGCATAATTTGGCTGGGTGATAGTTTTCTTTCTCCCTAAATTATGGTGGAATCGAATTGCCATTAATGTTTATCGCCTCTTCTATTTCCATTTCCATTAATACGGCTTTCCGGATGGAATGGGAATGTTTTTTTCACTAAGCAGCTCCTTGTGGAGAACAGATCATTCTTGTTTGTAGATGGGTTGCAGTACTAATGAAGACTCATGCTTAATCTTCATTTTGAGGAACCTGTACAGGTTTGGTCATTTTTGAACATTTTGTAAACTGGTCAAAGCATGTCGTCATTTGTACCTATCACCATTAGCATCCTCACAGTAGATAAGCAATAGCTGCAGACGATGTTTGGGAAACAGGAGTCTGCATTAGCTTCTCAAAAGGTAGTTGTAAGAGTCAGTTTCAGATATGTGGAGCATAAAAGTTAAGCCACTTGGGTTTATGTACACAGAGTACATGGTAATGAGGTGAGGGAAAAGAGGGGGATAATTGATGGAGTTCTTTCAACCTTTTATGCTGTCGCTAGTAGGTGTAGCTGGGAGGGACCTTTTTGGGCTGGGCTGGCTGTCAATCAATCCAGCAGCAACCAACTGTTGCTTCCCTGCCTCTGATTTTGAAGAGTGCTTAAGTATATTTTCCCCTCCCTTTTTCAGTCTGATAGCAGTTAGTGTTAGCTATGTTGTTAGCAGTGAGAACGTAGTCTGCTAGAAGCAGGGTGAGTCTGTTGAGACCTGCTAGTGTAAGTAGTCATTTTTGAACAGTATGCTGTTTTGTGCTATTCAACTGTGAGTAAATGAAACCTTTTATTCTTTCTCTTACCGATGTCTCAGAGTGAGTTTCTAAGACCGTAAGTGCCAGTTGATGAGACAAAAAAGGTGGTCTACTCTGGGAAGACTTGAAGCTAGTTCTGCTCTGTAAGTCCCTGCACTTTTGCTGAGCAGCTAAAGGTTTTTAACCAAAATTCAAAAGTCTGCAACAATTACATTGTCTGTATTGTTATGGAGCTCCCTTTTGTAACTTAATATCCTTCCCCTTTAAAAACTGGGGCAGGCAAAGTGTGGCCTTCCAGAACTCCCATCAGTCTTAGCCAGCATAGTCAATAGCTGAAATCCTGTTGTGTCACACATGAAAACGTGTATGTTTCAGTCCATTCCTCAATGGTAAATAAAAGATCCCTTGCTGTAATCCTTGGGGACATGTGTGCACGCACTACACAACCATCAGCGTGCACAATTGGTGCGTACTGGGATGCCGGAGAAGCAGCAAAGCCAAATCCTCCAGCTGGGAGGAAGCCCTGCTTTGCAATTCCAGATGGGGGGATTTGGCTCCGTGGCTTCCTGGTGTGGCATCAATCAGCTGATGGTCAGCCCTCCAGCTGCTTTGAAGAAGCTGTGCAGGGAATCCCCCAGCTGGGACGAGGCCCTGCGGTTGCCCGTACCATCTAGCAAAAAAAGGTTAGTCATGGGTGGCAGGCAAGGGTGATCAGGCAGCAGGGAGGAGAACAGAGGGGGGAAAGGACAAAAGGGAAAGGAGTGAAAAGGGAAAGAGGGGGCATAGGGTGAGGGTGGGAGGGGGCAGGAACAAGAGTGAGGGGTAGGCAGTTGGGTGAGCCATGGGGTGTGTGCTTTTATTTAATTTTTTTTTTTAAATTCCTGCTATCTGGTATAGTGCTGTATCAGACAGCAGGAGTTTTTTTTTTTAAAGCAGCAGGCCTTCCACATCCACCCCAAAATAAATCGACCTCTGGCAGGGAAGCAGAATAACTTGCTCCACCTGGCAGAGTAGTCAGAGCATGCACATGCTTTAATGTGTACACTTAAATTTGTGTTCTGTTTTTTAATGGAAAACCCAGTACAGCGGCAGGTTTGTTTGTTTATTTGTTTTTTTGGTCAGTGGGATCAGGTCCTCAGAATCCACTTAACCTCAGTGAGAAGACTACTGCACATACCTATGTACACCATGAGAAAGAAACCCCTCTTCCACGATGCAACCAAATAAACATCACTAGGCAATGATGTGGTAAGCAGGTCTCCCACACCCAAAATTTAACTGCCGGGGGCCCATATGAGAGATTAGAGTATTCTGATCCTAAGGTGTTGTTGTTGTTTAGTTGTTAAGTCGTGTCCGACTCTTCATGATCCCATGGACCAGAGCACACCAGGCCCTCCTGTCTTCCACTGCCTCCTGGAGTTGGGTCAAATTCATGTTGGTAGCTTTGCTGACACTGTCCAACGATCTCGTCCTCTGTCGTCCCCTTCTCCTCTTGCCTTCACACTTTCCCAACATCAGGGTCTTTTCCAGGGAGATTTCTCTTCTCATGAGATGGTCAAAGTATTGAAGCCTCAGCTTCAGGATCTGTCCTGCCAGTGAGCACTCAGGGTTGATTTCCTTCAGAATGGATAGGTTTGATCTCCTTGCAGTCCAGGGGACTTTCAAGAGTCTCCTCCAGCACCACAATTCAAAAGCATCAATTCTTCGGCGGTCAGCCTTCTTTATGGTCCAGCTCTCACTTCCATACATCACTACTGGAAAAACCATAGCTTTGACTATGCGGACCTTTGTCGGCAAGGTGATGTCTCTGCTTTTTAAGATGCTGTCTAGGTTTGTCATCGCTTTATAAATTGGAAATAATATCTTAAATCTCACTTGGTATTTAATTGGCAACCAATTAAACTGCACGAACAACAGTGGGGGCGGAGGGGGAAAATACTTTGCATCTTGCTCTAATGCTGAAGGTAAGCCCTCTTACAAAGAGCAGGAAAGTCATCTAGCAGTAATTTTCATTTTGGATCCCCAGATGTTCTTGGAGTAAAACTCACAGAAGCCTTCACCACTAGCTGTGTGGGCCAGGATTTATGGAAGTCATAGTCCAAGAACATTTGGGGAACCAAAGTTGGGAACCACGGCTCTATAAGCTCTTTCACTGGTACTAAGATGAGGCTTTGATGAGATTTGCTCATATCTCAAGGCAGATACCTGTATGTGAACTTACGTTGCCAGTCCGTTGAGCTAAGCAAATAGTGGTGAGAAGAGACACAATTCTATTCCTTACTAGCATATTAAAAATCAACATTCCAGCCATCTCCCTTACCTTTTCCCTCCCTCTTTTCCTTGGATATAGTGAAATACTTTTTCTTCTTTTTTAAGCCAGTGTGTCTGGTTGTTTTTATGAAAATGCTTCTCAAGTTTTTTTCTTGTCATTGCTGCATCCCAAGATTTCTATTTTTCTCAAGAATGCTGTCCTGCTGTAATAGCTTTATTGAGTCTGTTTGATAGCCACATAAGTGATTTGGTGAAAACGTACTTGAGGTGTTCAGTTGAACTTCTATCATTGTGGTTTGAATAACCTCTATACATTCTGGAGAGGACAGATCCTGTTCACATTCCCTTTCAACTTCATCCTTACCAGTCCCTTTGTTTTTAAGAAGCTTCCTCATTTGCATTTAGAATAGACTATGTTGGACTTCCTTGGCGATGGTCCATTTACATATAAACTCATTGTGATAACATTATTGTTGCTATTTCTATTTGATCCAACGTTTATAGCTCATACCATGCCATCCAGGAACAAACTATTAATACCTCCCCTCAGGTTAATTGATCAAGGACACAACTTTGTTGCATCTAGAAATGTTGTCTGTCTTTCACAACATGAACAAGCATGCCTGTGTGAGAGTGGCAGAAGCCACCAGTTAGTACAACACTTCCTTACTTGAATGGCCCCTCAGTTACCCTGACTAGTTTGGTTGGGGGTACAATTGCTACTACCCTTAGTAGTAAGTTCCATTTTAAACCTGGGACTGCAACTTGTAGCAGTTTATGGAGTAATCTGCACCTTTTGAAGTGTCTGGTTTGGTTGACTCTATGCCCTCTTTGGCAAACAAAGTCACATTTCCCCCAAGATCCCCTTCCTGTGGAGCCGGTATGAGACATAAAATTATCCTGCTGGTTCTTTCCATTGCATCAGATTTCCATAAAACACGCTATACCCTTGTTCTTTTTCAGAGCAAAACACTACACATTCACCCACCAACACACCATCTTGCCATACTGACTTTCTAACCTTATCATATAAACATGTTCTTCTCCAAATGTCTCTCACATATGACTTTTCCATTACGCCTCTTTGACCTCTTTGCCTGAGTATCATGACCCACTGTGTAGCCTTGTTCTATCTTGTCCCCATTTAGAAAATCAGAGACATCTTCTTCTCATCCCATAAGCAAGATTCATTCTCTTACCAGATGTTCCTGCTACTCTCAGTCCTATCCCCCCACCACAACCCCCACAAGTTAGTTTGAAAACAACCCTGCCAACATTTTGATATTAAGGGCCAACATATCATTTCTGATTCCCCCCCCCATAAGTTTTGCTTTTTGGGGGGGCTGATTCAGACCAAGGTTAGTCTTAGGCTGGACAGTTGGTCTCGAGACTCTCCAAACACCTCTTTACACTGATTAGATGCAGGACCAGTAAGTTTAACCCAATCTGCAAAATAGGGAATACTTTTTGATGTTTTTGATACTTGCCTTTGTCCTCTTCTTGCCTGTTGATTCCCCTACCTTCCACTTTTTCTAATATCCACCAGTCTTTCTTCTTCTCTTACACACAAATTCTAGGCAATGAGTCTTAAGATGATAGTGCTCACAGTGACACCATTGCAGGTGCCTCTGAGAGGGAGTAGAGGAAGGTGTAGTGCTTGAACCCATGACTTGCTGGTCAAAGATTCTACGTTCACTCCCTTGCATCTCCAGCTGAAAGGAACTGGAAACAGGTAACCAGAAAGGTGTCTGTGTGGTACCTATCAAACTGCAACCATCTAAAGTAGTCAATTCTGCTTAAGTTCTCTTGGACAAGTGCAGCCTCTCATGCCTTCTGGGCCCTTGCCTGTCAGTTGCATGCCAGTTACTCCAAGAAATGCATCTGTTGTTTCAGCTTGTATTAATACCAAGGAATCCACTAATCTTTAGTTTAGTTAGCAGAGCATAAAATCTGAGGCAATGCAGCATATGATAAAGTAATTTGTTACCGCTAGCAGCTTTTACCCTATAATGAAGAACATGTGTGTGCAACACATTTTACCTGACATATTTTTGAACCCCCTATTATGCAACCTTTAACTTTCATCTCCATTCATGATTGACACTGCTAACAATGGGGGTTTCCCTGCTCCCTTCTCTGATGTTCTTTAAGAGCATCTCAGTCAGCACTTTGTGGGGAAGGTTTTTGTAAAGGAAGCAATAAACCATGCAACATAGTAACCCTCTACAATATTTATAGGTCAGTAATGGTGCCTCTTGGAGTCAACAGCATTAAAAACAGATGTGATTGAAGTATCTCACAAGCAGTTTTATTTCAAGAGAGCTGAAGTACCTGAACAGTCCCAAGAGTTATGAACCCATGTCTGAAAGAGAATCCAGAAATTAAAACATGTTTCTATCCTGGAGAATGATGGATGTTCTACATAACTGGAGATACAGCTTGTCAGCTTCTGCACTTCTTTAAAGGCACAGCTCAGCCTCTCCTGAAGAAGTGTAGTTCGATCATGATGCCAAAAATTCTGTCTTAAAGAACCACAGCCAGGGTGGCCATATATTTTGTGTTACAAAGATAGTCCATTTTCCAAGTTTCGAGTATAGAAAAATCATGAGAAGGAAGAACTGGGGTTTTGAAATTGCCTATTGCAGCTCCCAGACACGAGATAGGGCAAACGCACAGACCAACTGGTCAGACTTCTCCAGTATGATGAGAAATACTTCACCTGTACTGAGATTATAGTTATTATCCTCAGATTTGCACCCGTACCTATAAACTGAATGAAGAAATTGAAATAAAGATTTTGTATACCTTGGTTCAACCATCAATCCAAATGGAGCCTGCAGCAGCAGAAGACTAAGACTTGGAAGGGCAGCCATGAAGGAATTAAAAAAGATCATCAAGTGTAAAAATGTGCCAACAGAGAGCAAGACCAAGATCATCCACACTCTTTTATTCCCAATCACCACGTATGGATGTGAAAATTGGAAAGTAAAAAAGCTGACAGGAAGAAAATTTATGCATTTGAAATGTGCTGGAGGAGAGCTTAGTGGATACCCTGAACTGCCAACAAGATGAACAAGTGCATTCTAGAGCAAATCTAGTATGATCTTTCTCTAGAGGCAAAAATGTTGAAGCTGAAGTTCTACTTTGGGCACATCATGAGAAGGCAAGATTCCCTAGAAAAGACAATATAGCTGGCAAAGTCTGAAGGCAACAGCAAAAGAGAAAGACCAAACATGAGATGGACGGACTCCCTAAGCCACAGGCTTCAGTTTGCAATTGCTGATCTAATCTGTTGAGGACAGGACATTTTGGAGATTGCTCATTCATAGGGTTGCCATAGGTTCAAGGTATATAACAACAACAGCAAACTATTAATTAGCACATGCAAGTTTTGAGCATCCCTGTCTTGTGTTTCGCAATGCATAAGTTTAGCAAGTAACCCTGTTGTGGTCCCCAAGGCCCTCCATGGGGCAGGAAGGTGTCAAAAGGTCTTTGAGGAATTGATTTGTGAGTTGCTCAGACATCATGGTCAAGCCATTATTATAAGCTGCACTACAGTAGTCACCCATCTTTTCCCAGAATCTTTAATCTTCCCCAGTTCCCAAGAGGTTCTTGGGCTACTGTCATCTCTATTTTCATTCACTCCCTTCATGCTCATCCATCCTTTCTGTCTCAGACCATCGGCACAAGGTCTTTCTGGTGATGGAGTTACCAAGCCTGTTGCTTCTGGCACCCTTGCTTCTTTTGCATTGGGATAGAGTGACTTTCTTGCTCCTTGCTGTAAGGACGGGTGTGGGAACTGTCTTCAGAGGGTGGTACTGGGGAAGTCCATGAAGACATAGACTGTGCCCCACTCTTTTCTGCCCCCAGTTACATTTGCCTCTCCATTCTCTCCATCTCTACTTCCCCCTTCCCCCTCCTTTCCCAACTCCTAGGTTATCTCCCCTTTTATCCCGTCTCTCATGCCACCCCAACTGCTCCCCGCTCACCTGACACCTGTGAGTACCCATGTTTAAGGGGGGGCAGCTTCCTTAACCCCAAGCCAGTTGTCTTAGTGCCCCTTGAGGTGAAGTGAGGCTTCTTCCTTGGGACACTGCCATCTAGTTCAATCCCCCACCCAACTGGCCTCACTGGGTGCTGGTACTGAGGCACTGGTTGCTCACTGGCGAGCATCATGGGAGACGTGAAGGTAAGCTTGAGAACTCAGATGAAGCCCAGGCCATTTCAGATAGTGAGGCCTGCTATTTCTTTGGGAAGAGGGGTGAAAAATGTTTTATTGCAAAGAATGGCATGTAAAAATTTATTTGCAGAATGCACGGCAATATAGTTTTACTAAGCTTTCTCTTTAGGCTTTAGGCTGACATGACGTTCTCCTGTGAGGTAAGGCCTGGGCCAAATGGGCCTGCTGTTCCCATTTTTTGTAGGGCCTGTGTCCAGGGACTTGTCCTTGGCAACAGACTCTTTAGGTGAGGTCTCATTTCTGAGTAGATATGGACTGAAGTAGCTTAGGCCGTCTGAAGCCAGGCAAGTATAGTTTCCCAACATTGCTGGATGATCTGGTTATTGAGAACTTTATTTCTGTATTGTTGGGGTATCAAGAGGCACCAAAAGATTCACTATGAAATATATTTTACAAAGCTGTATTCTTCTTGATTATAGACCACAAAAATAAGTAGGAACCACTCGTGCAAAAATCTTTAGTTCAGCTCAGAAGCATTCAAACCAAATACGTGTATCCAATTTTTAGAACTGATTCAGATTGCAGAATTTGGGGTTTATGATTCCACAATTTCTGAACTCTTGTTTCTCGATTCATTAGGACGTAGTAACTTGTGTTTGCTAAAGTTGCTACCACTCCTTTACGTCCTGCTCTTGGGCTTCTCTTAGGCATCTGGGTGTCCATTATGAGAACAGTATCTTGGACTAGATGGGCCTTTGGCATGAGCCATTAGGGCTGTCCTTTCATTCATAGGATTAATATTATCTATTGCAATAACATGTATTTTTCTGCTGGCAAATCTGCCCCGAGGTTCATAAAATATATAAATCAAGCCATCACTTCAAACTGATTTAAGACAGGATTTATTTCAGCTTTCACATTCTAAGTGGTACTTGATATAACAAAAATGTAGTTCATTTGTAGTTCTTTTTCCCCTGCTGCAGAATTAAAATTAACCAGTACCATTATAAAAAAGTATTAAATGCTGTCGGAAGTATTACAAGTATTACAGCTACAGTGGGATTAATTACCTCGGTCAAGGGACACAGAGCCAGGTCAATTGAACTGGCTTCTGGTAACACTTTTTTTTAAAAGATCTCACCATGCCATTCTCAAGGGCTGTTCTTAAGACATTGTAAGTTCCTAGCTTTGAACTCCAGGGTCTCCTTTCTGAAACAGTTGGAACTCATCAAAAAATGTGGCCAGGATCACAAACTCAAATGTTAATTCTTCATGTGACCTCAGCTCTTCTATAGATATCTACTGAACGTATACTTTTTTCTATTACATCTGAACGGCAGCACAGATGTCAAGCTAAAAAGTCTTTTCCTTCCCTTTATACTGTTCGTATGCAAAACTTCTGCTTCACTCTCTTAACTGCTCTGTTTCAGAGGCCTGACAGTTTGACAGGAGTAATGCAGCAAAACCTTCGCTTTACAGCTATCTGATGAATGAAAATGGTTCATAATTTGAAACTGTCTAGAGGTATGAAAGCACTTCCTTTCAGTCCACTTGTTGTCCAGCCTCTTGTTTCCCCTGCTTTGTGACAGGTAACTATTTCCATTGTTTAAAAATGCAGTGAAGAAATCTGTTTTCACATGGTTTGTACCTTATTCTTTATGAAGCTTCATACAGCTAACTGTTGGGAGTTTTTCTGTCTAGCACCAACCAGTCATTCCTTCCAGCCTTTGAATTCAAAGAGCGCGCCACCCTGCTGCTGAGTGTTTCTTTCCCTCTCTTTCCTAGGTTGGTGTCAGTTTTTTTTTTTTAACTTATATGCCGCCCACACTACCCAGAGGTCTCTGGGCGGCTTACAACATTTAAAATACAATAAAAAGACAAAACAATTAAAATGCAATTAAAATATATACTCTAAAAATTGCCATCGGACCCACAGCTGATATCATTTCAATTAAAAGCCTTCTGGAACAGGAAGGTTTTGACCTGGCGCCGAAATGTCATCAGCGTCGGCGCCAGACGAATCTCAGTCGGGAGGGCGTTCCATAGTCTGGGGGCAGCTGCCGAAAAGGCCCTTTGTCTACAAGCCATCCCTCTTACCTCCTTGAGGGACGGCTCTTTCAAAAGGGCCCCCTGGATAGATCTTAACTGCCGGGTAGGTTCATATGGAAGGAGGCGGTCCTTCAGGTATCCAGGGCCCAAGCCGTTTAGGGCTTTATATGTCAAAACAAGCACTTTGAATTGGGCCCGGGCAGCAACTGGTAGCCAATGTAACTTAAATAGAATCGGCTTAATATGGTCCCTAGCGGCCCCACCACTCACCAGCCGCGCAGCTCGATTCTGGACCAGTTGCAGTCGCCGGACCGTCTTCAAAGGCAGCCCCACGTAGAGCGCATTGCAGTAATCTATGCGAGATGTTACCAGTGCGTGTGTAACTGTCATGAGACTCCGCTCGTCCAGGTAGGGCCGTAGCTGGTATAATTTCCGCAGCTGAAGGAAGGCGCCTCTGGCCACCGAGTCCACCTGGGCTTCCAGTGTTAGACTGGGGTCCAGGAGCACCCCCAAGCTGCGGACCCTGTCCCTTAGGGGGAGTGTAACCCCATTCAGGGCAGGGAAATGGCCCTCCAGCCTGTTCAGTGAAGCACCCACTAACAGCACTTCCGTCTTGTCTGGATTGAGTTTCAATTTATTAACCCTCATCCAGTCCATTATCAGGTCCAGACACGAGTTCAGCACAGAAATCGCCTCACCTGGATTGGTGGAAAACGAGAGGTAGAGCTGAGTGTCGTCAGCATACTGCTGACTCCTCAGCCCAAACCTCCTGATGACCTCTCCCAGCGGTTTCATGTAGATGTTAAACAGCATGGGGGACAGTATTGAGCCCTGAGGAACCCCATGACATAAACGCCATGGGACAGAGCAACTGTCCCCCAGCACCACCCTCTGGACACGGTCAGCCAGGAAGGAGCGGAACCACCGTAAAGCGGTGCCCCCAACTCCCAACCCAGCCAGCCTATCCAGAAGGACACCATGGTTGATGGTGTCGAAAGCCGCTGAGAGGTCCAGGAGTATCAACAGGGTCACACTCCCCCTGTCTCTCTCCCGGCAAAGGTCATCGTACAGGGCGACCAAGGCAGTCTCCGTACCAAAACCCGGCCTGAAACCCGATTGAAATGGATCCAGAAAATCCGTTTCATCCAGCAGCGCCTGGAGTTGCCTGGCCACAACCCGCTCCAACACTTTGCCCAAATAAGGGAGGTTCGCCACTGGTCGGTAGTTAACCACCAGCCTTGGGTCCAGGTTAGGCTTTTTAAGGAGTGGACGAATTACCGCCTCTTTCAAGGTGGTAGGGACCACTCCCTCTCTCAAAGAGGCGTTCACGGCCTCCTGGACCCAGGTGCGAACCCCCCTGGCAGATCTTCCAATTAGCCAAGATGGGCAAGGGTCGAGCGGAGTGGTGGTAGAACGGACAGATCCAAGCACCCTGTCCACATCCTCAGGTCTCAACAATTGAAACTCATCCATTAATACTTGACCTAAGCATGGCACACTGGACACATCCTCTGATTCTGCAGTAACGGTGGAGTCCAACCCACTGCGAATCTGAGCGATTTTTCCCTCAAAATGAATAGCAAACTCATCACAGCGAGCTGATGAGCAGTCCGGGACCTCCACCGGATTTCCCGGTTGAAGAAGATCCCGGACCACCCGAAACAGCTCTGCTGGACGACATTCTGAGGAAGCAATACGGCTGGAGAAATATTGCCGTTTCGCCAGCCGTATTGCCACGAAATAGGCCCGATAATGGGCTCTAAGTCGTGTTCGATCGGACTCCCAGCGGGATTTCCTCCACCTGCGCTCCAGCCGTCTCCCCTCTCGCTTCATCGCCCGCAGTTCAGAAGTATACCAAGGAGCTGTCTGGGCTCTGCGTGCAGGGAGAGGGCGCTTAGGCGCAATCGTGTCAACTGCCCGGGTCATCTCCCTATTCCATAGGGTGACCTGAGCTTCGACAGGAGCGCCGACCATATCAGACGGATAATCCCCCAGAGCGTTCAGGAAACCATCTGGATCCATTAGTCTCCGAGGGCGGATCATCTTAATAGATCCCCCACCCTTGCAGAGGGAAGAAGAAGCTAATAGACTAAACTTGACCAGGAAGTGGTCTGACCATGACAATGGGGTCACAACCAGCCCCTCCACATCCAAACCACCATCTTCCAGTCCCATTGAGAAAACCAGGTCCAGGGTATGGCCCTTCTCATGTGTCGGGCCGATGACACATTGAGACAGCCCCATGGTTGTCATGGCGGCCATGAAGTCCTGAGCCACCCCAGTCAAGGCAGCCTCGGCATGGATGTTGAGGTCCCCCAGCACCAACAGCCTGGGAGTCCTCAACACCAGGTCCGAGACCACCTCCGTCAGCTCAGGCAGGGAGACTGTTGGTACGCAGCAGGGTGGGCGGTACACCAACAGAATCCCTAATCTGTCTCGCAAGCCCAACACACAATACAGGCCCTCAAGACCTCCTCTCAAAGGGATAGGAAGCCTGGTCAAGGAGATAGAACTCCTATAGACTATAGCAACTCCCCCTCCCTGACCCTCCGAGCGACATTGGTGCTGGACCGAGTACCCAGGCGGACACAGCTGGGAGAGGGGAACACCACCCTCTTCTCCCACCCAGGTCTCAGTAATGCACGCCAGGTCAGCACCCTCATCCAGAATTACATCATGGATGAGGGCAGTCTTATTTTGTACTGACCTGGCGTTCATCAACAGCACCGTGTGGCTCGAGGGTTTGCTGATATGGTCACCTGATACCATCTGGTTGGGGGTAGGACTAGAAGAGGGGATAGATGTAAGGTATCTAACCTCTCTTCTCCTACGTGGGCATGTTCTTCCCCCACCGCCATTCCTTCCCCTACCCAGGGTTATGGCCCTTCTTTTGTTTGCTGTTGATCTGTTCAGTTGGTTGCTAAGTATGAGTGCAATAAAGAAAGCAGTATACACAAATCTGTAATTTCAAGCAACTAAAAGAAATGTTTTTTACTCTTTCTTGTACAAATGTCTCAGAGTGAGTTGTTGAGACGTTTAGTGCCAGTTAATGAGAAAAGGGTGGATTCTGGGGAACTTGTAGCTACTCTCCTTTGTGGATCTCTATACTTCTACTGTGTAACAAAAGGATATTTTACCAGAAATTCAAAACATGGCAACACTAATTTGGGGAGGTTCTTCTTTAGTTCTTATTTGGGCACATTGTCTGCAATGAAGTGAAAATGAGTTGACTTTAACAGTTACTTTAGAGTCTCTTAATTTATCATAAAACTATAGAAATGGAGAATTGGAAGGGCATCCAAGGATCATCTAATATAACCCATTGCCAATACATGAAACAATAAAGTACAGTCAACCCTCGACTTACGAACGGCCCTAGTTACGAACATTTCGACTTACGAACCGCTCTGATAGAAAAATATTGACTCGACTTGCGAACTTAGATTCGAGTTACGAACCGAAAAAAACCTCTTTTTTTAACCTAAGTCATCTTAGGTTAAAAGGGAAAAAAAGGAAAAAATTCTGCCCCTAGTGATAGGAATGGATTAACCGGCTTTGCATTAGTTCCTATGGGAACTAATGATTCGAGTTACAAACCGCCCCTCGACCTAAGAACCAAAAATGAAATGAATTAACCAAAAAGCCGAAATGAATTAATTGGTTTTCAGTGCATTCCTATGGGAAATGCTGATTCGACTTACGAACTTTTCGACTTACAAACTTCCTTCCGGAACGGATTAAGTTTGTAAGTCGAGGGTTGACTGTATCCCAACAGTTGGCCACTCAACTCCTGATAAAAAAAATCTGAAATGAAAGAGTCTGCATTCTTCCCAAGTTATCCATTCCAGTGTTGAATAGCTTCCCTGATATTTACATGGAATCTCTTTTCTTTTGATTTGAATCCACTGTTTTGCATTGTACTCTCTTGAGAAGTGGAAACAAACTTGCTCCAGTTATAAAGTTGCAGCCCTTGAGATATCTTAATAAGTAATGATCATGTGCCATCAAGTAAATTCTGACTTGTGGAGACCCTTTTTAGGGTTTTCCGGGTAGACAATACCCTGAGACTATGTAGCTTGTCCATGGCCACACAGGATGATTCTACTCATAGGAGGCGCAATGAGGACTCCAAACTCCCAACCTATGGCTCTGCAGCCAGATACCTAAACCTTAAGATGGCTTATTAATACCTGTCATGCTTATTGATGTAATTCCTGTGGTAAGTGTTTTAGCTTTGCCCATAGAACCAACAGTAATCTTGACCCACACAGCGGTCCAAACTGTATGATTGCTGGAATGAGTGGAAGGGCAGGGTGGTTGTCTCCATCATTCCCCTTCATTGAATACTTGAATGTCCTCCAGATATATGCATGGGAGGCTCTGCTGGTGTGATTTGGAACCCTACTATTATTCTGGTTATCTGATTTCATAGTCAAAGCCCTCTCTAAACTCTAGTGTGGCAATACTAAAAAGGTCGTATAGAAACGTAAGTAAGTAAGTAAGTAAGTAAGTAAGTAAGTAAGTAAATGTCGTTCATTTTTTAAAGTAAGTCTGCAGTTTCTTCATAAATTCATACAATAAACTGGAGGGTTTATGTTTTAATGACAATGGGAGAAAGAAAAGCAATGCCATGCCAAGCCAAACCCCTTTGAATCACCCTTTCTGGTAAAGTGCTAAAGTGTACAACTGAATTTCTATGTTAGTCACCTCTGTAGTTGTTGCATTTGGTTTGCCATCTTTTTCTTTAGAGGCTTTAACAATTTACATAACAGAAGTCGGTACAACATGATTTCCACAGAAGCAAAAAAATGTATCTGTGCTCATATTTCTGGGACTGCATTGTTTGTACATATGTATTTAATCAAAAGTGTGAGAGAAGGGATCCAGATAACCTTGACTAGGGGACTACAAAGCAGATGTTTGAAATAATTATTTAAGATGATTGTGTTGCATCTGTGTGGAATCAGTACATAATGTCCAATTCATTCTGGTTCTCTGACTGTATAGCTGCAATCCCTTGCTGAAGTTTAACAAGATTTTGTTTTAGTGGGACCAATGCATATTTGCAGTGGTGTGGTCATTCCACATGGCATGACCTCACAGTTGTGTTGTTTGTTTATGTGAATATCAGAGGCATGTGACAGACTAATCATCACTGTTCCTCCTACCAGGCAAAGAGGCAGAATATATTCCTTCTATATCCAATCAGGTGAAACTTTCTTCTGTACGAGAAGAAATTAACTCGTATTAACTCTGACTCTAAACAAACCATGGAAGAGGCACATAGAATTCTGAAAGAGACAGACTATTGAGCACCAAAAACCAGGATAATCTTCAAGACAGTGGAATGTGCAACAACTGGAATAAACAATGCAGTCATAGCAATACCCCCACGGAAAAGGAGAATTTGCAGAGTATTCTTGAAGGCTGCAAATTTGCAGAGTTTCAAAGACCAAAATACACTTCCAGGTTTGAACACCAATTGGCTGCTGTTGCCAACAGTTGGGCAACTTGTCAGTCCACATTACATGCTGGGAACAAATTTGACATAATGCAGGTTGAGATGCACAAGTACCAATGAGCTTTTATTCATCTGAATATGTCAGTGCCAGTCTTAAAATTATATCTAATGAGCTATGTAGTATCTTTGCTGTGTCATAGGAACTAAAAAAATCAGCTGAGATGAAGAGATGGTCAGCGATCAAGGAGAGTAGCAAAATATAGCGGGTCTGTTCTCCATCCTTGTTTCTTTCTTCAATTCACAATTTATTCTTCGCACTACAAGAGGACTCACACTTCTAGTTGGCTTTCTCATCATAACTGCTAAAATGACCGTCAATTGAAACAGCAAGGCACTGAGGCTGAAATATCGCCGAGGTTGACACTTCAGTGAGAATCATCAGCAACAATGGAGTTTGAAATTTGAGCAATTGCTGTAAGCTACCTCTTTACTGTGACACCAACTAACATTTTTGTTCACAGCTGGAAAGTCGGTGGACCTTGAATGCTAAATATTCACCTTACAAAAACTGAAGTGAGGAAAGGATTCTTCACCAACTGTGCCTGTCAAAGAGCCAACCTATGTTTTACGACCTTGACACAATGTTTACAAGATTCTCTGTAACCTTTGGGAAATGCTAGAACATGCTTTTAGTTGGCTGAACATGTTTCATAGTTGTTCCATCAGCCAAGTTACCAGAAATTGCTGATACCCTTGAAGGCAGCGAGGCCTGTGAAGCCATGCTGAAATATGCCACACGGACTAATGCCTTGTAAAGAATGGGCAAACATTTAGTCGTCCTTTCATAGACATCTGATATTTACTAGTGTTACTCCAACAGCAGGAGCAATGGCAAAGTCTGTGTTTCAATCACTTTAAGTGTACACCTCTACCCAGAAACCTAAACATAGAATAAAATAGATGCTACCAGAGGACTATATCTGTGTATGTTGTAGCAAAAACAACAGTGTTTTGGAACCTTAAAGCCTAATCCATTTGTTATTCTTTAAACTCTTTCTGGGCTTAAGTATGGTATATTTCATTAGACAAACTTGGTGAATATGTGGCTTTGTAGTTCCTGTTCAACTACAACTTCCACCAGCCAGTAGAGCTAACGGTGAGGGATGATGGGATTTGTCTAGAGGTCTATGGGTTTCATGCTCCTACATCAGATTAGGTGTTCTTGCAGGAAATTACTTTTCTTACTGGGTAAATACAAGGACAAACACTTGTCCTTAATCAGAACAAAGATCTGTTAAGTCCAATATTCTCTTATCATCATGGCCAACCAGATGCCTATGCATAGTGCGCAAACAGGGATATGAGTGCAATGGGCCTCCTGCTCAAATTCCCCAGTAACTGATAGTCAAAGAAGCATTCCTCCCCTCAGTAAAAGAGACTGGAAGAAATAATTCAGAAAATAATCTTACCGTACATGAAGCAAAATAGGAACTTTTAAAAATATCTTTAACAATCAGTCCAAAAACCTTTGGTTACAACTCTGCAATTACTAAATCCCATTCCTCTTAGATAAGACAGAGAAGGGTTCATGAACACCTGGCATCCACTAACCATTTCTGATGTTATCAAGATATTTCTCAGAGGATTCATGGAAAAGCTACCTTTCCTGTAGTTGGTGTAGCTCTAGCTGGTGCTGTGGATGGCTAGTAGAAATGAATTCAATCAGCACTCTGAAATCTAAGCAATATGTTCAGACTCTCAAAGAAAAAAGCTGAAAATTATTTTCTGACATTTTATGTTGAAGTGAATAAATGTGGGACCCTTGGGGATAGAATGCATGAACTAGCACTATTTCTACTAAAACAATATCCATATATCCCTAGTTTGCATGAAACCAGTATGAACAACGGACTGAGCTTAGTAAGTTGCACTAGAGTAGGCCCACTCAATCAGTGGGGATTTGGTGAGTCAACTCCAACATAGGTTCCACTGATTCAAATGGGCCTACTCTAGTAATGATGTACTATATTAAAGTAAGTGGTGACTAGAGTAGGCCCATTTGAATCAATGGAACCTACAGAGCCACGGACAGGCGGGAGTTGTCTATCACACTTTATACCATAGTCATAGCCTCTTATGGTTTTACAAATACACTCAGATAAAAGCATGTAACATGTAACTCTTGCTTGAGTGCCTCCAGTATTGGGAGTGCTCACCACGTCCTGGGGAAATTGGTTCCATTGTTGTAGACTTTCCCCCCTAATATTCAAGCAAAACCTGGCTTCTGCCCAAGTGGTCTTCCTCTTGCCTCAAACACACACCTGTTCCAATGTTCTTTCTCTTCCCCATAGCTAAGTGCTCTTTCTGGGTTTTTTAACTCATCCAGGTACTCTTTCCTTCCCCTCAACCAGCAACCAGGTGCTCTTTCTTTGCTCTTCTCTTCTGACCTTCAATCTTTTTCTTTCTAACTAGTTTCTCTCTTCCTCCATCCCAATGCTTCTTAAGACATTTCCTCTGATCCCACTCCCTCATAATTAGGTAGCAGGCTCTTTTCTTCTAACATCTGAAGAATTCAGGGTGGCTGCAAAGCAAAGGAGCAGTTATACCTCACATACTGTTTTCTCAGCGGGACCTCTACCCATATGAAGATGCCTAGAAAACCTCCTGGAAAAATGAAATATGCTGGACCTAACTGCAAGTTTTGCTGGCTTATAAGGGTTTATAAGGGCTGCACCTAGTAATCTGAACATTACTCCAGAATATAGATAGTGGGATATAAATAAAAATAGTATTTTCAATTTGGAATTGTAGAAAATATGTAACACTTATATAATATTTATAATACCAATTATAATAGTTGACCTGATTAATACAGGATGTCTTTTCAGCCTGCTTATCTGAGTTATTGTAATTAAGATACTTTCAGTCCAGTCATACTTCAATTATCATTAAATCTTTCTTTGGAAAGAGATATACCCATTCAAGATAGAACTGCTAGGAAAGTAGAGTTCTGCAGATGTATCTGGCCTGAATGGTCAGAATGACATTCCAAACTGTTCTGCTAAGTAGTTCCAATGCTTTGTTTCATGTGTGTATTTACTTGAAATATTTAATCCAAGGAGCTTTGAAAAGTGTCTTTTTTGGAAGAGCTTTGTTGTACCATGAGCAATAATGATTGGACACGTTCTGCCTGCATTATACATAACGCTGCTCAAACCTACATGCAGGCACGTGGGGATTCTGAGACTTGGATCGGAAGGAGTAGTGTTGGCAGACCAGAAGCCGTCGTGGAGGTGGAATGTTGCCAAATGGTGGTTTATACAATTTAGCATTTCAAAGACTGTTTCTAGCAGGTGTAGGCGGAATAAAAGCAAAGCAGTTACTGCCTAAACAGGATTGTCTTATGAGACAGAAACATAGAGCAATCTTCTGCACTGGCAATTAAGTTATCTACTTTTATACTGCTTCTTCTTCTTCATAATCAGAAGAAGAAGAAGAACATATAAGAAAACAAATCAAACTCAAAATACATCCTATGTATGCTTCTTCTTTAGGAGTGCTCACATTCTTGGTTCAGACTCTTCGCCTTCATGTGCTCTTCATTGTTCTTGCCATGCATTCCTGTTTTGTTTTGTTTTTTAACCAGCAAGCTTTGTCATCAATGCTATTAACAAGACTTTTTGGAGGTCAATAATTCATAGGGTTGCCATATGTTGGAAGTGACTTGTCAGCACATAACAACAACACTTCTGGTGTGTCATTTGTTCTGTATTCCTGCTCCTGTTACTTTAGGTGGAAAAAGTTCAAGAACCAAAGAACTACAGACTTGGAAAAGATACCAAAATTATCTAGGTCAAAGCTCCTGCTGATATAGGACTTCTGTAACTGGAACACTGCGAACAGACAGCTGTCCAGTTCCTGATTAAAAACTTTCAGGCCACCAGCTTTCAAAGCAGTCTATTGTCAAATGTTCTTAGTATTTTAATTCTATTTCTTTTTCTAATTACAAATAATTTTGCAATCAGAACTGATAAGCAAATTTTCATATGAGTATTCATGAAATTTATCTCATCTGTGTATGAGGCAAATGAAGTGGATTTATATTACTATTTTGCAATTTTACATCATGCATTTACAACCATATTTCAAGTGTGTAGGTTTGTGCTACTGAAATCACCTCCCTTTGTTATATTCATATATGGGGGGAATTCCATTACAATCCACGCCATGCTTTGTTCATGGCCTCCTTCTGTTTTTTCAATCTATTAGAAGTGTGCATTAGGACTCTAAGGCTAATTTATAAGCAGCGAGCTGAGAAGATGCAACATCCCGGGTAGGCTCCTGACACTGTCCTAGTTCAACACCTTTTGCTCAGCATTCCAGTACTTGTCTGCTGGAGCAACAGCTCATATGAGCAAAATTTGAAAATGTTTTGTATGATAGTTCAAAGTAAGAATTCTCTGATCATAGTGTGTTCATTGCAATATTATCTTTAGTCGCTCCTCACCTCAGTGAGGCAAATAGCTATTTTGCATATAAGAAGAATACAGCTCTTTATCATTCTAATGTGGAGCTCAGTCATGTTCTCCTTAATTTGTGCTGCCTGCATATTCAGATCCCTACTGGAATTCAGTCTTGTCCAGCCATCATTCTTTATTCTGTCACTGTTGCTTGCTTACTGCAGGAGACAGATAAAGCATTTAATATCTAGGACACTGAAGGTACAGCTTACCTACAGAGCACACTCAAACAAAATGGTAAATAAAAGCTAGAAACCTATTTAATGAGAGCTTTATAATAAATATAATACAGTATATTTCCATAAACATGTATTCAGTAAATATATTTCAGTGTAAACATTTTTTCAATTTGTACTCTAAATTTCTGATGCTTAACAACAATAGCTTGTCTCTTACATTTCTAAAAGAATGCTTTGAAAAAGACAGCTCATCATGAGCGAATGAAAATACACAAGACAAAGAAATAGAGATCAAAAGAAACTCAAAGACTAAAGCAGCCAAAATTGAAGATAATATCTGGAAATACGTACACAGTATCACACAGTACTGTGAAGAAACTGTAGAGCTGTCTGGATGTTGTTCAAAAAAGCATATAAATGGTTGGTCATAAATTGTTTAGAAAGGCCAGTTGAAAGAACAAAGGAACAAGGGGCGTGCAACTTCTATCCGTTTTAATAAAGGAAGCAGAAAATGGATGGATATTGCACATACAAAATTAAACGTTTAAGTATGATGGGCTTAATTCACAGAGAAGTTCAGACCCCACTCAAGTGGGCTAGAGCTATATAAGGGAAACAATGTTCTCTTGTTCATTTCAGTTCAGAGAGTGGGCCTAACAAATGTTCTGCCCTCTGTGGTTCAGCACATATTTGAGAAAAGCTATTTAGAAAAATTGTAGATTTCCCAGCTTGCAAGTTCCAAATTATCTCTGCAAATACAGAGAATGTCCCATACTGTCAGGCTCAGATCTGGTGGCTAGCAGCAAAAGCATTTACCGCCTATCCTCTTACTGATTTTTCAAAAACAAAGCAGCTCCACACTGGATCCACCGGTCTTGACTGCCTCCACATGGAACATCAATATTTGTCACCACACAATCCCTCTCAGCGCTAGTGTAAACTGGCAAAGAGATGCACTCTTCAGGGGAATAAGGCCCATAAGCATTCTGTAGAGAAATAAGTGATCTATTTTAATTTGAAGATACATTCCTACGTGACAGAAAATCCTGTAAAACTTAAGAAGATTTACTTCTAAATAGATATGCATAGGACTGTGTTGTAGGAGAATTAATTTGAAACAAGGAATATTATCTCTTCTTTGGAGGTCCGTGGGATATTTCAAAAAAGACATTATCAGAGTGCTAAGTGACCACACCATGAATGAACTTCCGTATTGTTCTGGTAATATAAAAATGGTCCTTGTATAATCTCTTCTGAGTGAGATAATTATGCAGTTTATTTGTCTGGAACTTCTTGTAACATAATATTTGGGTGAAGTAGAAATGAGTACTTATGTTAGTCTATATAAACAGACTAAACTTGTTAATTTATATAAATTAATACACGACATACATATAATTATAAATTCAAAAGATAGTTCCAGGGTATATACACTGGGTTGGACCCACGTCTAGATAATCATTAGACATGTAAATAAATAAGAACTGCCTGAAAATTCACCTTTTTATCTTGATGTTTTCACATAAAAATTATCTTGCTGACTGTAATTTAAAATTGTTCCCACAAGCTTGGTGGGACAGCCTTGTAGGTAACATGATAAATAGGTTTACTCATGAGGTGCCATATTATACAAAGTATGACAAGAATTTAGGACTCAGACACAAATCCCTGAAAAGTAGGCCATGCTCCAAAGAATTTTCAGCAGCACAATTCAATATTTGTGTACTCAAAAGTGGAAAAAAACACCAATTTTTTTTATTGTAATGTTTGTCCTTTGATTGGTCTTATATGTATTCGCATTGATTGTCCTGAAACTGCACAGGGCTACCCCTTTCAGAATCCTCAAGATTTAAGACTTTCATCCATTGGTTCCTTCCTCTCCACAGTGCATATTTTCTCCCTCAGTTTACAATTTTTGCATGAAACTGTGGCCATGGCCATTTTGCCACAGGTGCTGAAGAGGGCAGGAGTGCTGGTCATGTGAATGCATAGAAGAGTACTTGATGAACAAACATAAGAAACAGCCCGTTTTTCTTCACTGTGGTTTCTATTTATTCACACTGATGGGTAAAGACTAGTGAACTTAACCATTGACAAGAAGAGCAATGACATGTGGGTAGGCACCTGAAATCATTCAAACAGGGGTAAAGATGGCCCTTCCAAAGGAAGCATTTCTCTCTACTCTGATGTACAAATGGTACCACAATATAAAGGTATCATTTGGCAGCTCTGCATAACTCAAGTAAAGAAACTCCTTGTAAGAATGCCTTGAGGTGCCCATAGTCCTAGGGTTGTTAGGAAGAGGCTTCTTGGCCAGTTGATAAGTCACTGTTTTGTTATGATGTGGCCATTTTTTTGGCTCTAAGGTCATCATCTTCTGGAAATGTGCTGACATATCTGATTTGTTAACAAATAGGCAAAGGTGATTAATTCTTAGAGGCCTCTTTGCACAATAAATATTTCCATACTTGTTTTTTGCAAAGAGATTCATTATAAATCTGCACAGGTACAAGTACATCTCCATGGTCACCAGGAGACTCAATGAAGTATCCTAGTGACCATAGATACATGTGGGTACTTATGCAGATATAATTAGGTAAGGATGTCCCAGCACAAACAAAACCATTCGCCCAGATCAATCCAACAGAAGAAAATCCACCAAACAAGGTAATTTTTAATGTGGTAAAAATTCTTAGGCAAACTGCCCCAAATCTGATGCGGATCATGAAAGCTCTGTGCTTGTTAAACTTGCTAGTTACAAAATATGACTTTAATCATTCATTTGGTGAATTATTTTCAGAAAATATAAAGAAGAAATGTACATTGTATTTTATTTTATACTGGAAGTTTTTCCTCTTCATCTAAAGGTCTACATTTTAATCTATATTAAACAATTCAGGAAATAATAACAAAAAAAAAGTGAGAATGAACCTCATCTATTCTGTAATATCCATTTCCTTTTCCTCTGAAATGTCACTGTGGAGAAAATTCACTTTGAAGCTATCAGAATAAAGTTACTGAGCTGCAAGGAATCTGGCCTCTTTTGTAAAAACCAGGTCAGACATCATACTGAAAAAAACTATAATAGCAAAAGAAACCAATTATATGATTTAAAGTATAGGACCCTTAAAAAGGAAGTACCTGCGGAATCCAGGCCATGTAACAAGGGAGCACAGATGACACACTGGGAGAGTCATGCTGATTTTCTGAAAGTCGATTTCCATCAAAACTGCAGCCTTCCAGTTGAAGTCCACTGATCTGCCATCAAAACACATTAAATATTTAAATATGTGTTAGAGACAAAAATGTGAGCAGTGACTGAATTTTATGAAGCAATTATCTGGATGCTTTGTGTAAAAAAATAGATCTGCAGAAATTACTGTAGAACAGAGTAGGAAATATATATAATGTGAATACAATATATATATATTGGATTCACGTTTTATTGTGCTGGAGAAAAATACCTGTCTGTGTCAGCACTTATGTCAGCAGCAGGTGCCAGGACATTAGAGTAATGGGAATCGAGCAGCAAGAGCCAAATAAACATTTCTTGACAATGCCCAGGAAGAGGTAAAACAAACCCCAGAACAGGCATGGCTTCCTGTTGAGAGGTTTGACATTAGCATTCAAAGCACAAAGTGAATTATTGCATGTTTTCTGCAAGTCACTGAAGTCTGCTCCTCTCCAGTATATGTAGAAAGAATGCACAAGGAGAATGAATAAAAGAATTCCCAGCTATATTTTTAAAAAGTCCATACAAGATCAGTTTACTAGTTCTATTAGGGGTAATAAATCTATCAGTGTATTATTCAATGGAAGACATATTTTGAAAGCTTAACTTTAGTAACTAATCATTAAAGAAACTCATACAGTTCTTGAGGAAAGTGATTTATTTCTGTTTCAGTAAATGTTGTTCTGGCAGGTCTAATGACAAACCTATTTATGATTTCTGCAACTGATAATCATAACCCCTTTCTTTGCACCTATATTTCTGGGCCACAGTACATAGTGAAATATTTCAATATGCTTCTGAAGAGCACTGCAAATAATGAACCATCTGTCACCATCTGCCATCTTTTGAGGAACACTATATTTTTTCTCACTATGCAACTCCACTGATTTCATTGATCTTTGGGTTCATCTTTTCAAATTCTATGCCATTTCACCTGGGGACAGATTTCAAACTATTGTCTTCTCCTATCCAGAACATGCAATGAAGCAGACTTTGCTGGAAGATGCCATTGCAGAATATGGGTGCCCATATGCTGTATGGCCAAGAGGTTAATTTGCATTCTTAATTGTTATCATAATTTTAATTGTTGAAATTCTATGCTTCGTGTACTGAAAAGGTTGCTATGATGAGTTTTTGTTAACTAAAAAAATCTGTTTACATAAAAAAGATTTTTTCTAACTGAAAGCCCCTCTCCTCTAGTGGCAAAGGAAGGTTTTACAAAGCAATTTAAACATTCCTTGAGTATGGGAGGTCTCGGGGTTCCAGAAGGACCTCAAAATATGGCAAAATTTCCCCTATGCCCCCTAAAGGGCCCACAGAACTTTGAGAAAGAGATCCTTCCCAAAATAAATTTTAAATATTGGGGAGAGTATGTGTCTGTTGGGGTTTCCCTGGGGTGCTGGAAAGCCACAAAAATTCCTCTCAGGGCTGAATGTGGTTGACAGGCAGCAAGTTGGCTTACAAAGTATTCTGGGGTGCAATACTCAAGCTACAGGTTTACACACACATTGGTTATAATTATAGGGGTAGAACAGAATTAAATATTTAACACTAGTCAAAATTTTTAAAAGGGCTGGTTCACGTAAACATTCTGGTAATAGTAAATAAATCACCCTCCAAGGCATTAAAGCAACATTTTCTACTTTATATAAAGTAAAATAAAAATCTGCAACTCAAATACTGTAATTCATTTGAAGAAGTGGGAATGTCCACGCAGGCTCATGCCAAATCTGTTAGTCTTAAGGATGTCAGAAGACTTTTGTGTGTGTGTTGTTTTTTTTTGAGAACTGGACAATACCTTTCAGAATTCTTCCATGTTGGCTAGGGGTTTTGGAAGTTGTATTCCAAAAAGGAAAGTTTTACAGGCTCTGAAAGTCACCTCATGTTCTTGGGAAAGGTAGCCTGTTAACAAATATTCAGATTGGCTTTTCTAGATGCACAGAAATTTCAGCAAATGAGTCGAAATCTGTATACACAGAGTACCTGGACTTGGAGTTTTGCTTCTTTTATTCGACCTCTCCAAGATGCTGTAAATTTTAGGCTGTCTACTGAACAACTCATCACCCTAGAAGAAAGAATGGAAATTAAAAATAAAATGTGTATGTAACACTAGAAAATAGGCAGAATTTAAATGACTGGATTCATCTGCTAAGAAAACCAGAATAAAAAATGGAATAAAAAAATATCCAGCATTCCACATGTGGCAAAAATAATTATTTTTCGCATTAGAAATAAAATGTCACATTTCAAACCATATTAATTTAGCCTAAATATTAATGTTAGAGTGTTTTCGGTAAGCTAAATTTTCTAAAAACAATTTTAATATGTGAATTCCATATATATATATATATATATAAAAGTTTAAGTAAATACAAAAACAAACATTATTTCCCCCTCCCTCACACATTCTCCAGTATTCTTATGTCCTGTCACCACTCAAATAATTCCTCTAAGATTTCTCCTCATACTATTCTCATTTTATTTTCCTCTGGTTTAACCAGAAATTACCAGTAAAAAGGTGGAAGCTTGACCTATATTTCATTCCATCTACTGTTGCCTACTGAAGGAACAGTAGCCATAGGTACACGTCTCCACATGTTTCCATTTTAATTGATCACAGATTACCTTTTCCTTAATTGGTCAAATAATGTTTCCAAGTTGCTCAAGAGATGCACCAATTTTACATTATTTATTTTAGAAGATGTACAGTACACCCCATCTTTTTACTATTAAAAGCAGTGTTTTGTTTATTTTTTTAAAAAAACTTAAATCTAAAGGAAAATGGTATTTACCTTTTGTGAATTCACCTACCTTGCAGTCTCCTGTCGTAAGGCATTGAGAAATGTGTCTGGGTGGAAAAGTTCTGAGAGATCAAGAGTATCAGAGAGCAAGGTCTGTTTTTCTGCTTTGCTTACCCAGTTCTGTAAAGATAACATGATTGTTCATTGGGAAAAGCATCTAATTTGTCATAAAGTATTTTGAATTTCGAACAGGTATCTCAAATTTAGGAACCAATCCTGTAAACATTTATAATATATTCCTCACTACATTTAATGGGAATTACTTTAAGCACAAACAGGATGGCAGCCTTGAAGTCTGGATTATGAACAAGGGCAGTATGGATGACTTTGAGGTACCATGTTTGTAACCTTTCAGTCTTATAGAGGTTCTCCATTCAGAGATGTAAAAATACAATGTATAATGTTCTACAGCTGTCACATAGGAAATACGGATGTTTGAATTTACTCATAAATCCCAATTCTACGAAATGTCAGAAGGTATGTGTATGGAATGGAAAGTTAGCATCAGGAAGCAAAAGACAGAAGAACCAATCTGGATTATATTTTCAAGCAAGCATAGCTTTCATAAAAATCCTAATTTCCCAAATTTGAAAGTTTTATTCATTTATCCTGGACCTTTCCAGAATAAAAGCAAACTTAAGGCACGTTACCTCATGTGCCCCCTTCTCCTTTAGAACAGTGCAGAGAGAGATTAACTACTGAGATTTTTTTTTGACATGATAGAACAGGCTTTATATGCTGGGTATCTAAAACCAGAAGACCGCATGTAAGGTTCTCAAAGATTATCTGGAAATTGACTGTTTCCATGTTAACTGAGATGTGACTGCTGGGTAAGAAATAATCTAGGCTGGTTAATTAAGTTTCCTGGACAAACTCCACCTTCTCAGAACTGTGAGCTGCTATACAAATTCAAAGTGCCTATGTGGCTTGTCTATACTGATGATTTGCACTTCCTAGTACAAAGTATGCCACAAAATATATCAATCTCTCCTCAAATGAATACTGCAGTGTGCACAATATTTTTCATGCCTGTAAGTCTTACAGTTCCTGCACATAAATTATTTTATACATTATATGAAACTTTACAAATAACTCATAATACACATGGTACCACTAGATGTAACACTGAAGTAACATTCTACTAAAACACTGCATGAAATATGGTGAGTTATGCTACTTGCAAACAAAATACCTGGGTAACAATTTATCTGTGGTTCAATGCATGTTGTGAAATAATACAGTAGCAAAGCCATACAACCCAGAGCTTTCATAAGTAGATACTATTATCATACAATTCTTGTTAAAAACTGATTTTAGTGCAGACATTTCCCACCAACTTAATACAATCCATGGAAGAGTAAGATGCTCACTATATATAATCTTTTAATTTTAAAACTGCAATATTTATCATAAATTGAAATCTGTATATACATATATCAAGTGCTTCATTAGAGATAGTCAGTATTTTAGTCAGTTGTGAGATTTAGCACTAAGTTTAACATCTTTCCACTCTGAATGAATGAATTTAAAACATCTTAGCCTTCAACTCAACAACTTGTTGGGGCTTTACCCAAGTCTTTCCCTTCTTTGAAGTCAATGGTGATGCCTCTGACTCCACTTGAGGCAACCTCAAAGATTTCCACTCCACTAGACATGTTTGTGGTCCAAGCATAAACCAGTTGTGTTGCCAGCTATATCCCATTATAATTCTTATTTTAAATCTTTAAATGATCCAGGTCTGTTTCAGGTCATATAACCTTCCTCTACTAGCTGGTTTGAAAATAGTACTTAATAGCAAACATAACAACTTAGCCACAAATCGAGCAATATATCTATTCTATAATCTATATTCATGTCTTTATGCACTTATGCATACCTATGAGTACCTATATGTATAGCCTCAAGGTATCTTGCACACTAAATAAGCCATTAACGCAAATTAAAGTCCTAATAATGAGAAAAGAAAAGAGGAATTTGAGAAGCCTATATCATGCAGCCAATCTCTTGCATTTAAATTCCTCATCTTCACAGCAACTGGTACTGTAAGGGTTAGTGCTATTAAAGGAGCTGGCTCAATGGCTCATGGGTTGGCACTGATAACCTCTTTCGGTTTCAAATTTGTGTGGGCTCTCTGGATTATGTGACACGCTGTGGTGACCGAGCTGTGACAAGCTAGCTAGTTTAATGTAACTTCTAAAAAAACCTGCTTGTTGCACAGAATTGTATTATACTTTGGAGAGCTGCTGCAGCTGTATCACTAAATAATTTGTAATTTGTTTTTCTGCCAAAGTGTCAAAGCACAGTGCTATGGCCTTTCTCTCAGATACAGCCATTTAATCAGGTAACCTTTAAAAGTGTCACAACACATATTATGAATGTTCATCCCACACAATTAAGACTAATTTGAGGGTTTTTTATATATTCATTAGCAATGTGCTGGCTATCTCTGCCAGTGTATTCAACAACAGCTGAGTGTTCGGTAATTCAACAACAGTTCTTCTTACAGCTTAGAAGTAATTGCAATTCCCCATTAAAAAAGAGAATTCTCTAAATTGTGCAATGTCTATGTGGCTTATGTGGTCTTGAGAAACATTTCATAGGATCATAGAATCACAGAATTATGAAGTTGAAAAGGGCATATAAGGCCATCGAGTCCAACCCCCTGCTCAGTGCAGGAATATAAATCAAAGAATATTTGTCAGGTGGTTGTCCAAATTTCTCTTGAATGTTTCCAGTGTTGGAGCACTCACCACCTCTCAAGGTAACCGGTTCCATTGCCGTACTGCTCTAACAGTATGACATTTATCATTAATACATTCATTTAGTAGCATCCTCAAATAAACATTTAATTCAATTCTTCCATGAAAATTATGGGTACACAGTTATACTCAATAAAATTCTCTAGAACAGTGGTCCTCAACCTTTTCCCAACTGCGGACCGTTTGGGGTGTGTGTGGTGCGCCTGCAGGGGGACAGAGCTCGTGTGCACACGTCACGCTTGGGGGGGCACTTGCGTGCATGCACGCAAGCGCGAGCGCAGGGGGCTGAATGTGCTTGTGCTCATGCATGCAACAGTGCTCACGGGGGGCGTAGGAGATCTGTGTCCGCGGCCGGTCCTGGATAGGCCGCGGACCGCTGCCGGGTCGTGGACTGGGGGTTGGGGACCTCTGCTCTAGAAGACTGAAATGATTGTTACCAAACTGGCCAGCTTTGTACAACACCCCTACAGAGTCTTCTTTCTGTCAAGATATGTATGCACATGCCTGAATTCCCAGTTTCTAGCCTAGGATCTCTGCTAGCCTGCCCTTTCTTGAGATCCTTCCCCAAGAACTCCCTTACATTGTTCCATCTGGAGTTCTCTTACACAATTAAATGCAAGGCAGAATTCAATATACAGTAACTCGAAATCAAAAAAATGGGCAGTTCATGCCCCTCTCTATAGTAAACAAATTCAGACAGATACATCCACCAAAGTGATTCTAGTATTCTCACAGCTGCATCAGATATTATTAAAGACAAGAAGGCCCATAGTTGTTTGACCGAAAAAATGCTACTTCACTTAAAGTCAGCAAGGATCCCACTTTCCCAGACCTACAGCAACTAGGGCAGGGGTTGGCAATATGCACCCCATATGAGAAGCCCAGCATTTTGCAGGGTCCCCCTCAAGTATATATACATATTTAATGCTTTAACAGAAAGTCCCTCTGTGTCCTTGTCCGTGATGTAGGAAGCAATTTTAACATATTTTGAGTGGCTATCAACACAACTCGACTTCTTTAAAAAAACAAAATAAAAAACCACATTTTTAGCTACTAGTGTATGCCAGAGTCTCCCCCCCAATTAATTCTTCCTTTTTAAAATAAAACCCATGTTAGTTTTTAAAATGTACTATAGCTCTATTTACAGTACATAACCTCTGCTTCGATTAAAAAACAACAACAACAACATGCACATTAGCCCTTTCACCTGTGTCCTCTTTGGAATATGGCCTTCAGGCTGCTAACAAATCTGCAAAACGATGCTTGAGACTTAGATCCAATCTCAAATGAATTGGGAGATTATTTATTTATTTATTTTGCATCAAGAATACAAACTGGAGCTTTCAACAAGACAGCTGCCCCCCAACATGACCAATTTGGTCATAACTCAAGCACGTGGACAGTAGTAACCAATGGCCATGTTATGATGGGGTCGTCATCATCATCTTCATGATGCAGCTATATTGTACAAGGCCATTTGGAAGTGGGAATACTAAGCCTACATGGCATAGTAGAAAGTGCCACCATAATTATGATATGGTGTATACCTGATGGTGGAAACAGAGGATTACTTCTAAAGATACACAGAATCACAGAATTATGGAAGGTTCTCTAGTGCATCAAACAAACCATCCCACACTACTCACACAAAACAATGTTTCAGGTTCACAGAAAAGCAGCCAAAAATTTCACATGCATTTAATGCTTTAACATAGCACTACTCAGCATTATCAAATTCTGTGGAAGAGGGGCTGGGCACTGATATTCAAAATCAATTCACAAGGGCAACACTGTGGCTGTTGCTAAGATGCTTGTTTCATTTAGCATGGAGGCAGTAAAGACGAATGAAGACACAGTGGAAGTAGTAAAAAGACTGTAGTGCAGGATGCCAGCTGACCTTTGAATTGGGAGTGGCAGAGGGAAGGGGGAGGTCAGTATCCCAGAGGGTATTTCTAGCAATAACTGAACCAAATCACACAATGAACAGACTATGTAATGGGATGGTTATTCTAAGCCAGGGGTCAGGGAACTTTTTTACCTTTTACCCCCCCAAAAAATTTATATACGCCGACATTACCCCCTTGATTTGAAAGGAAGGAAATCATACATTATTTGAATTCAAAATATTATTGAATCTACATAGGCTGTGTACCGAACTAGCAGGATATATCATCAGTATCAATGGCTGCCAGGCTATGTACCGAACTAGCAGGATGCACCAAATTTAATAAAGATGTGCACTATTTTTGCTGGAACACATTGCACTCCAGCCATGGGGTGGTATAGGGAGTAGTAAGGTGTCCAACGTGCCTAGCAAGTTGCATTAAATTTTTGCTAGCTCGCAGAGGATTTAATCATCATCAATGGCTGCCAGAGTGGTGCTAGCAATGACGTGCTTGCTAGAGACAGCCAACGCAGAGTTTGGGGGGGGGCTTTTGCTACCACTTTAATCATTCTGTGTGTGGTGTGCAAAAAGGAACAAACCAGGCTAAAGGTCATGTCACCCACCCTGGTGCCACAGCCCAATATCAAAGGACCAGTGCGCTATTTTTTTTATCATCATCAATGGAAAACTCAGCAGTGGCCAGAGGATTGGAAAAGATCAGTCTACATCCCAATCCCAAAGAAGGGAAGTGCCAAAGAATGCTCCAACTACTGTACAATTGCACTCATTTCACACGCTAGCAAGGTTATGCTCAAAATCCTACAAGGTAGGCTTCAGCAGTATGTGGACCGAGAACTCCCAGAAGTACAAGTTGGATTTCGAAGGGGCAGAGGCACTAGAGACCAAATTGCTAAAATGCGCTGGATTATGGAGAAAGCCAGAGAGTTCCAGAAAAACATCTACTTCTGCTTCATTGACTACGCAAAAGCCTTTGACTGTGTGGACCACAGCAAACTATGGCAAGTTCTTAAAGAAATGGGAGTGCCTGACCACCTTATCTATCTCCTGAGAAATCTATATGTGGGACAGGAAGCAACAGTTAGAACTGGATATGCAACAACTGATTGGTTCAAAATTGGGAAAGGAGTACGACAAGGCTGTATATTGTCCCCCTGCTTATTTAACTTATATGCAGAATACATCATGCAAAAGGCAGGACTGGAAGAATCCCAAACCGGAATTAAGATTGCCGGAAGAAATATCAACAACCTCAGATATGCAGATGATACCATTCTGATGGCAGAAAGTGAGGAGGAATTAAAGAACCTCGTAATGAGGGTGAAAGAGGAGAGCGTAAAAAATGGTCTGACGCTCAACATCAAAAAAACGAAGATCATGGCCACTGGTCCCATCACCTCCTGGCAAATAGAAGGGGAAGATATGGAGGCAGTGACAGATTTTACTTTCTTGGGCTCCATGATAACTGCAGATAGTGACAACAGCCACGAAATTAAAAGACACCTGCTTCTTGGGAGGAAAGCGATGACAAACCTATTATGACTTGTCAGAAAGATAAGTAAAGCAAATTAAGTGTGAGCTTTCACTAGAAGCTAAAATAACCAAACAAAGGGTACTGTACTACAGTGGCATCATAAGAAGACAAGCTCACTGGAAAAGGCAGCAATGCAGGAAAAAGTGCAATGCAGTAGGAAAAGAGGAAGACTTCACATGAGATGGATTGACTCAATAAAGAAACCCACAGTCTTCTGTTTGGTGCTGCAGTCAAAGTAGGACCAGGAGCAGAAAAACTGGGATTCAGATTTTGGGAATAAACTATGATACTCTTGTCTGCTTTGGGGATGAGAAATAGAGAAACGTGATTGCTACACACTTCAGACTTCTGCTGTTCTCAGCAGAAACTGCAGAGCTAAATGCAGTGGAGATTAAATTTTAGAAGGTTCCTTTTTTCATGGTTTTATTAAAGAGTCAAGTCTCTCTGTCTCTGTCTCTCTCTCTCTCACGCACACACACACACAAACCCTTCCTCCCTCAATTTTCAACAATTAGTTGCTTCAGTTCAGTATGTCCATTTCCTCTCATTATATTTAAACAAGCTTCATGAAGCCACCCTTTCCCCCCCTTAATCTAAGCCTTCCGTCCTGTTTGCCTGTTCCTTTTTTCATAGTTTTGAGTCAGTCTCTCTCTCTCTCTCTCATACACACATACACCCACCCACCGACCCTCCCTCCCTCCATTTTCTACATACATTTAAACAAGCTGATGAAGCCACCCGTCGCTCTCTCGCACCTTCCTTCCCTCCTTAACTGGAGCTTTCCCTCCTCCTGCTTGCAGTCACCTCCGGCGGAAGCAGTCATTCACAAGCCGGATTGACTGCCCAGGGCTGTTCTACAGCTATAACCAATCAAGCAGCCTTATCTCCTATCTCTAAAAGAACAGAGGATTTATGAGTGCCGCAACCAAGGAAGGAGGGAGAGGTGGCTTCCAGTTTGAGGTTCGGCTGAAGGGGGTGGGAGTGGGGGGGGTAGCGCTCTGCTCATTACCCCCAGGATTTTCATTTTTACCCCATTTGGGGTAATTTACCCCTGTTCCCTGACCACTGTTCTAAGCAAAAGGATTCAAAGCCAGACAGGTTTAGAATGTCAGAATCCTTCCCCACTGTGACCGGCCCCTACCCAGGTTTGTCACTTTTTAAAATAACCTTCCTTTAAAGAGCTTGACTTCAGCCATTAACCATACTAGACCAAGCAGCTGAAGAATGAAAAAACGATATTCTCTTTATTACAAAGTAACGGGTTAAACCGCAGAAGCCTCTATGCTGCAAGGTTGGAAGACCAGCAGTCGTAAGATCAAATCCACGTGATGGAGTGAGCTCCCGTCACTTGTCCCAGCTCCTGCCAACCTAGCAGTTCGAAAGCATGTAAAAATGCAAGTAGATAAATAGGTACCACCACGGTGGGAAGGTAACAGCGTTCCGTGTCTAGTTGCGCTGGCCACGTGACCATGGAAACTATCTTCAGACAAACGCTGGCTCTACGGCTTGGAAACGGGGATGAGCACCGCCCCCTAGAGTCGAACACGACTGGACTAAATGTCAAGGGGAACTTTTACCTTTACCTTTACTAACAACTTCTAAGGAAACAGATTTCAACATTAACTTTTCTTCAGTTACAGCCCAGCTCCCAAACACAACCTTCTTCTTTGGTTACACTTATACTTCTATTTCCATTTTAGCTCTCCAGGCCCCTCCTATTCCAGGTTCTCCCGGATAGGCTGGCTACCTGCAAACCCACCCACCCCAGCCAATCACCTTGTTTCTCCAGTTACCCTTCAAATTGGCTAGGGTTCCCTCACTCCCACTGATGGACAAGATGCTATGTGGCATATATGGTGTAAGCTCTTCCTTTTCCAGCTGGAAATTCAGCTTGCTTTAAGTGCAACAATCAGTGTTCCCTGAAACACACTATGTCCCTTCAGAATTCTACCATCTGGATTAGTTTATTCTTTGACTGTAACTGTACTATCTGGATAGAATACAAAATGATGTTATTGAGCTGGTTAAGCTGTTCCCATTTGCAGAAGAAATACTTTATCCTACGTGCAGTCACTACTGAGAGATAGTCTCCATTACCCTCCTTCTTGCTGGGACTAGGCAGAGCTAGCCACACAACTGCATTATTCTCTACTGGAGAGCAGAGAAGCAGTATTTCTCTATGAAGTTAGGCCTTAAGCAATCTACTCTTTGTTGGGACCAAAATGCTATCTCTAGCAAGAGAGAAGGAAGACATGTCCTCTCTAATACAAAAGAAGGAGAAAATATAGCAAAAAATTAATATAGATCTCAGGAGCTTCTAACATAACCTATTCAAATCTCTTAAGAAGTGGCAACAGCCTTCTCCCTTTTCAATGTAGTCAGAAGATGAACTATGTCTTTAATCAGGAGAAGTCAAGAAGTGGAGATTGCACTCTACATACAAGAGAGAGGATGGATGACAAAAGTCATTCTCTTGGTTGTACAAACTTGGCTAAAGTAACTACCAGAATCTATGCGCACAAAGCATTATCAGAAAGCTTCCCCAAGGTTTAATAAAGTTTTGTGCCTCTGAAGTAGCCTAATGTATCTAATAAGCCTTAGCAATGTGACAGGCTGAAATGTTAATTTGCTAACACAATCCTCATCTCATTCTGTGTTCCCAAGGGTAAAGCCATTTTACATGGAAGAATGAAATTAAAACACTCTTCATTACAGAACTTCCTAATACATTGCACATCACCTACAGACAATTGTATTGATTCTATTAAGAGAGTAGATTGGAGTTGGCACTAATAATCTCATGACTATAATATTTGGATTCGAATGTGCTCTGGATATATTTTCATATCAGTTTTGAAAACTACTGTTACAGTATTTTGTAATATTTGGATATAATCACAGCTCTGCTACTGAACATAAGTGAAACTGAATATAGGCCATGGCCACAGGATATTTAAATAAGCATGTACAACCAGAGTTTGTGAACATTCTTCTATGTAAAAGAAGCATTTTTAAAGCACGATATCTTCTATAAAGAGAGGTCACTTACCTGTAACTCTGGTTCTTCGAGTGGTCAGCTGTGAATTCACACTAATGGGTTAAGTCTGCACATGCGCAGAGGCCTCGGAATATTCTGGAGCTGAAAATTCGCTAGGACCTCCCCCCATAGCCCACATGGTCCGCCCATCCTAGCGATTACCTCAGTACCCCAATGCCACTGCTGCTCAAAGAGAGAGACAGACGTGACGGACAGAGGGAAGGACGGGCGGGAAGTGTGAATTCACAGATGACCACTCGAAGAACCAGAGTTACAGGTAAGTAACCTCTCTTTCTTCTTCGTGGTCTCTGTGAATGCACACTAATGGGTGACTGACAAGCTTACCTTAAAAGGTGGAGGGACGTCACGGCAAAGCTGAAGAGAGAACTGCACGTCCAAAACCAGCATCCGCCTTGGCATGCATGTCCAAACGATAATGGGATGCAAAGGTAGATGACGTCAACCAAGTGGCAGCCCTGCAGATATCTTGAACTGGAACACCCCTGAGGAAGGCAGTTGACATTGCCAACGCTCTGGTGGAATGAGCCTTGATATGGCCCGGAAGGGGTTTTTTGGCCAATTGGTAGGTTAGACGAATGGTTTGCACGATCCATCTGGATATGGTTTGTGGAGAAACTTGCTGTCCTCTGTGAGGTGGATGTGGAGAGACAAACAAGCGCTTGGACTTCCTAAAGGAAGCAGTCCTTTTAACATAGAACGCTAGGGCACGCCACACGTCCAGGAGGTGAAGTGATCTTTCGACACCAGTGGATGGCTTAGGAAAGAAAGTGGGCAGAATGATAGGTTGTCGGACATGAAAATCAGTAGTCACTTTGGGGAGAAAGGAGATGTCCGGATATAAGGTGATCTTATCCGGGTGGAATTGTAGGAAAGGAGGGTCGACACGGAGAGCTGCCAGCTCTGACGCTCTTTGGGCAGAGGTGATTGCCACTAGAAACAATACTTTAAACGATAACAGGCGCTCTGTTGTGTTCGCGAGTCGTTCGAAGGGTGGGAGAGACAGGTTCCTCAGGACAGTATGTAGCGAGCACTGAGGTATAGGGGACGGTCTTGGAGGGTTAAGGTGGGCTACTCCACGGAGGAATCTTTTCAATGTAGGATGATGAAACAACAAAGCAGCATCCGAATGTAGGGGCTGGTGTGCCACGATAGCTGACACATAAACCTTCAGCGTAGACAATGACAAGTGATGATCAAACAAATAGGATAGAAAAAGTAATACAGCCTTTAGAGTAGTCGGTGCCATAGGAAGATCATGTGCCCTCACAAATTTCTGGAAGGCCAGCCATTTATAGGTATAGAGATGGGTTGTGGAAGGCTTCCTCGAGTGAGAAAGAATGGTGTCTATTGAGGTAAGATTATCCAGGCCGTCAAATGTAGAGATTGAAGGTTGGGGTGGAAGGTCTGCCCTTGGTGTTGAGTGAGGAGGTGAGGGAGATAAGGTAGTCACATTGATCGAGATGCCATGGTGGTCAGCATCGTGAACCACGGTTGCCTCGGCCAATATGGAGCAAGTAGGATCGCATTGGCGTGGTCTTGTTTTATTTTGACAATGGTTCGTAAGATGAGTGGTATTGGAGGAAAGAGGTAGATGAGATGGGTCCTCCAAGATACCATGAGGGCGTCCCCCAGTGATTCCCGGCCTATCCCCGCTCTTGAGAAGTATTTGGTGCATTTTCTGTTCACCTCCATTGCGAACGCGTCTATCACAGGGTGATCCCATCGTTTGCAGATGTTGAGGAACACGCCGTGATTGAGAGACCACTCATGCATCTGGAAAGTTTGTCTGCTCAGATGGTCCGCCCAGGCATTGTCCTGAGTGGCAATGTGCACAGCTGACGGAAAGATGTGGTGATCCAGGCACCACTCCCAAAACTGTACAGCGAGTTACAAAAGGGGAAGCGAATGCGTGCCCCCCTGCTTGTTTACATAATACAGCGCTGTAGTATTGTCTGTGGTGACCTGGACCGCAGTGCCTGCAATAACTGGTAGGAAAGCACGGAACGCCTTGGAAATGGCTAACAACTCCAGGTTGTTGATGTGGAGAAGCCGTTCTCTTGGCGACCGTGTTGTGTGCACATGAAGGTCTCTGCAGTGCGCTCCCCAACCAACAGGACTGGCGTCGGTTGTTACTTGCGTCGTCAACAAAAGCGGTGCAAAGGGGCGACCCATGAATAAGTTGGCAGGAGTGATCCACCACTGAAGCTGTTCGGCAAGCTTGTAGGTAACCTGCAGGCGCATGATGGGTGCGTCGAGAAGGGGATTGAACAGAGACAGGTACCATGCTTGCAGTGAGCACATCTTCAACCTCGCATGCTGGATCACCGAGGTGGTGGAGGCCATGAGCCCGAGTAGTCGTTGCGCTTGATGAGCAGTCACAAACGCTTGTGGATGAAAACGCTCAACAAGAGCCCGTATTTTGATTGCACGCTCCTGAGGGAGGAAGGCTCTGGCGTGATGAGAGTCGAGCACCGCACCTATGTAATCTACCCTCTGCGAGGGGGTCAGCACCGACTTCTTGACGTTGACCTTGAGACCTAGATCCCTTAGAAGAGACAGAGTGACATTGATGTCTTTTAGTGCTTGGTCTCTGGAATGAGCTACTAGTAGCCAATCGTCTATGTATGGGAACACAGATCCCGCGGGTACGAAGATATGCTGCCACCGGAGCCATGCACTTTGTGAACACTCTTGGTGCTGTCGATAGGCCGAATTGTAAGGCGTTGAACTCGAAGGTGGCTCATCCAAGAGAGAAACAGAGAAATTTGCGGTGGTCGCATCTGATGGAGATGTGGAAGTATGCATCGCTCAGGTCGATGACTGAAAACCAGTCTCCGTGTTGCAGCAACGGAAGGATACGTTCCAAGGTCACCATACGAAAACAGTGCTGAGCGATGAAACAGTTGAGGTCCCGAAGATCTAGAATGGGACGTAGAGAATTGTCTCTTTTCGGAACTAGGAAGTACCTGGAAAAGAATCCGGGGTCAGACGGATTTGGAGTGATGCGTGATATGGCTGATTTTGATAGTAGAGTTTGAATTTCTGATTTTAGAGCGGTGGAAGAAGGAATATGGAATTTGGTGGTAATAATGAACTGATTTAGCTCTCTGAGGTCAAGGATGGGGCGGAGGCCTCTGTCCTTTTTGGGGACGGCGAAATAACGAGATAAAACACCTCTGCCTGTTTGGTGTGCTGGTTCTATGGCATCTTTGAGTAGTAGTGCCTGTATTTCATCTTGCAGGGTTTGCGATGGAGGTGTGACGGTATGTGATGGTGGAGGAAGCTGGTGGAATTGTATGCGGTACCTGCTTTGGACGATGGAGAGGACCCAAGCATCTGTGGTGATGGTTTCCCATGCAGGTAAGTGTTTCGAAAGGGCAGGAGGAGGAATGTGAGAGTGTGTTGGGATCTCGGCCGGCTGGGCATCAAACATGCTGTTTAGGCTTGCGATCATTGCATCTGGTTTTGGTCTGTTGGCGTGGTTTAGCTCGGTAAGGTTGGTGTTTGTAGTCGGGTGTGTAAGACGTTTGCCTCTGAGGTTCCTGATGAAACTTCTGATAGGAGTTGTAGGGGCGCCGCCATTGAGTGTGTTCAGGACGTTGTTGGTATGTAAGGTAGACTCCACAATGTCTGGCAGCCGTTCTTTTCTTTTGAACATTTTCAAGAATGTCATCTGTTTGAGCCAATACCGTGTTTCCCCGAAAATAAGACAGGGTCTTATATTAATTTTTGCTCCAAAAAATGCATTAGGGCTTATTTTCAGGGGATGTTTTATTTTTTTTTATGTACAACAATCTACATTTATTCAAATACTGTCATGTCATCTTCTTCTGGTTGCTGCACAATGGTGGAGGGCAGGGTTTCACTTAACTGGGGCTTATTTTTGGGGTAGGGCTTATATTACGAGCATCCTGAAAAATCATACTAGAGCTTATTTTCAGGTTAGGTCTTATTTTTGGGAAAACAGGGTATCTTTTTATCCTTGGGGAGTGCCTCAATGAACGTGGACATATTGTCCCAGAGGAAACACTGGTAGACACCCATGGCTCCTTGGTAGTTGGCAACCCTCATGATGAAAGCAGCGGACGAATATAGCCATCTGCCCATGGAGTCAATCCGCCTGCTGTCTTTATTGGGCGGTATGAGAATTTGACGATGTGAAGATCAAGACTGGGAAGCCCCCACAAAGATCGAGTTCGGGGCTGGTTGTTTCTGTAGAAAAACCGCTCCCAGATTGTGAACTCGATAAAGATTGTCGATGCGCTTCGACATCGAGTGAGATGAAGCTGGTTTTGTCCAGGAGCGTTTGGCAGTGCTGAGTAGGGATGGTAGCATGGAAATGTGAACCAGAGTTGTGGTATCCTTGGAGATTGGATCATAGAGGTGATCCACTGGCTCAGTTGTGGGTCTGTGTATTTGAAGGTCCAGGGTCTTAGCCATGCGCACCATCAATTGGCCGTAGGTTTGAAAGTCCTCCGCTGGAGATGGAGGGTCGGCATCTGCTAAGTCAGATTCCGGTGATGTTAGCAAAACAGACGGTGTTTGCGGTCTGGAGCCCTGTTCAGAATGGTCGCCTTCGTGTTGGGAGTCTATGGATTGACGATTGACATCGATGCCAAGGGGCTGCGCCTCGAAATATTGATGCCACTGTCTGGATGTCGATGTCGAAGGCGCATCCATGGACAGCGGTCGGCATCGAGGGTCATCCATCAGCATTGACATCGATGGGACATCCATGGACAGAGGTTGATACCGAGGATCATCGACGATTGTAGGTACCAAGCGTGCGTCCATGGACAGTGGTCGATATCGAGTATCGTCGATATCGGAGCCAGTATCTCAATGGTGATGAAATGGAGGCTGTTGCCAATGTGTCGGAAGACCATATTGGATAGCCGTGGAGTAAATAGATGCTGGTGATGCCGAGCGGGATGAGCGATCGTGATTCTCCTGATGGGCTGGAAAATAATGGTTTACCGGTGCTGCAAATGAACCCTGAGCCGAAGGGTATTGATCGGATTTCTGGGTTTTTTAGGTGCCGGCTGGTGATAGGCAGTATGTGGTTCCTGACGATCATGATGGTAAGATCGTTTTGACACCGAGGGCTGCTGTGAATGAGGCCTCTGATGTGGCACTGCTGTTGAACCGGGGGAAACAACCGGTTGATAGTGCCTGGCAGACTTATCAGTTGAGCACCGATTAGGGCAAATGGCTACCCGATGATGGTGCTGAGCATGGGTCGACGCCGCTCGCGAAGGCAGGTTGCCTGTCTCATATGGTTGGTGTCCTTGATGATGCGTCGGAGGCCGAGGTGGTAGGCCTGTTGGGATGGAGTAGGGCACAGTATCAGGTTGCATTTCGGCTCCTTGTATATCGGGTGAAGCAATCAAAGAGGGCTCGCTAGGAGAGCCAGATTGCTGAGGGCAAGCTGGAGAGGACGTGAGTTGGTCCACCCGCTCCTCCCATTCTGGTGACTGCGATGAAGATGGTTGATGGGATAGAAGCCCTTCTTCTTCCAAGGGTGAACCCACGCATATGAGGTCTCCGGATTCCGGGAGCTGCGGGGTCGGAGAAGTAACCCTTGGAGATTTTGCCTTCGAAGATTTGGGTTTCTTTGGTGGCGAGGGTTCTGGAGCCGAAAACGTGTCGGTGGACGGTTTTCTTTTACTGGTTGTTTTTTATGTTGATGACATCGAATGTTTGGTTTTGTGCCCCTTTGTGGTTTTGGACGATGTTGAGGGGGCATTGGAGCGCGATGGCATGGCTGAAGGGTGCTGTTTTGCCACTTCTGAAATGGCTTTGTCCATGGCTTTAGCTTGTGAGGTGGATTTGCAAGCAGGCTGAGCCACAGATTTGGCGGGCTGGAGGGACTGTTCCCAAAGCAGAAGCTTAAGTCTAGAAAGATTACTGCGGAGAACTCCTCGTTTAAAGTTCTTACAGTGAGGGCATGTGGAGGTTTGGTGGGCCTCACCAAGACAGAAAAGACATTTAGCATGGCCATCTAAAAGTGGGATCTTGTTCTCACAGACCACGCAGTGTTTAAACGGGCCCACGGGAGCCATGAAATAAAGAAAAAAAGGGGGGGGACTTTGGCTCTAAGGCCAGAGCGAAATATTTCTTTTTTTTCTTTCTTTTTTTTTTTTTGCAGAAATAATAAGTTCTTAAGTATTATAGGAATCAAGAGTGAACTCTCTTTCACTTCAGGAAAAAAACTCACAGAAGCAACGAACAAGGCTCTCAACGCGGCGGTTGAAAGAAACTTGAAGGGAGAGTCTTGGCACCAAGGTACATATACTGAGGGGGAGAGGTCTACACTAATGTGTTTTTTTGCTACCGCAGAGGCTCTAGAATCTTCCAACAAGGATCCACGCATGCACGGATTACCCAGGGTGTGATTCACAGAGGCCATGAAGAAGAACCCAAGTTTAATTTGTTATTATTATTTTTGTCTCCCTTTGTACTGCATGGATAGCTTTCCAAAAGGTAAAGAGGTCAATTATGCATGTAGTAGGTCAGTTATGTATGTACTGCAAAGTATGACCACAGCATGAATAGCATCTAAGTGCTTTTGGATCTTCCAACATACTCATTCCACAGACATGCCAAACTATGTCGACCAGGACTAGTTAGCCCTATTTTATTTTATGCTTCTTATGTTCATCCCTATCTTGGGATTTTTCCCCAATAAGTGACTGTTACTATATGAATACAATAAACAAACAAACAATCCACATGTGAATTTCACTGTACACTTTAAAAATGTTGAATCTTAGTGAAATATTGAATTGTACCTGGATAGCATGTGCCCGTGCTACCACAGCTCTGAGATATTGTAAAGGGTCTTCTGGGCCTTCCCATTTGCTTTGCCATGTTAATGGACACTGGAGAAAAAAAGGAATAATAATTAGACATTTCGTTGAACACATCCACATTATGTTGCACAAATTACATCCACATTATGTTGCACAAATTAAATGGCAACTCACTGCACATTGAGGATGGATAGGATATCATGCCTCTGCAACTAGAACAGAAACCTCATAATGCCTTGTCAGAGCGCTCATTCCCCTTGTATGGAATTCAAAGTCCTTGGTTCTCCTGGATTCCTGACTGTCTATATTTATTAAATTAGTTGAATACAAGACTATAATATCTTTCTGCACATCTATGATGTGGTCCCATATCAAATATTATATACTGTTCTGGTTGGCCCAACTAAATAGATACTGTAGAGATGCAAAAGCTGCAGAAAAGGGGCATCGAAAATGATTAGGGGGGGCTTAGCGCCAGCTCCCTTCCATACAATACAGTGTAACATAATATGATACAATGCCATACAATGAGAACTATCTATGTCCATGAGAAAAAGGAAACATTCCACAGCTGGGTACTACCTTTATTAGGACCAACAGAAATGCCACTTTGTTTAATTCTAATAAAACTATGACTCAACTGTGGATTATTTTTTAATTCTGTGCAAGGAAATCCTAACAAATCAGGAGTTTTTTTGGTTTTTGTTTTAATGATAAAAAGTGAACAGGGATTTTTCTTTCTCATTTTACTGTAATTCAAGATCACCAATGATCTATCTGGTTAGTAGATTTACGACAAACGTAAGGAATATCTCTTAATAACTGCATAATTAACTTGTGCAATCATTGTCACAAGATGTGGTGAAGTTAAATACTTTTGAAAAGAGATTACATTAGCTCATGGAGGACAGGTATATTAATTAGCATGACTACTGCATAAACTCTGGAATCAAAGGCAGCATGCTTCTATGCCAGTTTCTGGCTATTTTCCTTCATGCATTCTTGTGCAGTTCTCAGAAGCATTCTGTCTACCCATGTGGAAAATAGAGTGCTATACAAGATGCACCTCTATCATGTCCAGGAGGGTTCTGTTGATCAGGGAAGCAGTCAGCATGATTATGCTAGGAACTTTCCTTCTATCAAGAAAAGAATTAAACACTGCCACCACTGATTTCCAGAATCAGAGGTAATCAGAAAGCAAGGCTATGTCTAGGTTTCTTGTTCCGGGGGGGGGGGGGGGCACAGTTTCTAGACAGTTGCCAGTAACTCTCCTATATATACCTACAATTCTTGGTGGTAGAACCTTGGCTACATATAGCCTTCACAGAGAAAGCTATTTTCTGGCACCCTCTTGTTTATCCATTTACCTCCAGACAAAGATCTTGACTTGTTTAAACATATTCTTGTTTCAGTGTTTCTAATCTGAGATATGAAATGTTCTGTTCTCACTTAAAGGAAACATTTAAGAGGTATATTATGATATATTTGTAATGTTTTCCACTTTTAATTATTGTAGGTATTATATTTTTAAATATTTTATTTCTATTACTTGCTCCTTTGTAAGCTACCCACAAAGTATGTCTGGACAGGTAGCCATATTAAATAAATAAATAAGACTACCTAATTCCTCATTCACATCATAGCAACATTAGCATCTGTTATAAGAAAAACAAAACAAAACAAATGGAGATTAAAAGTATACAGCTATCTCAATTACGTTGACTTTGGTTCAAGACTACAGAATATTCATTTATTCATTCAACTTTTATACCGCCCATCTGGCTGCAAGGCCACTCTGGGTTTACAGTATAATAAGGCAAAACAATAAAACAATAACACCAACTCTTAAAAAAAATCAGACATAATAGTTATACAAAAATCAAAATCAAGTTCAGAAATTGCAATATTAAAAATTTAAAATAAAACCTTACCTTCTGATTTAATAAAGCACTTGCTAATTTTTGTACTTCTGAACTCAGCAAGGAAGCTCCCCTGATGACTTTACTGAGAGCTGCGAGAGACTGATGAATACTCTGAACTAAGGAAATGGCATTGAATTGTTCCAGAATGATGAATGAAAGGACTGGGGATCCTTGCCGCTCAGAAGGAGGAGATACTTTCTGATGAATCAGATTAGAATTCTAAAGGGGAAAATAAAGCCCAAGTCATTCAGTTAAATCAGCAGCAGGAAGACAACACTTTGTGAAAGGCATTTTCCCTTGACAAAAACTGCAGAAAAACACTGACAAGACTTTCTAGGGCATTTACTATCCACAATAGGAATTTAAACACCTTGAAGAACTATGCTTCCTAGACCTGCTGGCACTTGCAAATGAAGCACTGTAGAGGCACAACAGCCTGAACTAAAACTCAGAGAGAGAGAGAAAAAAAAATCAGAAGCAAAGGGCAGTCACTTCACAATGCCTCTGAGCATTACAAGCTGACCAAGTTTGCCTTCTGAGACTTTTATGAACTATGTACAGTTTTACTCAGTTCTAGCTAAAACTAAACATATAAGCAGGGAGATCAGTAAACTAAAATTTGTAAAACAAGCATAATAAGAGAATGATGCTGAAACTCATATTTTGGGAGAAGCATACTTCAGAAATAATTTTTGTGGGATTTGATTTCTTCTAAAATCAAGAAGTTAATTGTACTACTTATAGATAATGAAAAAATAAATTTAACAGATTAAAAGTCTTTACTAAATGATAAATGTATGCCAACCAAGATACATACAATCATGTGATAAGATCATGTGACAAGTACTTTTGACCAATGTTTCCACAAATATAACACAAGACAAAGATGGGTAAACCTGTTCTAAACACTTGTACCAGCACATTTTTCATGGCAATGATTTTGCATAAATAACAAAATGTCTTTATAGTACCATGTTAATATGTTAACTATTACTGCAGTTCATCCCATATGAACATTAGAATAGCCTTTCTAGATGAAACTACTCATTGCCTTTCACTTTTTATTACTTTCTTTCTTTCACTTTCTGTTACCACTCGCATTGAGCCCCTCCACCTCCTCCCTTACCATCCTCCATGTTAATGAAGTGCAAGGTAACAGAGAAGCAAAGCACAGAATATGGAAGCTGACTACAACCTGAGCAGAGCTTGTCCCTCTCAGGGATCTTCTAATTATGCCATTATTTTTTATATTTCCTTGGGTGGGTTGGGGTTATGTCTGCAATCTTTTCCCACATACAGATTTAGGAAAAAGTGCACAGGCAATATTCTGCTCACAGTAACCACCTAGCCTGCTCCCAACTACCAGTATGCTGGATAATGAATGTGATGGCTAAGTTTACTAGGTCAGCAACACACCATCACTTGAACTTTCTGAGCCAAAAGTCCAAGACCAGGGTGAGTCGTTGTAACATCACTAGGGTGGGATGTTGTGATGTTATTTATACACAGGCAAGAGTCAGTAGGATGTTTAGAATTGCTTCTGGTCAGTTGATTATGGAAATGGACATGAAAAGAATCCAGCTAAACAGGCCTAGAATCTGGGTAAAATCTGGCTCTTCATATAATATGACAATCCAAAAACAAGAAAAAAGATATTTTTTTAGTAATTGAGCAAGAAACAAAATTAAAGAAGGTGTCAACTGGTGTAATGATGGAAATGGGTATCCATCTCACATACCAGAAATGGTAAAATGGATAAAGCTCATTCTCGTCTGCAAAAACAGAAGACATTCAAAAGAATCCAGGCAAGGCAGGAGTTAACTAAGAAGAAAAGCTTTGCACATCTACTGTTCATATTTGGTTCTACCAACAGTTCTTCAGATAACAAGCATAGGAAAAATGAAGAAATAGAGCTTCAAAGAAAATACAGCAATTTAGGTGCATGATCTGGCATAAGTCCCTTGAAGGACTGACAATATCACGGAGCCACAGAAAATATCATACATTATATGAGTAGATCTGGATGTCTCCTTCCTCACATACCAGAACAGTCTTTGAAGTCAGTCCATTGCACTATACTTGCTCTGTATAAAGGAGCCATTCAGAAAGCTCTGCCACACTAATATAGGTGGAAAGGTGGGTGAAAGTTCCTTAGGACTCATCAGTTGCAGCACCCTTCTAGCAAAATGTATGAATCCACTTTGTTGTGCCACATAATAGTAGATAAAAGCCAACTATTCCCTGAGAATTCAGTCAGGGCCTAGCAACTCCAGCTATGGCAATTGGATAACAGATGAGCACTCTTTTTTTTTAATTCGATAAAGGTAAAGCTTGTTAATTCATAGAATCATAGAAAAGTGAAGTTGGAAGGCCATCAAGTCCAACCCCCTACTCAATGCAGGAATACAATCAAAGCATATCTGCCAGGTAAGTTTTTCTTGAATGCCTCCAGCGTTGGAGCACTCACCAGCTCCCGAGGTAACTGGTTCCACTGTTGTACTGCTCTAACAGTTAGGAAGTTTTTCCTGATATTCAACCGAAATCTGGCTTCCTTTAACTTGAGCCCATTGTTGCGTGTTCTGCACTCTGGGATGATTGAGAACAGATCCTGCCCCTCCTCTGTATGACAGCCTTTCAAATATTTGAAAAGTGCTATCATATCACCCCTCAGTCTTCTTTTCTCAAGGCTAAATACAGTGGTGCCTCGACTTACGAATGTCCCTACTTACAACCATTTCGAGTTACAACCAGCTCCGGCCGCAAAATTTTGCTTCTACTTGCGACCGGAGCTTCCACTTACGAACAGAAAAAGGCAGGGAAAAAAGGTGGGAAATTCAAATTTCTAACTGTAGGTGGCGACGAGACTGCTTCTTTGTAGCTCTTTTGCCCCAGCTGTTAGAGAGTGTGCGTCGGAGGTGACTTGGGACTGCCTCGCTTCTGCTTCTGAGTGAGCGTGTGTGTGTGTTTGCAGGGAGACTTTGGGCTGCCTGGTAAGGTAAGGTGCTGTTTTCTGCTTTTTAAAAACTGTTCTGGGTGTTTTTGCAGCGTGGTTTTGGGCTGGGGGGGGTTATGTTTCTGTGCTGTGATGGGTCTTGGGGGGTTTGTTTGTTTTTTGGTTCCCCCCCCCATTTCCGATGGGTCTTGGGGGGGTTTGGTTGCTTTTTTGAGTGTTTTTTCCCATTTCTGATGGGTCTTGGAGGTTTGTTTGTTTTTTGGCTTCCCCCCCCATTTCCGATGGGTCCTGGGGGGTTTGGTTGCTTTTTGGTTTTTTTTCCCCATTTCCGATGGGTCCTGCATGCTTCCCTTGCTTTTTCCTTTGTTTTCTTTGCATTTCCGACCTGCCCCCTTTGTTCTCTGTGCATTTCCAATCTGCTCCGTTTGTTTTCTGTGCATTTCCAATGGGTCTTGCATGCTTGATTGCTTTTCTTTTCCCCCCTTCGGCCGGAAGGGATTAATCGCGTTTCCAATGAGTCTTGCAGTGATATTTTTTTTTTTGGTGATTTTTTTCTTCGGCCGGAACAGATTAATTGAATTTCAATGCATTCCTATGGGAAATGGTGCTTCGACTTACGACCATTTCGAGTTACGTCCATCTTCTGGAACGGATTATGGTCGTAAGTCGAGGCACCACTGTATGCCCAATTCTTTCAGCCTTTCCTCATAAGGCCTGGTTTCCAGGCCCCTGATCATCCTTGTCACTCTCCTCTGAACTTGTTCCAATTTGTTAGCATCCTTCTTGAAATGTGGTGTCCAGAACTGGACACAATACTCAAGGTGCGTGTCGCGATTTGACCCTTTTGGATCCCACACCTCTGGAACCTATGTGGCGTGGGACCCACTCGTGCCTTGGTCTGTCCACCTAGACTCAGACCTCAGAGCACACCAGGGCAAAACTGAACTCTTTCCTTTCTTCCACTGCTGCCACCAGGAGATCCCTAGATCCCCATAACTCCTTTAGAAAGAATCAGGTCCACTCTTTAATGAAATAGAAAGATCTTTTGTTTATTTGCTTATTTGTTTCAGTATTTAATATTCAGTTCTATTCCGTCTCCCTTCCAGTCACTGGTCAATCACTTCTCAGATCTCCTACTATATTTTCATCATTCTAATCACAATCACATAAATCTCTGAACTCTCTAATCAAACTCCTTCCAAAACTCTGATCTGAACTTCTCTCCCCCTCAGGCTCTGCCTCTTATACTCTGCCTCTTGGCTCCGCCTCTCAGCAACATAAATATGCATGACTCACTCTAAGTAAACCTGAGCCATGACCACATTTAAAGGAGAACGCTACAGACCTCCCCCCTTACTTAGGTTTGTTTGGGAGGGGAAACACATTTTTCCTCCTGAACAAACAGCTGCAATAGCTCAAACTTTTTTTCTCATAACATTTTAACTTTCACATTTTTACTAAATATCAACCAAATACCTTACCTTATCATTTAATAATCAATACCATACTTTACCTTTTCATCTACTAATCAATAATATACATTACCTTATCATTTAATAATCAATACAATACTTTACCTTCTCATCTACTAATCAATAATATACCTTACCTTATCATTTTACAGAATTTACAACCATACAGAAATCACGATCATGAACTTTTACATAAATAATTAACTGTGAATTATAGTCCATTTCAGTTTATAATAAAAGTCCTGGTATCATTCATCTAGCCTCCTGGAAAGCACATCTGCGACAACGTTGGGGCTTTCGAGGCAAGAACTGAGTCTCTGTTGCAAAGGCAAAATTTGCAAAGTCCAAGTCTCTCATTTTCCCGTTGTAGTCTGGCGCACCATGGACTGGTCCGGTTGTGGTCATCTCCTTCAGCTGGACACACCTCTGCTGGCACTCAGGAGTCCCTCTGTTGACCACTGGCTCCTTCCTCCGCACCCTTTTCCATCGACTGGTGGTCATCGGCCACTCGGTTGTCCACAGGATGTCATCTGCTGGTCGTTTTATAGTGACGTCATCTTTAGGTCTGGCTCGGGGCTTCACTTGCTTAGCTAGGGAAAGGGTAGGCAGTTCCCTCTTCTCCTCCCGAACATCTTTAGATGCATCCCTCTTTAAGGCATCAGGGCCTTCCTCCTTCCGTATCACATAATTGACTTTGTTCAATTTTGTCACTACTTTATAGGGATCCTCCCAAGCTAATTGTAGCTTGTGACCTTTGACTGGCCTAAGCAAAAGAACTTCATCTTCAGGCCCAAAAGTTCTTTCATGGGCTTTCTTGTCATACCAGGTCTTCTGCTTAGTCTGGGCAGCCCTTAAGTTCTTTCTGGCTATCTCTAGAGACCTTTGCAGGGTGTTTTGCAACCTGTGCATATATTCTACCACTGACTCTGGGTCACTTTCTCTATGGTCTTCCCAGTTCATGCGGAGCAAATCTAAAGGTCCGCGCGCCTCTCGTCCTAGCAGTAACTCAAAAGGACTAAATCCCGTGCTCTCTTGAGGGATGCTCCTATAAGCATATAGAAAGGGTTGTATTTTGCAGTCCCAATCATTTGGGTTCTCTGCTACATACGCCTTAGTCATGCACACTAACGTGCCATTGAATTTCTCAACTAGCCCGTTGGTCTCTGGATGATATGGAGTCAAGTTGATTTGGGTAATTCCACAAGCCTTCCATAACCTTTTGATCAGTTTGGATGTGAAACTCATTCCCAAATCGCTGACTATCTCGCTGGCAAATCCCAATCGGCTCATGTAATTGATTAGGGCATCTGCCACGGTGTCAGTTTCCATGTTGCGCAAAGGAATTGCCTCGGGATATCTAGTGGCAAAATCCATTATGGTCGAGATGTATTTATTTCCCCTACGGGTGGCATTAGGTAAGGGACCCACTAGATCGATTCCCAGCCTTTGGAATGGTGTAGAGATGACTGGCAGAGGACATAATTTGGCTTTGGTCCTGTCCTGCCCAGTCCCTCGTCTCTGACAGACATCATACGTTTTACAGAAACTAGTAATCTGTTTGCCCATACCTGGCCAAAAGAAGTTCTGGCCAACCCGTCTTTTGGTTCTGGTGATCCCCATGTGAGCTCCAAATAAACTGCTGTGAGCTTGATTAATGATTTTCTCCCTGTATCTACTAGGGACCACTAATTGCTTTCGGGGTTCCCCTTTTCCTCGGTATGGAGTAGCTAACGTTTCCCGGTACAGAAGGTCTTTGGTTAAGCTAAAGCTCTCAGGGCACTCAGGAGACAGTACAGTGGGAGTCCTGGCAGCTTCAAAGCAAACTCCCAAGCTAATGTCCTCCTTCTGCTCCTGGGCAAAATTGTTATTTGTTTTGGGATTCTGTAGTAGCATGAGTTCTGCCTCAGCCCTATCAAGCTGGGTTGCCACGGTAACCGCTTCTAGGCCTCTCTCTGCTACAGTATCGGTTTGAGCTGCAGAGGGTGAGTTTTGACCCCCCTTTGAGCGGGTAAGCACTAACGCACTCTTGACATGCTCTATTAAATCCCAACCAAGGAGAAAAGCTGCTGGTATTTCATCTGACACAGCTACTTGCCACTTTCCAGACCAATTCTGGTATTCTACTGGTATCTCAGCCACTTTTAAAACCACGGTTTCCTTCCCAATTCCCTTTAAAGACATTTCTCTGCCAGGAATAATGTCATCCTGGGCTACTAAATCGGAATGGACAATGGAGATTTGAGATCCTGTATCTCTTATTGCAATGTACTTCTTTCCTTTCACAACTATCTCTTCACCTGCGTTTCTGAGAAGGGTCTGGTCATTGCTGATATAGAAACAATGGACTACTTGGGCTATAGGAATATCTTCCTCCTCATGGTCAGTAGAAGTGGTGGTGGTTATGGGATCAGGTCTCTGTCTACTATTTTCCTCCCCTGATTCCACTTGCTTGACACAATACACCTTTTTGGTTAGTGAATCATTTCTCTGCAAGTTGGGGTCTGGTTGCCTACACTGGAATTGTAAGTGGCCTGGTTGCCCACAGTTAAAACATTTAAAATTCCTTTTGTCATTCTGAGGTACTTTGGCGAACCGTGCCTCAGGGTTTGATGTTTTTGGCGGGCTAGCCCTTGGCAACTTTGGGGAAGTCCCGCCCTGACCTTCTCTCTCAGGATTCCTGCTGAGGTAATTTTTATTAAAAGGCTTTTTATAGTTATTGTCCCAGTTTGGTTTATTTACTCTCAGCTCTGAAAATCTAGGGTTCCTGTAAGCATTAATCAAATCAGTTTGTTCTCCCGCTTCCCATAAATTTTTAGGATTCTTGTCCCTTACTAAATACCGTAGTTCTCCAGGTAATAGGGAGTAAAACTGTTCTAGCCCAATTAAATCCTTCAACTGTTCTAAAGAAGTGATCTCCTCTCTTTCAATCCACTTATCCAGAGTCTGCGCCAATCTAGCTCCCAACTGAGAGTACGATTCATCCTGCTTTTTAGAGAGAGAGCGAAATTTCCGCCTCAGGTGTTCAGAGTTCAGACAAAATCTTGAATAAACCATCTTTTTATATGCCTCAAAATCTCTTGCCTTCTCGGGATTCATCTGGGCATATATTTCTGCCAGATCTCCGCTAACCTGCGCTCTTAAAACCATCATTCTATTTTCATTTCTGATTTCAAAGTCATTGCAGGTGCGTTCAAAAGCAATGAGGAAGGATTCAGGACAGTCCCCTCTTTTGTACTGGGGAAACTTCTTCAAATCTATCTTTGACAGGATTCCACCTCCCCCACTGTTGTTATTATTAAGGTTATTATTTAGAGCAGAAATCTCTAATTGTCTCATCTGTAGTTGAAAATTCATTTCCTTTTCTCTTAATTCTAGTTGTTTAGCTTCTGACTCAGCCTTGATTTCCAGGTCCCTTCTTCTCTCTTCCTGCTCAAATTGTCTGGCCTCCTGCTCAAATTGTCTGGCCTCCTGCTCAGCTCTTTCTTTGCTTTCCTGTTCCCTCCTTCTCTCCTCCTGCTCAAATTGTCTGGCCTCCTGCTCAAATTGTCTGGCCTCCTGCTCAACTCTTTCTTTGCTTTCCTGTTCCCTCCTTCTCTCCTCCTGCTCAAATTGTCTGGCCTCCTGCTCAGCTCTGAGCTGTAGTTCCTTAAATTTAAATTCCCTTTCCAGTTTCCATCTCTCAAATTCTTGAGGGCTTAATTCCTTATGTCCCTCTGAGGTAACCTCAACGCCTATTTCCTTTTGGTCTCCCTCCAATTCCTGAGGCAACCCTTCAGACTCAGGACTCCCCCTTGTGGCGCATTTGGGAGGCATCTTTTCCTTTTTGTTTATCTTTCTCTGAGGTGATTAGAGCAGCGTTCACAAATTTTCTTTTTAAAAGGACCTGTTTTTCTTATTTTACTTCCAGTTACTGATATAAATTTTTCAAGCCTTTTCTTTTAGTACTTTCCCTCAGATCTGCTATGACCTGGCTTCTGCCTTATCCACAGCGCTCTCCTATCTCAGAGCCTGGGATTTTACAGTAAGCCCTCTGATCCTCAGATCCTGAGGTAAACTCAGAAATTCCCTCTCAGAGAATCCAAGCCTTTTCCTTAGGTTCTCTCCCTCAGATCTGCTATGACCTGGCTTCTGCCTTATCCACAGCGCTCTCCTATCTCAGAGCCTGGGATTTCACTTACAGTAAGCCCTCTGATCCTCAGATCCTGAGGTAAACTCAGAAATTTCCTCTCAGAGAATCCAAGCCTTTTCCTTAGGTTCTCTCCCTCAGATCTGCTATGACCTGGCTTCTGCCTTATCCACAGCGCTCTCCTATCTCAGAGCCTGGGATTTCAGAGCAAGCCCTCTGATCCTCAGATCCTGAGGTAAAACTCAGAAATTTCCTCACAGAGTCGTTCCCTATCTTAGACCCCCCTGATCTGGGTTCTGAGGCCCCGCTACTAAGCTTTTCCCAAAAGCTCTAGCAGGAACCAAACCTCATTGCCACAGATCCTGTCTAAAAGGTACCCTTGACTCAATAAACTCTTTTATAAAGGCTTCACTGGATTACTTCAATAGGTTTCACTGGATTATTTCAATAGGCTTCACTGGATTACTTCGTATCCCACCGCTGCCACCAATGTCGCGATTTGACCCTTTTGGATCCCACACCTCTGGAACCTATGTGGCGTGGGACCCACTCGTGCCTTGGTCTGTCCACCTAGACTCAGACCTCAGAGCACACCAGGGCAAAACTGAACTCTTTCCTTTCTTCCACTGCTGCCACCAGGAGATCCCTAGATCCCCATAACTCCTTTAGAAAGAATCAGGTCCACTCTTTAATGAAATAGAAAGATCTTTTGTTTATTTGCTTATTTGTTTCAGTATTTAATATTCAGTTCTATTCCGTCTCCCTTCCAGTCACTGGTCAATCACTTCTCAGATCTCCTACTATATTTTCATCATTCTAATCACAATCACATAAATCTCTGAACTCTCTAATCAAACTCCTTCCAAAACTCTGATCTGAACTTCTCTCCCCCTCAGGCTCTGCCTCTTATACTCTGCCTCTTGGCTCCGCCTCTCAGCAACATAAATATGCATGACTCACTCTAAGTAAACCTGAGCCATGACCACATTTAAAGGAGAACGCTACAGTGCGGTCTAACCAGTGCTGAATAGAGGGGATCTAGCACGTCGCTGAATTTGAAAACTATACTTCTATTAATGCAGCCTAAAATAGCATTTGCCTTTTTTGTAGTCACATCACACTGTTGGCTCATATTTAGCTTGTGATCTATGACAATTCCAAGATCCTTCTCGCTCATAGTTTTGCTGAGCCAGGTATCCCCCATCTTGTAACTGTGGAATTGGTTTCTTTTTCCGAGATGCAGTACTTTGAACTTATCCCTGTTGGATTTCATTCTGTTGCTTTCAGCCCAGTGCTCCATCCTATCAAGGTCATTTTGAATTTTGTTTCTGTCTTCTAGGGTATTAGCTATTCCGCCCAATTTGGTATCATCTGCAAATTTGACAAGCATTCCCTGCACTCCCTCATCCAAGTCATTAATAAAAATATTGAATAATATTGAATTATTAAAGCATTGTTTGTATTTAGGGCCTGGTTAATATGCTAAAGAAACTGTGATGGAGACAGTCATTTTGTGACTCATACATCTGACCTGCTCATATAAAAAACAGAGATGGTTTCAAATTTTTACCATGTACTGTGAAAATGAGTCAGGGGTGCCAAATGCTTCCTCTTCCTGGCTTTAGCTTCTTGTTTCAGGCACTTTTCTCTAGCCCAGTTCCAATATTAGAAATAAATGACAATGTGACACAATGTCACCAATTCCTCTTTTATAGTGAAGAGGATGCCCACAGAGGATTCTCATGCCCTTCTGCGAGATCCTGTCTCCAGTCTGAGATAAAGACAATGAGCACATTTAATTTTAATGTTTGTCACCTGCATTCATCTTTTGTTATAAAAAGTAGATCATTTGAAACATGAATGGGGCAGATACACTTATTTTAAAAAATAATGGATGGCCCATCAAATGTAGTTTGGTTCTGACATTGTCTTATTGTTTATTCAGACCCATATGTCTGTTCTTTTGCATCAGAAAACTAGGCAGCATGAGGATGCAATATAATTTAATTGCTACTAAGAACACTGTACAGAGTGAGAAATATAATTAGTTTGAGAGGCTACCCATAGTTAATTTATGCCAATATTCTCCAATCTGGCAGCTAACAGATGTGTTGTAGTATATCCCACATACACATTGACAGTGCCAGCTGGGGATGATAAGAGTTGTAGTCAAACATAACTAGATGGGGTCAAGCTGGGGAAGGAGGATTTATGGCATATGTGTGAACAAAGAGAAACAAATATTGGACCAAATTTGATCATTATGCCTAAGTGACCTGTAATATGAATAAATACTTTGTCAATCCTCACCATTTTTTCGTTCCCCACTTCACAGCATAACCAAGCACTCCAAGAAATGGGCTTAATTAACCTCAAGAAGAAAATGGGAGAACTTCAGCTACTTCATCTCTATCTTCCAGCTAACATCCACTTTTGCAAGTTCAGATATTTCAGACTGCAGTATGTTAGAAAAGTGTGAATATGTCCCCATCCATTGCCCCTTTTCAAGAAAAGGTTCCGTGATTTTTCTCACATTTAAGTGGGTTCTCCTTATCATTTATTCTCAGTAATGACTAGAAGGGCTGAGTATAAAGGGTAAGAGAATACTATATTATTTTACAAATAAGAAGACAGATATTAGTTAGTATATAAAAATAAACTCTTCTCAGATTTTAATTAGAAATAGATTACACATATATGATTTCGTGTACATATTGCATCAATATAATTACATTTGTAAAACTATTTTGATACTTCTTATTTTGGGGAAACAAAATGACAAATGAACATGTCAAATTATTCCACAGTGGGCTAATTCTGGTTATGTACTTATGAGTGTACTAAATCAAAATTTCATAAGCTTGAGCCAAGACTTACTTGGCTAGAATTTTAATTTGGTAAGCACAATAAAATCATCACATTTATTGTCAGTTTCAGCACTGACAACAGTTTCTTTGCCTGTCATTTTTGAACCAGAGGCAGCCTCACAAAATGGCCTGGCTGCTGCAACCTGATTTAGGTGGCTTTTCATGACTGACACTTATCATTCTCTTGCCAGGCACCATTTTCAGAGGAGAAAAAATAGGAACACTGCCAGATATTTGCAAGTCATATGATTCCTGTTTTCAGCTTGCACTAGTTTAGCAATACAGTAATGGCAGGTACCTCACAAGATCTTTCTTAACCAGTTTCTGCTGCCTTACCCAGAAAAAAAATGGTAGGAAACCAGGAGGCAAATGGCTGACACCGCCTCAATGCAGCCTGATAGAGAAGAAAGGATAATCTATGGTGCAGGAAAGAGAGCTCACAGAATCTGCAAGGGCCAACCTCCATCTTTGTGCAGCTGGCTTAAAAAGGATGTGCTCCATGGTTGGGCAGGGAAAAAGTGTGAAGTGTCACACAGGAGACAAGTCTTTTACTGCTTTTATAGGTACCATCCTTGCTGTATGTAATGCTGGCCCAGTTCAAAGGCCAGCACCATGAGCTGCTTTGTGCAGTCCCAGAAATCAGTCTGGCTTCTGAATTTTGGACCTGCTGAAATTTCCATACTGTTATCAATGGCAGTCCTACATAGAGAACATTACAGTAGTCTATTTTTAAGATTACCAATGCATGAACCACTGTCATATTTGAGCTGTGAGCCTGATCATTCAAGGGGAATATAACCCCATCCAGGCCAGGTACACTTCTCTCTAACTGGTCTGATGACCCTCCCAACATTACGATCTCCATCTTATCTGGATTCAGTTTCATTTTAGTGACCCTCATCTTGTCCATTATTGACACTAGACAGTGCAGAATCAACTGCAGATGAAGCGAAGGAGAGACAGAGCTGTGTGTCATCAGCATACTGGTGACAGTGAACCCCAAATTTCCGTATGCTTTCTCCCAGTGGCATTATGTAGATGTTAAAAAGCACTGAGGGGATGGTTGATCCCGTGGGACCCTATAACAGAGGTTGTAAAGAATTGAGACAGCATCCCTAAGCTGCACCATATGGTATCAGCCATCAAGGAACGACAGGAACCAGTGGAAAATGGAGTTCCCGATCCCTAAACTCGATAGTCACCTCATAAGCATACCATGATATCAAAGGCTGCAGAAAGATCCAAGATGACCAACAAGGTTACACTCCCCTATCTGCCCCCATTAGGAGATTGTTTTACAGGGTGACTAATGCTCTTTTAATACCATGCCATATACTAAACCCCAACTGAAATGGATCCAGACTATCAATTCCTTCCAAGAATACCTGTAACTGATCAGCCACCACCTTCTCAATTAAGTTTTCCAAAAACTGAATATTTGCAATGGGTCTGTAGTTGTTTAGATCACCTGTCAACAAATTCAGTTTTCTTCAGAATTGGCCTTATTATAATTTGTTTTAAATAGGAAGGCATATGGGTTCCTGTAGAGATGCACTGATGAGATGAATGGCACATTCTCCCTTTGTATCTCTGGCAGGTTTTAATAGCCACAATGGGCAAGGATCTAAAGAAGACTAGCTTTAAAACACACAAGTGCCTTGTCTACATCCTCAGGCCTTACTAACTGAAACTGATCCAATAAAACCTGACTAGGCAGTGCATTGGACATCTCAATCAGGTCTACTGGGATAAATAAGTAGTCAAGGTCCTGACGGCATTCAATCTTGAATCTGAAATGGGCTGTCAGCTGGTTGCAATTCTCTGTACTTGGTTGTAATGTTTGCATCTATCCAGCACTTGTAAGTCAGCAGACAACTTAAAAGAGTTCTGCCTGTTAGTTGGAAGCCTCATTAATCCATTCGCTGTTATAGCCTCTTTTTACTACCTTAAGTAAATTGCAATATTTGCCAGACATCTCCCTGACTGTTACCAGGATGCATTCTGAGGGAACTTTCCTCCATCTGCTCTCTAGCTGTCTTCTTATTTGCTTCATTGCCCTCAACTCTTCCGTAAACCATAGTGACGGTTGGGCTCTGCAATGAATAAGTTGTATAGGAGCAATTGTGTCTACTGCCCAGATCAACTCTGAATACTAGTGGGCAACCTGACCTTCAAGTGGAGTGGCAAGCAGATCAGCCTGACAACCACAAGTACATTCTGGAAACGAAATGGATCAATCAGTCTTCAGGGGCAGACCATTCTAATATGTCTGTCCTCCTCACAGTAGGATGCAGTTGTACAAAGCCGAAAACTCAGCAGCTTATGATCTGACAATGGCAAGGCAGAAGATTCAAGGTTTACCACCTTCAGAACATCTTTTCTCTGCCCAGATGTGAATATCAGGTCCAATGTGTGACCTGCTTCATGTGTAGGAACAATGACATGCTGGGACAGATTCATGGATGACATGGTGTCCAGGAACTCCAAGGCTGCCCTGGCAGCATACATCTCCACATGGAGGTTAAAGTCCCCCAGAAGCAAAAGTCTGGGGGAACCTTAAGAACACACCCAAGACAAAGTCCATCATCTCTGGTAGGTAACGCATTGGGTCATAGGGGGAGTGGTACACCAATGGAACTGCTACTCTGTCCCACTGGTCCAACATCAGATGAAGGCATTCCAGGCCTAGGTCTGAATGTGCAGCAATCCTGCTGACCTTAATAGATTTTTTATGAACTATGGCAACACCCCCTCCTCACCTCCTGATCTGCAACAGAAAGGTCTGTTGTAACTGAACTTCTGAGTCTTTTTCACTGAAAGTGCCTTAATCAGCAAAGTTGATTTTCTCATACTCACTTTGAAAACGTCCAAGATTATAACATCATTTGCTGGAAAACCTTCAAATGGATAGTTGGCAGTAACAAAGCTAACTGTGGAAGCCGTTAGTTATGTGTATATAGATCTGCTTCAAAGAAGACTGTTGCACAAGCACCCCTAGAATGTATGTGCCAAGGTTTTATTTCACAAAACCTCTACCTCTTCCTTATCTGTGCATGAGACTAAATCAAGGGAATAATTTCCATGTAGTCTTCTACCCAAGAATTGTCTTTATTGGACTTGGGATTTATATATATATAGACCAGCTATTTCCTACCACCAGAAAAAGGGTTAGAGAAATCATTATTATTATCATCCTAATACAGTTAGTAGCTGGCTGGATATAAGATGCACAATTATTTTCTTTAACGTTACTATTTGTGGTCTCTGACAGAATTTTTATCAGCTCCAACCATGACTCTGTTACCTGGTTAAGCTTCTTCCATAAGTTGAGAACTGGAGAAAGCTCATTGGACCAGATATCTCTGTCAAATTTGCAGCCAGCAGTTACAGACCTGCTCAAAATTCGAAGCTGCGAAATTACCTGTAAATTGAAATAAAACAACAAGAGAGTATATAAGCAGTTAAGAAGATTCCACTGAAGAGTTGTAGATTGTAAGTAAACAAAAATGCTTTTCTTTAAAAAAAAGAATCATCTCATTTAAGGCTACACAGGCTGTGTGTGCATTATAATACAATTCCTACCCAAGGTTGTAGCACTCCCATCTTGTCTAGGTTCAAGATGTTATAGATGTCTACAGAATTGAATCACAAATGACTAATCAATATCAGACAGCAAAACCCTCATTCTGTGCATAGGGCAAGGGGACAGGCAGACATTATTCTGGCATTGTAACAACAGAGTTACAGTTATGGGATTTCAGGTTCCCTTCACCAATGAATATGAAAGTGAATTCAATTTATGAATTGTCACCATGGCAGAAAATAAAGTGTGAGAATTTACCTAAATATTTGTTCTATTGGAACTTTTCAAAGCATTATTATATATGCTTCCAAAAATTTTGATTTAAACCATCATTGTACAATGTAAAATGTCTCTTCGCATAGTTTTGCCCTCACTTCATAGAAATACAGTAATATCTACTACACTGCCATTAATTTATTTTATTTATTAGAAACATTTTCAGAGGATCCTATAACATGTATGTTTCCAAGGTATCTCTCACCAATAAATAAAACTTTAAAATCCCCAAACAATAAAGCACTCTACATTTCTTTTCCATCTACATGTTAGTTAACATAGTTGTTTCTTTGAACAAATTGCAATTCTTGTTTTGCTTGGCCACACAGGAGTTTTGTAAGAAATATACATTAATCTTTTGCATAGGGCAGAACTATGTAGCTCTTAAAGCAGTCAGAATTATGCACTTAAAGTCCACTTGTTTCTGGATTTTCTATTGTTTTTCTAATCCTGGAAAATGTGTGATGATGCATTGCTTCATTTTCTTTGTCTGATAAATTAGGTGTTGCTGTTTAGTTCAGCACAAGCAAATTAAAATAATGTATCAGACTTGCTAAGATATGACGCTTCACTAGTTGGTAGTCAGTGGAAGTATTATTTTAACTTATAATTGTTGCTATCGATTAATTTGCTAAACATTGTGGAAAACAAATTAGAACTTTAAAAAGAATATTTTCACTTTGAGGAGAAAGTGGAGAAGGAAGAATCAACAAATTGGATACAAAAGATCTTGAATCCAGCACAAATTGGATACAGAACATCTTGAATTTTAATGAAAATGCATCATTGAGCATACTGAAAACTGTTTATTTAGCAATTCAAAAGAAAAAAATGGACTTGTTGAACTGAAGTTTAAATTATTTTTCTATAGTGTACAGCACAGATATTACACTTAGATGCCATCTCTCACTCCATCAGAAGATATTGCCACTCCTATCATGGCTCAACATGATCTAATTCAGGCTTTTAAAGACAAATCCCAATGATTATGCATTTAACATACAAAAGGGAAGTCCAATGCCACATGACACATAGAGGAACATGGAATGTGATATGAACCAGAAGTTTCCAAAGATGGCTTCATGTAGGCGCTAAACCCAGGGTTGTGGATCACAACGATCGAAAAGAAGAAAGAAATGAAATGTTTGAACACTGCAGTACTTAGTATTAACAAACTAAAGCAGACTGAAATAGGACATTTTTAGTCAGAGAATCACAAGGTGTTTTATTCTGGAAATGACAAAACCAGGAAAAAAAAGATGTTGCTCCAGTATCTTCAGTAGCACAAGTAGTTAGGAGGTATAAGGCAAAATCTGACTAAACAATATCAATCAGACTTCTTAAGAAACTAATTAACGTTACTATCACTCAAGTCTATGCTAAACTACAGATGCCGAAGAAGAAGAAACTGAAAGTTTTAATGCATATGTCCGGGAGAAAATTCTTCACATACCAAAGTAAGATTTGGTGAAAACCATAGGTGACTGGAACACAAAAGTAAAAACAAAGCAAAAGCAAATATTGCTGGAGAATTCAGCCAGTCAGTGAGAACAGAAGCAGGAAAATGACTCATAGAATTTTGTAAAGCCAACAGAAAAATACTGCACAAACTAAAGACGCTTCAAGACTTGAAAACTATATGCTTTAATGACCAAATTATTTTTCAGAAACATTAGCACATCTGCAGTGGAATTCAACAATGCATTTATCTTAGTCCACGCGCAAAATCCTGTTAGCATATATTTATGGTGGCGTAATCCAGGAATGTTTAATTTAAATGAATAGAAAGCATCCTATTCCCCCCCCCCCCTCCTTTGAGATACAAGACTCCCTAGAGCATCCTTTTGCCCAGGGGAAACCTTTGGGAGCCTTAAGATGGGAGGAGGCTTCAATAGTCAAAAAAACATAGGTGAGTCACAGCCAGCAGTGCAAATCCCAGCAGCAGTGTTCAGGCAGCAATTTTTTTTATTTTCAAAGGCCTTCCTCCCATGCCCTGAACTTCTCAAATGCTTCGCCAAAGCAAAAGGGAGCCTTAGGAAGCATCAGAACCTGAAAGGTGGTGAGAGGACAGGAAGCTTTGCATTAAATATTTCTGGTGTTCAATCCATATTACGCTAGTGTAAATTGACAGAACAGGATTTTGTCTTATATTAAACATGAAAAATATTAAGAAAAACTTTTAAAATAAGTATATCTACTCCATTTTCTACAAACATAGTTTTTGTTGAATGAGTCAACACCCACACCTACCCACATATATAGTGCTTTCACAGACAAATTAAAATTTTGTACAGCTTCTACTGTATGACTGTTCAACACTCTTTCACAATATAAAATTAATTGTATATCTTAAAACCTAATGCAAAAATATGTGATACCTTTATAGACCACTAAAAATCATCACACAATAAATGAGCTTTTGTGGATTGATTGATTGATTGGTTGGTTGATTGACTGATTGATTGATGACCATATGACTGCCATTTACTTCAATCGTAAATTTTAGTTTCTTTTTCTCAATAAAATGAACCAATAAACTCTTCCCTTCGTCTTAGTTATTCATTAGTTATTAAGATAACTTAGTTATTAGGGGGGGAAAAACAAGGAAATACTCTATTGTCACCTATCAGATTAGCTTTGTATAAAATATATAACAGATACACAATTTTTTTCATGTGGAACAGAACATAACCTACAAGACTATGGTCCTGTTTTTTAACTGCTAGAAGGGTTTTTCTTCAGTGTATTTTTGCCTCTGGGAAAGCAAATCTAAGGAAAGAACAATAACTCAGTGCACAGTAGCAAAACATTCATCTTTCTAACTAACCCACTACAGAGATCGGCTAAGTGTCAAAATATATATGGGTTCTATACACCATAAGAAGAATGACTGCTTTGAGCAATAAGTATATGTTCGTCCTAGAGTTTTAGGGATATGTCTGTATTGTTAAAAATTCTAGATCAGGCCCATGTTGTGAATCTGAATCTAATTCAGTGGCAAGGAAGGCTGCATGGCAAGCTATATCTTGTCAAAATCAGATGAAACACTATCCTGTATCAAAACTGCAAGTCTGGAAGAAACTGATGCTTGAATGACTAAAACAGAAATTTCCTATTTGTAAACATAAGCAACATTCAAATGCCCTTCATATCTGCTCACTCTCACATGAGAGAATTTCCCATTGCTGACCATTTGTCCCTGTAATTGGCTTTATCATGAGCGGAAATCCATGTTGTTGTGCATACGTGAAGGTGTGCAGTAAGAACTGACTGGATAAGGTCCGCAATATGCAGCACAGTTTAAAATATTGTTATTTGTAGGAAAACATCCATGGGGCATAATTCCCAAAAAGAATGATGAGGCCTGCAGTCTTCTTCAAAAGAAAAGTAGTTTTTTCTTGCAATTGATACTTATGTAAAATAATTGTTTGTATTGAGATTTCTAGTACTCAGTTGAATTTAATGTCTGTACTTACTATAGTTAAGTATTTATGTTTGATTCGCTTAAGATTTTGAATCCAACATTTTCACAAATGTTCAAAGAAATAAAATTACAGGACTTCTAATCAAACTGCAATGAAATTTTGCACACTATTCAAGAACGGAAAGTTAAGCGTTATTAAACTATCCCATTCTGTTTCCCAAGTATCATTTATGTTTATTTGTATTGTTTATTTACCTACAAGTCTGATAACTAGATTGTCCGGTTAGCCTGCAGTGGTAATGAAGATTTGTAAATGCAATAATACCACTCATATTAAAAGAACAGTGAACATTAAGCGAACACAGATTGTTTCAGCACCCTTTTAAAGTATGCATTCCAGTCTTGTACATGTCCAGACTATAATTTATGGCAGTGATTTGCAAGATGAGGGTTTTACTAAGTATCAGAAGTAAAATGTGCAAGCTTTATACTATGTCAAGGAACTGTATCAGCATATTTTTCAAGGGAATTAGGTCTTAAAAGCTTGAGTACAAATCACAGAAGACATACTGGCTTATACAATTTTAACTTAAGCAAACTAAGAATGAACCTCTCTGTCACAGTGAGAAAACCTGTTCATTCTCCCAGCTGTAAATATCAAATTTCAAAATTGTGTGTCATTTTCCACTTTGAAGGGGCCAGATACTCCATTTTATTAGCAATGTAGTCTGTCAGCCAGCCTTTTCTGTTTATAGGAACAGGGTGTTTAACTGTAACTGTGATTCTTCAAGTGAACTCACACATACGATTTGATTTGTGCCTTCATAAAATGTTTTCAGCAGGAACCCCACCCCTCTGCACTGTGTCACTTCCATTTCTTCCTTAAAGAGTCCATTACCTAAATAAGTTAAGTGACAAGATGTAAGGGTTCATTTTCTCAGGAAGGGTCTTGTCCCTTCAACTCTAAGTCTAGTCCAGCAACCCACGACACTGGTCCAGGAATTGTACCAACAAGGTTTATTTCTGGAGCATCTAAAAATGTTCAGCAGGGACAGGAATATGTAACTCCTCTTCCTCATGCAATAGCATGAGGAAGGGGTTAGTTTCTGGTTTCCCAAATGGATTCAAAATTGCAAAGTCCAACAGTTCAAAACCCTTCTCTAAGGATAAATCCATCAATGTGGCACCTTGTGGAACCAACAGCAAAGGCATTCTCTTCCTTCCTGGTGCCCTTGGTGTAGACCTGTCGAGTCCTGTTCCTGGGTACTCCCAAGTATTGGGGTCTTGGGTGGTACCGCTTCTGAGGGCTGCTGCCATCTACCTCTCTCTCTCTTCTCTTTCCCCAACTAGGCTCTCTCCTCCCTGATCTTCCTTGTCCACTCTTGGGCTTCCTTCTCACCTCAATAGGAGGGTTTTGCTGGGACTACTGCTTGCCTTCTCCTCTCAGTCTCTTCTCTGGGTACCATGAGCTGCTCCCATCTCTTTGTCCAGGGATTTTCTAATCAGATTCATTCCCAACCCGGGGGAAGGACCCTTTCATCCTTTCAGGACTCGGCTTCACCTGCCTCCACCAACTCTCCCCTTCCTCTACCCTCACTACTATTTATACCCTTCCCCCCTTCTTCTTTCTTTCCTGCCTTTTCCAACTAACTCCCTGGCTCCTCCTCCTTCTGCTCTGTCATCTCAAGCTTTCCATCACTTGTTCCCCATCCTTGACTTGTCATCTGTTCTCCTAGACCCTTCATTTTCCCTGTCTGTTCCACTACTTCCTCTACCATTGTCACTAGCGGGTTTTCCTCCTTGATTAGCTCTTACTTCTCTGTTGAAGGAGGTATTTGGGGATCTTGGGCTTAGGCTCACCACTCGCTCCATAGGTGAGGGATGGCACTCTGGCAGGGACGTTATCCACCCTGCCATCCTTCTCACACAGGACAAAGAGAGTTTTGACATCAGTTTATGAGAGAGGGACATGACAGATTTATCTGAGTAGAAATCAAAGGGCATAGGCATTTCAAGGAGAGCTGTCTTTTTAAGAAGTGTATTCCATACTTGCCTACTTCAGACTCTTGAGTAAATTTAATCCTTCTGAGTAGAATTGCATAAAACTGATGTTTTAGTATGCTGCTTTGTCAGCTGGATAAACTGGAGATCTTTTTGGAGGAGGTAGCGGTATTAGTCTGTGCAAGCATTTTGCCTGATATGGAGATTTTCTGTTTTTCCTTATTATTAAGCTGGATGTAACTAATAAAATGCGTATGTGGTGAATCAATCTTGAGGATTCTCCCATCAAAGCCATGATAGTACAATGAAGGGAATGGTTGCAGGAAAATTAAATGCATTTCTTAAAAACTAATAGAGAGGTTTAAGGAAAATAATTTAGAGAGGTGGAAAGGATGGAGTTTGGAGTGGTCATAAGAAGAAACTGCTTGCCACCAGGGGAATCAAGGAGGGCTGATTGAGCTGGTTGAGGTAAAGGTTGGCCTAGGAACAAAAACAGCTGGCCCCCTTGACTGTAGATGTGCTTCTGACTCCTCCCATACAGGTAGATAAAGGAAGAAACTGCTGCCAGAGGCAGCGCCTCTGTGAGCACAAAGTGTGGCGCTAAGTGCACACATAGTGTTGCAGAAGGAGTCCAGGTAGTGATGTATAAACTAGTAACCTGGGTCTTGGGCTGCTTGTGGAAGAACGTTTTTATGGGAGGGCGAGTAATGGAGGCAGTAGGGAAAAGACATTGGAATTATTCAGGGTAGGGGAAAACTTGGCAGGCGTAAGTAGCCTCGGCACTACATAAGAAGGAAGGACAAGGACAAGGGTATTGGTTGTCCCTAAGATGAGTCTCCTCTACAATCCCTCCAAATTTGGTGAAGATTGGGTTTCAGACATCCATGTTATACACCCACAAAGTGGGTGCCCCCCCCAGAAAGTGCCCTTTAGCAGCTGGCTTAGGGAAACCCAGTCCTCACCAAACTTGGAGGGCTTGTAGAGGAGAGTCAGAGGAAGCTCCCCTGCAATTTTTGTGTCTCTTGTTGCCTGGGGTGTGTGTATTTTATTTTTGACAAATCAAAAATTGCTAAAAATAAATTGATTTTTCTTGTCCTTTTAATCTCTTTGTTAGTCGGTCCATTTCTGCGCATTCTAGTATTTTTTTTAATAATCGTGTCATCCTTTGATGGGTCTCCCTCCTTCCAGACCTGTGCCCATATTAATCTAGCTGCTGTCAGAACATGTGATATTAAATAGTAGCTTTGCCTATTTATATTATTTGGTAATAATCCCAACAAGAAAATTTCTGGTTTGAATTCTATTTCTTGCTTAGTCATTTGTTTAATCCACATATGTATTTTAATCCAATATTTTCTTGCTATATCACATGTCCACCATGCATGGTAGTAAGTTCCTTCCTGCTTTTTACATTTCCAACATTTGTTTGACATATTTACGACATATCGTAACATATTTTGACATATCGTACAAAGATTTTTGCAAGTCTGGATGGAGGGAGGTGCCATCTATAGAACATTTTGTATAAATTTTCTTTATAGGAAGTTGCTAATGTTAACTTAAGATTTTTTGTCCACATTTGTTGCCATTTTTCTAATTCAATACTATATCCAAAGTTTTTGGCCCATTTTAACAGTCTCCTTAACTTCTTCATTTTATGATTGGTGGAAAGCAAAAGTTATGTAATAAATAGAAACTATAATGAACAATATGGAGAAGATTATAATGGAAGAAATAAGTGAATAAGATTGCTTGTAGGTTAAGCTTTATAATTTACATATGATGATGTTTTTGTATATTTGTAAATTCTATGTTGGAAAATAAAAGTTTTTTAAAAAAAGAAAGACATTTTTTTGCTAAAAATCGCTGATTCATATTCATTGGGGGCAGTGATTCGTACAAATGCGAATCGATGGATTAGTGACTTTTTTGAACGAGGACTTTCCAAGCAATGCTTTGTTGGCTATTGTTGGGATTAGTGAAAAGAAGGGGGAAATAATATATGATATATTCACAATTATGTTTACACAAAACTAAGGCTTTTATATTTTTATATGTCATAAATATTTTAAATACCTTGTTTTCCCGAAAATAAGACCTAACCTGAAAATAAGCCCTAGTATGATTTTTCAGGATGCTCGTAATATAAGTCCTACCCCAAAAATAAGCCCCAGTTAAGTGAAACCCCGCCCTCCACCATTGTGCAGCAACCAGAAGAAGATGACATGACTGTATTGGAATAAATGTAGATTGTTGTACTTGAAAAAATATAAAACATCCCCTGAAAATAAGCCCTAATGCATTTTTTGGAGCAAAAATTAATATAAGACCCTGTCTTATTTTCGGGGAAACACGGTATGTTAGATAATATAATTTTATATATTAAGTGATTTGTCTTTAAAACATTTTATGTTTATTAAGAAGTAAAACACATCCAGAATTTATCTGAAAATAGACACTGAATATATTTCTATTCTCCCTGAACATCCAAAATTTAGACTTCCTTAGGAAGAGAACAAGAAGAAAAAAAAGAATCTTTTTTTCACCCCATGGCTTCAGAATTTCTGGAAATTTTAATCTAGGCTAAGATTAAAATCTTTGTACACATATTAGCCTGAATTGCCACACAAATAGAACAACCCACACATTTAACTAGCCAAAATGACTAAGGGTCATTTGAGCTGGCAGCAAGCCAGCGGAAACTGCATTGAATCCAAGCCCCTCCTTGTCTCAACTTAAAGATGCTACAGTATCAGGTATAACTGAGGTCTTTTTTCACACTGCCTCTTTCTTGGTTCTTCACCTGACAGACTGTAGCCCACAGAGGAGCTCTGTTGACAAGATCCCTCAGATTTCTGAGATCAGTTCTGCTGGCACAAGGGCATTCCTGCTGGCAAATGAAAATTTCTGCTAGTGTTAAGTGCATTTCTTCTACCACAAGAAGCTTCTGCCTATTTCAAAGCCCTGAAAGCCAGTACACTTTGGAGTTAGGATTATATTATTAATAGAGATCATTTGAATCAATCATTTCATCAACTGTCAGAATGTAGATTTATTCACATTCTTTGTCACTAGGTTTGACTGCTCTCTGCTCTGTTTTCACAGCCTACTACCTGCCATGGGCCATTATTGAACTATTCCTAAATTTTGGTGGAGAAACACAAACATATTTTTGAATAAATGAAAATGCAATCATTTAGCTGTAACAAAAAAACTATGTATTGATTATAGTGTGATATTCTGGGTCATTAATTTAATTCAGGGCTACAGTGTTCCCTATTTAGGATTAAACAGGAAATTGAAGTTTAGAACAAGATATGTGATCTTGAAGTGCTCACTGTAACATTATTGTCTGTAGTCAAAGTATTGTAAAGCAGTGGTCCCCAACCTTTTTGTCACCGCGGACCGGTTGGGGGAGGATGGGGTCCGTGTGCGGGGAAGGCGGGGCACCCCGTGCTCGTGCGCATGCATGAAGGGGCGGAGGGACGCTCACGCACATCCGTGCGCATGCATGAAGAGGTGAGGGCGCTCGCGCGCATGCGTGAAGGGGTGGGGTGTGCTTGCACGGGCACATTCACGTGCATGCGCAAAGGGGCTGTGCAGGCGGGGAGTGCATGCGAGGGGGTGGGAGATCTGTCTCTGCGGCCTAGTCCGGCCCAAGTCACGGACCGGCACCGGGCCGCGGACCGGGAGTTGGGGACCCCTGTTGTAAAGGATTTGTATTACTGTCACATGTAAAGCATCAGACAGAGTGCAGGGCCCAGAGCCAAATTCTAAACACCTTAGTGCCATCAGAAAATTGGGTACACAATGTCTAAATTATTAAAAGCAATTTAACATTAACGACCCCCAACAATTACAATAAGGCAGCTTGCACAGTACACATGGTTTATGCATCCCTTAATCTGTATTTTATGCACTATAGCATAATTTTAAATTCAGTGGTCATATTATGCTTATACAATTTGCAGTTATTACTAGACATAGTGATCTCTCTCCCTCTCTCCCTCTCCAATAGCAAAATGTGACTAATATTGCAGAATATTACTAACAGTCCTGTTTACTAAAATAACCAGGATATTCTAAAATACATTTTTTCTGAAGCTTTCTTTTTCTTTCTAGAGACTATACCATTTTACTCACATTGCGTTATAAACACATTTAAAGTTTCAGAGAACAGGCCATGACTCTGCAGTATACTGTATTGTGCTGCAGCAAGATCTGTGTATTATACTTTATTTTATTTATTTTTAGATTTCTACCCCGCCCCCCTAGACAACGTCGACTCGAAATAATTGCTTGAAAGAATTGCTGCGCCCTCCATCAGTGATTTTCTACACTGGACATTGATAAAACTCTTGGCAAAAAAGAAAGAGTTAGAAATATAAGGCAATTAATATATACATATATTATTTAAATATTTAAGGTAGGGATGTGGATAATACTTCTAGGATCCTTCTTGTTGATTCAGGCTGTCTAGGCGGGATAAGACACCTTGCAAAGAACTTCACAAGCCCCACAATAATTGTCACCTCCAGCCTGAGAGCAAGAGTACAAACAATAAGTGCTCCCTCTCCACCAGGTATCATACAAGGTTTATGCAAGTGGCATTAATCTACTTATAGCTTTAATAAGAGAGAGGCTGGAGTTTTAATTACTTCATGGAGATACTGCTACTCAGAGGGCATGTTCAATGTTTCTTACAGAAGAAAAGGAAGGAGTGTTGCTATCCCCTGCTCCTTTCCAGTGCAAACCCCTTATCCCCGTGCTCTATTTTCTCTCAAAATATATATTTAGATCTGCATTTTCATAAATTTAAAGCTAATCTAAACTGAGTTGGAGGAACTGGAGAAAGCAAGCAAGGAAGGAAAGACACAAGTCACTCCTTCATTCCCTGAATAAGGGAAGCATTGTACGATTCATTCCCTGTTCTCTCTTTGGTGTCCATCTCAGTTTTTACACACTGTGTATGCACACCCCATCCATGTGCACTTAGCCTGTGTGCAATTTGAGGGAAGGAGCTAGGACTGGCAATGGGCATTTGGGGGAAGGAAGTGGGTGGGGGGAGGAAGCAGACAGCTCTTAAACCTTGAAAACCTTGAATGAGATTAGATGGCAACCCCATTCAAGCAAGAACAGCCAGGCATATGCAGGAGTCATTATGTTGGTCGCCCAGATTTCATCATAGCTGTGACACTGGCTACCATGGCAAGAAAGGCAGCTTCTTCTCCATCCCAGTGGGGAGGCACTTATAAACATAAGCTTCAATATATCTTTTGCTGCTCATCTCCCTCCCCTCCTTATGCTGTCAGATGCTGCCTATGCAACCTCTATCAAGCACTAGAAAGGAAGCAGCGGATGGAGGGAAGGAGTGTGTGTGGGGGGGAGGGGCACCCATATCTACTGTTTCTGCTGCCCCTAGTTGGTCTCGGTGATCAGCCCAAGGACTAGAGGGTTAAAACCACTCCACGAATGAGCTCCTGAACCCCAGCCCCATCTCAACTTCGAGAGGAGGCAAAAACAAAAAATGACCACTTTGCTTCTTCCTCTCAATTTGCCACTGGCAGGAAGAAAATAAAAGAAAAAAGACATTCCCTCCTCTCCTTTCCTAGGTTGTCTTGTCTCGTACTTCGAGTAGCAGCAGAAGTAGGGATCTTTCTACCCCCAACTACACCACTTTCTCTTTTCTTTGTAATTTGCATACAATTCATTCTGTCTCCATTGATGTTGTGAGAACAGTTGGGATGGTACCCAAAAATATATCTCCATCTCTAGGGTGAAGAAGACAAGTAAAAATTTACATCCCTACCTTATGGAAAAGTAACTATTTCAAAACTAATTATGAATACAACTCTTTTTGGTCACTTTTATTTAATTGTAACTGTTTATAACTAGTTGGTTTATATAAAAAAGATATAGTGAAATAATAACTCTTTAATTTAATTTGTATTTTCTGTTTAATTTTGATATTTTAAAACGGTTGCTCAGAGGCAGAGATGAAGTCAAGGACTGGAACCTGGGGCATTCCTATTGCCTGAAACACATTTTGTGAAAGCAATCATGTCCTCTGTCAGGTTGGCAACGATGGCTGAAATCCTATTGCTTAGCTTAGTAAGTTACAACTGGAACAGGCCCATTGAATCAGTGGTGATTTGGTGAATCAACTCCTCAGTTGATTCAATGGGCCTATTTTAGTTGTGATTTACTATGTGAAGCCACTGTATACAAAGCATAACTCAGTGTAAGAATTGTTTCACATAGTAAACAATATGCCTGTCAAAATATTATTTATTGCTATTAACTTTAATTAACTGTAATTAAATCTGAGAATAAGTCAATATACCTCAGTGCAAGTGAAATCCTAGACATTCCAAATATGCATTTTACATAGAATAAAAGTATACACTTTTTTTGTCTTTTCTGTATCTAAATGTGATAATTTTACTATTCTGTAACTATTGCCAAACCCTTCTAATGTAGCAACTGATTCAAATCATTCAAGTAATCTTCCATGATAGCAATTACAAATATAGTGAAAATTAAATTTACTGCTAATCTCCCAGCCTTCTCTTGTGCTATTTTGTACCATATCACAATGAACACAGGCCTCGCTCACTTAAAATCTAACATTGGGTTAGCTTTTTCGAACAAAGAAAGCTCCTTCTGTTGGAATAAGGGAACCTTGGCATTCTCTCCATTCTCTATATTCAAAAGAAAAGAGGTGTTCATTTTGTGTGAAATACTAATTATCAAGATCACAGGCTCAATTTATGCCTGCTAGCTATGACAGATGTAGATTACCTGCGGTATCTTGAAGCAATACATCTCTCAAATACCAATTATGGGGTAGGGGAAAACAAGGGGAAGGTGCCGTTATGTTAATATTCTGCTCCTGGGATTCCCATAGACACTTGATTGTTCACTGTAGGAGAACATTGGGCTAGATTGCAGTGTGAGCCAGGACAGTTCATCTTCTATTTTAGAAGTGACATAACAACCACTTCCTTGTGCATCGACTCCACATCTTTTCCAATGAAGTACGTACAATGTGCAACAATTGTTTCTAACATAGTTATTTTATTTTTTTAGTGGTGCAAATCCCTTGAGATAAAATTCCAAAAATGAATGAATAAATTAAATTAAAACAAAATAAGAGTCATTCTGGGCAAGTCTTGTGAAATATCATCCTTGCAACAATGTTACTGCTTTATAGGGAACTCTGGTTTCCCCTGTTTGACATTTGTAATAATAATGATAACAATAATAAATCAAGCTAAACTGTATCTAAAATGATATCTTGAAGCAGTACCTTTCCAAAGTATCTCTATTTCAAATATTTCTGGGGCAAAATGAGGATGAAGCAAGAAGGTGTCCAGAGCTATGATATCAAAGTAAGACTGATCAAGCCAAATAGCCCAGTACAATTGGGATCATAAAAGTCCTACCAAAAAGATTTATTCAGATATTCTGAGTGAAAAATGAAATATTGTTTGGAGAAAACACTAATGCTGGGAAAAGTTGAAAGCAACAGGAAAAGAGGAAGACCAAATACAAGATGGGTTGACTCCCTGAAGAAAGCCGCAGGCTTGAGTTTACAAGAGTTGAGCAGGGCTGTTGAAGACAGGACATTTTGGAGATCACTCTTTCATAGGGTCGACATAAGTCGGAGATGACTTGACAGTACATAACAACAACAAAAATCCTATTGATTTCACCTACTGGCATAACACAATTGGTGTATTAAGACAAGTTACAAGTCAGCATAGGCATTTGCTGTTGTCCACAAATGCCTTCTCTGATTTCTAAATTTGCAGCAATTTGCTGCTGAAATTTATACTGTACTATTCCATTGTAAAAATATAACAGGATTTTGTAAAATCAAGGATCACATTTAACAAGAGGAAAACTAATGTGCAACTCTTGTCTTACCAGCACAAACAGAAATCAGAAGCTAGCAATTCCAGTCTGGCATTTGACAGATAGAAAATTAAATGCACTACACTAAAAGGAGCATTTTAATTGATTTACTAATGGAAACACATTAAATAATTGACTCGAATATACATTGTAGTCTACTACTGCTGCAGGACTTTCTTTGAATATTTGTGCCAACAATTCATCCACTTCACTAATTATTCTGCATTATCTCTCATGGACAGGGTGGATGTAACTACTGTGTGATAGTGTTTTGCTTTTGGAGAAATTAGCTCAGTACACATAAACCGGAGGCTTAGAACCTATATTTTGTTATTGACATTTTCACTTGAAATCCACCACAAATACTAGATAGGGATCTTTATCTTCACAATTCCCAAGGGATTCTTATTTGTGCGATCAGTTTAGCTAATACAACAAAGGTTCAACACCATATATGTGTTGGGAATCACAACATCCTTCATCTCCTTTAACCTGTTTTTCCCCAAAGTCAATTATATTTCTTACCTCAAGCTAAAAAGGAATGAAGAAGGGCCCATGAACCTCACCTGCATAATGGAAGACTAATAACAAATGATTGTGGTCTCTTTGGCAAATAACAATCTGACCAAAATCCTGTGGCACAACTCCACCTGGGCAATGGGAATGATGTCATCAGCAGCAGCAGATTAAAGACTTTATTTTTCAGTTTTGAGGCACACACAGCCCCCACACACAATGAGACAAAAATTAAAAATAAGTCTTTAATCAGCAGCAATCTGCCACTGACAATGACACCATCCCCATTGTGCTGGCAGAACCTGCCCAACAGGTTTTAATAATCATCATCAAAAAGAAAAAAATATCAAATCTTACTAGAGAACTGATCATTCGTTGAGAGGATCTAGCAATGTTGGCAGGAAGGCCAAACAAGTCAGGGTTGTCATCTTCAGGGAGGCTTTCGACAACATGACGGTAGTCCTAAGGAAAATGGAGGACAGATATTAAATATATTGTAAAAATCAGAGTAACCACATCTCACTGAAACAGAGCCAACAGGAAAGTATATGTGTAGTATGTTTGAGAAATAAATGTCAGGTCAAGAAATAGCCTCTGGTTCAAGTAGATGCCTCACTCCATCCTGGTGCAGAGGATAAGATAACGTTGGACCTAGACCTGGATTTTAAAAATCAGTCTTAACAAAGTGACATGCATAGATACCAGTAACAAAATATTAGTGAAAAAAAGCTCTTATAAATCTGGAAAATAATTGGAAGCATCATATCAAAATAGGATCAATTCAACTTCGTAAAACTTACTTAAGAGCATGCTCCATAACAGCCAACGGTTAAATAACTGAAGTTGTTTAAAAATAGCACCACTCTGACATTCAAACAATTAAAGGAAATTTTAAAAAAAGATGAGCCCAACACAAGAGTGCAACTTCTCTGCTCAGCTTGTAGCTTTGATGGAGCCATCAGTATTTTAGCTGCAAGTCTCTAACTGTTCAACATCTCTTAAGGCTGACCGCTTCTCAGAGAAGCAGCTTTCAAAAAGCTAACAACCACAATAAGAAATGCCTTCAGTAGTACCAAACCTGGTCCTCAATTAAACAACATGAAACATAATCATCAGCCAATTTAATAAAGGCAAAGAAAATTAATTTTACTTTGAACATCTGATAAGGAAGCATACTTACTAATATATTGCAGGAGCTAGGCAGAGAGATGGGATATGGAAATCTGCTCATCTTCTTACCACGGAAATTTGAGTCAGCAATGACTCTGGAATTAAAAAACTGTTCTAGGTAGGATCGAAGGACCCTCATATCGAAGTAATTATCTATACGACCTCCATAAATGGCATTTTCCAATAAACCATGAACAAATTCCCATTGAAAATCTTTGGTGCCTGTAAATTATTAAATACATAACTTGTTATATATGGCATGATGATTTGGTAACAGATTACTTCATTTCAGCACTAAAGCTATATTTAAAGCAATGGCAGAATATACTCTCCCATCATGTAGAGACCCAGGTTTTTGCACATGACCCAAAACTTTTGTTTAACTGTGACACTGTCTTGATTATGGATCCCAACAGAACATTAGCATCTTTGGCCTGAGGGACTTTAGATTGTATCTCTTTCCTCATATTGAATCACTATAACTTCTAACAATGGAAGATGCTCTCTAGGAAGTGAACACTATGTACTGAAGGGGACTTGCATGACAAAGAAAGAAAGGTTACCTACCTGTAACCATGGTTCTTCGAGTGGACCTCTGTGAATTCACACAATTGGGTTTAGACAGCGCCTGCGCTGGTCTTCTCGGAATATTCTAGAGCTTTTTCATAAAAAGTAACAAGTTAGAATTGCCCCTATCGCGCATGCTCCACCCGCCTCAGCCCCAGTTCCATTTATCCGCCACAATAGCCTGAGCTTAGCATAGACATAGTCAGTGACGGATAGTGGGGAGGCGGGGCGGGATGTGTGAATTCACAGAGGTCCACTCGAAGAACCATGGTTACAGGTAGGTAACCTTTCTTTCTTCTTCGTGGCCTCTGTGAATGCACACAATTGGGTGACTAGCAAGCTCACTTACCGGAAGGAGGGCCGTCACTGCAGTACAGATGTCAAAACTGCTCTTCCAAAACTTGTCTCCTTTTTGGCCCGAAGGTCCAGTCTATAGTGCGTCACGAAGGTGGACACATTAGACCATGTGGCTGCTCTGCAAATGTCTGGAATATCCACACCACGCAGCAACGCCGTAGATGTTGCAACAGCTCTGGTGGAATGTGCTTTCAGACCCTCTGGTGGGGTCTTGCCTTGCAGTTCATAAGCTAGAGCAATAGTGGAGACAAGCCAACAAGAAACCGTTGAAGAGGAGACAGGGGATCCTTTATGTGATCCTTGGAAGCAGAGGAAGAGCCTTGGGGCAGCACGAATGTCCTTAGTCCGTGATACATAATACGCCAAGGCTCTTTGAACGTCCAGAGAGTGGAGCATGCGCTCGATGTCCGATGATGGATGAGGAAACAAGGTTGGTAGCGTTAGTGATTGATTGAGGTGGAAATCAGACACAACCTTAGGCAAAAATGACACATCAGGGTATAGAACAACCTTGTCTTCAAAGAACTGTAGGTAGGGAGCGTCGGATCGAAGAGCTGCCAACTCACTTGCTCTTCTTGCCGAAGTAATGGCAACCAGAAACAAAGTCTTAAATGACAGCAAACGCATGTCACAGGATGCCATGGGCTCAAAAGGATGGCGCGTAAGAGCGCGTAAAACGAGTTGTAAAGACCATTGAGGCACAGGAGGCTTAACAGGAGGTCGGATGTTGGACAGACCCTTCAAAAAGGCTTTGAGGGTAGGGTGAGAGAAAAGCCGTGACGAATCAGAGTCACGAGGCTGAAAAGAAACAATTGCTGAAATATAAACTTTAAGGGTAGATAACGCCAATCCTGCATCAAACAAGTAACGTAAATAAGTGAGCAGGGTTTGGAGAGAAACAGGAGAAGTCTGTAACTGCTTTCCTTGGGCAAATTTAAGAAAGTTAGACCATTTGTACTTGTACAGGAGGTTAGTAGAGGGCTTTCTCGCTTTATCTAGCACCTCCTGTATGGATGGGTGAACCTCCAAGCTGTCAGGTGTAATGACTGCAGATCGGGATGGAGAATGTTCCCTGAGTCCTGTGTGAGGAGATGCGGAACCATTGGTAACTTGACCATGTCCACAGCCATTTCCTTCAGGGTGGAAAACCAAGGTTGACGAGGCCACCACGGTGCAATGATAATTGCATCTGCCCTCTGTTGTCGAGCTCTGATTAAAGATCTCTGTATGAGTGGAATTGGTGGGAAGAGGTACAGAAGCTCCGATTGCCATGGGATCATGAAAGCATCCCCAAGAGCATCCTCGCCTCTGCCGGCACGGGAGGCATACGCCTCGCATTTCTTGTTGCTCTGAGTTGCAAACATGTCTATCGTGGGATGACCCCACCGGACACAGAGCATGTGGAATATGTCCTCGTCCAGCTCCCATTCGTGGGATTGACCCGTGAGACGACTCAACCTGTCCGCAAGCTCGTTGTCGGTCGTAGATATGTGCAGAGCTACTGGGAAGACATGATGCTGGTAGCACCATTCCCATAGCTGTATGGACAGGTACAGAAGTGACATCGACCGTGTCCCTCCCTGCTTGTTGATGTAATACATGGTCGTGGTGTTGTCGGTGATTATCTGCACACCACGACCCTGTATGAGAGGGAGGAAGGACCGGAAGGCCTTTATCACTGCCAGCATCTCGAGGTGATTGATATGTAGCTCCTGGTCGCGACGGGACCAAAGGGCGTGTATCCTGTGAGTCCCGCAATGTGCTCCCCATCCTATGGGGCTGGCATCCGTCGTCACTTGTAATGACAGCTGTAGGGGACGGAACGGTCGACCGATAAGAAGATGTGGTACGTATGTCCACCATCTTAATTGAGTGGCCAGCTCCTGTGTGACAGATAGTCTTTTTCTTGGGCTGTCTAGAAGAGGGTCGAACATTGTCAAAAACCACGTCTGAAGAGATCGCATTTTTAGGCGCGCGTGAGATATTGCCGATGTTGTGGAGGCCATGAGACCGAGGAGATGCTGGGCATGATGTGCTGAGACCCGTGCCCGCGGCCGAAACTTGTGAACGGCTTTGCGTATCTTCCTTATGCGTTCTGGTGGAAGAAATATACGAGCCCGGACAGAGTCTAGTCGCGCTCCAATATAATCGACGACCTGGGACGGTATCAGATGGGATTTCTTTTCGTTCACTGCGAGTCCCAGTTCCCGTAAAGTCAGTAGAACGAAGTCGGCGTCTCGTAACGCCTTTTCTTTGGTCGGTGATACCACTAGCCAGTCGTCTATGTAGGGGAAGACTTGAACATCGTGTAGACGAAGAAATGCCGCGACTGGAGCCATGCACTTTGTGAAAGTGCGAGGGGCTGTGGATAGCCCGAAGGGAAGGGCGCAGAATTCGTAGGCGTCGCTCCGAAAGCTGAAGCGGAGGTACCTCCTGTGAGAGGGATGGATTGATACGTGGAAGTAGGCGTCCTTGAGATCTATAACCACGAACCAGTCGTTTTCTTTTAGAAGATGGAGAATGGTGTCTAATGTGATCATACGAAAGCGTTTTGGATGCAGGTAAGTGTTCAGTTCCCTGAGGTCCAGTATGGGCCTGATCCCTCCATCCTTCTTTGGTACTGCAAAGTAACGGGAATAGAACCCGTTTGGGATGTCTCGAGGAGGTACGTGTTGAATGGCTTGTTTTTGTAGGAGAGTGAGGATCTCTTCTTCTAGGATAGGGTCGAAGGAAGTGTGTTTGATCTGTCCTAGAGGAGGAAATTCTAAAAACTCCAGACGGTATCCGAATTGTATAATACTTAAGACCCAAGAGTCTTGTGTAATGTTGGTCCAATTGTGGAGGAACGGAGCTAATCGAACGGAATGGTAGGGTGCGAATGATTCTACGGGTAAGTCAAAGGAATTGTTTGGATTTCTTAGCAGGTGGCCTGTAAGGTTGACGTCGCTGCGAAGTATTCTGTGGCCGGAAGGTGGAGGCAGAAGAAGAAGGTTGGTATGGCCTATTCTGATTCTGACTTTTGAAAGGGCGGTATGATTGAGAGGTGGTTTGCTGGTATTGTTGGGTCGGTTTGCGCCACTGATACCTGTTGTACCTCGGCTGTTGCTGGAAAGTGTATGACTTGGCAGTCTTTTTAATCTTATGTAGATTCTCCAGAGAGTCATCAGTTTGCTCGTTAAAGAGGCCTTTGGCGTCAAAGGGCAAATCTTCTATGAGTGCCTTAACGTCATCCGCAAAGCCAGAGGACCTAAGCCATGCATGTCGCCTTAGGGTAATGGCTGATGTCAATGTCTTTGAGGCCACATCGGCCGAATGACGAGAGGCCAATCGCTGGTGTTTGGAAAGCGTGACTGCCTCCTCGTAGGTATTGAGGAGGTTCTGTCTGGTGTCGTCGGGGGCAGCTTGGAGAGCGGGTAAGACCCTGGACCAAAGTTGTCGCTGGTACGCCCCCATAGCCGTTTGATAGTTAGCTATCCTGAGGAGAAGTGTGGTGAAGGAATATATCTTCCTACCCAGGACGTCCAATTTACGACCTTCCCTGTTCGTCGGGGTCATCTGGGCTCTCCCTGATGATTTGGAGGCACTGGATTGGACTATGAGAGAATTAGGCGTAGGATGTTTAATAAGAAAGTCTGTGTCTTCTCCATTTGTACGGTAGAGGTTCTCCGTTCTACGAGACACAGGAGATGATGAAGATGGCTTATTCCACGATTCTTTAATAAGCTCCATTAATGTGGAAATAAATGCAAGGCTCAGAGGAGGAGACCTCTCCTGGTTAATGTCTCCAAATATGAGGTCCTCTGTAGGAGGAGGTGGCTGTACTGTATGTAATTTTAACGTACTAGCCATTCTGGCAACCATCTGAACGTAAGATGTGAAGTCCTCAGAGGGTGATGACGGGTGAGGATCTCCAGCATCTGATTGGACTGTTTGGTCATCCACAGGAGTTTCTCCAGAGGAATCTGACATGACTTCCTCACCTCTGTGAGACGAGATAGACGGAGAGTCCTCCTCATCAGAGAGTGAAGGTAAATACCTAGCTCTTTTAGATTTCTTTTTAGGGGGCGCAGAATGTTCTGTAGCCGCTGCAGCCGAGGTCTTCGTCCGCACCACCTTCGACGTCGATGAAGCCTTAGCCCGATCTGAGGCAGTGTTAACCTTCTGCCTAGATCCGGAGGCTTGAGAGTTATCGACGTCGAGATGTCTTCGGCGTCGATGCCGAGGTGGAGGCGAGGAAGAGGAGGACGAAGATGGAGAGGCATACACATACCGTACTCTTCTTCCGTGAAAGTCTTCATCGGTCGAAAGCGACTCCGAATCCGAATCGTCGTGTCGGCGTCGACGATGTGAACTACGGCGATCGACCTCGATGTAAACGGGGTCCTGTCGCTTCGACCTGTGTCGACGTCGAGAGGGGTGAGGAAGGACAACCACCTCACGTCGACCGGTCCGACGCCGATCCGGCGACCGATTCTTGGTCTTCTCCGTGCGCTTTCGAGGGGAGATGGGCCTCGAAGAGGGCACGGGTGATGACGGCGTCGGAGATGCCCGCCCGGTAAAAACAGGGCTATGAGGGGCAGAAGTCGTACTGGACAGGAAGATGTCCGCCAGTCGACCAGGTGTCGGAGATCTTTCAGGCCCGACCGGAGAAACGTCTGATCGACGTGCGGGCGAAGAGGCAACCGCCTCCGAGAAGGATTCTCGATCCCGAGATGAATCTTCCAAGATCGGAGAGGGCAACGATTCGGAAACCGGTGGAATTTGCTTGCGGCTGTCCTTGGTTTTGCCCTTCTTACTCTTTGCGGACGTCTTCTTCGGCGTCGAGGAAGATTTCGACATCGAAGAGGTTGTTTTCTTCGTCGACGTCGACGACTTCTTAGCAGTCTTTTCGGCAGGTTTAGACGCCGACGGGGGTGGGGAAATGATGCGGACCTCGGAGCGTGGGGTCGCTGAGGGGGTCGAGGTCGTTTCCATGACCGATGGCTTTGATGCTGAAAGCGTTTTCTCCCAGAGATAAAGCTTCAGGCGTTGTTCCCTGGCCTTGAGGGCAACTTTAGTAAACGCCTTACAGTGTTTGCAGGAGTTGGGCCGGTGATCCTCCCCTAAGCAAAAGAGGCAGCGGTCGTGACCATCCGAAAATGGCAATTTACGCGAACACGACACGCACCTACTGAATGGCCCCGAGCAGGACATAAAGCGTTACTCACGAAGGTCCGTTTCCAAACTTCGGAAGCCAAGACGAGGCCGCAAAGAACGCGGCACGACGAGAAAATGGCGGGAAACCCGCGAAACTTATACCAAAGCCGAATCGTGATCCAGGGGAGAATGAAAGTCCAGTCCGTAGTCGAGGGGCAATAGAGATCAGATAGTCAGGAATTCCGCGTCAAAAACCGAGAATCAAAACAGTACGATCGATCGAATAATAACAGCTCTAACCGAGAAGCTCCAAGCACCAAGGCGGTAAAATGGAACTGGGGCTGAGGCGGGTGGAGCATGCGCGATAGGGGCAATTCTAACTTGTTACTTTTTATGAAAAAGCTCTAGAATATTCCGAGAAGACCAGCGCAGGCGCTGTCTAAACCCAATTGTGTGCATTCACAGAGGCCACGAAGAAGAAAAAACCAATTTCAATGGCACTGAACAGGACTTTTCTCAAAGTACTGGAACACTCTTCTTTTAAAAGTTCTGTAAATTTCAAGCCTTGTGCCTAAATTCCATAGTTCCTTACACACTATGAACAGGGTGAAGATAAACATCAGTGTCCTGTGCAAACTATGTAACATTCCTATTCCCATAATGTGTGTGGATTTGCCTTGAATAATGTTTGCTCTTGCAGGATGTCTCTGTGGCATATGGAACCAGGCATCCTCCTTGGAGGGATATTTTCCAATTGCCACCTCTTTACTCTGGGCTCCTACTCCAGCTACCACAACAGGAAAATGAGAGGGAGAGATGGAAGCCTTCCTTCTGTCTCTATTAACTGAAACCAGATCCCCTATTTGTTATGGTTCCATGGATATTACATTGTTTAATGGACAGCCTGCTAGAAAATAAGAATGCTTTACACATTAATGTAAGTCAACACAGAAGAACGTGTTTGTTAAATTTGAATTCTTCCTTTTCACCAAATGGGCTTTCACATAATATCTTTGGACAGAATTAACTTTATCAAAATGCACTGGTATGCTTTTTTGTCATGCATAAATGTATAAATCTACAACTGCCTATTATTCATAATTACATGAACAGTTATGTTCATATTGGTTATTATTCTTAGTTATCTGAGCAGTTATACATTTTGATAAAAATGGCCATAATGTTTTAGAAATATAGTTCTGGAGACATTTCATAAATTATTAATACATTAACAATTTATTAAATTTAACTCTTTTAATAACAAAGTTTAAAGCATCCTCCAAGAATAGCCTCATTTTGAACTTGAATAATACACAATATATCGGCTCAAAGGCTTACACCATATATGGTTCAGAAAAGCTGTCAGGCAATAAAATGAAGGGTTTGTGATGGTGTCATGACTCACCGTCAAAAAGCCTGTCAATAATGTCATAACCAGCACGAAGGTCAGATAAGGAAAATTCATAAAATTTGGTCCAGCCCTATAGAACAAAAAAAATTGGTATTTATTCATTGTCCAAAAATGTCAAATATGCACGCCCAGGTAGACAACTTTAAGAATGTGTGCCACAAGAAATTTTAGGAGAAGAAGATAAATCAATACAAAGGATTCAAATGCCTCAAAAACTAAATAAAAAAGAGTTCCAGAGGTCTCAAGAATCATGTCTAACTGGTACAAATTAAAGCAACACCACCCATAAACGTCTATTCACCAATATAGCAATCAGCAACAAAGATGTTCCAGAACACACTGCACTGAAAACCACTGTAAATGCCTTCAGCTTCTGTCAGCCTGTATTTCCATGTCAACCAACAAACTAGTTCATAGTCAGACTTTCTTACCATGAACCAGCCATCAGGTAGGCTGGTTTATAAACAAACAATGACCTTTCTGTCCATGGATTATTTTGTGTTACATCCAAACCAGCCAGGAGCCAGTAGTCTGGCTTTTTCTAGGGTTCTTCCTCTAGTTTGTCTTGGGAGTAGTAAGCCTGAGCATGAGCTCTGCTGGGTTTGAACACCACAATAAATAAACCTTGAACAGTGATTGACTCATAGCTCCTACCGGACATCTAAATAAACCTAGCGTTTCTGCTTTGTCCATTATCTTCAGTTAATCTAAATTCCTTCAACTTGATTTTTTGGGGGGAGGGGCAGGAGACTTTTACACTGATAATGTTGTTAATGTTATTTTAAAAATCATGTGAAATTCAAAGGTGATATATAGAAATAAAGATACAAATCCTATTCAATCACAGAGCTATAACACAAAACAACTCTGAATTTGTGAATGGAAGAAGAATTCTAACTCATTTAAGTCATTATGATGCCCTTCAAAAGTGAAAAAGGGAAGAGTAAATTTGAATTAACAGGAATAAAAATGGAGATAGTCAATTAGCATGTGAAAGAAAAGATAAATATTTATTTATTTATTAATTAAATTTATACCCCGCCCATTTAGACCCAAGTCTACTCTGTGAGCAGAATATCTTACCTGAGGGATATAATTCCTCCTTTCTTGACACGCAGCATGAAACCAAGCCAGGCTAAAAAGAGCATAGGCTCGAGACAAATTGCCCTTTTTGCTAATTTGTTCTGGTGTCCAAGATTCATATGTCCGCATTAAGTTCTTTTTCAGGCCTGGTGGTGCCTGAAGGAGAAAAGAAAGCCTTCATGAAAAATATTAGGGGTATTATTTGGAGTTACTTGAGCAAAGGTTGGCTTGCATGGTACAGCTTTTTCATCTTAACTGATCACACTGCCTCAACCAATGTGAATGCATCCAATTCCCAATAAGTAGAAGCCCCAGTGGCAGAGGAAAAAAAAGTACGGATTAAAAGGGAACAACTCCAGACAGATTTGCATAGACTTGTATGTTACATAGTTAGCCTAAAATAATGCAAACCAGACCTTCCCAATCCTGGAGGTAGGGGTTTTTGTTTGTTTGTTTTTTGCTCTATTTATCAATGCAGTTGCATCCAGAATTCCCCAAATTCCAGAATAGGCTTTTCATTAAAACAAAAGATGCTAAAAATTTAAACCCCATTACACAAGGAGGCTTCCACTCATTTACTTTGGATACAACCCATATGTGTAGGAATAATATTTTATTTGGCAACAGCATTACTTTGTTATATTCTACCAGTAATTATACTATTATATACAGCCGTTTCTCTTACCTCATACGTTATCTTCAAACTTGACTGGAGCAAAATGGGAGAGAATTTGGAATGGACTTCAGCAGTCAGCCAGAGACGAAAGCCAGGCTGAGGCTGCAGATTATTCAATTCCTACAGGAAAGAAATGCATTTACACAATGTTCAACACTGATTTTGTAGAAATTAGAACTTAAAACAATACCATCATTTTGATGCAATACTCCTATCCAAAAGCCTTAGGCAACACCTGATATTTTAACAAATGAATGCTATTAATGGGATTACTGTATCTGAAAGACTGTAGCTCCCCTTATGAGTCTTCCTGGCTTTTAAGATCTTTTGGGGGAGGCCGTTCATTTTGCTATTCTCACATGTTTGGGAAGAATGCCGGAAAGGTCCTTTGAGTTACTGCTCCAGGGCTGTGGAACACCCTCCTAGTAGAGGCCACCTCCATGCCATTCTTCCACAAGCAGGCAAAGTCTGTTCTTTTTAGGCAGACTTTTTGCATATGATTTGGATGGATGAGAAAGGGGTTTTAATAGAGGATGCTATATATTTCACCAGTTTAATATTTTTATTGTATTTTTAAAGTCTTTTAAACTAGTTTTAAATTAGTTGTCTCACTATTTTTTTTTTATGTTCTACTTTCTGCGGCTTTAGTTGTATCTGTTTTTAAGAATTTGTGAGCCACCTTCTGGATCTTCACTGGGAGGAAGTCAACATAGAAGTGACATAAATAAATAAAAATAAGTAAGTACAAATGTAATAGCTAATATTCAACAATTAAATGGTGGTACTTAGTTTGAGGAGTTGGGAGGGAAAATCCAGCCAATGGCTAACAGGGGTTGAGTTCCAAAGTACTTTCTCATGCAGTGATAATACTGCCTATACTGCTTTAATACTGCCTATACTGCTTTATCAATAAATTTGGTATAGTCTTTCTACATATTTCAAATAAATGACCATATGGTTGTAGGTTTTTCGGGCTGTTTGGCCGTGTTCTGGAGGTTTTCCAGAACACGGCCAAACAGCCCGAAAAACCTACAACAACCATCGGATCCTGGCCATGAAAGCCTTCGAGAATACAAATGATGATATATTTCTCTCTTCCTTTCTTTGTGTGCATTGTGTATCCATGTTGATGGTGCACTCTACTTGCTTCACATAGATTTCCATAATAAAATGCAAGGAAGCCTGACATCACGTATTATCAACAATAGCCAATTGTTGATACACTCCTTTAAAGCAGTTAGTAGTAAGAGTTCTAGAAAATTAGACATAGTTCAAGTTTGTATATCATGCTGCTCCTTTGGATGCATTTTGCCATGGAACTGCCAATACAATACAATGCACAGAGTAAATAGTCTGGTAACAGTCATGTCATGTATTATGCACTCAACAAGATTTATGTGAATATGTTTGGGAATTTGCAACAGTGGCTCAATTCCTACTAAAATCTTTGAACATGATGTCTTGGAAACAGTCATGCTTGCTATTAAGAATATTTTTCAAACACCAATTAGACATACAATACAGGGCAGTTTTGTCTACATTTTGTGGGAAGTACATTCCACTAAGTTCAGCTGAGGTTACTCACAAGTAAAAATATGTAGGATTGCAGTCACAGTACTCAAAAGCAAGACCACTGAATTCAGTGCTGTTAAATTTGCTGTGTAAGTAAGATGAATGACCTTGCTTACAGTATTATTTCATACATTTCACTTAATTTAAAGATAACTGACCACTGAGGCTAGTAGAGGGATAGTCTCAGTCAATTCAGATATGGCCACTAATTTTTCTTCTTCTAGCCAACAACATCTGCCATGGGACGAAGCCAGAAGGCTTCTGCATTATACACAATCTCTTACCTTTTCCAGTATTGGAAGCCATGAAACCACAAGATGCAAATTCTTTAAGCAGACCCATTCTCCATTCTGTGCACACTCCTTTACAGTATGAATAGCAAGATCAGCCTGGCCCTGGCCCATAGCAATCTGCAGAAGACAGTGAAATGCTCTAGTATATCATGGGGGGACTGTCAAGAAGTCTTGCAACTGAAGCATTATGACAAGGAACAGAACTGTAACAGTATTAACATTAAAATGTGATAGATGACATAATATGTCAGTTTTGCAATTATTGTTGGCAATGATTTGTGAGTCAATTTAGTTCACCATCCAAATGAGATCAGATCGCAACTATATGCAAGGTGAAGCATCCAACCGATAGCACATAACTTGTAAGACGTGTCAATAAAGATATGATTTCTATTTCTTCTGTATCATTGGTTATCAAAATTGTTTTAATTGAGTTTCAAGGAAAGAAAGGCAGTTTGTGCTATTCTTATGAAAAGGAAGCATAACTATAAGACTACACTATTTGTATTAGTTTCTGCACAGATTTGTAGTCACATTTTAAAGGCCTCACATTTTTGCAACTAAATGCATTCAGAAGAAGCCTTTCTGGAGAAAATGTGAGAAACATAAAAAGTATATTTCTGATTCATTCTATTATATTTAGGCAATGTTAGCATGTTTCCTGGACCAATTCAAAGATTTAGCTTTAGCCTGTGAAGTTATAAATTGAGTGAGCATAAATCTCAAGGGAATTTCCCATATGCTCTTACCTGAACTTTAAGGGCTTTCAGAGCTTTGAGTAAACACCGTTTTGGGACGCAAAGATTATTACTTAAATACAGCAGGCCATTTTCAGTAGCTGCATTGTTGTTGTGGAATCTCCTCTGCCAAGAGGCTTATTCAGTTCACAAGACATTACACCAAGGGTAATCCATATGTTTTATCTAATAATTCAACTGTACAAAAAATTTGTAGGGAGGGAGAGAAAGTTTAGACTGTTAAAATTCACCTGATGATAACACTCTCCATTTCGTTCAACACTTGCAAGTTCTTGTAGCTCCTGAGAAGGATCAGCACCAGGAGAAATAATTATCAAGATGGGTTCAATTTCTAGTGTTTCTTTGTATAGACGTTTCAGATTTAGTGGCTGTGGCGACAACTTTTTAATTCCTAGAAATGCAAGGATATTTGAAATCAAATGTCAGTGAAGTTGGAAATGCATTTTAAGTAGCTATCTCTTCCAATCTGTGGCTAAACAGACTAATATGTATCAGCCAGAATCTTATTGGTATCTGCATAAGGTTTGAAGAACTTGATGCATCTAATTCTAGCTGACTGACAAGGTGTCATTGTCATATTGTGGTTGTGCAATCAGGTTTGCAACTAGGCATGTGACTGAGATGTGCCTCAGCACCTCAGCAATCAGCCACAAATTGCTATGACAAGTTATACAAATATCAGTAGGAGTCTGGCCATCATTTCCCAAGTTTCTGATTCTATTTCAAATAGAACATAAATCTGTGATACATAAAAGATCATAGCACATAAAACCACACTGCAAAAGCAGTCAAGAAAACACAACTAGATGGATACTGCCATAGATATATTGACCTTCCTTTCTGCTGATACTGAATCTGGTGATAAAATGCACATTCTGGAAACACATTAGTTTAAAAAAGCCATAATTCAACTGTGCACCTATATATACATAAATATCCGAGTTGCAAGAGAAATCGATATTAGAACCTTCAACATGGCCACCACACCACCTCTACTGTTATTATAAATTATGAAATGCTGTTAAAATGTAAGTAGTTAGCTTATAAACCTAAGCATCCCCACCAAAAAAATAGACAACAGTGGCAAAAGCTATTTAAAAATTTATGTTCAGTACTGTCCATGTGACAACTGCCATGGTATTTGCTTCTCAGAATACTATATTTTCCTATCCAAGTTAGCCAAAGAGCATTTTTCATTCTTCTTTGAGAAAGCATGAATGGGTACATCTAATTTCTCATAGGGGATCAGTGCAATGAAGAAAGTTAAATATAAACAATATGAGAAACGTTGTCTCTTTTATGGAAAAAACTGAAATATACAAAAAACCGCAGCAAAGTTGAACTTTGATTATGGGAATAACAAGGGGTGAATTGAAAGTAACACATGCTGATAGGAAGATCAAGGGGAATTCTTTGCCAGTGGTCAGCACCCTTCAGAATCTGCAGAATCTATTTTGGTTTTTACTAAGAGGTACGTAAATCCACAAAACTCATGAGCTTGAGGTCACTGCTGTTGTCTGTGAAAGATCCTTCAATAGTTCTATGTTCTGCAATAGTTGCTTCCAATAGCTGCCTTCAGGAGTCTCTTCACCTCCATCACCACTGGCACAGATCAATCTCTTCTGCTGACATGACCATTAATCCTGAAGAGTGTGGATGCATATAAACCTGTGGATTCATATTGCCCTCCAAACTTCCTATGAAGTGGTCTGTACTCACACTGAAATGAGCTTTTTAATTTTTAAGGTGCCACAACATTTCTTTTCTTGTTTTTGTAAACATGATGGGATAGATTAATCTTCTACCTCTTTGAAGTTTGATCTTGGCTTGCTATAATTAACTCTTTTTCATAATTGTGTGTAGTAGGAAACAGAGGCTTGTTCCAAACTGAAAATAGAAGATCTAAATCTCCCGTCAGGTGTGAAGGAGAAGAAAAGAGGAGCACCAAATTCCAAATCTTGGCATGTTCGGTTTTCGCAATGGAAAACCATGTTTTTCTAATATGACCCAAATCTCACCAATGAACTGTTCAAAAGGACAGAGAGCTGAATCCAGACTCCTTTTAACTTCTAGTCACATTAGGCCAACTGAATTTTAGTTTTAAAAGAAGGGTTGTGCATACAACTTTAATCACAAGATCAGAGGAACATTGAGGGCTAAATCCAATTTTAATGCTTGTTAAACATTAACATTGCCCAGCATCCAGTCAGAATGGAAGGGTAACTGCATAAATATTGATCTCGTCTACAAGGTCCCCATTGCAAATGATTAACCAACTGGTCACACAAACGATCACACTACCAGCACAACACCCAGGAGACCAGGAAGTAGGGGAGCTAACTCAACAGGACACTAGCCATTGAATTTAGCTCTGTGCATCCTGAATTTAGTCCTGTAAAGCCTGCTTTGGTCTATTATAAAACACCATTAGCTGACTCTAGATAATTTTTTTATTGCATTATTTTAAAAAATCCTGTCAACTTACCCAGAGCTTTACATGCAAAAAGAGCCATTGCACTCTGCAGCCTATCTGGCCTGACAGTCTGGACCACAAGGACCTTGAAGTAAATATAAGTAAGCAAATATATTCACATTAGGATTCATACATACCATTCAACAACATATCTGCTGTAATCACGTGAACAAAAGCCACTACTCAATTGCTACAATGCAGAACAAAAGGGAAATCAAGTGAGCATTTCCTTCACTCCAGCAGGTTCCTCTTTGCATGCCTGTTCTGAGATAAGTCCTGGAAATAGTGATGGGGAGCCTGACTGAGCAGGGCAGGAATGGGAGGATTTGCCCTTTCAAGCCACGTTACTGCAACATGACACCAACCAAAGGATTTATAGTAGAAAGGTTTACTTTAAATGCCATAGCAGGCTAGAGAGATGATGCTAAAAAAACTCATTATCCTCTTTACAATTATGACATTTCTGTCAAAGGACATTAGCTAAAATGTCTTTCTGGGTAAGTTATAAGGCTAGAGAATTCAGCCAGTTATACAGTTAGTACACCTGCTCTGTCTGGTTCGTGCTTATTTGGATCTCACATTGGCTTGAATCTATTTCTGTACATTTAGATTCTAGGTAATAGTGTCAATTTTTGAAGCACTTCCACTTTTGTATCTACTTAGAAGAAAATAAACTTAAAAGCAATCAAAATATATTGATACCTTGTATTTTCTTTAATAAATAATTCCCCCCCCCCCCAGCTCGTAGTCTGTGTTTCTAGTACCCCCTGTAGAGGGAACTGTTCATGAAGCATCCTCTGTTTTAAATAGTATCTCTAGTGTACATAGCTGTGGCAGATTTCCACAATGCTGCACTTCAAGAACATTATTATTTTAGTACTTTCATCTGAAAGTATCATGAAGTATTTAGGTACACAGATGGTCAAGTAGACATGAAATACTTGAACTTGTAAAAATGTTTTGAGAAAGTCCTTCACTAAAGATACTTGTCATGGGAAAAGAAGGCAAGTTCTTGGTTGACTTTATAGCAAGAGGAAGAGCACAGACATAAATTGAAAGTTCTCACCAAAAAGAAAATGGGGTGGGGTTGTTTTCCCGTAGTCCTGTACTGGGACTGGAAAAGCAATAAAATGATCAAAGTTTGCCAATGACTGAGGGTGGGGGAATCACTGATACACTGATGAAGTCTGAACTGTCAATGTCTGAATGAACATTTACATAAATAGTGGTAGATAGCACAATGAAAACACTGACTGAGTGTGCATTAACAATGGAAAACACACACAAATTCTCTACTAGGGATTATTAAGAAACATAATAGAAAATTACTAGTGCTGCAATGCTGTTTTGTAGATCTATGGCATTTGGCATAATCTGTATAATTCTGATAGCGCATCTCAAAATAAGAATCAAAGAACCAAAAAAAAAAAAAGGTGAAGAAAAAGGCAAGGAACTTATTAAGGAACTGTAACACATTTTTACAAGTAAAGGGAAATGTGCATCATATTTTAAAATACGGGAGAAATGATAAAAATTTAGAAAATTATGCATGGTGCAAAAAAATGGACAGTGAGACATTTTCTCCTTCTCTCAAAAAACTGTTAGCCAAGAACTTGACTGTTAACAGTTTCAAGACAGACAAAATGAATGAGTTTTTCATATATGGCATATTTAACATTACTACAAGATGCTGTTATGATCACTAACTGCAATGGTTTTGTAAAAAGGCTGGACAAATTTATAGAGGATGACAAGTAAATGAAACATCCATATTCACCATACTGCTGAACACCAGCTATGGGGTTCGAGCAGGAGCAAAAGATGACTAATCCTGTAATGCCTTGCTTATGGGCTTCCTAGATGCATCTGGCTGGTCAGTGTAGGAAACAGGAAACTGGACTGCATCGATAACTGTTCTGATAATGTGGACCTTCTTACTATTACCTCTGTATAATTCTGCAGTATTTTTCAAATTGCCAAAGACTTTAGGGATAGTCTGGTTAGTTCAGGCTGCAATTCTATATGCACTCACCTAGGAGTAAATGCCATTGAAGTTAATGAGGCCCATCTCTGAGCAGACATATATATGACTGTACAATAACTCTTGCTATTGAACAATTAAAATGAACTTTTTTCATCTTATAGATGAGAGCTGAACACATTTAATTAAAATGATATGCTTTCTAAATAACATGCACAGATAATGTATTCTTTAGGAAAGACTTAAGCACACTGCCTGAATAAAAAATGTACATAAATTATTTAAACAGTGCCATCACCCTTTTCATACGAGACAGCTCCAATTAAAATACAATTAAAATTGACAGTATCTGTGACTAATAAATTAATCTATTATTTCCATTGCTCAGCCATTCAATGGTCCAGGTCCCAGCCCTTTATTACATGGCAAGCTGATTTAGCTGACAAAGGTTGCAATAACACCAGTACTGCAGTACCAACCTGGAAGTAAGAGGAAGTAAACATTCTAAAATTTAGGAGGCTTGCAGCTTTCTAAAAAGTCTAGAAGCTAGAATTCCAATACATACAATAAGTGGGGTTCTGCTCATTATATTTTAATGCTATTGACATAACTAGAATCACTCCCATAGGAAATAAGATTGAATTCACATATCTGAAGTGCCTTTGTGGTAGGTACCAAGACAAAAAAAATCACAGAAGGAAGCTTCTTAATGGAGGCAGTCTTTATCTCAACATACTAGGGCTACCAAAATTAGAAAAATATGCAAAAATAAATATCGCGTCATTAAGTGAATTCAATAGAACTACCCCAGATATTGTTTTCCTATGCTCACATTCTGGCTTCAAGATGTAAAAGAAACAAAACATCTGTTGCTGTGCAGATCAGTTTAACATCTTCCCTACCATCTAGTTAGAAAAAATTCTTCTGACCTAGATTTTCAAATTCTATGTATTGTTAGTACTTTTTATAAGTGCTAAGCTGACAGTATTAAAACCTCTGTGAAACCACTTGATCAAAACAAGCGGCTCCTTGCAGATTGGAAGGGTACTGAAGGTGGGCCTCTTTAGACCTTCCTAATACTGATCTCTATGCTAGGATAAACATCCCTGTCCCTATGCACATCGATCCTGCAGGAAACTCATACATAAAAAGATATCAAGGGTAGTAGCTTGGAAGTAGCCTGTTGATTTAGCTGAAAAGCAATTAGATGGTTCAGGAGGACATCATCTTATGTGCAGCTGAGGCAATGGAGCGAGGCTAGAGGCTAGAATGAGCAGATTTATTAGGTCAAGTGTGCAAATCTCCTCATGTCACTTAATCCCCACTGGGCCCAGAGCTGCAGTGCTCCCTCGAGGCAGGGTGCTGTTTCAGTACAAGAGACCAGATCTCTATATGCATGCTGCCACATCTGCAAAGACAGCTGCATTCAAGCAAACTGCCATAGTTCCCTGTTCAAGAGCTATGGTATCCTACAGCACATGACCCAATGGATAAATCCTGTTGACTATTTACAGAGGTTACTAATTATGTTTGGACCAGTATTTGATGGAAAATATACTGATATTCATTTTATATTGTAAAGAATACTGAACTCGAAAGATATTTCACTATGTAAAGGATTTTACTGTGTACTCTTCCCTTCACATGCTTGGTGACAATTTTAAAATCTGAATTTGTTATTTATCCTTATGATATCTGACACCGAATATATGATTTGTAGGCTCTGGCTTGCCTTGCCTTCTGTTTAATTTGTCAGAAGAATTTAATAGCCCACGGGAAACAATGCGAGCATTTCTTCATGCTAATTCTGCTTCTGTAGTGTGCTCTCAACAGCACATTTTATATAGAATATTCATCTGAAGTATTTTCACTATATATGCTATGCTTCCTTCTTAATTTAAGTATAGAATGTATGTTTGTTATGCATGCTAGCACTTCACAGAACATACCACTTTCTTATGGATCCCCCTTAAAAACACATCATAGCACAACTTAGAACATAAAATTTGACCTATATAGATTTGAACCCAGTAGCACTTTACAACCAAATGCCTAATATTTAACATAAATAGCAACATCATCTTGCATATTTTATATCATTTATTTCACAATGAAAATTAAGCTTGCTTTTAACAACATGGCATCCAGTGTGCTGGAAATGTGTTGAAACAACCACAAACAAAGGAAAAGGAGCTCCTATGATGCTACACTTGTCTCAAATTGTGGTTCTAGTGGGAACACCTGATGGGTATACAGTGCTATCATTCACTAGTCAATATCTGGTCTTACAACTAAAAACCTTCAAGAAATAATGCCACTAAAGATTAAGGTACCAAATCAACTAAAGTCCATTGTGATGACTGAGACCCATGAGTTAATTATGATTCATTTTAATGGGACTAAAAATGATTAGTTCTGCTGGAAGTTGGGTCTATCCACAACATTTAGCTGTAACACTCAATATTAACATTTACCTGCTGAAATAGAGAGAGTCGGTTTGCAATAATGGATGGAAAATCTTGTTCGCACATTGAGCTCCGTGAGAAAGTCTGCCACAGTGGTGCATCTTGGAAGCAAAGTGTTTGATAAAGAGCTGGGAGAGCAATCTATAGGAAAAGTATATATGTTTTACATTTAGCAGCCAAAGGAAGGAAGGAAGGAAGGAAGGAAGGAAGGAAGGAAGGAAGGAAGGAAGGAAGGAAGGAAGGAAGGAACTATATATTAGAATTCTCAGACAATCCATTCTTTACAGCCTGTCAGGAAGTCATTCTAGAGAAAAATATTTCCAAGGAACCGATCTCATGAAGCTTGGTTAAATGTACTCAATTTACAAAGCAATGGCCAGAATCCAATTGGCAATTTATGCCTGTGTTAAGTGAAATCATGTAAGTAATGGTGATGAATTGCCACTTTTCTACAAGCTGCTAGTTATGCTCTTGGTTGTATCCCCAGTCATGCAATGGGCACACAACCAGGAATGCAACTGGCATTTAATTAATTAGCAATAATTTGCCATTGTGACTTGCATGATTTCATTTATACATGCAAAAATCACCAATAGAAATCTGACCAGTATTTCAGGTATAAGACCAACAGCACTGATAAATGGTTTTTTCACCTTATTAACAATGTATCTGCTGGAAGGGAGGGGATTACAATCAAGACAGTAAAAATAAAATACAATAAAATAAAATACCATAAAATATAATATAATAAAATAAAATAAAAACTGAAGATGTCATTGTCACAATCCTGCTGTTGATATATATCAACAAGAATATTAATATAACAAAACCAAAACACCAACAAAGATTATAAGCATGGTTGCATACATATTTTGTGCTATATGTTATATCTTGAGCACAAGATATTTAAGTGCTTGAGAGACAAGTTTTCTTCACAGTACAGAGAGAATTAAGCCTATTCAGGCATTCCAGCACTGTGAACACAGAGCGGGGAAATTCAGAGTTCCTGGATGAGGTAGATTATCTAGATCCATTTCAGTCTGGCTTCAGGTCTTGTTATGGGGAAGCGTGCCCTTGCTGGTTCTGTTGGATCTCTCAGTTGGCTTCAATATCATCAACCATGGTATTCTTCTGGACCATCTGTCTGGGATGGGACTTGGTAACACTGTTTTACAGTGGTTCCAGTTCTTCCTGGAGGGATGAACTCAAATTCCATCCCTCCAGGAAGCTAGAGGCCTGTGGCATCCCTTGGGCTTTTGTTTTCTCTCCCATGCTATTTAGTGTACACATGAAATCACTGGGAGAGACTGTCCAGAGTTTGGGGGTTTGGCATCATCTGTATGCGAATGTCAACCAATGCTATTTCTCCTTTCCATCTAATTCCAAGGAAGCTGTTTCAGTTCTAAGTCAGTGTCTGGTATCAGTAACGAACTAGCTGAAGATACATAAACAGAATTAATTTTTTAACATGTTTTAACTATTGTTTGTTTTAATATCGCAAGCCACCTTGGCTTATCTTGAGGAGAAAAGTGGGATATAAATATTTTTAAAAATATATATATAAACAACATCGTAAAAGTAGGAGAGAGGCTAGGCACTCCCTTCTAAGTGTATTCACAGTACCAGTCTGAATAACACGTGAATAGACCTAAAATAAAACAACAACAAAAATTGTGGAAGCTGAAAGGCTTAAAAAGTTTGATTTGGATTAAGCTTCCACAGGCTGCAGCCAACTTTCTCAGATGCTTTTACTTCATCTGATGAACTGGGTTGCACTCCACAAAAGCTTGTGCCAAATACATTTGTAGTCTTTAAGACACCAAATAAGATCCATTGTTCTTGCTAAAACAAACACAGTTCCCTAGAAATACCTATAACATGCCATGATACAACACTGTCACCTGAAATTTTGAAAATAATGCCTACAGGTTTTACCGCATACTAGAAAAGAATGTGTTTTCCCTCCTTGCAGACAAACAAGGCTAGGGAAAATGGCCTAACAAACCTATTGCTTTCCCTCACTGAGATACTTTTTTGGTGCCATCCAATAGAATGTACTGGCATGATGCATGTCTTGTGGTCAGAAGGAAAAGCAACATTTTGTTTTTCAGAAGACTGACACTACACCGTCAGAAGAAGACACTGGAATTTCTGTGGGTTCCAGAAACACAAGTAGCATACATGCATATCAAAATTCCAGTGGGGTCAGAAAACAGCATACATCTCACTCAATGAAAGGTGTTGTTTTTCTTTTTTAAACCCTGTGCAGAAAGCTTGATTCAAGCAATCTGTACTTCTGTATAAGAAAAAGTAGAAGAGAAAAAACCAATACAATTATTCTGAAAGTTAGTATCTACCTACGTGTTCCACATTAACACACATTTCTACATCATTATCTTAAAAAACAAGGAAGTACTACAGAATGCAAAAATATTATAGGTATGTAAGTTAAATGCAAAGAAGTGAGTGACCAATGGAGTTTGGAAAAGAGAAAAGTTCATATTAACACTAGTTCAAATCCTATCATATCAAATCTATTTTCATACAGCTACAATTATATTTGTGAAAAACTTTAACCAAAATAATACCTTAAGAGTGGCTACAGCCCAGGTTCTTTCCTGTTCAATCCAAGAGGGTATTTGGTCTCTAACATTTTTTTGAGAATCCTTAGTAGAACAAAAACAAAACTGTTGTGAATGCAGATTCCAGATAAATTATGGTAAAAATTAAATAGTAATAGCGTTATCTAGTCATATTGGGCAGAATCCTTTTCCATTGTTTCACATGAACAATGATCCATTATGCAAGCAATCTGACATCTGGGATGCTTATGCTAGAAAGTATCCAGTCCCTCCTTCTGCAAGCTCAGTTGAACTGTGGCTTTCATCATCTGTGCAACAGAAGGCAACCAAAAATGCACTGGCAGAGTATTATGCTAAACAGGATATACCAACAACTGAAACATTTGGAAGTTTCATTGATTTCATTGGGAGAATACCACACAACTTAGCTTTGCCCCACAGAAATGAAATGTGCTTTAAATTTATCATATTTGGTGGATCATACTCTGTATGAGTTGGAAAAGTAATTGGAGGTGAGGTTTTAAAAGTCTGATCCATTGATGCACAGGTCGGATGCTATCTTAATTTAGGAGTCAGTCTTCTGCCGAATATATCACTATCACTCTTACATTTGTCATTTAACAGCAACATTTTACAACTCTTCTTCCAAGGGAGCCCAGGGAAATACATAACATAATAAAAGAGAAAAACTAATTCAGAATTAAAAACATCACTCACTGATTTTCTTAACATGTCTCCAATGATCACACCAGTAAATGTGTCCCATTCCTAGGGAAATAGTGACCAAAAATTAGGAAGAGATTGAAGTTTAATTTAGACAAACATGTAATGAACATCACCTTTCTTCCACTGTCACAAACCAGGACAGATCAAGTTGATCATATCAGTAAGCCACATATTAGAAAGCCTCTTTCCAGATTAGGAGCTGGACCAACATAGAACTTTTATGTGAGGAAAACATTGATCAGTTCTGAAGTGCAACAGTAGAAGCTTAAAAATGAAGTTGTGAATTCCAGTGTGACTGCATGCATGTTTACTCAGAAATAAAGGTCTCCGAGTTCAAAACTATTTGCCTTCTATTCAATGTGCTTAGTACTGCAGCCTTATTGAATGAATATATTATAAGTACAGTCATGATAAGCCGCTATGGAGTGACCTATGCTAATAATCATAGCCTGCTAGATCCTGTAATGTGCATGTGATTCATTTGGAGGTAGTATGTAACTTCCAAAAATATGGTGACAATCTGCAGTCATGAGATGCATGACAAGTTACAGGACAGCATGTTTCTTTCCCTTGTTCTCCTTCCCTTCAGGACTATAAATTGCCCTCATTCCACTCCACTTTCTTCATCCATTGGCCTTAACTGTATTATATTTGGACCAAAATTAACAGTAGCACAGGCTAACTTGAGCTTCTACTTAACTGGCATCTAACTTGAATGGGAAGAGTGGCAAGAAACACTGTGCAGCTCTATGAGTATCAAGAAAGAACCCTATGGTTCATTTAAAAAGTTTCATCTAGGGCAGATTTTAATGGATTGGAGCCCAGTTCCCTGAAATTTAGTCCAAATAAAACTCGTTAAGTCTTTAAAGTGCCAGATGACTCTTTGTTGGTTCCAGTACAACAGATTGATACAACCACCACCTTGGGGAATATGTATGACGTTTCACCCCTGCATGACAACAGGAATCTGATTTTTAAAAATTATGGAAGAGATGCAAGGCATATATTCTACTGCTCACTTTTCCCCCATTACTATCAATAGTAAGGGGTCCGCAGCCTGGGAGGGCTCCTGGACCCCGGTCTAACTCTGGAAGCCCAGGTAGACTTGGCGGCCAGGGGCGCCTTCCTTCAGCTGTGGAAGTTATACCAGCTACGGCCCTACCTGGATGAGCAGAGTCTCATGACAGTTACGCATGCACTGGTAACATTCCGTATAGATTACTGCAATGCGCTGTACGTGGGGCTGCCTTTGAAGATGGTCCGGGGACTGCAACTGGTTCAGAATCGAGCTGTGAGGCTGGTGAGTGGTGGGGCCGCTGGGGAACACATCAAGCCAATTCTGTTCAAATTACATTGGCTACCAGTTGCTGCCCGGGCCCAATTCAAAGTGCTTGTTTTGACGTATAAAGCCCTAAACGGCTTGGGCCCTGGATACCTGAAGGACCGCCTCCTTCCATATGAACCTACCCGGCAATTAAGATCTAGCCAGGGGGCCCTCCTGAAAGAGCCATCCCTCAAGGAGGTAAGAGGGATGGCTTGTAGACAAAGGGCCTTTTTGGCAGCTGCTCCCAGACTATGGAATGCCATCCTGAGGGAGATTCATCTGGCGCCGACGTTGATGACGTTTCGTCGCCAGGTCAAAACCTTCCTGTTCCAGAAGGTTTTTAATTGAAATAATATCAACTGTGAGTCCTGCTGGCAATTTTTAGAGCATTGTATTTTAATTGTATTTTAAGTGTTTTTATCTTTTTATTGAAATCAAATTGTTGTAAGCTGCCCAGAGACCTTTGGGTAGTGTGGGCGGCACATAAGTTAAATAAATAAATAAATAAATAAAAGGAAGGCATTAGTACCTATGCAATACTTACATTATCTTGAAAAAGTTCAGGATGCATCCCTTTCACAAAATGCAATGCAAACATCAGCTGATCAGCCTGTAATGCCAGGAAAGATATACATTGAGATGGTTATTCTGTGTTATACCTTCTTAGGAATTCTAATTCTAATGTTATATATACATATTAAAAATGCAGGCATATATATTATTTCAAGGGACTTGATGTCATACCCTTAGATTCTTCTAAGCCAGAACATCTCAGTTCCGTAGCACTTGATACAATCTGCATTTTAAATTTTTCCACATCCACATCTTTGCATTTCCAGTGCTTCCCTTAGTTTTTAAATTTTAATTGCCTTCTCTAACCCTTACTATTTGTTGTTGTTTAGTCGTTAAATCGTGTCCGACTCTTCGTGACCCCATGGACCAGAGCACGCCAGGCCCTCCTGTCTTCCACTGCCTCCTGGAGTTTGGTCAAATTCATGTTGGTAGCTTCGATGGCACTGTCCAACCATCTTGTCCTCTGTCATCCCCTTCTCCTCTTGCCTTCACACTTTCCCAACATCAGGGTCTTTTCCAGGGAGTCTTCTCTTCTCATGAGATGGCCAAAGTATTGGAGCCTCAGCTTCAGGATCTGTCCTTCCAGTGAGCACTCAGGGTTGATTTCCTTCAAAATGGATAGGTTTGTTCTCCTTGCAGTCCAGGGGACTCTCAAGAGTTTCCTTCAGCACCACAATTCAAAAGCATCAATTCTTCGGCAGTCAGCCTTCTTTATGGTCCAGCTCTCACTTCCATACATCACTACAGGAAAAACCATAGCTTTGACTATGCGGACCTTTGTCGGCAAGGTGATGTCTCTGCTTTTTAAGATGTTGTCTAGGTTTCTCGTCGCTTTCCTCCCAAGAAGCAGGCATCCTTTAATTTCATGGCTGCTGTCATCATCTGCAGTGATCATGGAGCCCAAGAAAGTAAAATCTGTCACTGCCTCCATATCTTCCCCTTCTATTTGCCAGGAGGTGATGGGACCAGTGGCCATGATCTTAGTTTTTTTTTGAGGTTGAGCTTCAGACCATTTTTTGCGCTCTCCTCTTTCACCCTCATTAAGAGGTTCTTTAATTCCTCCTCACTTTCTGCCATCAGAGTGGTATCATCTGCATATCTGAGGTTGTTGATATTTCTTCCGGCAATCTTAATTCTGGCTTGGGATTCATCCAGTCCTGCCTTTCGCATGATGTATTCTGCATATAAGTTAAATAAGCAGGGAGATAATATACAGCCTTGTCGTACTCCTTTCCTAATTTTGAACCAATCAGTTGTTCCATATCCAGTTCTAACTGTTGCTTCCTGTCCCACATATAGGTTTCTCAGGAGATAGATAAGGTGGTCAGGCACTCCCATTTCTTTAAGAACTTGCCATAGTTTGCTGTGGTCCACACAGTCAAAGGCTTTTGAGTAGCCAACGAAGCAGAAGTAGATGTTTTTCTGGAACTCTCTGGCTTTCTCCATAATCCAGCGCATGTTAGCAATTTGGTCTCTAGTTCCTCTGCCCCTTCGAAATCCAGCTTGTACTTCTGGGAGTTCTCGGTCCACATACTGCTGAAGCCTACCTTGTAGGATTTTGAGCATCACCTTGCTAGCGTGTGAAATGAGTGCAATTGTATGGTAGTTGGAGCATTCTTTGGCACTGCCCTTCTTTGGGATTGGGATGTAGACTGATCTTTTCCAATCCAATGGCCACTGCTGAGTTTTCCAAACTTGCTGGCATATTGAGTGTAGCACCTTAACAGAGTCATCTTTTAAGATTTTAAATAGTTCAACTGGAATGCCATCACCTCCACTGGCCTTGTTGTTAGCCATGCTCTCTAAGGCCCACTTGACTTCACTCTCCAGGATGTCTGGCTCAAGGTCAGCAACCACACTATCTGGGTTGTCTGGGACATCCAGATCTTTCTGGTATAATTCCTCTGTGTATTCTTGCCACCTCTTCTTGATGTCTTCTGCTTCTGTAAGGTCCCTACCATTTTTGTCCTTTATCATGTCCATCTTTGCACAAAATGTTCCTTTAATATCTCCAATTTTCTTGAACAGATCTCTGGTTTTTCCCTTTCTATTATTTTCCTCTATTTCTTTGCACTGTTCATTTAAGAAGGCCCTCTTGTCTCTCCTTGCTATTCTTTGGAAGTCTGCATTCCATTTTCTGTAACTTTCCCTATCTCCCTTGCATTCTGTTTCCCTTCTCTTCTCTGCTATTTGTAAGGCCTCGTTGGACAGCCACTTTGCTTTCTTGCCTTTCCTTTTCTTTGGGATGGTTTTTGTTGCTGCCTCCTGTACAATGTTACGAGCCTCCATCCATAGTTCTTCAGGCACTCTGTCCACCAAATCTAGTTCCTTAAATCTGTTCTTCACTTCCACTGTGAAGTGGAAGTGGACCCTTACTATACAACTCTAAAAAAGATGATATCCTAGATCCTATGAGGTTTTAATGCCTCAAATTTTATGTGTAACATGTAATTATTTTTAATGTGGTAAAAAGATTCAAAATTGATCTAATTTTATTATATACAAAGGGTTATATCTTTCATATGGGCATCTTATAACAAAGAATGGCTACAACATAAATGCAGCAAGCACTGCTATATTTCAGCCATACATCAGCAGAAGTGAAAGGGAAATTGAACTAGCTCATTTCCACACCAAACAACTACATCAATCCCTAAATAGTAATTTATAGTTTTTCAATACATTCACTTTCAGAGCTAATCAGCAGCACTTTAAAATCATCAATAGTGCCTAGCTAAAATAAAGGGTCAATGTGACAATGTAGATGATATGAAGCACAATTATAACAAAAACAATGATAATAATTTGATGTTATTTCAAAATTATATCTTTCACCTTTAATCTATCTTCTTTTCTTAACAGAGATTGTGGGGGAGAAATCTCTCACTTTCCCCACTTCTTTCCTTAACCATTTATAAACATGAAGCACTTTTAAATGTACTAATTTATTCAACCCTTCTGACAATGTAATGTCACATAACATGCAGGGACATAACATGTACAATATGTAAGACACCAGCACAACTATTTAGGACTATAATTGAAAGTGTCAGTTTTCCAACCCTGCCCCTCACCCCTGGCTTTGGGCAGATGCACAGTGAACCTACTGTAACCTATATAAAATGTAACTAATAAAAACTGTCTTAGAGTTTTATAGTGTAACACACACGTGCACGCGTGCGCGCGCACACACACACACACACACCAATAACACACCACTTTCAATTCAAAAACTGGGGTTGGATGCAAAAATGGACATGTGCGGCCCCCAAATCTCTGGAAACTGCTAAATTTTTATCTGAGGATTTGGTCAACATCTGTAACAAGAGTGAAATATTTGTAATTTATTGATTAGAATCCTATTGACAATCTACATTTGTATAAGCAACATCACTTAAGTTTCAGTGTTAAATTTGCTGCTTATTAATGAGATGCAGGTTGTATTTCTGGGCACATAACCAACTAGCACCTCATTAATGATGGCTATTTGCCAGCAAGACAAATGTGATTTTCCTCACACACGTGTAAATAAGCAATAAGATTCCAACTATTGAAATAAATATACACAAAGTTCTCAAACAATTTCACAATCTTTACAAGCATGCAAAGTGGATGAACATCACTACATGGAGCTGAAAACTGATTCTCAAAGTCTACCTAGTGAATTATGCAAGTAAGATTAATTTCCTTCCTGGGCAAGGTGCCAGAGGGGGACTGAACCAATAATCTAGACCCACTTCAATCTGGTTTCAGTCATGGGTTTGAAACAAAAATTGTCTTGTCACTTGAAGAACAACAGGAAGAGCGTAACTCTGTTGATTGTACGGACCTGTACAGGAAGTTTTAATATCATTGGCCATAGCATCCTTCCAGATAGATTCATGGTATCAGGAACTGGAGATACTATGATGCACTGGTTCCATTCCTGTCTAGAGACTTTGTTTCAAAAGATGAAGCCAGGGTTCTACTCCACCCATTTATGAAAAAAGAAACTGTAAGATTTTCTCTTCCCTCTGCTACTATTTAACATCTGTATGAAATTGCTGACTATGGTAATCTAGGGATTTAGAATAAAGTACCATCAATATGTCATCTTTCCACCAGAACAGTGTTCAAGATCTTTATACTTCACCTTTGAGAATAAAAATTCTTCCAGTAACAATTCTTACCAGTAGCATCAAAATACAATTTAGAAATCTCAATAATAGCAAAACATAAGTCATGAAAAATATTCTCACAGGATTCCTGGCCCTACCAACAGATTTTAATATTAATGTTAATATTATTTGCTGCTTTAATTTTGTTTTAGTGCTTTCTTGACATATATTTTGTTGTCATGTATTGCAACCTCATTGTTGCTGATGGTGAAATATACAAATCTAACAAATAAATGTTGCTGTTATATGTCTTCAAATCGGATCTGACTTATAGCAACCATAATGTGGCTTTCAAGGTAAGTGAGACATTTAATGAGTTGTTTTACCAGTTCTACACCTCTAGTGAGTTTCCATGGCTGAGTGGGAATTCAAACCCAGGCCTCTTGAATCCTAGTCTGTCACTCTATCCACCACACCACACGTGGTCTCTCAACAAATAAATACTAAATAAATTTGAACAAGGCTCATCCTGATTCTTAGTTCAATCTCTCAGGCACAACATCAGCTATCCACTGTATGCATTTATATATCTAAATGATCACCCGGTTTTATTAAATAAGGTTACTGTTTGCTACTTATGTAAGATTTTGTGGCAGGGAATGCTTGCATATCATATTTGAGCACCGTTGTAGTATATATTCTATTTACTGTATACTCACTGAAAATGAAGCCAATTTATGTATATTTTATAAGATGTGAAGATGAACTTTTTATTCTTTTCAAACTGACTAATTTGTTAGTATCCTAGAAAATATCCAAGGAATTGCAAGGTCAGTAATTCATTTTTTCAAGGTGCTGTGTATTGTATATGAGAAAGAGGACAGGCATGATAGTACCTGTTAAGCAAAGCTACAATGCTGAACATTCCAAACTCCAGCAGATTTATTAAAGATGAATTATCTATGTGCACAGAAGGTGAGCCATTACAGCATAATAACAAATACTGTATAGTGAAATTTCAGTCATCACAGCTACTTTCCAATTAAAGAAATCTTATTTCATTAATTATTCCACTTTAGAAAACCGATTGATTAAAACTGTAAGAATTGCATAAGAGAAAAAAAAGCAACAATTTGAATCCCCTCCCTTTTTAAAAATGTCACAGAAGGTATACTGTTACAAAAGGCAGTCTCTTCTGCTTTACTCAGGAGTGAAACTCACTTTTAAGATGGGGCAGCACATGCTGCTTTTATATATACATTTTAAAAAATTAAAACTTACTGGACCAATTAATAAGGGAAACTGTTTAAGCTAATACTTTAAAATATTCATAAATTACTTGATTAATTTATCAGAAGCATCAAGTATTATTATTTTGTTCTTAACAGCACTGAAAATATCTTACTAAGCCTAGTTGAAGGCAGCACATAATATTTCTTCAATTATCAATTTCAACAAAGGACAAAATAACTAATTGTACTAAACAGAAAACAATACACTACCAAGTTTAAATAAACAGCAAGGCTATACAATTCACTATATTTTTGCCACTGTTCTTTATTTAGTAAACTGGGAATGAGTGCTGTTGTCTGCATGCCCCTGCCTCATTATTCCCTTATAGCTTGAATGGAGAACTCATTCAACGTTGGTTTACCAATTAAGATCTTAAGCCAAGTGTTATTCCTAACTTAAGACAGTACTCAGCATGCTGACTAAAGCAGAGTTTCCTGCTTCAAGCATAAGGCAATGCTCTGGTTTAAACTGCTCAGGAGAAAAAAACTAAAGGTGGAATTCAAAGGGAGAACTAGAGAAGAGACCAATGTCCATCCCTGACTTGATCAGTTTAGCATGATTTAGAATGAGCTGACTGAGCATGTAATAAAATTTCCAATTATGTATATATAGTTTTAAAGTCTGGTGTTCACTGCTTGCACTATCAATGCTAGGTGTTAGTTTCTGTACATTGAGGACCTCTAACAGCTTCAAAAAGCAAAAGCATAATTCTGTCTCCTGGCAAACTGACAGTGTTGGACTGCAGCACCAGGTCAGTGAAGCATATTTCCATGAATGTTCAACCACTGCAACTCCAAATAACTGAATTTGGAAAGTATCAATAGCTTCCTAAAACTACTTTTGCAAAAGCTAAAAAGGCTCGTACCTGGAAACAATTTTTTTGAGTGAAATTGATACACAGAAGAGAAACAATCAATTTAGGAACTTTATTTCTTGGACAAAGGCTAAAACCAAACCCCCCAAAAGTAGCCACCTTCCATATTAGTGTGGGGAGGCTGCAAGACAGTAAGATGGTAAAGTACAGTAGCCACATCAACACAAGCTAGTTTGGACAATAGTCAGAGATTATGAGAGCTGTAGTTCTTTATTTGGAAGGCCACAAATTCCCAACCCTGCTTTACTATAAGGATTATGCATACATCCAAGAATGACAGCCCACTATTATTATTATTATTTATTTGATTTATCCGCCCATCTGGCACCCACTATTCATTCATGTGGGTGGTTCCATGACAAGAAGGGTTTGCTTATATGGAAAACACCAGGAGAGAAAGAAGGAGCAAGGCTCTGTGACTGGTAGTGGCAGCTTCTAATTACATAAATGGATTTACCGGGGCTCCTCAATCATAAGCATTTGGTGAGAAATTAAGTAATCTATAACAGAACTGCAGTTCTCAATTGCTTTTTATTAGCTCTCTATTCCATGACCAGGGAGTATGTAACAGTGGGCATTTAGTTGGAAAATGTTGCATATTCAACCGAATTCAGATAGGCCATGGAGTTCAGAGTTAAAGTGTTTAGACTTTGTTCCAACTTTTTAACAGGATGGCTGAACATTTTAACAGTGTTACTTGTCTTTGGCTGCAATAGAGATGCCATCAAATCCAAGCAAATTAGAAAAGAGGGAAAACATCTGAATTTACACACTGGCTATCTTAACACCTCACAGTCTGAATCTATAGGACAACACATAACATAATTCATCTACTTTGGAATACCCTGTCTTCTAGGTTCCATAACTGCCATTTGGGAAACAGCATACTTTTACCAGTAACAGAAGGCAGAAGCCAAAAGTCATTCTTATAAATGTATATATACACATATATGTATACATATGCCCACCTACAGAAACTTCTTACAATACATAAGGAAAAAATCTGGCATTACTGCATATCTGTTCCTTATATTCAAGTGAGTTAAGCTATGAGTACTGTGGGAATATAATTCCACATTCTACACTTTAAATCAAGTGCAAAGGAGAATAAAATCTTACCTTAAACAAACAGCGACAAACATATTCATATACCATGTGTTTTAATGAACTGATAAGGGACCTGATTCTTTCCTCAGTATTTCCCACATCCTGCAAAGAACAGTTTAGACAGTTTAAAATATTAAATATTACTCTATGGGTCAAAAGTATCTGATGTGACACAAATATCACTTAGGTGATTCTATCCAGTAATAACACTATGCTTCTCATACTACAAAGCATGATTAATTGAGTGCTGAAAAGCTTTATCCATAGTCAGTAAGGGAGCCTGATAACTTTAGGGCCAGCTTTATTAACTTCCTAAAGACAGAACCCATGGAACTGTCTTATATTGGCTGACCAAGTGGCACCTAGAATAAGACTAATCAATCAGTGAAAATCTGGTGAGTTAATTCCTCTGTAAATTCCACATTTTCAATGAGCCTATTCTAGTTGCCACTTACTACTGGATTTCAGCCACTATATCAGACCCTAGCTCTACCTAACCAAGTGTAAATACTGGTAACCATTGGATTTGGGATTTTAAACAGTCCCCTCATCTCTCTTGTACTTGAAGATTTCAGGGGGAACTGGCAGACCACCTGCATGTACCACATATGCTTCACTGAGGTATGATCATGAAATAACTGCCTTGTGTTAGAGCAATTAAGTTAATCATTAAGGGAAAACCATATTGAAGGTGTGAAGAAACTGAGAAACCAGGTAATACGGAACCTGGAATCCATCTTGGAAAATCAGACCTCTTTATGTATGGCTACAGAAAAGCTCCCTGGACCTGAGAAATCTGCACAGAAGAAAACTGTGCCCTTTGCTACACTGGAGGAAGAGCTCATAATATCCAAATTGCACCCTTTCAAATTAAAGCTCAAAATCAGACCTACAGATTTATATATATATTCTACTGATTTCGGTAGAATTTGGTTGTATAAATGCAAAAATTAAAACTACAGTGGTGCCTCGCTAGACGATGTTAATCCGTTCCGCGAAGATCGCTGTCTAGCGAAAACATCGTCTAGTGAAGCACGTTTTCCCATTGGAATGCATTGAAATCTCTTCAATGCGTTCCAAGGGAAAACTCAGTCGTCTTGCGAAAATCTCCCATAGGGAAACATCGTCTAGCGAGTGCGGGTCCCCGTCGGAATGCACTGACAGCTGCACTGACAGCTTTTGACCACTAGTCGGCGCATTCCTATGGGGAAACCTCATCGTCTAGCGAAAATTCCCCGTAGGAGACCATCGTTTTGCGAAGCGCAGTAGCGATCGCAAAAAGGCATCGTCTAGCGATTTCCTCATCCTGCGAGGCAATCGTCTAGCGAGGCACCACTGTACCTGTAAAATTGTCCTTCTACCTCTTCATACACCAGAACTCAGGAAAGTGCACATGCAAATAGCATACATCGAACAGAGGAATTCTGTTTTGTGCTGTTTGTTCATTAAGAAATCCCAGTTATACGTTTGCTGGTGGTAATAACATACTTGTCCAACCAAATTTAGGACAGTGTTACTCAACCAGCCCATTCTGTAGAATGTCACTGAGAACATTAAAAGAACAATTTTATGGGGCATAGAAGAGTGCATCCTTGGTGGAAAATCAGACACCTTAAGCCCTGCTGAGCTTGCAGATGCCAAGGCAAAACGGGGGAAGGGGTGATCCCTCCCCCACTTTTTTTCTTATGTGAGGTGGTTGTTGAACCTGTTCCTCTCATTGGCCCCAATGAGAGAAAAATTGAGAAATTCACTAAACTACCATCAAGGCTGTGTAGTCCCCACTCCCACAATTCTTTTATGCAATGTATTGTAAATGACTGTGAGCCTCCAGATATGAAGGTGAATGTGTTTTTTCCCTTAGTCCTTACTGTTGAAGGTCACTGCCCAGGAAAGGAACGGGAATAATGGAAGTGAACAACTTGCTGTGCAGATGGTGCTGTCAGGAAAAATTTGGCTTCTTGGACGACAGACTTTCAGGAAGTAGGACTCCTGGCAAGTGATAGACTGCACCTCATATGGGCTTGGAAGAAGGTATTAGCTAGGAGTCTTGCAAATATGTTCAGGAGGCCTTAAAACTGAATCCCCCTGGGTGGGAGATACTCTAGAGCAGGGGTCCCCAACCCCCGGTCTGCGGCCCGGTGCCGGTCCGTGGCCTGAGCCAGACCGGGCCGCGGAGACAGACCTCCTGCCCCACCCCCCGCACGCACTCACCCCAGCACAGCTGATTTGCGCATGCACGCACGTGCTCCAGCGCCCCTGTGCAAGTGCCGTGCCATTTTCGCATGCGCACGAGTGCGTGTGTGTCTGCACAAGTGCCACACTGCCATTTGCGCATGCGCGCGCACTCATTTGTGCGAGAGAGCGAGAGAGAGTGCTCATTTGCTCATGCACACAAGTGCAGGGGTGCCCCGCCTTCCCCAGCCGGTCCGTGGGGTGAAAAAGGTTGGAGACCCCTGCTCTAGAGGATAGGGGGACACCAAGAACTAGGGACACGAATGTCAGTGATGTACCAGAAACCTGTCAATAATTAGAACATACAAGAAAGAAGCTGGAGGGAATCACTCAAATGTTTCTGTTCTAAGGCATAGAGCAATGGTTCCTGACCTTGGGACATCAGATGTTGTTGGTCCCCAATAAGGTCCCAGCAGCCTTCACCACTAGCTGTGATGGCCAGGATTTCTGGAAGCTGTAGTCCAAGAACACCTGTGTATCCAAGGCAGGGAACCACCGGTATAGAGTATACGAAACAAACAAGATGAGGTTGAATTCGTAACATAGGGAAGCCAATAGAATTGACTAGGCTTTACTGAACCCTAGTGGAATGAGAGTGATGACTGGAATGTAGTATTTGAAGGGAGAAATTATTCCAAAACAGCAGACTAAACAGAAAGGAGAAGTAGTATTCTATGTGGAGGATGTGTACAGCTGAGAAGAGATGCATGAGTTGGAGCATGGAATCACGGTTGAGAGCACCTGAGTAAAAATCAAAGGAGAGAGAAACAACAGTGACAGGAGTCTACTACAGACTCTTAGCCAGACTGAAGATTTGGATGATGCTCTCATAGATCAGATTACCAAACATTCAAAGAGGAGAGATATGGTAACAATGAGAGACTTCGACTATTCTGATATCTTTTGGAAGTTCAGCTTGGCCAAGAAGATAATGTCCCACAAATTCATCACTTGTATTGCTGGCAACTTCTTTTTCCAAAAGAGGGAACAAGCAATAAGGAGATAAGACTTGGACCTTTCCAACAGGAAAAAAAGGTCGGATGAGGCGGAAATAGTGGGAATTTTGAGTAGAAGTTACCCCATTTGTGATACTGAAGAAAGGGAATATTATGTTCTGTGCCTTATGAAAGCTGATTTCATTAAGCTTAAGAAAATACTGGATGAGATCTCAGTCAGAAATACTCAGAGAAAAAGTTCACAAGAAATTGGAGTGAGTCAAAGATGAGATACTAAAGATACAGTCACAAACAATTCCTACAAAAAAGGAAAGTGGGAGGGATCTAAGAAAACTGGGGCAACTAGGGAGCTTTCAGATGAGCTTAGATTTAAAAAGGGCATAGACTGAAAACAAAATAAGTTGCAAATCACCAAGGCAAATAAAAACAAGTAGCCAATATTTGTAGAGAAAGTCAGGATGATTAAAAGCTTACAAGAGTTTAAAAACAATGAAATGAACGCAGGCTTCCAACATAGGTTAAAAATTACAAAGTTCAGTTATGCTTGAAGCAAGAAGAATAAGATGGAAGCTGTGGCCCAAATCCTATTGCTTAGCACAGTATATTGCACTAGAGTAGGCCCTCTGAATCAATGGGGATTTGGTGAGTGATCTCCTCCATAAGTTCCATTGAATCAAATGGGCCTACTCTAACTGTGGCTTATTATGCTAAAGCAAGTTGTAATTAGAAATAAGCATATTTGAATCAATGAAACTTACGAAGGAGTTGACTTCCCAAATTCGCATTTATTCAATAGGCCTAGTCTAGTGCAATTTACTATACTAAGCAAACAAGTTAATGCAATAATAGACTGCATCACCAGAAATATAATGTCCAGATCAATGGAAGTAATAGCAAAACTTTACTCTGCTTTAGTCAGACCTCAGCTGGAATACTGTGTCCAGTTCTGGGCACCACAGTTTAAAAGGAAATTGACAAGCTGGAATGGGTCCAGAGGAAGACGACCAAGTTAGTGCATGGTTTGGATACCAAGACATATGAAGAACAATTGAAGGAGTTAGATCTGTTTTGGCTGCAGAAAAGAAGCCTGAGAAGTAATGTGATAGCCATCCTTCAATATTTCAAGGTCTTTCACCTGGAAGACGGAGTAAGCTTGTTTTCTGCTGCTAAAGAGGGTAGGACCCAAATGAATTGATATTAGGGATGTAAATGATGGAAACTGTCATTTCCTTTTTGGTTGTTTCTTTTTTGGGGGGGTTGCCTCTTTAGTTTTCTTTCTCCCCCCCCCCCGTGCACCATTCCTTTAATTTACCAAGAAAGGCCCCCTTTTGGGTTGTTCTGTTTCATTTCAACCCATTTGGGAACAGCAGTTGTGATAAGAAAAGGAGGGGAGGCAACAGTGGGGCAGGATAAGGAGTGCAGTGGTGGTGGGACAGCACAGGAAGGAAGGATAGGAGAAACTGCAGGGGTGGAATCTGGGCAAGGACTGAGGTAGTGATGGCAAGGGAAAGAGGAGAAGGGGAACTGGCACTGGCAGCTGGGCAAGGTACAGAGTAGTGGCGGCGGCAGCAGTGAGGAGAGGAAAAATTTCCAGGTAATTTGGGGGAAGGAAAAATATAATGAAAAAGGGAATCACAAATAAATAAATAAATAAATAACCATGATTTTTTTGTGTTCCTCTCTTCTGTTTAAACAAACCCTTCGGGTTTAAGAGGCCATCTTTTGGGAATCCCCAAAAGAACCTGAAAGTGAAAGAAACAGCTAGACATGGGTGCTGTGTATTTGTGAGGATATGAATATAAAGCACGGCACCACAGGTGTCACGGTGGAATCATTCCTGCCCTCCAGAACCAGACTGGTCCACTCACTGGGTTCCTTGTGGTGTGTGCATCCATCAACATTGTCGTCGCACCAATCACGGAAGTAGTCTGGCTGGCACTTGCCCACCTCTCCCTGCAACCAACCGCTCCGGCAAGGAGGTGGGAAGATGAGTCCCCCCACTCAGCTGCTGAGGGTTGGCTATGGGAAAGTGCCAGCTGGTCTACTTCCACGATTGGCATGACAATGATGCTGACGGACGTGTGCACCATGCAGAGCCCAGTGAATGGACCGGGCTGGTTCTGGTGGGGCAGAAATGGACCACCATGGCACCTGTAGTGCCGTACTTTGTATTAGTATCTACTGGATGTGAATACGAAGCTAGTAACAGCCTCTTTTCATATTTGTTCTTTTCATTTTTAAACAAAAGTCCCAATACTAATGGACGCAAATTTCAAGACATGAAAATCAAACTAAACATAAAGAATAACATTAAGAGCATTTGACAGTGCAGTGTACTCTCTCAAAAGCAGGTGGGATCTTCTTCTCTAGAGAATTTAAACAACGGTTGGATGGTCATCTGTTGGGATGCTTTATTGCGTTTTTCCTGGTTTAGCAGTGGTTTGGACTCAGTGACCCTTGGGATTCTTTCCCTCTCTACAATTCTGCAATACGATGTTGAGGGGGATGCACATCTTTCTCCAATATGCCCCAACACTGAACTTAAAAAACATGATGGGGCAACCACAGTGACAGAAAACTCTACCAACCCCACTCAGAGATCCTATCAACCTGAGGTGCCCTGCCAGAGGTCATAGCATTGCATGCTCAGGCCAGTTTACATAAAATGAAAACTCAGAGATTTTAACATAAATTGTAAATGCAATTGTAGATGTGTTAAGATGTGAGCTGCATTAACAATTGAACTTCAAAGGCCTCAGTGCATTATAGAGCTGAACTGCTTCTCCAGAAAGAGGAATTCCACATAAATATTTCACAAATTAGAACAAATTCATTATGCTCAAAATAGATCTCTTCTACCACAGCTAATGCAGACTTTAAAGCAAACTATTCCTTATTCTGACACATACAAAAAGCTTTTGCTTAATTTACAAATTACCTAATAACTGGAGAGCCTGTATTTATATAAACAACATCTTCATATTCTCAACTTGCTTTTCAGAATTAGTTATTTTTGTCAAGTACCCTTAAAAGATTGATAACATTTTATTTATGTACAGTGTTAAGAGGATTCTGCAACTCATTTATTACAGAATTTCCCTTTACTCATATGCTGACAGTACAAAATATGCTATGCAATACTGTCAGTATTAATTTTACATTCTAATTTAAAACGTTCAGAGTATTCAGACATTTTATGCTACCACTAATAGATGAATTCTCTTATTTCTTTTCTTTTGCTTTCAAATCCATTTCAGTCAGCCCAGTTCCTACTACCTGAGGCAAGTAACAGTTTAAAAGCAATGCATATATAAAATTCCAAAAATAAATAACGCATTTTCTGCTTGAGGATAATAGTACATACCAGTTCACTTTGTAGGGCCCTTTGAAAAAGTCTTAGGAAAGAAGCCAAACTAAAGCGGTACATGTTATTAATTTTGGATAAGTCAGAAATAATAAAGTACATCTTGCTGGCACTTTCAGCTAGAGGAAGATAGGCATCCCTTTCCTGAAAATAGGAAGAGTCAGTATTAGAACGCTACTGCCACCTACTGGGTAAAAAAAAAAGTAATTTTAGGTCAACTAAAGCCACACACCACACGGCAAATTAGAAATAAGTAGAATTGTTGGTCTCAACGAGATTTTGTGTTGACTTAACAAGTTGCATCCATTAAATAGGTCTACTCTAGTTGGCACTAACAACTGGATTTAAACCTCAATGTGCAAGTAAACATGAAGGCCAGAATTCTTTTGGTGTTCACATAAGATCTTGCCATGGCTAAATTGCAATTAACTGATGGAGTGTCAGGGTGCACCTTGGTTGCTCAGCCAGGTGTCACCAACCACACAACAAATATGTGCCCCAGCACTTCATTAGGTTGTGTAACCCAGCAGGTTACACAAGTCTTACACAAAAATTAGAAAGATTCTAGTTGCACCCCTACAAGAGGTCTTGTCCTTCTACATAATGTTTGCTACAGGTTTAGGTATGTGCAACTGGGTTGATGGAAACAGACTTTTCAGCTTTCCTGCAGAAGACGAAAGGCCCACACTGAATAGCATAGGAAGGAAGGAAGAACAACAGGAGGTGTCATTGTCCCAATTTGGAAGAATCCTCTCTTTTCCCCCCAACCTATCCTATTATGCAGGATCTCTAACATTTGTATAGTATAGTATTTATATAGTATTTTTTGAGGACTGCCATTAGAAGCAGATGGGCAAGGAAGTCTGCTCCTGTCAACTAAGTTGATGGTATCTAGAGCCAACACACAAGGCTTGATGAAATTTCCCAAACTCAAAGTATGCTTTATTATTACGGAACTATGAAATAGAAACAGAAAATAATAGAGGTGGGAATAAATGTACAGCAGGGGAAACTAAAAGGAGCTTTACATTCAGCAAGGAAATGGGAAACAGTGGCATGGGTTATATTTATCTGTTATTCACAGTATTAGTTTATCTAAGGCAAATAACTTTAAAACATCTGAGACCTTAAAGCCATATGTAATTTGGTGTGTGATTTTACTATTCAACAATAAAAAAGCTCAAGAATCCCACTGGATACACACACACACACTTAAACACACCAAAGTAGTTTTTTCTTGACTATGCAAATCAATGCACAGCAGTTGCTCATTAAAAACATAGGAGCATGGTTAATTTTCATGTAAGAACTACAAAACAATTGGTTTACAGATAAATGTTTAAACCTAACTCTCTTACTCTACTATAACTAAGCTTATACCCATTCTAGGAGCACATAAAAATATGTCTGCCAATGCAGAAATAGTGGAAGACTAGCAATAGCAAAAGTGTTGACACAGATATATTGTAGATAGCAATGCACATTTATTACTGATATTATGGATTTCCAAAATGAGACAAAATAATTATGTGCGAAATTATCCCTACCAACTAATAGAACACATTAACTAACAGAAGGATCTAATTTTCAGGCAGATTAATCAACCAGGAGCAATATTACAGGATACTTCTTTCTAAATATATTCGCAAATAAAATGTTTAAAGAAACCAACTTACTTGATCAAGAGAAATCTGAAGTCTCTGGAACTCGACAAGTGATTCCTGGATGAGGGCACTACTTGCTTTAGTCTGATTCAGTGATTCAATCAGATCCTTATTTTCAAGTATATTTCCCTGAGAGGTTGCAAGAGTCTGTTAAAAAAAAAAATCCTTTTAGTGAGGTCATTTTAGGAGACAATGAAATAGATATGCAGATCAAATGATAATATTTTAAACCTTGAGTCTGTAACAATAACCTCCATATGTTAATTCCAATGTTCCACTGAAAAACATTTACAGACACTTTTCCCCTCCCCTGCAGTGCTCCAGAAAGTTAAAAAAGCCCAGCACCAGTGGATATTCAGCTCTCCAAAGCTTATTCAGGGGGTATAAATGGACTGCCATGGGGAAGGAGATAGCTGGCTCCCAAGTCTACTGGAGTCTACTGTTACATCCACAGACATACAGCACTAGATACTACACAGGAAGCTGTAGCCACAGCTCCAATGTAGTCTGTATCTTTCCTAACTTACATCTAAGAAAAACACCTGGCAAAATCCGTCTGTCACAATCTTTTGGGACTGTAAGTTCTTTGCACTAACAACAGGACACTAATGCAAGCCTAATGAAGTGGGCATCCTGGTCAACGAAAGCTAGGAGATTGTACAATTCTTTTAGTGGTCTATAAAGGTATCACCTACTCCTGTATTTGTATTGCTCTAAGTCTGGTTCACACGTCCTGAAAACCTCACATTTCTCAAACCCTTGGATCTGATTGACCAGACTTGAGATACTGGATGTGACAGTGTACACTCTGTTGACTGTACACCACCACTAACTGACCTCTTCTTCCTGATTTCAGCAGTACATGCACTCACCGAGAACCCAGATTAAATTAAAATTGGTTATGCTCAACCAGTACTTTTTGCATCTCTGCTCTAAACTCACTTTGAAACAATATTAAATCAGAGGTTTTTCTTTAACCTTCTTACTATTTCTGAATCTGGGTTGTAATATTACATATGAATTGGCCTTAAACTCCACACAGTTGCTCAAGAGAGAAGTTAAAATTAAACTGATGGGATTTGATCAGAGAATCTACAGCAATTTCAGAAGATATACTGGCATAGTTAATGAAATGTCATAGTAATACAACCATTCTGATCTACTAGGCAATCTTTTAAAAAGCCATCATATATAGACTGGATTATTAATTCACTAGAAATGATGTATGGCTAAGAAACTTGAAATACAAAGATGAAAAGAGACCTCTAGTACTTTCTGTCTTGCTCAGCTTATAATATGTTTGCAACTGTATCAGTTATGGCAGTCTTTACTGCAGGATGTAAAACACTAGTGACTTGAAAAGTGCTTTCCATTCCAATTACTTTTTCAAAGAACAATTTTCAGACAAAACAGCATTTTGTCATAAAAGGAAAATCACAGAATTTTGTTACTTAACCTAATTATATTACACAGTTTCACACATTTTATCTATTTTTCATGCAGTGAAGTAAATTGAATTGAGAAGCTTTTAAAAATTATACACTACTGTAATTTTAAGCTTTGAATGTTCATACTATACTTTGAATTTGAATCAATGGTAATCTTAAACACACATACTGTATGTCCTAATCAAGTATCATGCCTCAAAGCACAGAGTGTTAAAATTAGGGTGAGGGACAGGGTTGAAAACTTAAGTGAAGCCCATCCCACTTCACTCAGAAGTAAGACAGACTTTTGTGTGTTCAGTGCAAAGGTCTCCAGAGGCACTTGTAAGCATATTGAGTTGAATAAGCTTATAGCACTCCCATGATTGATACAGGGGCACTGTAAGTGTGTTCAGTTGAATGTGCCAGCAAGTGCCTCTGCAGATCTTCAGAGTGAACCCATGAAAATTTAGTTTACTTCCCAGTGAGGTGGGGATGTAGAAGGCAGGGTTTCTGTGCTTCTCCACACCCTCACCAATCATTTAGTCATTCATACTTTCAGGCGTAATGCCTGAACAGGGCCTTACTAAGGAGAAAATAACATTAAGCTGCAAAAGATTTAGTCGAGAGCACATACCCTTGAGCACAGTAGGACTTAGGAACTTAGAATTCTCCTGCCATTCGGTGCAAATTATGTAAAATAAAACTATCTATAAAACCACTATCCTCATTTGAATGTACTTCTGAGAAAATGTACATAGGATCACACTGTCATTAAATCCAAAGACGAACAAGTGGCTGCTAGATGAAATCAAGCCTGAACTATCTCTGGGAGCAAAAATGTTGAAGCTGAGGGTGTCCTACTTTGGACACATCATGAGATGGCAGGATTCTCTGGAAAAGACAGTGCTGGGAAATGTTGAAGGCAGAAGGAAAAGACAAAGATTGAATATATGAACTGACTCTCTAAAGGAAGCTACAGACTTGAGTTTACAAGAGCTGAGCAGGACTGTTAAGGACCTCATTCATGGGGTTGCCGTGAGTCGGGGCAACTTCATGGCATATAAATACAATTTTAAAAAAAGAAAAGAAAAATGTGGTTTTTTTAGTAAGCAATTCGCACTTCACTGCAAATATGGAATGTTTATGTTGTTGTTATTATGTTTCGTCAAGTCAGAATTCACTTATAGTGACCCTAATACCACTTCCAAGGTAAGTGAGATATTTAAGGAATGATTTTACCAATTCCACACCCCCAGAGTGTTTCCATAACTGAACGGGGATTCAAACCCAGGCCTCCTGAGTTCTAGCCTCTCACTCTATCCACTATGGCACACTGGGTATCATCAATGTTTACAGTATTACTCCTGACAATGGAAAACTTTAAATCTCATCATTGCTATTAATACACAAGTTGCAATCCTACACACATTTACTTTTAAGTAAGATATATTGAACTTAGTGAGACCTAATATAGTATAGACTTTAGTGAGACTTAGTATAGTAGCTTTAAAGCATGAAACTGCATAAGTCAATATTACCTCCAAAAGTGATTCTTCAAGTTTTGCTAACTGTATTTTTTTATCTTCTTCCTGTTGTAACAGTTTTGTTTTCTGATCTTCTAAGTCTGGTTTTTCATGCTGGATAGTCAAAGCTAAAAGCTGGAATATAAGGCAGAAGAAAACGACACAAGGATTGAAAACTCTTCAAATAATTTTTAACAGCTGCTAATGCCCCCATTCCCTGCATTCCCCTGCCAGCTGACGCCTTATCCAATGCCATCCTAATATACTTCTAAGCCTTCAGTAAATTTGAAGGGCTGTAAAATACTGAAGTTAGGAGTGAGGTACAAGGAAACGTCTCTGCACAAACCAACCTATGCTCGCACCCTTCCGGATCCAACCCATTCTCCTGTGGGTTTTGGTGAAAATTAAAGACAATACCAGCAGCTAAAGTTCTGGTCTTTTTAAGATTCATATAGGTAACATTCATTCACAAATATGAGTTTATCATCCAAATAACTGCTGTTGAGGCATAGGAAGCCCACAGACATCTCAACTACCACTCTGGGGTGACCTCCCCCTAGTTAAGACTATCAGCCACCACTGATCCAAAGAGACTCTGTAGCTCTTCCTCAGACCAATGATTTATGATTCTCACAGCCAGCCTGTCAGCCTTGAGTTTATGTTCTTCATAAGTTTATTTATTTGCAATGCAACAGAATGTTCTGATCTAACCAATGAAGTACATGTTAATTAATTCCCCCCTACTATAAAAGAAACCTGTCACTAGACTAGAACTAAGAAAAGAGATAAACACATCTTAATATTTTCCACACAAACATTTAGATTGCCAAAGGGTATTTCAAGAGATGAATCAAGATGTTCCACAAATTGTTTAAAGCGCCATGTCCGTGGGTTAAAATAAAAACTCTACTGCAGGAGTTGCAAGTGCCTACCTGCCCCGTTAAGCCACTTCGTGTTATTGTAAAGTTAACTTCTGTAACAATAGAAGCTGCATCAGGTGGGATGTAAGGATTTGGGTTTCGCGTTGACAGAAATAGGTGAAATTCTTCATTATAATCTATTATTTTGTCACCTATTTGCACAACATACCGTGGCCCTGTAGGAGAGGGGAAAATACTGTGCTAAAAACAATACATGCAGAATAGGAAGCAAATAAATCGAAATATCAGCTTCAAAATTAGGAGCTTTTAGAAAAACAACTTTAAATGCTACACTTTAAAAAGAAAACCATGGTACCGCTACAACTGAGTAAGAACTTCTCTGTTCATATGCAATTGAAGGAAGTGAAAAAATGAGCAGACATCTTTGCTCTATTTATCTCAGACAGATAATATATTCCCTTCTCAATTTTTAGCAACTCTAATCCTGGTTTAAATTTCTATCTTGAATCTCATGGAAGACATCTGTCCTCCCCACCTTTACTGTTCTATTTCTTTGAAATAATTATTATAATAATACGCTTTGTCCCAGTTGCTGAAAGTTGCATTAGCTTTTTTTAATGCAATTTCTGTCACCCGTTACTTATGTTTCTTATTTGTCTTTCCTAACTGTATGAGTTTTCTCAATCATCCATTGAGGCTTCTCTTTGACTACAAGAATAGTTTTTTAGTTGTTATGTGCCATTAAGTCAGAACTGACTTATAAAGCCCTAACAGCATTTTCGAGTAAGTGAGGTAATTAAGGAGTAGGTTTAATAGCTCTGGTTTTAATCCATAATTCCTTTGACATGGAATCAAATGAATTTAGTATGCAACTCTGTTCTTTACATGGACTTTAACTTATTCAGGAATGTTGTTTCAGCTTTTAGTTCTTCTTCAACTTTACTCTTATTTTTTATATGAACAGTTAATGGTCTGTACCACAGTCTGCTCCTATTCTTGATGTGACAGAGAGAATACAGCTTCCTGGTATATTGTGATTGATTATATATACTACCATTTGATTTTTACATTGGCCATCTGTCCATATCCTCTCTTTTGGGGGGGGGGGTGACTCTCACCGCAAAGAGTGTGGTGCGCAGCTTGGGGATACATCTGGACCCGGCGCTTACCATGGAAACCCAGGTGGCGTCCATGGCCCGCTCCACCTATTTCCATCTGTGGCGGATTGCCCAGCTGTGACCCTATCTTGATGGCAGGGCTCTCACCACTCTCGTCCATGCACTTGTAATCTCGAGATTAGACCACTGTAATGCGCTCTACATGGGGCTACCTTTGAGATTGATGCGGAAACTTCAAATGGTGCAGAATGCGGCGGCCAGACTCCTTAGTGGGGTGAGAAAGTACCAGCATATCTCTCCCACTCTGGCTGCCTTGCATTGGCTGCCCATTCGCTTCCGCATTGACTTCAAAGTGTTGATGATGACGTATAAAGCCCTAAACGGTTCAGGACCTCGATACCTGGCAGATCGCCTTCTCCCACCTAGATCTACCCGAATCACTCGCCATAGCCAGGAGGGACAGTTGAGGGGCCTAACGCCGAGAGAGGCCCGGAAAGAAAGAATAAGAAACCGGGCCTTCTCGGCAGTGGCCCCTCGGCTCTGGAATAACCTCCCATCAGTGATCCGCCTGGTTCCCTCGCTGGGTGTTTTTAAGAGCCAATTAAAAACTTGGCTCTTTAGGCAGGCCTTCCCTCCTGTCAATACTTGACTTTATTTTTATTATAATTTTCTGTTTCCCCATCTTGAGCATTACTAAGCATTATCAATCACTATTGTTTTGAATTGTTTTTAACTGTTTTAGATTACAATGTTTAATGGAACCCGCCCGGAGTAGACTCTGTCTAAAAGGGCGGGATAGAAATCTAATAAATAAATAAAAAAAATAAAAAAAAATATCCATGTATACAATTGTCTACTACACTGCCTAAAGCATGTATTTGCAATAAATAAATTGTTGGCTTCACATAACTTGAGTTGCTTTTTTGCTTCATTTCTAACTCAAAGACTAAATTCTCCTGTGACACTGGATTCTGCTTTCTTTCCTATTTTGCATTCCAGTCATCTAAGATTATTAGCACATTGTGTTTTAGTGTGTAATGACAAGCAATTCTTGCACAGTTGCAAAAAGCTTTGATTCTTCTTTTACAGTATATATAGTTAAAGCATAAACTTGAATGATAATTCTATATTCAGTGGTCCCCAACCTTTTCCCAACTGCGGACTGGTTGGGGGGGGTGTCCATGCATGCGGGTGGCGTGGCGTGCTCACGGGGGGGGGGGGCAGGAGAGCTGTGTTCACGACCCGGTCCTGCACATAGGCCACGGAATGGTGCCGGGTCGCGGACCGGCGGTTGGGGACCCCTAGTATATATTATTTGATTTTTATACTGGTCATCATGAAGGGTGAATAGTATTATTTGGCCTGATTCTACATTATAACTTTAATTTCTTGTGCAACATCTCCACCAGCATCACCTTCCACTATCACTGGTTACTAGTAGTTGTCCTTCAGGAATTTCTACACCCCCTTCATCACTAGAACTATCAATTCACTTCTGCTGATATAACTGTTAATTCAGGATGGGTAAATGCATCTTAGTTAGCTGCCTCAGGTTTGACTATTCCACCTTGCCATATATTCAGAAAGATAATGGAATCTAGCCTACTGATGTCATTGGTCTCAGCTTCCCTGACAAATTCAAACCCCTCACCACATTAAGGTGTGTTTTGAAGAGGTCATACCCTATGCTAGGGGGGCCCAGGAGGGAAATCACCATCACAGGGTGCATGACTGTTATGCACTCTACAAATTAAAATATTTTTACATGACATTTTCAGATTAAAATATTTTACCCCCTTTCCAAACTATGATAGAGGGCTCACAACGTGAAAAGTCTTGGGCGTCATCTGAGCTCTTGGAAGATCTGCAAGAGTTCACTGATTCATAGGGTCACTGTATGTCAGAAGCAACTTGACAGAACATAACACCTTCACACTTGAGAATAGGTAGATAGAAAACATACGTAATGTCACAAATTTTAGGTATTTTCTCCAGCTGAAGTCATTTAGAACTGATCTTCTTACTGCACTCCATAACACATTGCAGTTTCAGAATTAGGTATTGCTATATATTGCCTTTTAAAATCCAGAAGTTTCATAAACTCATCATAGCTTTACTGCTCCTTAAGTAATGGAATACACATGGAATTAAATCATACATGGGGTGGCTCTTTGTAAGTTGATTACGGACCAAATCTGCTCATAATAAAATGGTGCTAAAATATAATTCTGCCATTTAAAAGAACAGTTAAGACATGGAAAGACACCCTAGAGGGAAAACAACTTATGGAACAGTACATAACATTTTCTTCTGCAACTGGAAGAAGAATAGAGAAAGATCATCACATACTGGGGTGGTGAGGGCTTTCATCTTTTTCCTAAAGCTAGAAGAGGTCAACATAGCCCTTAGTATAAGCAATCAGTAAATAGATAGTTTCAGATGAACATTGTGCACTGGTTTTACTTCTCTCACACATATCACTGGCATGTTGTAAAAATGTCAAATCCTAAATAGGATGTGTGCAGGTTCCACGTGAGCACAAAACATATATCCTATTTTTCAGGCTGTGAAACCTTATTAATTCATGACTGCCACATCCAAACTAATGAAGAATCCACCCTCCATATTTATAATTGGACACCTCAAGAAAGTGCATCTGTAAATGAGGGTCAGAGAGGAATGAGGCAACGCATAGCTGTTCCTATTTCCTCTATTAAATCACTTTCACAGACTGGTGTTCCAGAGGTCAGACATGAGTAGATCAGAACCTGACAGGGTTATTAGCAGCACATTCACTGTCCAAAACAGAAACAAAATGGAAAGAAATATAACCGAATACCATTTGATCTTTCTGTAGGACAAGACACAGCTGCTAATCAATATAAATCATTGCTTTAAATCAGCTTCCATTTTGCACTAGATATTTCCTAACCTAAACCTCAAAATGCACAGTAATTGGTTGATATAAGAGTATGTTGATTTAAAACTCAGTATAATCGTTATTTCCAAAGGGCGTGAAACAAAATATTTGCTCTTGAAACATAAAGTTGACAGTGTGCTGCAGCATCCATTTGTTTTGACACAGAAAAAGACATGTTGTTAATGGATTTCTGCTTATTTCACTCTCATGGCATTTGTTGGAGAGAGGTATTTGTTCCCTCTGCTGATGATAGCTTGTCACTCATAACTCATCTATGTATATTAAGCTGAAATTAATAATTACAGTATAAGTAAATAATCAAAATATATATAGCTTAATTGGGAACACATAAAATGCAATGCATTTTCTCCTTATTTCTTTCCTCACCAGAATTGAATTCAGTCAAAATAAAAATTAGTATCAATTAATCTAATGACTTGTGACTCCTGTTTCTTTAGAATGTCTGGTAGAGTTCTGTAATTGGCATACAGGAACCTGCTTCAAATACCCATTTTTGCAGTGGGCTCCAGGTGGCTCTATACAGACCAGAGGCACAATAAAGAAAAATGCCCAGGTCCTATCCCTTAAACTCTTCAAAACACTGAGGAGAGGAAAAGAGAGAGGAGAGAAAGGATCAATCCTGCTGCCCGGGTACAGGGCAGAGAGCCTGTGAACAGATGGGAAAAGAGAACATATGGCAGGAGAGCAGATTACTCATAAAAAAAACAACAACGTTAGAATGATATCAAGGAGCGATGTTATTTCTGAATGGCTCGCTGATTTTTCTTTTTATCTGAAAGGTAAAGCAATATATTCATGCGTCTGAGTTTAAGTTGCAACGTTACCTTGTGCAACAAGGTCCTTTCTGAGCAGTGGATAAAGCACAGGCTCTACTCCATCCATTTCCTGTATTATTAGGGTCTTCCCAAATCGCACAGCCAATTCAAGAGCATTAATGAAATTGGCATCCTGCAGAAGTAAAATTAGTAAAAAAAAAACCTATTGGTTGTTCTAATTTATTTAGAGCATTTATATTCCACTATCTATCCTACAATCTCAAGGCAGAGTACAGTAATAAAAACAACATAAAAACTATTCAATTTCAATACTATTTAAAAACATCTGAAACATGAAAACCAACTTACCTTTAAACCAATAACAATAAGGTAATCTCCACAGGCAACCACTTTAATCCCCAAAGGCCTTGGTGAATAGCTGTGCTATAACTTGGTGCCAAAATGAGGTTTGTGTCAAGGCCAGCTGAACTTCTAAGTGGAGAACATTCTACAACTGGGCTGCTAGAGTTGAGAAAGCCCTCCTCTATTTCTCTATATAATGGATTGTTCTCAATAGCAGGCCACGGAGAAGCAACCTCCCTGCCAGTATAAGTGCTCCCTCAAGTATCCAGGTCCCAAGCCATTTAGGGCTTTATAGGTTATCAACCAGGAGGGCCTGGCGTGCTCTGGTCCATGGGGTCACGAAGAGTCGGACACGACTTAACGACTAAACAACAACAAAGGTTATCAACACCTTCAACGTGGACTGGAAGCCTACTGGTAGCAAGTGCAATTCTTTCTGAACTAGTGTCATATGAGCTCTGAAAGATATTCCTGCTGGCACTCTAGCTGCCACAAAAATACACTTTGCATAGTGAAATAATTTTTCTGTGGGCTATATTTGATTACATAGGCCCAATATTACCAAGAGGCTCAGTCTCACAATGATTTTCACTTCATTTCTAACACATTGACTTAAAAATCTCCATTATGTCAAGTTATGGAATGTTAAGCTGGAACTCAAGCTAGCAGGACAGAAAAGCAAATTTACAGTGTACATCAGCTGTTCTTCATTAATAAGGTCACTGAAGGGATGTTTGATCTATGCAAGGGAAAAGAAAGCTGACTTACTCTCTAACAGATTCCAAATGCAATCAAGTCACTTAAGCATATGCTATGATTAGCTTAATTAGCTAATCTAGACACATGATAAGGCAAGTGCCACATGTGAAGCATTGGGAAACTTACTGGCAAATATTTATACCTATATATACTGTATATATCACAGGTAACAAATTTAGTCATCCCTTAGATGTTTTAGATGTCCAGGACATCTAAAACATGAAAACAGCTGTATCCTTACAATTTGCATTTTTGCCTATGGCAGGAACCCATTTCATTAACTTTCTGGTTAATGAAAGTTAACCAGAAACAATGGTTTATTATTTTACTAGCAGCGAGTTTCTATTCTCAAAGTTGAATAGAAGAAAATTCTTAAACTCAAGACTGCCCTCCCTCTGGACCATACAAATAGAACAAGTTCTCGCTTTTCAAGTAGAGAGGCCACCCTGCTCTTCCCAGATCTTTTCTGCTTATTGAGTCAACAGGAAAAGCTAATTTGCAGTTCCTTAAGTGGTCTCTTCTTGCTTGTTCTTAAAGACCTTTAGCTCTTCCCTCCCTACCTCCCAATGTATCCAAACAGGAACTAAAGGGATTTTCAAAGGTGAGAAGGGGAGAACCAATGAAGAAGTAGGACCACACTGTATCAGGCACAGTATGGTCCACCTCCTGGGCCAAATGTGCCAGGTGAAGCCCTAAGTAGCTTTAAATGGTGGCACCTGCTGCACGTACTTTGCCAGTAACAGTCATGCCAACTTTCCTGTCTCAGGGATTTACCCAGAACTGAAAGAGAGTTGTGCTTGCAATAGTTTGAGAGCCCAACTGTGATTTGCTCTAAAGCAGCATTTGTTCTCCTCTCTTCTCCTCTAAGGCTAACAACTAGCCAGGTCTCAGACAAAGTGGCAGACACAGTAGCAAGCCTCTTGCTTCAATACTCTACAATCTATGCCTTCTATTTTCAGTGGGGGAATCTGAAAAAGCAGACACATTCCAATTGATTGTCATTCTCCATGCACACATTGGATGCACTTCCTAATGGCATCATGGATGCAACTGGGCA